>CM041630.1:24800541-24857354 GCA_023333625.1 Bothriochloa decipiens
AATCCGGTCGAACGCCGCCATGTACTCAGGATAGGCTCTGTGAACCTGAATGTTTGCCCAAGTAGGCTGTATAGAAACTAATAGTAAGGTGCAATTTATTCGAAAATAAATAGAAACAGGTTCAACTGCGATATAGAAGACTTACCCGCCGCCGGACCCACAACGAACCCATCGTAGGGCTGTCCTCCTCCGTCTCCCCGTACAAACCTGCTCCGTAAGTCGAGAAATCCATGACTGGTCGTCCAATACTAAACCGCTCGTACGACCAGAGTTGAAGTAATAGTGGACAACCAGAGAGGATAGCTGACGGGTCGGTCTTTGTGCACGCATCACAAAGACCTCGGTACGTGGCTGCCAAGATAGCGGATGCCCAACTGTACTGCGGCACGGCGTCGAGCGGTGCGTCCGCTATCTCGTGCGCGAAGTGAATCAAGTGCTTCGCGATAGAGTTTTCATGCGACGATGTGAACATTATCCAACCAAACAACCACAACAGATAGGCCTCTAAGTGCCTCGACATAGTGGCCTCATCCGCTGCAGGGTGGATATACTCGGCCTGAATTAGAAAACAGAAGTTCAAATTTCATTTAACATACACATGAATATTTGATGTTAATGAACTATATCACAATGTTATCTATTTACCTGAAACTGCAAGAGCCAGGTCTTCGTAGGCCTGTGATGCTGATTTTCAGCAAGAGTTTGATACTCTGGAGCGTCTGGTCGACGCACAACACCCTCGAAATGGACTAGAAGGTCCTCACGCCAAGTGGCCTCCACGTCTGGAAGGCTGACGGCCTGCCCAGCAGTGGTGACACCAAGTAAGTAGGAGACGTCCTCGAGTGTGGGAGTCATCTCCCCGCAAGGAAAGTGGAACGTGTGCGTCTCAGGCCTCCAGCGGTCCACCAATGCCGCAAGTAAGGAACGGTCAAAGTTAAACCGTGTCACCGCATCGGCCGGGGCCTCAACAGCACTAGCCTGCACAAGCCTACACAGAGGCAGTAGACCAGCTGCTCGTAGCCTGTAGCAAATACAACATTTATATATAAATATATATTACCAAATCGTCTGTATGAGTAAAACAAATAAGTGAACGTGTTATTGTGTATACCTCGTTATCCATCGCTCGTCCAGCCGCCACAACTCCTGAGGTACCCTAGGCCGTAGAACAGGTAGCTCAGCAACTGTCACAGCACTCAAGTAGGACCGGTGGCGCTGGTCCAACTGTGCGTCCAACAACTCCAAGTGTCCCTCATCCATCGCCATAACTAAAATATCTTAATAATGTAAAAAAATAATGCACAAATATAATTAATACTATGAAACACTAAATCAAAAAAAGCAGACATACTATTATTTTTAAAGAGCATTTTCGCTTTAATTTCGGAATCCACGACGTGCACGAGGGCGCCGGCCGTCTTGCGGATTCCCTGAAGGTCCTGCTTCTGCAGCTCCCTCTGTGGTGGTTGCACGCGTGCACTTTTTGTAAGTATGTCCTGTGCCATTGCACTTGGTGCACCGATGCTCCAGTCTTCCCACTTCTGAGTCATCCATATCATTTCTAATGCGCCGTGTCTTACGACGACCAGGCTTCTGTCTTAATTTGTCCTTATCGGGCCCCCGCAGGTAGTTACTTCCAGGATTATTTGTAAAACTACCAAATATTGCGAAACCATAAATCTCTGCATTCCAGGTTGTCATGACTACCTCCTTCGTAAAATAATGTGAGACATACGGCTTCGGGGACAAATTAGTAAGTGAACAAGCTGCTATAACATGTGAGCACGGCTTGTGTAGAAGTTTTGGTTTCATGCACGAACAGCTGCATGAGTTATAACGAATAACACACTCTTGTACAATTCTCTCTCGATTGCCACCACGACGGCCCCGATCCCTACACAGAACTTCAAAGCGATTCTCTGCTGTGCCCATAGGACGTGCACGATGCAAGCTTGCCTTCTCCACCTTTTTTTCATGTAATTTGTCATGAATGTTGAAAAAATCAATGTATTATCTGACATCGCATTAAAAGCAACCATATATCTTTCACGGAAGTACTTGCATGTTCCATGCAAAATACCCTCTACGATTGCTACAAGAGGTAATCCTCTCATGCCTCGAATGACCCAATTGTACACCTCCACCAAATTTGTTGTCATTATTCCAAACCTCGCCCCATCTGTGTCATATAATAATGACCACTTCTCCTTTGACTCGTACTCAATCCAATCTGAGAAGCACCTGATTGATGACCCCGACCTCCGAACCATGTTCCTCAAGGCATCCGTTGGAAGGCCTGAAAGAGGAACAGACATATCATTCGGGTCTTGATTCGTACGAGTCGCTAACTCTTCTGTTTGCTTTGTTGTTAATTCATCAAGACGTGTCCACATTGCATTGAATTTTCTTTGTTGGTTCTGATTGCATAACCTCTTAAACATATTCATAAGGTGTTTATTTTTGAAATGGCTGAAAAAATTTGCACCCAAGTGCCTCATGCACCATCTTGATTGTATGTCCGACCATCGAGGAGGAAGATCACGCTCCACTGAACCATATTGCATATCCGTTATCGCCTTCAACAAACCGGCATGTCGGTCATGTATGACACAAACATTAGGTCGCCCTTGCACCACTGCTAACTTCACACGCTCCAGAAACCAATACCAACTATCTGTGTTCTCACTTTTCACAAAAGCAAAAGCAACTGGTAGTACTTGATTATTTCCATCAACACCAATAGCAGTTAGAATCTGACCTTTATACTTTCCTGTTAGAAATATACCATCCATGCATAAAACAGGTCTGCAATGACGAAATGCCATTATACATTGACCTAGTGCAAAAAAGGCTCGACGAAGTATTAACTTTCCTGCCTCTTTTGGATCAGACACATCCATGATATCATAATATGTACCAATATTTCTTTGTCTGATGGTTTCTAACAATCTTGGTAGATTCTCATAAGATGCTTCGTACGAACCGAATCTCTTCTCAATGACCTTCTGTTTCGCTCGCCACGCCTTCGAATAGCTGATGGTGTATTTAAAATCTTCCTCTATAGTAGTCACTATAGATTTCGGCTCATACCTTAAATTATCAACAATTCGATTATACATGTACTCTGCAATGAAGCTCGATGTAAGAGCAGTATTGGACTTCTCTAATTCTTGTAACTCACATGTATGTTCTGTTACTATAGAGCACTTCCAAATTGTACTCCATTTTTGCTCATAAGCATGTACCCTAAATGGACAGTCCAAAAACACACATTTAACATCATATACTTTCTTGTTAGACTTAACAACTATAAAAGACCGCTTCATTGACAGAGACCAGTACTTCACAGCACTCATCACTTCATCTTTGCCTTTGTACATACATCCCTCTACTACTTCATTTTCATGATATTCCCACGGCATAGAATTTCCTTCGTTGATCATCAAATTCTTCGAACTGTTACTCTTCCACTCCAGTGGGACAGGAATTTCATTCTCATCTTCAGATGACTCAGTTTCAGATATATTCTCATTCTCCATATCTTCCATCGCCATCTCTTCAACTATATGCTCTATGCGCTCTCCTTCGTCCGCTTCACCCGTCGGTACCATAGATGACAGGTGATGATCACTCTCTTCATTATCTTCCTCATTATCATTGTGATTGTCATGGCTCGGACCTCCTTCTTCTTCTACAACGTGTACCTCATGAACCTCCTTCGTATATGCCTGAGCAAGAAGGACTAGAGGCCACCCACGTTCTACAGCTTTGTTGACGTATTTTCTCCATGTTGATGTTGCATTAAGCGGTACTAACTCCCAAAAAGTGCCCTCCCGAGCACGACTAACCATACCCATGACCTTAACGTCATGTTGGTTGCTGTCAAGCCCAAATATTCGCATCAACCAATTCTATACCACTAATTGTTCTCTCATTTGCCCTAGACACCCATCTAGTTACTGAGGCAAATCCTGACAGATCAACCCCGTGTACACCTTGAATAATTTCTCCTTCTCCATAATAAATTTGAAATCCTAACTTCTCCGACATCTGTGTAATCTAAAAATTTCAGCTAAAATAGCTTTTCACTAATATATTACTAATATTATTTCAACTATAACTATTTAATTTAACAATATATATAAAATAAGAATATAAGTAATACTAATGAAATATAATATTAATCGCTTAACTGCTCATTACATTATCTAACAATTAATATAACACACATTAAATAATTATATATAAAATTATTTTTTTACTTACCGAAAATTTTCCTCTTCCTCTCTTCTCCTTCTTCCTCCTCCTCTTCTTCTTCTTCTTCTTCTCCTTCTCTTCTCTTCTCTTCTCTTCTTCTCTTCTCCTCTCCTCTCCTCTCCTCTCCTCTCCTCTCCTTCTGTTCTCTTCTCCCAGCCGGCAGCGGCCGGCCGCGGCCGGCCGCGTTATATATAGCAACGCCACGTCGCCCACTGGCCGGGCGACATGGGCCAAGTCACCCACTGGCCGGGCGACATGGGCCAAGTCGCCCACTGGCCGGGCGACATGGGCCAAGTCGCCCATCGGCCGGGCGACGTGGGGCCCGCCATGCCACGTCCACGGTCAAGTCGCCCACTGGTCGAGCGACATGGGCCACGTCGCCCATCGGCCGGGCGACGTGGGACCCGCCATGCCACGTGCACAGCCAAGTCGTCCACTGGTCGAGCGACATGGCCCAGGTAGCCCGCCAGTCGGGCGACAAGGACCATCTTCGCCCTTCCAACGGGCGACTGGTGGGCTATTCCTGCATTTTTTTGAAAACGGAGACTAATTTTGTAATTTTTTTAAAAAATAAATTTATTAATAAAAAAAATTCCCGGAACATATAACCGAAACATTGCATGAAGGCCCAGTGCTCCAAACAAAGCCTGTCTCCTTTATTCCTCCCTGAATCCCTGGCAAGCACCACCGTCGAGCCCAAGAGACGGACAGGAAGTCAACCCAATCAAGCGAACCCATCCATGGCCTCCGCTACCGCTGCCGCCGTCGTCTCCGTCAACGTCGGCGGCGAGCTCTTCCAGACCACCACCGCCACACTTTCCCGCGCCGGCGCCTCCTCCCCGCTCGCCTCCCTCGGCCCCTCCTCCCCCTCTTCCCCGCACTTCCTCGACGGCGACCCGCGCCTCTTCGCCCACCTCCTCTCCTTTCTCCGCCACGGCCGCCTCCTCGCGCCGTCCCCTCCCTCAGCCGCGCTCCTCGCCGAGGCGCGCCACTTCGCGCTCGATGGCGCCCTCCTCGCCTTGCTCTCCCCGGCCTCCGCCTTCGCCCCGCTCTCGCTGCGCCCCTCCGCGCTCCTCCCGCTCACCGGCCGCGTCGTGCCCTCCGCCGTGGCGCTGTGCCCCTCCCCACCGCACCCGGCCTCCCTCGTCGCCGCACACGGCGGGGTAGTCACCTGCTTCGACGCCGCGCTCGCCTCCCGCACCAGCGTCCTCACGCCGCTCCCCGCCGTTGATTCGCTCGTCGCGGTGTCCCCCGCCCTCGCCCTCGCCGGCGCCCGCGACTTCCCCGGGGTCCACCTCTGCCGGTTCTCCGACGACGCCTCCGCCGCCTCTGTTGACCCAGACGTGCTCTCGTGGCCCGGATCGCCCTCCGCTACCGTGCTGTCGATGGCCACTACGACCGCGTCAGGAGCGTCGTCCCCGCCCTGGCTCTTCTCCAGCTTCGAGTCGGCCCGGCGGAACTCGAGCGCCGTGGTGGTGTTCGACCTCAATTCCTTGTCTCCTGTGGCGGAAATCGGGCGGAAGGAGGTGTTCGGCGCGGACGTCGAGGCTGCGATCCCAGCGACTAAGCTCACGTGGCTTGGTGGGCACAGCCTCCTTCTCGCCGCTGGCTCTCACTCAGGGCCGGCCGGGGTGGTGGGCGACATACGGCTCTGGGATGTCCGGGCGAGCAACACGGTACCGGTGTGGGAGGTCAGAGAGAAGGAGGATTGCTTTGCTGATGTTGCGGCGTCTGACGCACTGTCAGCGGTGTTCAAGGTTGGCGCTGCCTCCAGCGAGGTGTTCATGGCTGACCTGAGGAGGCTTGGTGACGGTGGTGGCACTGGATTGGAGCCATGGGTGTGCATTGGTGATGGACAGAAGGCGGCTGCAGCCGCATCATCTGGAAGGAAAGAGAGGAATGGCTGTAGAATTGAATGCTATTGCAGTTGGGTGTTTGTGGCACGGGGCGCTGACGTTGAGGTGTGGAGTCAGGTGGAATTGGCACAGGAGGCTGGTGGGAAGAAGGTGATGAGGAGGAATTGGGTTGGCAGCGAACTATCTACAAAGCCCAAGATCGTGAGCTGGGCATTTGGTGGCAGCAGGATGGCATTGGCTAGAGCTGATAAGTTGTCTGTGGAGATATGGGATAGTGCTACAGCAGCAATTGGTGCAAACCCCTGATTAGAGGGACGATATTGCAAAAGTAAGCTGACGCTTCTCAATGCTCAATTGCTGCTTGTCCTCTACATTTACTTTAACTTGTTTTTTTTGTAATGTATCCTTGATCGTTAGAATCATATGCAATGTCTGGAAGGTATGGAATAATTTTACTGGGGTTGAATATATTCTGTGTTTCCTGATCGTGCAATCTGCTGAATTTTGTTATCACCCTAGGTAAAGAGTAAATATCTTTTTAAGCAAATGTGGAAAAAGTTATTTGCCAGGGTTTTACTGAGTTATTCATTTGGAGTATTGCAAATCTAAGTATCTAACTTCCTACAATTAAACAATTTGCATAATTTATAGATTTGGTGCTTGTAGAAGCTCACCACAATTCGAGCATGATTTTGGAATCTGTTACAACATGCTTTGCAATAGTCCATGTGTGCTCACTGAACTGGTCTGCAAGATTTAATAGTAGCACTTAGATATGAGGATTGACTAGAGATTGATCACTCCTTTGCTCAGAAGATGAAAACGAATGGTGATTACTTCATTTCTTTCAGGGTATTCGTTCGTTATTTGATTTATTATGTGCCAAAAGTTTAGGTTTTAAGGTGATCCATAATTTCATCCTGATCCATCTTAAGATGGACTGTGCAATTGATCAATTAGGTGTGACATCAAGTGGAAATGACCGATGAGGTAGTAAAGTGATAATATATGCTATCGATAGAATGGGCTTGATTGTTTAAATCCACCACTAAGACCTGCATCATCTTTTGCATTGGCCTCTTGAGTTGCAAGCAAATATTTGTGTGGATGGAACCGCTGCTGGTCCCCTTGCATTTAAATTATCGAGTACCTTGCAATTAAACCATCGAGTTTCCTGTCATATGTGCAAATTAATCTTGACAGGCACCTAACTGGTGCAGGGCAGACGGTTTCCTGTCGTATGCGCTGGAAGTCTGATGTGCTTGAATTGAGCATATAGCCCTGTGGTTAAGGGCTTAAAGCTCCAAGGGAGGAGCGCCTGTGGTTTGAATCTAGTCCAGCACAAGACCTCTAGAGAAGGCCATGCCCGGGTGGTGCTGTTGAAAAAATATATATGTCATGAAATTGGACGGTTTTCATAGTGGCCTTCATGCTCAATACCTTTGGCATTCGTACCTTTCCTTTGTTCTTTCTGATTGAATCCCTGCATCCAAAACCTGGAACAGCTAGTTTGCAGGTCATTCTGGGCATGAAGTTGTCAAACAGCTACTCTAGTCTGGTGCCCGCACCATTGGCGTGAAGATGAAAACTCGGGTTGGTTAGTTTGTTGTATGGGTCATGTGCACTCACAGACCACAGGAACTTAGGCTCAACTAAGCCTTTGTATCTGGTGTGGTTCCAGATGTGTGAAATAAAATTGTGTATTCCTTTGGAACTATAGGTGGTGTGTGGAATAGTTGGTGCCCTCAACTCTATTCTGACATCACAAGCTAAGCTGTACGTTGAGCGGCAGGCAGCCTGATATGTTATGGTTCTTAATTGTGGCTCTTGTCCAATGCATGTCCATCCTGTCGCACCTCAGTCAAGATAAAACGTGGTTTGGTAGGTACTATTTAGGTGAACCCAGCCTCTGGCAGTGCAGGTTAGCGACAAAGAGTGAGTGGGTGACGTCCATGGCACCAATGCTACTAGATACAAGCATTGTGTTATGAGAATCGATAACTGGAATAGGACTTAGGAGGGATCGTAGCAAGAATTTAGGAAGAACAGGAAGAACACGGCTGAATCCGTGGGAGGCAAGGAAGATTCGGGGAGGATTCAGAGTTCTGTTCTTCGTTGGTTCCTTCGTTACAACGGAAGCAGCTTAAGTGCTGTCCGTAACCGCCTCGGCGGCAACTCACGCCATGGCCCAACACGGTCACATACTATGACGGCCCACTAAACGTACAGGGACGGCCCATACCGTAACATTCCCCCGGGCTTGATTCAGAGCTTGTCCTCAAGTCTGATGCACAGCTAGCCACCGATCATGGACACACCGGCCGACATCATAGACTCATCTTCCCAGGTCGCCATATGAACTGGCATGTGCTCCCACTGAATGAGGTATTGATGAATCATGGTGTTACCTCTGCGAATGGAGCGGGTGTCCAACACTTGCACCGGCCAGGCAATGTGATCCGGGTCAGCTGACACTGAAGAAAGATCAGGACTGACAGGTGTTGCTGGGGGTACCTGCTTCTTCAGCTGTGAAACATGGACCACGGGATGGATCTTGGCATCATCAGGAAGATCAAGTTTATAAGCCACCTGACCAACGCGCTGAAGAACCTTAAATGGTCCATAGAACTTGAAAGACAGTTTCTGATTGGACCTATTTGCCACTGAGGATTGCACATACGGTTGCAGTTTCAGAAACACAGAGTCCCCCACCTCAAAATGCCTTTCCTGCCTCTTTTTATCAGCTTGAGACTTCATTCTCTGTTGTGCTCTGGTCAACTGCTGCTTAATGAGCTCAGACAACAATTCTCTCTCGGTTAACCATTTCTCCAAGTCAGGTACTGTGCACAGTTGGAGATTAGCCACTCCTAACTGCCTAGGAGTATATCCATATAATACCTCAAATGGGGATTTACCCAGAGCTGAGTGGATTGATGTGTTGTACCAGAATTCTGCCACTGAGATCCACTTATTCCATTGCCTGGGACAAGAATGAACTGTACACCGGAGGAAAGCTTCCACACATTGGTTGAGCCTCTCGGTCTGCCCATCTGTTTGTGGGTGATAAGAGGAGCTCATGGCTAGCTTGGTGTCCGACAAATGGAACAGCTGTTGCCAAAGTGCACTTGTGAAAATTTTGTCCCTATCTGAAATAATGACCTTGGGTAAGCCATGATGCTTGTAGATCTCCTTCATGAATATTTGAGCAATTTGCAGAGCAGTAAAGGGATGTTTGATGGGTATGAAATGACCATATTTTGTGAATTTATCAATGACTACTAGAAGAGCATTGTATTGGTCAGATTGTGGTGGACCCTCCACAAAGTCCATGCTGATCACATCCCAAGCTTGATCTGGCACAGGTAATGATTGCAATAGTCCTGGAGTTCTATTTCTTTCTGTCTTAGCTTGCTGACAGATTTGGCATTGTTTCACAAAGTTGTGTACTGACTGCTTGAGCCCTGGCCAAGCAAACAGCTGTTTGACCCTAGCATAGGTGGCACTAATGCCGGAGTGCCCTCCTAGGCCACTGTCATGAAGTGCAACCAAAATATGTTGCTGAGCTAGTTGGTTATTGCCTACCCAGATTCTGCCTTTGTACCTGATAATCCCATTGACCAACTGGTAATGCTCTTTGCTATTTGGAGACAAGGTCAATTCAGCTAGCAACTGCTTAGTCTGTGGGTCATCAGGATAGCTTGCTTGCAAGTTTTCTATCCAGGTTGGTACACATTTAGAAATAGCATGGACTGCAGGCTGGTGTTCCACCCTGGAAAGTGCATCAGCAGCTGCATTATGAGCACCTTTCTTATATTGGATTGAGTATTGAAGATCCATTAACCTGATCAATGCCTTGTGTTGGAGTTTAGACGTCACTCTTTGTTCAGTCAAATGCTGAAGACTCTTGTGATCAGTCCTTATGATAAAAGGTCTATGCTGCAGATAAGGTCTCCATTTTTCAACGGCTAACAGTATGGCCATACATTCTTTCTCATAGACTGACAGTGCCTGATTTCGTGGTCCTAAGGCTTTACTAAGGTAGGCCACTGGATGCTGATCTTGCATCAGCACTGCCCCCACACCCAGATCACTGGCATTAGTCTCCACAACAAATTCTTTAGCAAAATCAGGAACAGCTAGCACTGGGGCCTGTAACAGCTGTTTCTTCAGATTGCGAAATGCCTCATCAGCCTGAGGAGTCCACTGAAATGAGACATTCTTCTTCAGCAATTCAGTGAGGGGTCTACTTATCATGGCATAGTGTCTGATGAACTTTCTATAATAGCCTGTCAGACCCAGAAACCCTCTTAGTTGCTTAACTGATTTTGGAATTGGCCACTCTGACAGCCTGTATCTTGGAAGTGTCAGTAGCCACTCCATCCTCAGAGATCACATGCCCTAAATACTCAACAGATATCCGAGCAAATGAACATTTGGACCTCTTGATAAAGAACTGATGCTTTTCCAGAATGGTGAACACTTGCTATAACAGTTTGACATGTGCTGGTAAGGACTGAGAGTAAATCAATATGTCATCCATAAAGACCAAAACACCATGTCTTAACAAATCTGCAAAGATTTCATTCATAAAGCTCTGGAAGGTTGCAGGTGCATTGGTTAACCCAAATGGCATCACCAGGAACTCAAACAAACCATTGTGAGTTCGAAATGCTATTTTGTATTCCTCCCCTTGAGCCATGCAAATTTGATGATAACCTGACCTGAAGTCCAATTTGGTGAACCAGGTTGCTCCAGCTAATTCATCCAACAGTTCATCAACCACCGGCATTGGATGCTTGTGCTTGACAGTGATTGCATTCAAATGCCTGTAATCAATGCAGAAATGCCAAGTCCCATCCTTCTTTCTTACCAACAGGACTGGTGAAGTAAAAGAGCTGGTACTTGGCCTAATGACACCCTGGGCTAGCATTTGCTTAAGTTGTTTCTCAATTTCCGTCTTCTGAATGGGTGAGTACTTGTACGGCCTAACTTTAACAGGTTGTGCTCCAGGCACTAGTGGAATATTATGATCAGCAGATCTTGATGGTGGTAATCCCACTGGTTCAGAGAACAGGTGTTGATATTGAGTTAGCAACTCTTCCACCGGTGCTGGTATTGTTTCATCTGCACTCTCTCGCTCCTGTGGCTGATTGTTGCTCTGAATGCTTGCCATAGTAGGTACAGTCAGCTGTATGCAGTGAGAGACTGCTCCATTCCTCAGGAGACCCTTGAGCTTATGAGCACTGACTGGTGTGCATGTAGTAGGCTTGTCCACCACCCCTTGCAAATCTGATCTGTTTGCCCTGATGTGTGAACTGCACTGTCTTCATCTTGTAGTCTACAGTCATGGGGCTGAACTCCTCTAGCCAGTCCTCACCCAAGATCAGATCATAGCACTTGAGAGGAAGGACCTTGGCATCAGACTCAAAACAGTATCCTTGAATACACCACTGCAGTTGGGACACTTGTTTGTCTGCCAACATCATTCCCCCATTTGCTGCCTTCAAAGAGCTAGCTTCACAGGAATGTGTTGGAATCTTGAGATGCTGCACTAACTTGTCACTCACAAATGTACCTACTGAACCGGAATCCACCAAAATGAGCACCTGGTGTTTACCAACATGAGCAAGGAGCTTCAGGGTCTGTCTGTGATGTTTGACCTTAGCTGGTTCTGACTGAACTGCTAACACCTCTTGTTCTTCACCGGAGGACTCCTCTTCGCCGGACAAATCATCATTGCTAGGTACAATCTCCATGGCATCCAGAAATTCTTCCAGCACATGCAGAGATATATGAGCAGGACAGGTATAGTTAGGATCCCATTTCTCACCGCATTTGAAGCAGAGTCCGTTACGACGCCTGAAGGATTTCAGGCTCTGCAGTTTGTCCTCCGCATCAGGCTTATGGCCTTTAATCGTAATCTTGCCGAGCTCCACACCCTTCTGTTTATCTGCTGACGAAGTATACCGCCCAGCCACTCTGGTGAAATCCCGCCCAGAGGTCTTGGACGGTCCTGCCGCAGATTCTTGCTCCTGAATCAGAGCCAATGCGCTCGCCGTGTCGACGTCCTTCGGGCGATGCAGGCGGATGGCGGCGCGGATGTCATCCCGCAGTCCCGCCACAAATCTTGTGACACAGAAGGTGTCGTCGAAGGCGGGGTTGTACAAGAGGACATCATGCGCCAGTTTCTCGAACTCCGCTTGGTACTCCATCACCGACCCGGACTGCTTCAGGCTGTCCAGCTTGTTCAACATGTTCTGGTAGTGGTCCTTGTCGAACTTGGCCATCACCATGTCCGCAAGCGAGTTCCACTCCGTGACCACCTACGACGCTGTACTGTCTGCAGCCATGCCTTGGATGCACCGTCGAAATTCAGCAATGCAAAGCGTGTTCTCATTGGGTCCTGCACTGCGTAGATCTCAAAGTAGACCTCGCATTGATCCCACCACAAACGGGGATTAGTGCCGTCAAATTTTGGAAACTCCATTTTGGGAAAAGGAGGACAGTGGTGATGCTCCTCATAGGATGAATTAGCGGGAGCGGCGGGAAGCTGGTGATAAACCATACCGTGTCCAGAGTACGGCGGAAGCGCTCCGAGGAGGCTTCCGCCCACGCCGGGCCCCATGGGCATGTCGACCCGCTGCGGCGACGAGGTGTTCGACGCGGCGGGGGCGACGTTGTGGTCGATCCCACCCAACTGCGGTTGTGGGTGAGGAAGCATGAGCCCACTCGACGGTGGTGGCAGTTGAGGCAGCGCGATCCCACCCGTCGGTGTAGGTTGGTGGGGAAGTGCGAGCCCGCCCGTCAGCGGCGGCGGCTGAGGGAGCACGGCGTGCCACGCCGCGGGTGGAGGCGGCGGTGCTGGAAGGGGCGGACGAAGCTCCAACTGGCGAAGGCGCGTAGCCGCGTCCTCTAGCTGCGTCGTCGCCTCGTCGGTACGCCGGAACAGGGTCCCCATCGACACCTCGGCGGTGGACTGCCAGGTCTCGATGTTGGTGAGCTTGTCGAGGGAGGTGGAGACCATCTGCTCGAAGCCGGCGGACTGCTTCGCCATCTTCTCCATCGTCGCCTTCAGCTCGTCCATGGATTCGGTCATCTGCGCCTGGTACTACGGCGGAGCGCGCTTCTTCGGCGCCAAGATCAAATCGAATTGGGAAAAAAAATTTCCGCAACAATTCAACAGGCTCCTGATACCAAATGTTATGAGAATCGATAACTGGAATAGGATTTAGGAGGGATCCTAGAAAGAATATAGGAAGAACAGGAAGAACACGGCTGAATCCGTGGCAGGATTCGGGGAGGATTCAGAGTTTGTTCCTTCGTTACGACGGAAGTAGCTTAAATGCTGGCGGCAACCCACGCCACGGCCCAACACGGTCACATACTATGACGGCCCATACCGTAACACATTGTTTAGCTTCAACATGGCGTGTATGGATGTGTGAATCCACGGAGCCCCATCCAGCCCTCCGGCACATGTATATATGTATGTATACATAGGATGGATTCTCCTCTTGTATCAGAGAGGCAGAGAGCTGCAGAGCAGCGTCGATGGCCATGGACGGAGTTGCGTCTGATCTCCATCTCATCGCCTTCGTCTTCGTTGCCTTCCTTCTCAGTACACATGGTATTTATGCAATATACTCACACATAAACTTCTTTTTTTTCTTCTGAGTTTGTACATGCATATATAACACGGTTGAAGCAGCAGTAGCGCAAATGATGACTCTTCTCCGATCCTCATCCTTAATTTCTTGATTCCCAAAACCTTTCGTGCGTTTTCTCAGGCTTCTGATTGTTGGTCTAGGCACCCCTATAACAAATTAAATACTGTATACTTCAAATAACACTGCAAAAACCAACTGGAAATTAAAAATCGTGTCAAGCGTGAGGATAAACTGTGGAGCCATAGGCTTAATGTTGGTGGGACATTTCAAATTTTTGCACGGTATAGACCTTCTAGTTCTTTTTTTCCTTTCAAACCAACTGTTATTACTTGTTATATGCATAAAACTCTTTCATTGGTTTACTCTATTCAGATGATTTTGAAGCCAGTACTGTAGGCGAGCTGATTGATGAACTCAAGTTCCTAGTGCAGGTTAATTTTAATAGTTTCCAATGTGTTTCGGTGTCTAGAAATTGTAATAGAGTGGCTCATGAAATTGCTGCTAGTGGTTATGAGTGTGTTGATGGGGTTGGGCAAATCTTGAGCTCTCTCCCGGAAGATATCAATGTAATTGTTGCTGATGAATTGTTAGCCTATGAGTAATATATTTACCTATTCAAAAAAAAAAAAAGAAAAAATGTGTTGGGATTTAAGCTTTGGCCACGACATTGTTGTTTCGCAAAGTCTTTTGAGGCTAGATGGATCCCAAAATCTTTGTTAACTCCAGAAAGAAAACAGGGATTCTAATTTCGTTTAGTTTTGTATAAAAGGATCCGTAAAGTGTCAGCTAGCTCTTCACAAGCGAGACCCAAATTTAGACAGACACGCCCAATTGGTGTGCTGGCCTGCTCGTGCACTCATTCCTCCATGCTACTCCGTAGCTGTGAACATTCATGATATTCACGTGCTGTTATGGTTGCTGAAGTGTGCAAGCACCAAGCATGCAATATTTTTTAGGTCATGTGTTTTTATGCATAAATATAAATCGAGATTTGTAATGTCATGCGTTTCGTGCATGTCCATGTCATCAGTAACGTACGCACATTGCAGTACACATTTAAACGTTTGTTTGTTGCTACGCCTTTGTTTCTCTTCTCTGTTTTGTCTTGTACAAGAAAGCAACCCTGTAATACACAAGTCACAATATGACAGTTTATATGTTGAATGAAAGGGAAAGATTTGGCCAATGGTGTATTTGGAGACTACGTCATCACGTTAAACTTAAAAAACGGCGTTGGTTCTTTAATGTAAAAAAATAAACTTTGTTGTGTCCAATTATTTCACTAGTTGTAGCTAAAAGGTTGGATTAACCAAACTTGAATAGATATCCATATAGCCCTTCGGCATATAGCTCCGAGCTTGTATGCTAAAATACGAACATTCCTCTTTATCATTTGGAGTAGAAACAATTCAACCACACAAATTCACACTTTTTTGCGAGGTAGTAACTTGAATGTGTAAAGTTCATGCTTGATACACATATAAAATCCCTAGAATAATTCACCCATGTAGAGATGGCACCCACTCTTGCTAACGTGCAGGTGCGACGGCGGTGAAGTTCACCTTCCGCAACAACTGCTCGGAGACCGTCTGGCCGGCGACGCTGACCTCCAGCGGCCCCGCGTTCCTGACCACCGGCTTCCCCCTGCCGCCGGGAGCCTCCGTCTCCTTCCCCGGCGTGGGCGCCACGTGGTCGGGCCGCGTGTGGGGCCGGTACCGCTGTACGTCCACCACCTCCCCCGGCGGCACGCGCTTCTCCTGCGAGTCCGGCGACTGCGGGTCGGGGCAGGTCGCGTGCAACGGCGCCGGCGGCGTCCCGCCGGCTACCCTGGCCGAGTTCACGCTCGGCGGCGGCGGCGGCAACAAGGACTTCTACGACGTGAGCAACGTCGACGGCTTCAATCTGCCCGTGGAGATCGAGCCCGCGGTCGGCGGGGGGCGATGCCAGAGCACGTCGTGCCCCGCGGACATCAACCGGGTGTGCCCGAGCGAGCTGGCGGTGAGGGCAGCGGCGGCGGCGGCGAGGAAGGACGGCGGCGACGCCGTGGTGGGGTGCAAGAGCGCGTGTCTGGCGTTCGGCACGGACGAGTACTGCTGCCGCGGGAAGTTCGCGTCGCCGGCGGCATGCAAGCCGAGCGGCTATCCAAGCTGTTCAAGGCGCAGTGCCCGCAGGCGTATAGCTACGCGTACGACGACCGGAGCAGCACATTCACCTGCAACGGCACCGTGGACTATCAGCTCACCTTCTGCCCAGCCTCCGGCACCGGTCGTTGCAGTCGTACCGCACTGCCAACCCACGGGAACAACATGTAAACGGAGAAGTCGTGTATTACACACGTCTAATCATCAATTAGAGAAAAATAAACATTTGGTACTTCCAAACTTGTTTGGAGGGTGTGCCACTTAGCGACTACTAGAGTGAGAGAGTCTTGCGATCTAGGGTCTTGTTTGGATGTACCTATAACCATTAGTTGTGTTAGGTGAAACAAAACAATTTCTAGTTAATTGTTAGCTGGGTGGTAAGTAAGATATTAGATTGTCTCTAACAATAAGAACCTAAATATGACACACATACCATAGTTTGGGTCACGCATATGAAAAAGGTCACAAACCCAAACCTTAGCCTTCTCCAACAACGAACGCAAAAGCGGATCCTTGAGCCCCGCCGAGCGCCGCTCGCCTCCCTGCGCATGCAAAACCGCAGGTAGCCGTCATGGACATGCTGCGAATCCGCCTCACCCAGCGTCGTGCCCCACCGAGGTCCCGCCTGTCCGCGACGGCAGCTCCTTGCCACAGGCACGCCTCGCCAAGCCAGCCTCACCGTGCCGACCGCCCTCCGCTTGTCCACGCCGGCCGCTCCTCGCCACGGGCACGCCTCGCCACATTCCCGCCGCCTCCTACGTGGTCTCCTACGGGCCAGTATGGTCGATTGCGCCAGACATTCGGATCGTGGAGAGATGGCACATATTTAGGTTTCCTCTCTCTTTCCATACAAAATGCTTATAGGATTGTAGGTGTTATAGTACACCAAAACATAATTCAATTCTCGTTGTTATGAGTCAAACGATCTATAGTTTGTTTAGATTCTTTTACTGCTAAAAAAAAAACCCGGATGATATCGTTTTCTTACGGCTCGCTAATCCCGCCCGGCGCTAAACACGTGCGTCCGAAAAAACTTCCCCGGCTTCTTCTCCGCAACCCCTGCATGCCCAGGATAGTCTCCGGCTCCCGCTCCCGCCCACGCCCAGGCCCACGCCCACGCCGCCTGCGCACGACTCCAGCCAGTTGCGTGAGCGTGAACCCCAAACTCCCTCCGACGCTGCTCCCCGGCTCACCTCGCCGCCGCAGCGCTACAAGCGCACCTCGCCGCCGCAGCGCTACCAGCGCACCCACTGCTAGCAGCGCTGCTGGAGAAGAGAAGGGAAAAGAGGAGGTCGTGCGGCACTGGTGAAGCCCGCCGCCGGCCGGCGCCCGACTCTCCACCGCCGCCGTGGACGTGAGGGGCGAGGACGCGCCGGCGCCCGCCTCTCCACCGCCGCCGCCGCCGCGGATGCGAGGACGTACCGGTGCCCGCCCGAAAATAAGCATCTACCCCGCCTCTCTGCCTCCTCTTCCTGTGACGTGAAGAGGCTATCGCTGGTACTTCACAGGCGCCTGTGGTAGGCTTGTCTGGTTTTCCATTGCTCTTTTGGCTTGTTTGCGTTTCAAGCGTTTGATGAAATGCCAAGTCAGTGTGTGCTGACTGCTGAGTGGTTGAATATACCAATTACCAAATGGCTTTGATTTTTGGTAGGAAGATTGCATTATGAATCTTTTGATTTTTGGCAACTGTATTGTGGTCATGTGTTTATAGATCCTTATTCACTTCTCTGCACTCAACAACAGATTGAACCTTGCATTGAAATTGCTTGGCACTGGTTACTCAAGCTTTTGTTGATCCAGGTGAGTCTCGCTGCCATTACCCTTTGGTTCGAGCCGCTTAAGCCCTTGTGGTTTGTTGATAAATGAATAATAGTCAACCTCATTTATATCTCGACATAAAATTGCTTATTATATAGAGAAAACAATTCAGCAAATTGTTCATCAGTGATAACAAACTTACAGTCATCTGATGTCTGAGCACACCACAATACACTTCGGCAAATTGTTCTTCAGCATCTGGTGCTGCTGACTAGAAAGTAAAATAAAAAACTGAATTTGAACATGATTATGTTACATTGTTAAAATTAAATCAAGCATCAGACGTCCAATTTATTCTTGTTAGTTGGGATTTACGAATTATGATATTTTTACACCAAAACTAACTTTGGCCTTTCTCATTCAAGCATCAGACGTCCAATTTATTCTTGTTAGTGAGGATATTAACTTCTTGCTATTATTTTTCATGATGAATTATGTGAGAGTATGTGAGTATTAGGCCCATAAGGCTAGGTCCATGAGGCCCATGTATGACATGCTATATTGCTACCCTTCTAGGGTTATCCCAATAATGTGAACACAAGTTCTGACATGGTATCGAGCGCCGCCGCTGCAGCCATGGCAGGCCGGCCTCCTCCTCCCCCTCCCCACCTCCCACCTACTTCCATGTCTTTCCCCCTCTCTCTAACGCCCTGTCCTGGGCGCAGATGGCGCCTCTGACTCCAGTGGCTACCGCCGCCGCCGTGGGCAACCCCAGCGCCGCCGCTGCTCCTCTCATCCTGGCGAGCGTGGATGGCCCTGGTGCTGGCGTGGCCCGGCCTCCTCCCGGCGCAGTCCAGGGTGCGTCACGCCCCCTCCTCCCGGCGCCGCGCCTCTCCTCATGGCGACGGCCGCGGGGCTGGCGCGGGCGCAGGCACAGGGGCGGGTGGTCCTGGTGTGGGCACCGAGGATGCCACCGAGGACGCCGAGCCCAGTGACGCCGTCGCCGACCCCACTGCCGACGCCACCGGCGGCCTGGGCGCGGGCACAGGGCCCCCTCCCCTGGGCATGCCGCCGTGGACACCCACCCCTCTCACCCTGGCGGCGGGCGCAGGGGCTGGGGCTTCCCCTTTCTCCGCTCCACCTCCCCCGCCACTCATCGCGGCTCGCCCCGCCTCCGCCCTCGCCGCCGCCCTTGTCGCTGCCCGGGCTGCTGCCGCGACAGGGCAGGCCCGTCTGCGGGAGGCCGCCCTCGCTTGGGAGCGCGAGCGCGATGCGGCCGATGCACTGGCTCGCCAGATCGTCGAGGCGGAGCAGCTCCTCGTCCCTCCTGCCTCCTACGACGGCGGTGCCACCACCTCCGGCTCGGCGGGTCACCGCGTGTCCCACACTGCGGTCATCTGGCACGACCCGGCCGATCCACTCGTGGCGCAGCTTCACTACCAGGTTGGGGGTGTCCAGAACATCCGGCTCCTGGTTCCGGTCGTCCTCGAGCCTGAGTCGCCCTCCTACGCCCATTGGCGGGACCTGGTCCTCCTCACCCTCCGCCGCTACGCCCTCGACGACCACGTCGTCGTCGACGCCTCGGTCGTGGTCCCGACCCCCTCGTGGCTGCGCCTCGACAACATCGTCCTCTCCTGGATCCTTGGGACGATCTCCCTGGACCTCCACGACCTCGTCCGCAACTCTCCGGACGCTCGCCGGGCCTGGCTGGCGCTCGAGGGCCAGTTTCTGGGCAACGCCGAAGCCTAGGCTCTGCGTCTCGATGCGAGCTTCCGCACCTTCGTCCAGGGTGACCTCTCCGTTGGCCCTTCCCCACCTTCCTGCAGGTCCGTGACGACCTTGTCATGGAGGAGCTCACTCAGGGCATCGCGCCTGGCTCCACCTCTGCCTCAGGCTCCACCTTCGCGCCGGGGTCCTCGTCTTCCTCGACTGCCCTTGCTGCTACTCCTCCGTCATGTCCGTCTGCTCCGCCACCATCGTCTCTTCTTGGTCCTCCTCCCCCCGGGCCGAGCGGGGGTGGGGGGGTCGTGGCGGCCGCCGTCGCCGCGGCAGTGGATGCGGTGGGGGTCAGGGCCGTGGGAACAACCAGGCGCAGGCGCCTCCACAAGGCGCGCCGTGGCCCTCCTTCCACAACCCGTGGGCGGGGCGCATCTCCATGTGGCCCTTCCAGGCTCCCGGCGGTGAGACTCGCCCGCCGGCGGCCATGCTCTCTGGTGCTCCTCCGAGGTTTCACTCCGCGGCTCCGTGGGCTACACCTCCCGGCGCCTCGCCCGGACCGTGGGTGACATCTCCCGGCGCCTCACCCGGGCCCGTCGGTTGGGACCCGGCGGCCTTGGCCTCCACCTTCAGCACCATGGCCTTGACACCTCCTGTCGGACCAGAGTGGGTCACCGACTCGGGTGCCACGTACCACACTACTCCCAACCCTGGTATACTATCCTCTATTCACCCTCCGTCTTCCTCTCATCCTTCGTCCATCATGGTCGCAAATGGTTCGTGTCTTTCTGTCACGTCCGTGGGTGCCGCTGGCGCTCACGGCTCTTTTCGTCTTCCTGATGTTCTTGTTGCGCCTTCTATGGTTCACAACCTTCTTTCTATTCGTCGATTTATAGCTGACAATTCCTGTTCTGTTGAATTTGACTCTTCTGGTCTTACTGTAAGGATTTGGCTTCCAGCGTCCTCTTCTCCGATGTGATAGCACGGGCCCCTTTACACCCTTCGGTTTCCGGCGTCTACCTCGCCTTCTTCTCCGTCCACTTTGTCAGCTGCCTTCGCCGCCACTACTTCCTCCACCACTTGGCACCGTCGTCTCGGCCATCCTGGACATGATGCTTTGATGCAGCTTAGTCGTAGTTCCGACATTCGTTGTACTCGGACTCATGATGAGCATTTGTGTCATGCGTGCCAGCTGGGCCGTCATGTTCGTCTTCCTTTTCAGTCTTCTTCTTCACATGCTACTCATGTGTTTGATCCTGTACACTGCGACCTATGGACATCTTCTGGCTATAAATACTATCTTGTGGTGGTTGATGATTTCTCTCACTATTCGTGGATGTTCCCCTTGCGTGCGAAGTCTGATGCTTTTCCCGCACTTCTCCACTTCTTCGCCTGGGTGTCTACTCAGTTCGGCCTCACCATCAAGGCCGTCCAGTGTGACAATGGCCGCGAGTTCGATAACACCACCTCGCGCGCCTTCTTCCTCTCTCACGGTGTCCAGCTGCGCATGTCTTGCCCGTACACTTCCTCCCAAAACGGCAAGGCTGAGCGCATGATTCGCACCACCAACGACATCATGCGTACCCTTCTAGGCGTCCCTCCCTGCTCGCTTCAGGGCTGAGAGCTTGCACACCTCCACCTATCTCCTTAACCGCCTTCCTTCCGCTGCTTGTCCAACTCCTACACCACACCACGCTCTTTTCGGTACCCCACCTTGGTATGACCACCTTCGGGTCTTCAGGTGTGCGTGTTACCCTAACACCACTGCCACCGCTCCCCACAAGCTGGCTTTCCGTTCGACTTTGTGTGTGTTCCTCGGATATTCCCCTGATCATAAGGGTTACTGATGCTTTGATCTCACCGTCGGGTCCTCATCTCTCGCCATGTGGTGTTCGATGAGTCTATCTTTCCCTTCTCCACCACCACCATCACCACCACCTCCACCTCTGACCTTGACCCTTTCTCTCTGTTTCCCACTGGCATGGTAGTCCAGCCACCTTTACCGCTGTCTCCTGCTGGTACTGCTACTTCGTGCCCGGCGCTGGGCCCGTGCCCCGGCGCGCCGCCCACCAGTGACGCCCCTGGCTCTGCACCCTGCCCGGGTCTGGAGGCGTCACCCTCCGATGCTGCTCCTGCCCCTACGTCCGACGCGGGTCTGGGGGCGCCGGCTCCTGCACCTCCTGCGTGTTTCGCCTAGCCAGTGCATGTCTACCAGCGCCGTGGGCGAGCGGCTCCGCTGCCGCAGTCCCCCTGTGGGGCCTCTTCTCCAACGGCGACGCCCACCGGAGGCCTCTTCTCCGCCGGGGACGCCTACACCACCGCCACGGCCGTCGGCTGCCCGTGTCGTCACGCCGGTGTACCACCCACCGCTTCTTCACCGAGACCCGAGGCATGCCTGGCGACCCGCAGGTCTCTCCTGTACCCTCTTCCGTTCGCGACCCTCACTGGCGCCGCGCGATGGAAGAGGAGTACGCGGCTCTCCTCGCCAACCAGACATGGGATCTGGTGCCCCGCCCGCCCGGGTCCAACGTCGTCACCGGCAAGTGGATCTGGACTCACAAGCGGCGGGCTGATGGTACTCTTGAGAGGTACAGGCTTCACTCAGCGCCTTGGGGTCGACTATGATGAGACTTTCAGCTCCGGCCACCATCCGAACGGTGCTCTCATTGGTTCTAGCTCGCTCCTGGCCCGTGCATCAGCTGGACGTCAAGAATGCTTTTCTCCATGGGACCCTCAATGAGACAGTCTACTGCAACCAGCCGACGGGGTTTGTTGACTCTTCGCGTCCCGACTTGGTCTGCCGGCCTCAAGTCTCTCTACGGCCTCAAGCAGGCTCCTCGGGCATGGCACTCTCGACTTGCTACCTTCCTGTTGTCACTGGGATTTGTGGAGGCCAAGTCAGATACGTCCCTATTCATCTATCACCATGGAGCTGAGACTGCCTATTTGCTGCTCTATGTTGATGATATTGTCCTCACAGCCTCTAGTCCGTCACTACTCCGTTGCACTATCAGTTCTCTTCAGCAGGAGTTTCCTGTGAAGGACCTTGGTGTGCTGCACCACTTCCTCAGAGTCAATGTTGAGCCTCGTCCCACCAGGCTACTTCTTCACCAGCGGCAGTACACTTTTGATATCCTGGAGCGCGCTGGGATGACTAACTGTAAGCCCTGCTCCACTCCGGTTGACACATAGGGCAAGCTGTCAGAGGCCGAGGGCACCCCGATGGCAGATCCCACTGCATACCGGAGTCTTGCCGGTGCACTTCAGTACCTCAACTTCACCAGGCCGGACATCACCTATGCAGTGCAGCAGGTATGTCTTCACATGCATGATCCCCGAGAGCCCCACCTCACTGCTCTCCGCTACCTCCGCGGCACCGTCGACTACGGCCTGCTCCTTCACCGGTCTTCCTCCACCGAGCTCGTCCTCTACACTGACGCCGACTGGGGCGGGTGTCCGGACACTCGCCACTCCACCTCCGGCTACGCTGTCTTTCTGGGTGGCAACCTGGTGTCCTGGTCGTTCAAGCGCCAGCCGGTGGTCTCCCGCTCCAGTGCCGAGGCGGAGTACCGCGCCTTCGCTAACGGCGTGGCCGAGGCCTCCTAGCTTCGGCAGCTCCTCGCCGAGCTCCACAGTCCTCTCTCACGGAGCACGCTGGTCTACTGTGATAACGTCAGTGCGGTGTACCTCTCTACCAACCTTGTTCAGCATCAGCGGACCAAGCATGTGGAGATCTACCTACACTTTGTCTGTGATCGAGTCGCCATCGGCGATGTTCGGGTACTCCATGTCCTGACCACCTCCAGTTTTCCAACATCTTCACCAAGGGCCTCCCGTCCTCGGCCTGTTGGGAATATGCCCTAGAGGTAATCATAGAGATGATGATATTCCAGTTGTATCTATGACATGCATTAAGTGTTCATTAAATATCCATTATAGACAACTTGTGTTTATTGGCAATTATGTGAATTGTTTGTGGAACTCAATTACTTGAATGGTTATTTTAAAGTTGTCCCTGGTCGGCGTTCTTATAAGAACACACTTGAATATTAGACCAACACATGTATTAGTTGATAGCTATGTTTCACAAGTCATGGACATGAAGATGTCAAACTAATAATGTGGGCACATGTGAGACATGTAGGCTGGACTGACCCGACATGAGAAAGTCTCTATTCATATCATATACGTTATGTCCTTAGACCTGAGATTGTAGTATGTACTCAAGATGTGAAACAGCCTACTTAGGGACTATCAAACGCTACTCCGTAACTGGGTAGTTATAAAGGTGGTCTTCGGGTGGTCGGGAAGCATGCTATGAGACATAGACAATCAAGATGGAATTTGCCCCTCTCTACGCGAGAGAGATATCACTGGATCACTCAAGTGATTGGATCAACAAATGCATGGCCGTGCTTGGGTTAAGTGTTAACCCACGAGTTGAACCATATATCGAGTGGCAAAGGAAATAACTTGTATGTGGTCGTAGTGGTTCATCTGATATGATCTTTGCGTACACATAGGAGTTGTCACGTCTTGCTAGAGGCCGCTGTCAACTATTGGGCGAGTAGGAGTACTCGGCCCATGTCAATGTGTGCGTGAACCCATAGGGTCGCACGCTTAAGGGGCTGGAAGCCTAATTCGGGTTGGACCCGAATTAGACAAGGCTTAGGGTTACTAATAGGCCTCCAACTCGTGAGCTCATTAGGGACGCCTATATAAAGCAAGGGGTAGGGGCGCAGTCAGAGGTTACACGCCTTCGACAGCCGCCGTCGCCCTCCCCACGCTCGTGCCTTCTGCTCCTCGCGGACCTAGCAGTCCGGAGGCACATCGCTTCTTCCCTGTACGCGTGGGATTCCTCGGAGGTGCTGCATCTGGAGCACTAGGACGAACCGCGCGAGGGGGTTGACGTGACGGACGACCACGCAACTGCACTGCCTGCTGCGACGCGTACGACTACATCGAGTCGTCTTCCGCTGCACCTGCACGTCTAGTGGTAATCCCGTAACCTGTAACTAGCAGTCGATCCTAGTTTATGAGGTAGAAAAGTTTTATTTTCTGGCTAGCGTAGCACCCTCATAACCCTTCACGGCCTTCACCGAGTTTCGCTCTAGCCTCAACATCACCTGTGGCTAGTTGCGTTTGTGGGGGGCTCGTGTGTGTGCTTCTTTTCGGCTTCTTTTCGTGTACGGTCTGCAACTCCGCTGCGCCGGTAGTCCAGACTGCGGGGGGTGTTAGAGTATGTGAGTATTAGGCCCATTAGGCTAGGCCCATGAGGCCCATGTATGACATGCTATACCCTTCTAGGGTTAGCCCAATAATGTGAATCATAAGTTCTGACAAATTATGGTGTTTATTGTAGTGGTGGCCTACAACCGTGGATTACTAGATACTCTATCCAGGTTCTGTTTGGTTTAGGGGATTACTAGATGCTACCACAGATACACACATCACTAGCTTTAAGTTTTATCACCGTAGAAGCTTTATGCTTATCACCACAATTTTTTCTCCATATTCATGTTTGTATTTTCATGCAGCATGGCATCTAAGATAAGTGTTTCTCTTCCAGATTCCATATTGCCATTAAGAAATGTTAGCAAAAATAACAAAATGGAAACGCGATACATAATAAAAATTAATTAGTTCGGAGAAATTTCTAATGCATATATACTCTATGGATTTTTGTTGATGGTGTTCTGATTTGGAATTGGATTTCCAAAACTTTAGTTTGCACACTGATACTTTAGAGGCATTGAAACTTGATATTATACTGTCATGGACAATTTTGTGGCTCATAAGATCTGCAATAAAAATTCCCTGAAATACCATGATCTAAATTTGAATATATTGCTGCTAATCGCTAAAACGGTTCTTTTTTCTGTTTTACAGAAGCAGCCGGAGATTCATCTTTTAGTGTGCGCTTCAAATAAGAAACGGGAGTACTGAATGAGCAACGTTGGCAAGAGCTGGCTCTGTTCCTTTCCCTTCTCAGCAGTGATGGCCTTTTCATAAACTGAACAGGATTTATCTCCCTACAAATAATAGAATGTTTAAACAAACTCTTGCATATTTAAAAGGAAAAAGGAACATGATAGTTGTTAGTACAAAGTCATACCAGTGGTGTTCCATATTTGAATGCTTCACACTGGCCTCTAGAAAGCCAGGATACAAATCTTCCTAAATTCTTTACAAATGAATGACTGACATATCATGCACTCTTCTCTCCGTGCAGATTATCTTGTATTCATCAGTTTCGAAATCAGGAAAATAACATTACAATTTGAGTTTAAAAGGATTGGGTCACAATAGAGTTAAGTTGCCAAAATTTGTGTTCTGGGTTTTAACAGTTTGGTTTTAGTTCTTTCTTTCAAGAATTTCCTTAAAGTTCATATAGCTTCAGGTATGTCCAAGCCATGGGATGACGACGGTGCGGATGGAGGCCGGACTGGAGCAGGCCCTTTGGTGACGCTGCCCCAGTTCAGCAGCTGTGTGATTGAGAGGAACAGACACATGCCTATTGCAAAATCGCACTTGTAAGGAGCAGACACATGCCTATTGCAAAATCGCACTTGCAGTAGCCGGGTCTCGGTAGGGATGCTCAACCTTGACTGCAACAACACTATGAGATGGCATCCATGGTTGTGTGCAACCCAACATAGATGAGTCCAGTGCCTACACTCTATCTTATACGAGCTGAACCTCTAGGGTTTCATGTCGATCATGTAAAACTGATGACATTGATGTCCTCAAGATTGGCCACCAGAAGCCAATTGATATATTTACTTAGTACTAAATCACGGTCACGGCCTCATTAGGAAAAACATGAGCCGTTGGATCGTGATCGGCTGAAATCCATGCAAAAGTCGCTGTCATATATACTGTTTATTGACACTGTTCACTATTCGTCCAGGAATTGCTACGTGTACACGAAAATAAGGTACCCAGAAGATTAAAATAAGCCATTTTCTTTTCAAGAAAATTTTCAGAAAATTCCAAAAAAAACTAGAACCACTCAAGAGCGTACTAAAATATTTTCCACCCCTTTTTCATCAACCGAAAATACTCATTCACGTTTTATCGATAAATTTAGAAAACTTATATCTCATCCATCCTAACTTCAAATTTCGTAATGCTTCCACCAAAAATCTTCTAAAATAAAAGCCTACATATTCAATTTCTTTTACCTGGATATACCAAAAATTTATAAATCAACAATTTTAATAGACAATATAATTATATAACACCTGTTAATAACAATACCCGATAAAATAAAACTACAACCAATAAAGACCGCAAAGGATCACATTCCTATAATTAATTGTACTAAAAAAACAAAACTAAAGAATATTTATAAATGAATAGTTTGCAATTTAAAAAATTAAAATTAATATGATTGGACATATTAAAACTTGAATTCATATAATATCAATAAAAAAGAAATTATATAACATCAATAGCCAACAAATAAAAAGGTTTTTAAAAGTTCAAATAACGCAAACTATTTGTTACATTATCCACTTAATACAAATATACATACTACAAACCCTTAAATCATTATTAATCTTATTTTGAATCATACTAAACACTCCGAAAATAAATAAAAAAGGGGGAAGGGGCTATTTTAGCGTGACTGAAACTGTGTCGCGGTACTGAAAAGTTACGATGCCACGTCATTATGATCTCATATGACAAAACTAGCAGTAGCCAAATTCTTTTCGACCCCTAACTATACGTAGTAACTCTAGAAAGTTATTGAAGAGATACAAGTAAATAAATTAGTAGGATTCTTTCGGACACCTATACAGACGTCTAGAAAGTACAAACAGATACGGTGATTCAGCAGAACACTGCTATTAGAAAAAAATATAGAGGCACTCCCGTATACTATTGCAACTACTCATCGTTTCTCAACAAACCAAAACTCCTCCCTCTGCGTTTCAAAAGAAAAAAAATCCTTCCTCCATTCTGTGAAAGCGGAGCCTGATCATCTCCACGATAAGAAGAAACAACACCATAGGTACATATTATTTTTTGGATGTAACAAAGTTACATATTACATCTCTCCACCTGCAGCTTCCCTTTTCACCTCCGGTGAACAAAGTTATTTGTGTAAACTCACAGAAAAAATATTTCTTCCATACCATGACACCTATAAAATGTATAGCAAAAAAAAGATTTACTTCTTAAATTACATTACATGTGCATTACTAACTTTTTTATCTACTTACATATAATAATTTTGCTTATATAAAGACATGGCTAATAACAAAAATGAAAAGCGTGTTAATTTTCACAATGATGATTCTAAACTGCGCACAAAGAAAATAAAATTGGAACATGAAAATTTGAATTCCACAACAGATATAAATAAATATTCTAACAAAATAAAACTTGAAAGTGCATGTTCAATTTCAAAACAACATATGAATGTGCCTTGCATAAATACAATATAAGATAGATTGAAGGCAAAATATATATATAAACACACAAAAAAGATTAGCGCATCTATCTATTTCACGTGGTATGATTCACTTTCATCAGAGCACATACAATGCTTAAAAGAATCTTATCCTAAATGTCCATATCATGGTGTAGCTTCAAAAATTAGCAAATATTGTGGAGCCACTGCTACTAGCCTTTAAGTTCACCTACAATTATTATTTCATTATTAAATTATTTCCTCTCAAAAGAATTATTCATTCAAAATATGATTTGCTAAAAAAAGGCTTCGCTGAAACATGGTCTAACTACGAAACCTACATAGGATATGTGGCGGGCACAGTTCAAGCGCGGCAACGCTGCGCACTGTTCTAGTTGGTTACTATAATTGATGGACTATCTAGCTATATTAACGTGCCTAATTATTCGATGGGATCATGGGATAAGTCCATTGGCCCTGAAATCTGAAATCTGACACCCCAATGCAATTTCAAGTAAAGTGTTGCTGAGGTGAATCTTCAGGACGATAAAAGTACCCTGTTCAAAATGATCATTTGTCCTATTCTCTACTTCCTCCACTACCTTTTTAGAATTCCCATATTGTTTTGCCTATCATTACAATAATTAAATTATTTGTTTGACAAGTGGTTCACTTATATCTGAGTTCGCTATTGGGAAGTAGAGAATCAATGTTTAGCTTGCTCGTATTGCTGAGGTGGAGGTTAATCAATATATAACCAAATCCGGCAAGGTTACTCTGCACCTTAGTGTTTGTAAACGGCAAACGCGTGATGTAGTGGACAGATTGTCGGCCTACGCCGCATTGAGATGGTCACGCAGTATTTCGATCCTTTTGCAACGCACGGGTATTTAACTAGTTTATATAAAAAAGACTAACATTTATGATACAAATTAAGTACACTAAATTAATTATAAAACATTTTTTTATTAAACCTAGTGTGAGATATATATGTTAATTATTAATCAATTTGTTATATATGTGTTGACGCCGATTCGTTACCGTGCCAACACACCACGAAGGCTTTGGACGTCCGGGCCACCACAAGTCGAAGAACGCAGCGAGATAATCAATCTTACGTGGTGAAGAACGAAAAGGTTTACAAGCAAACCACCAAAGGATAACCAACGTGCTTGCGTGACGAAGAACGGTTAGTTTCCGAGCAAACTAGCAAAGGAACCGGTGAAGCTCTCGCCCGGGAGGGACCCCGTCAAGGCAAGGACGTCGCCAGGTTGCCCTAGGTCGGCCAGCAAGCCTAGGACGCCATCCTCGGTTGCCTAGATCAAGGGATGAACAACATGAGGTTGAAAAATAGAGTAGAGGAAGGAGATAAATTGGTTTTTATGTCGATTGTGTATGATGGACACCTCAATCGGCTGTGTACCTCATATATACGAGGTGGGGTGGTCTTATCCCTCAAGGAGTCAAAACCCCTTCCAAAACATGTCAAAACGCAGCAAAATCCGTCCTGGACCCGTCAAAATCGGCTAAGCCAACTCCTAGGTCGGCTAGGCTAGCCTGGAGGCCTGTCGTCGGCCCAGAAACAGTGAAAGTCGGCTTAGCCAACTGGCAGACAGAAATTCCGGGTGAAATCTTCTAAAAACCATAATTAATTCATCCAGACTCCAAATGAGACAAACCATATATGTTTTTTGATCAGCTTGACGAGAGGAACGCAATGGTGAGGTCAATTCTTGAATTTAAGAAAAATGTTTCAGTCGGCTTAGCCGACCTAGAGGGTTGGCCTAGCCGCCTCTGGCTGATCCAATGCCAAAAAGTGGTTTCCCTCGCCCGAGCACCAAATGCAATGATCTGAGGGTGTTTTCTGGTCTTCTTGATGACATAAACATGATGATAACCTCCATAATGCCCTCTGGATAATTTTGGGTATCAACATATGCCCCCCTGCTTTTCAGTAAAGCTTACGTACTGAAAAGCATCCATCAAGGCCAAAATTATCTCTTTGATGTTGTTTCATGCAGAAATTCATCAATGCGTGTTGTTTGCTTCCTGAACTTATGCAAAATATCACCTTCAACTTTCAGGCAAATGATGCATGAACTAAAAATATTTCTCAAAAGACTAGGCAGCAACGATACCCATCACATCGGCTGTCCATCTGCTAAGGGCGATGTATACATCGGCCATTGTTTGGTGAGCACTTAGGCGTCTTGCCAAATACTTGGAAAATACTTCTTAAGCACTTTCCGTTAATTGCTCTTGGGAGACTGTCAAATTGCATTGTCTCCAGCAAATAGGAGTTTTTCGAATATCGATATGATCACTCTATAAGGATTTTCCAATTTAGTGACTTCTTCCGTCTCCTTGGGAAATCTTCAATTTTCTTCTTGATGATCTTGATCAAAATCATGGATCTCTCCCACAATCAACCTTGTTTCATCAAATTCCAAACACACTGGTGTTTGGTTCATATATGTACTGCAATGTGGGAGTCCTCCAAATATTTAAATCGACTTCAAGATCAATAGAATCAGATTTAGCCGATTTGAGAGCCACATGGGCGAAGTGACCATGTTGGATACTAGGAGTCGGCTTGGCTGACTGTATCAGTCGTCTTAGCTGACTGGAGGCTGGCTTGGTCGGCCTGCTGATTCGTCTAGCCGGCCTGGAGCTGGCCTGGCCGACTAGGCACTGTAGGCCAGCTTAGCCGACTGCAACAGTTAGCTGAGCCGATTTGTCTGTACCTTCTCAGAAAAATCCAAATTTCCTTGCATCGGCTATTCTAATATATGAAAGTTACGCCCACCGACGTCATAGCGACATGCATGTTGAGCTAACATGTTGGCCTTCAAATTCTCATGCCTTAGAAAATGCCAAATTCAAACTTGACAAATGCATTAATGTCGAGGCAAATATCATGATGAATGTCAAATGGTGACATCTTTCAAATGTTGAATCTTGCTATTTACTTGCTGCACCATCAGCAATAAATCACTATTGGCCTTAACATGTTTTACCTGCATGGAGTTCAATATTCTCAATCTGAATAAAAGATTTCCTATTCGGTTTGGATATTGGGGCAAATATAGTTCTAATCGGCTTGATATCTCAAATAGTGCATAATTATGAGAAAAAATGATTATGCCAACACCTTGGTCTTCTTGCAAGCCGATTAATTGAAATAAGACCTCCATGGATAACAAACAAGCAATTGATCTCATATCCTAAATCAATTCCTTGCTCAACAACAAAATCAGCAATAACTTGACTTTTAAATGTTCTCAATGTTTCAAAAAGTCAAGCCATATTCAGCAAAGGCGTTTATCCACTTGCCTTGTCTTGGGACCAAGAAGACACTAATCAATGATGAAACATCCTTTCCTTTCATCTTCTTGAATCAATGCAACACTAATGCACCCTCTTCAGCAAGAACATATAAGGTGAATGGAGCTTCACTCCTAGATGCACAAAGAGCTGGTGGTGTTGATAGAGAATCCATGAGAAGCTTGATTAACTAAATTTGTAATCGGCTTCTAAGTCGTGTCCTTTGCCCAAGCAAGATTTATGTTGCATGATGATATGGAGCCGATCGTTGATCGGCTCTAGAGACATAATAACAAAGCCTCATCACAACAAAGTCTTTCTTATAAGATCATCATATCATTGTGCCCTCCAAGCAAAAGAGGCATCGACCATGGCATAAGCCAATGAGTCTATTTAAACAATTTGGAAAATAGCACTCTGAGGTGTAAAGTCACAATTTAGGGGCCAAATCATTTGGAGACACCCCAGAGGCACCATGGACCTGGGAAAGTTGGCCTAGCTGACTAAGGAGTAGGCTTAGTCGACTTGAGGTCGGTCAAAGCTGCAAGGACAATATGGATCGGCTTAGCCATCTTGAGAGTCATCTTAGCCGACTGGTAAGTCAGCTTAGTTGTCCTAAGAAGATAATTAGTTATCTCATAGCGTGATGGTTGTAAGCATTCATCGGCTATGCTGCATACTAAGGGCGATAACGAATTATCGGACATATGAATTTATCCACATGAATATGCATAGCCGAAATAGATATTTTCGGCTATTGATTATTGGTAAGCATAATAATTTGACAACCCTCCATAACATAAAGTTCCCCACCAAGGGTCAAAATAAGGAGCCGAGGGTTGACTATACATACCATGAGATGAATTCCACATAAACATAGGCAGAGAAGATGGATGATCAAAGACCAAAGATTTTGATGATTTGGTGCAAATCTCCAACTCGGCAATTGCTTCTTGAATCTTCTTCTCTCTTTTGTCTTCGTTGCACCACTTGCTTGATCACCATCCTTCTGAGCTTCAATTCTTTCTTTTGGAATCCATGCTAAGCCCTTTTCTTTTAGCTTCCCTGCACTAAGCTTTTGCAACTTCTTCTCTTGCCACTTTGATAAACCGATTGAGCATCTCGATTTTGTTTCAGTTTTGGACCGCGACAATTCCTTCTTGATTTCAGGCACTTTCATCTTCTTTTGTTCAGATTTGACACAACATCAATAGATGATTTTCTCACTTCTTTGCCATCAATAGCCGAATTTTTTCAGCAATGTAATCAGCTTTTGAATGGTTGCATTCAGATCTGAACTTTTCTTCTTTCGGCCATCATATTTCACGCGGTAAACTTGTTTTACCCCTTTCTTCTTTGGTTGAGCTTCGGACCAATTTTGATCAAATCAGTCATTACAAGAGGATGGTTTCTCTGAATATCTTGGAGTTGCATACTCTACATAATGTGGCCTGAAATATGATGGAACATGTGCCTCTTCATCAAAACGGCCCCAAGAAGAATAAGGATGGATATATGCGGGCTGTGATCCATAAAACATAGGAATTGGCTTCTCAAAAGGAGAATATGCTGCTACTGCGTGAGATCTACTCCCTTGCCAATTCCTCTCTTGTGACTTGTGTTTTGGAGGCAATCTTGATGGCTGAACTTTCTTTGATCGGTTGGCGATATTCGCTTCACCTATCTTCTTATATTTGGCTAGAAGCTCTTCGAAGCTAAGCTTTGGTCTTCTATCCTTTTGCCTATCATGAGCTTTGCCTCCATTTTCTTTAACAACATCCTTCTTCTTCTCTTCAACTTCATAGACTTGCTTCAAAGAAGGATCCTCAGCCGATTCTCCTTACTCAATGGGATTAATCGGCTTTGGCTCTAATTGGAGAGATTTCACTTGGCCCCCCAGTGTCTTTTGAATTTTTCATGACATTGCTATCCTCTAAAATATCTTCTATTTACACTTCTTGGACAACAATATTGTCTTCACTTGAGGGCTCTACATCTCTCTCTTAGGCACTTGAGCCTTGAGCTTTGAATGAATCGGCTAATGCAAGCCGATTTAAAACCTGTTTGCCCTCAAGACCAGTTAAATCCAATTGGTCCATTTGATGAGCTTTAGAAAATCTCAATCGGCCTTTATCAATGGCTGATTGGACCACACGACGAAACATATTGCAATTACAAGTATTATGATCATAGGAATTATGCTACTTGCAATATGTAAGCTCTTCTAAGTTTTGAATTGATGGAAAAGATTGTGATCAATGATTCTGATAAAATTATTTTTCAGCAAGATATCAAACACATAATCACAAAAAGGTAAAGTCAAAGCTATATTTTGATTTCTTGAGCCGATTGTTTTGCGGAGTCGGCTTCAAGGCTAGGCAAACGAAGGGATCAGATTTTTCATCAATCCATTCGACCACACCTTTGTAACTACTTTTATAAAACTTTAGCTTTGACAAATTAGCACTATCGGCCTTGCCATATGGAATAATTCGTTGACCGATAGAATCTGAATTTGTTTTACCATCAACAAATGTGATGATATTTCTAATCTGTCTTTCACAAATATTTATAAGGATATCTCTAATAGATGCAGAAATCAAAATAGTTTGATTAGATTGGAATTTGTATCTTGTACCTTGTCGATCATGTCAGAGAAATGTATAGTTTGACCAGATTGGAATTTGAGCACTAGCGGCAGGTGGAGTCGGCTTAACCGACTTGGAAATCGGCTTAGCTGACTTGAGGTAAGCATCAGAGGCAATCGGCCTGGCCGACTGAGCATTTGGCCTAGCCCATTCAGAGTAGGCTGCAGAGGCAGTTGGCTTAGCCGATTGGGTAACTGGCTTAGCCGAATTTGAGCAAGTAGGCAGTACTTCTTCCTTGTTTGCAGGAGCTTGATCTTCACCAATGACATAGTAATCACTAGAGAAGTACATTGTCTCTTTAGCTCCTGAAAGTCAAGCCTAGCTGGTTTCTGGCGCTTTTTAGGCTTTTCTGTAGTAAGACCCGCCTTTTGAGTGTCCTTTGGTAACTCACTTTTGGCCAATTGCTTAGATATAATCGGCCTTTTTCTTGTGACATAACCAAAGTTCTCAAAGAATAAATCCACCAATCTAGACCATGAACAAACACTATACTTGGGTAAAGATGTAAACCATGTAAAAGCAATGCCAGTAAGGGATAAAGGAAAACATCGTATTCTTATATAGTCTTCTTTTTTGCCACCAGCTAAAGTCAACTGCAATTCATAGCTACCAATATGTACCACAATAAACATATCATCTTCACCACTAAATTTCTTAAACTCAGGTACCTGCCATTGACTAGGAGATTTAGCATAATCCATGGCTAATGGGTATGGCCTGTGATAAGTAGGTACTTTCCATTGAGAGGATCCATATGGATTTGTAGTGTGGGCTAAATCTTCTTCAATCGGCTAGGGCTAGGTGTAGCATATGAAGCCAAATCACAAGCAATGGCTCGGTTATACTTTGTTGAATTCTCATTCATTCGGCTCGAGTTAGTGGTAACAAATGAAGCCAAATTGTGAGAATTACCATTAACACACCTTGCTGAATTTTTATTGATTTGGCTAGAGTTATATGAAGCCGAATTATGAATAGAAGCATTGGAATAAGGTGTTGAATTTTGAGAGTAATTGGCAAAATAACCAACATTGTTATAGCCAATTCTCTCATTCATCAACTTGTCTTGTGATACCACATATTGTGAATTCCTAGCCGATGAATAAGAATTTACAGGTTGGGTGTTGCTAGAAGAATCAAATGAACTTTTAGCAAGCATCGGCTCTTGATCATGATATGCATAATTAGAAGAATAAGCCGATGTAACATATCTAGTATTATCATAACTAGCATCACCAACATGGCAATATATATCACTTGCAAAATAATTACTAGAATCATTAGAAGTATTTGCAAGTTGTACCTCGGGGTAATTGTAGCGATAACTGAAAGTCCCTAGTTGGTTTTGGGTAATTGATGAAACCTAAGGACTAACCTTGTTTCTAAGTGGATGATTTAGAGAAAGGTAGTCCATGCCAAGTGGAGCTCAATGTTGAGGCATGACATGAAGTTATGCAACCTAAGCATGGTGAAGATCAAGATGGGCTTGGCTCGATAGATCGGTTGGAAGTGTGAAGGGCAAGTTGAGGCTTTGAAGCGAAGGACCGTGCGACGGTGAAGCTTGGGCATGACTTGGCGCCGATGGACCGACCAACGGTGAAGAGCAAGTAATATCAAGATCGATGGACCAAGACCGTTGCATGATGACATGGAGTGTCACGTATCATGTAAAGGCTTGGCGGTTGAAGGATCGACAAAATGGGCTCAAGGCAAAGGTATAACCTATAGGGCCATTTTGTTTTTTGCACTCAAGACACCATAGAGGGTGTGAGTGGTTTAGGATCGATAGCCGATCTATGAAGAGGGGAGATCTTCGGTAATTCGGTTCATAAGTGCCACTAGGTCCATCATTTCATGTGATTGCATTTAGGATCTAGTGCGCGATGAAAGTCCTTTGAAAATGGTTTGGAAAAATGCTAACACACATGCACATGGAGATGTCACTTGGTGGTGTTAGCACATTTACAAAGGCGGCGGTATGATTGTAAGGTTGAGTTGGGTTTGGTAACCGCTCATCCTCCCCCCGAGCTTGCGAGGGGGGATTCGGTGCCTTCGGGAAAATGAGAGAGATATTTTCTATTGCGCCGGATGCAAATTCGTTGGAGAAAAGAGGGCGTCGTCGCGGGATTGAGAATGCTCATATTCTAAGCGTCGGACGCTGAGCGTCGGACGCTGGTCCAGCATCCGGACGCTACACAGAGAGTATCGGTTGAGAGACAGAGCGCCGGACGCTGCGTCGGACGCTGCGCCGGACGCTTGCGCCGGACGCCGGCTCGGCACTGTTCAGCGTCCGACGCTCGTGAGAAATGAAGGCCGATGTTTCAGCGCGTGTGAAGCGCCGGACGCCAGGGTGCGCGTCCGGACGCTACTCAGAGAGGGTCGCAGAGCAGTTGGTGTTGCCGGACGCTGGCCGCCGGACGCCGAGGGGTACCGCCGGACGCTGACGTGTCGTGGGAGTCGACCGTTGGAGGCTGAGCTGCAGAGGCGCCGGACACGTCCGGCGCTAGCGGCAGACGCGTCCGGCGTGTGTAATCGAGCCGCCCGAGGGGCAACGGCTAGTTTCAAAGGATGGGGTTATAAATAGAAGGTGGCCGGCCCTTGTGGAGGTCTCTTGGCTTTTCTAACACTCTTGTGCATCCTTTGAGCTAAAGCTTCTCCCTCCTACTCATCTCTCTTGCTTGATTGCTAATCTAGAGTGAGATTGAGTGATTCGAAGTGCATTGCATGAGTTGATTCATCTAGTGGCACTTGCGAGTCGTTTGGCCGGTGATTTCTTGTTACTCTTGGAGAGTACCGCTCCTAGCCGGCTTGGAGGTTGTTTGGAGGCGTTGGAAAGAGTTGGTGATTGTTCTTGCCCACCTCCGGTGATTGATTTGTAAGAGGTTCTTGTGCTTGTCCTCGGCGGAGTGCCAAAAGCAACTCTAGTGGAATGCGCGTGTCATTGAGTTACCACGCTTGAGAGTGGTGTCTTGCGGTTCCCTTGCAGGGGAGTGCCTTGCGGGGCAAGTGACTTGAGGGTCACACCGAGGATCCATCTAGGTGTTGGTCGACACAACCGGTGACGTAGCTTGTCGGTGCACAAGTGAACACCGGGTGAACAAAAATAATTGTGTCATCTTCTTGTTCCCGGTGATTGGTCTTCATATTGTGATTGTTGTCATATTGTATTGATTACATATCATCTTGGTGATTGGCAACATCTTCTCTCCACCGTCGGTATAAGAATCACCTCTCTATCTTGCATTACTTTCTAGTACTTATCTTGTGTAGCTTGTTTTAGAATAGTTGTTCTTGCTAGCTCTATAGATTAGAAAGTAGTGACATAGCCCTTGAGTGACATAGAGATCATACTTATACTAGATTTGTCAATAGGAGGCTTGCTCATCTTGTAGGCTAGGCAAAACCGCAGTTACGCCATTTGTTATACTAATCAAGTTTTGTCTAGTGGTTTGTAGAATTTTAATAGGCTATTCACCCCCCCTCTAGCCATCTAGGACCTTACAATAACGTGATGAATCACCTTGGTACTCCATGATTTAGAGCTTGACCTCCTTGCTGAATTTTCTAATATGCAACACAATTCGTTGCAAAATAGCAAACGAGATCACAAGAAGTCAAAACTAGAGCCCGACTGAACGGTAATGGCGATCACAAAAAGATAGATCAACGAGGATTAGGGCTAAGGCAAAAAGATTCGGCTACAAATTATGAGCCGAAGCAATCTTCTTCTGCAGCGGAGTCGCCAAAAAGTATGTTGACGCCGGTTCATTACCGTGCCACCACGAGCCGAAGAACGCAACACTCTTACATGGTGAAGAAAAGAAAGGCTTACAAGCAAACCACCAAAGGATAACCAACGTGCTTGCGTGACGAAGAACAACTAGTTTCTGAGCAAACTAGCAAAGGAACCGGTGAAGTTCTTGCCCGGGAGGGACCCCGTCAGGGCAAGGACGCCGCCGGGTTGCCCTAGGTCGGCTAGCAAGCCTAGGACGTCATCGTCGGTCACCTGGATCAAGGGATGAATAGCATGGGGTTAGAAAATAGAGTAGATGAAGGAGATAGATTGATTTTTGTGTCGATTGTGTATGATAAGCACCTCAATCGGCCGTGGACCTCATATTATGAGGTGGGGGTGGTCTTATCACTCAAGGAGTCAAAACCCCTTCCAAAACGTGTCAAAACACAGTAAAATTCGTCATGGACCCGTCAAAATCGGCTAAGCCAACTTCTAGGTCGGCTAGGCCAGCCTGGAGGCTTGTCGTCGGCCTAGAAACAGTGAAAGTCGGCTTAGCCAACTGGGAGACTCGGCTAAGCCGACTGGCAGACAGAAATTACGGGTGAAATCTTTCAAAAACCATAATTAATTCATCCGGACTCCAAATGAGGCAAAACATATATTTTTTTTGATCAGGGCGAGGAGAGAAACGCAATGGTGAGGTCAATTCTTGCATTTGAAGAAAATGTTTCAGTTGGCTTAGCCGACCTAGAGGGCCGGCCTAGTCGTCTCTGGCTGATCCAATGCCTAAAAGTAGTTTCCCTCGCCCAAGCACCAGATCCAATAATCTGAGTGTGTTTTCTGGTCTTCTTGATGACATAAACATGATGATAATCTCCATAATGCCCTCTAGATAATTTTGGGTGTCAACAATATGTGATCAAACTTAAGTTAATTTGAATTGCCTAATCCCAAAGTTATATCTTTCTGGGACGGATGAACGGATTATGTATTGGTGTATCTTTGACCATGCATCTGAATGTGGATATTTGTTACTTTCATCATGTAATAATTCAGTGGCCAAGATTTGTATGTTCATTTTTAAGGAAAACTGCTATTTACCGTCGTTGGATTTTCAAGAAGAAATATGTAGAATTTATGATAAAATGTTTTGTCCATATTTATTCATACTTGTCATCTTAAGTCTAGCTACTCGACCATTTCTTTGGTGAGATTTAGGTCACGAATTTGGGGGTTTGATGGGGCAAGGCCGAGTCTGTATGGAGTTAAAAAGGAAATTAAAAGCATGCGAGAACATCACAAACGCATGGCAAAGTAAACATGAAAAGAAAACAACAGAAAAATATGGACATGGAGTTGATTGAAAGCTACGGCGTCAATGCCCCTTGCCCCCTACTGAAGATTTGCATTGAAAAACGACAAACAAGAGGTTAAACAAAAGGAGAGGAACATAAATTCTATGCATTATGATTATCTATCGATATCGACGTGGCATAATACTGGTGTCGTATTTGTTCATGGCAATATCGTTTTCGATTTCGTTTCCACGAAAAAAATATGAATGAAAAACTTGGGTTTCTTCCCATCATTCTGACCGTCTTGGTCCCTTAAAGGGTTCATACGCGATGTCTTTTGTCAATGCTGGTTTTCTTCCCCAACCATATCCTTACACACGTATGCTACTGGTGTGTACTCAGAACAAATTGAAGCAAACCATACTGACCGAGCACGCAAGAGATGCAGATATGATACGTCATCTCTCGAGCAATCAGAGACCCTGCAGTGGCAAACGTGAGCCTCTCAGATTCTCATCCCCAGCTATCCAACGATGATGCGTTGCCAACTCGCACCAATAGACGCGTTCGGTGTTCCTCCATTACTGCAAGAAACAGGTTGGGAGATGGCAGGAGATTTGCAAAGCTGGTCGAAGTAGAGCTCAAGTGCTTTAGATGTTTTTATTAGTTTGCCAAAACTAAAATCGTTTTATTTTCTTTTACCCGTTGGACTTTGAACTGTGTAATTTCATTGCCATGGTAATGAAATTTGGTTTTACCATTGTGAAAAAAAAGAGATAATTTCACTTTATTTTATCATTTTCTACTTGGGACCCCTTATCACACGAACTTCACGGGAATCAACAGGAAACAGGGGGAAAAACAGCATTATAAAGAACGGAGATCTGCAGTCAACACAGTCACACTGATGCAATTCTGAGAAATCACCAGGCAAGTATAACAAGAATGGTGCGAGTAATAATCGCCTGTATGTACATCCAAACATTTTAACCAATTGAGAGGGAAAAAAACACACTCCAATCGTGTAAACAACACAGTCGGATGCAAAGCCATCAAAGAAATGCAGAGACCATAAATAGCATTTGAGAGAAATATATAGTTCTTGCATCTGGGATAGATTGTTTACACAGATTAAATACACTAAATAAAAAATGTAGCCTTGGCATATATATATTTATATTTACAAAAGATAGCATGGATGCATCAACCAATGAAGTCCTATGGAATCGGTATTGCCTCCATCAGTAGTGACTTCTGTGCGTGTACCGTAGCCGCTGCCGCCTGCTTGGCACCACCGACGGATTTAGGCTCCTGCCAGTCCCAGCATAGGACCTATCTAGAAGCATGTGACGATGTCGACGATAGTTGCTGCGATGTCCAGAGTGGTGATTTGAGAAGCGCCGTTGCAGTAGATGTCGTGTGCTTGACCAACGAACCCCCTGCCAACCTGAACGCAAGGTTCGCCTGCTGCCTAATGAAAGCCTGGGTGAAACTCTGTTGTTCTGCTGCAGCCTTGGCAAATTACGCCTTTCATCTGACCAAATGCTAGGTGACCCTAGCGCTTCGTTTGGCCAAACCCTTGGGGAATCGAGTCTATTATCTGGTGACTCAAGGTGGTCTGAATACCATTCACTACTTTCATTGCCAGAGTCTATGTCTGGGGACATGTCATCTCTAGTCTCAATAACATAGTCGCCAACTATTATTGCCCCAGGTACCTGGGACCTGATTGCACTGATGACATCACCGACCTCCTGCTCGCGCTCAAGGCGATCCCAAGTTCTTTTTCTCGACAGATCTACATGAGCAGGCTTTGTAAGCATGTGTGCAGTCCTAGCATGTTCACGCAGTTGCTCATAGGTTCCAGTAAATTTGCAGGAATCATGAGAGCAAGTTCTCAACTTATTGTCTAGGTACTGTCTCACATCTCCAGCAGGAATCCAGCCAGATACAGATCCTCTACAGAGGGGACACTTCATTTCAGCAGAACTTTGCATGGTATCATGGCATTCCCCCGATACAATACTTCCTTCAACAGGTAAGGTTGAGTTTACAAATTCTTGATAGTTAGCGAAATCAGATTCAGGTCTAGATATGTCATCTGGATTTGGACCACTGTTTACAGATCCTTCATTATCAACATGTCTCCCGAGTCTTGGGCTCCGTGAACGTCTGGAAATCATATTATAGTGAGCTCTTGGTCGGACAGTTCTGATATTGGAGTTTGAAAGCACCGAATAGGTTGAGTGTGAAGCACGGACCTTACTATCACCATTCATTTTTCTCAACCGGTCAAGGCAATTAGAGTGTCGATGGCTTGTGTTACAAATGTAACATCTGCAGCCATTCTTGCATGAACTGCATATAAGTAAAACAGCATTGTGGGGTTGCTCCATACAAATAGGGCAAGAAATCCTGTCCCATTCCATATGCAGAGCAGTGCGTGATGTGACTGTAGATCTGTTACTTTTCTTACTTGTCATCTTGAAACCAACTGTGTTAAATTGACTTAACCGTTAGAATTGTTAAAAAAAAAATTGTTGTGTCACTTAAGAAGTTAAGCAGTTTAGGCAAAAAGAAATTGTGAAAACATATTTGTCTCTACTTTCAAAACATATAATTTTTCTATATAAACACAAAAACAAGTGCCCTGACCAAGAAAGAAGATAAATCAATAATAAGTATCAAATATTCCACTGAAGCTTATCAAATTAATATTTGAGATCATTTAAGGAGCACTTTTGGTTTCCAACATATTTTTTAGGTTCAAAAAGAGGGCATTCTGGTTCAAAGGATCTCCCGCCTTGAAAACATATACCAGCCATATATTTCTGATCCAAAAAAGGTAGTAGGGCATAAAGCCATAAACATTCAGATAAATACCAAAGCCCAACGAAAGTTGGAGAGAAATTGCACAACTCCATATAACAAATACAATACTAAAACAAATCATGAACCACTGTCCATGAATCACAATATATATTTTCCAAAAAGGTGACAGCATTAAATAAGGCTATATTCCCTGAAAATTCACATTAGCTCCCCAATGGCATGGAAGATATAATAAAGTAGGTTGACTATAAAAAGTGGCCTAACTGAGTACATCTTATCTTATATAACAAAAAGAAGCAAGTAGCACATTTGACATTTACACAAAAAGTTGGTACTAACCTACAACAAGCAGTTGTATGTACTGAACACTTCAAGCGGATCAAGACCAGCGATCATATGTGACAGTTAACCTGAAATCATTAGTAGAGCACTATATGTCAGCAAAAGCCAGAATATGAAATATCATATTGCATGAATTTTGTTTCACTCAAGTCTAACACCTAGTACTATATAACTGACAGAATAACATGAACAGCCAAAAGTCATACAGAGTGTCTGCTACAAAAACACATTGCTCATTTTTCACGAAACAGGAAACCACATTTCACCATATCAAGGCTTTGTCAACAACTGACCCAAAATTCTATCAGTGTGGACGTTACATATACCGGTACAACAGGATTAAGATTAGTTTTGGTAATACATCAGCAAATAGTAAGACCATATATGCAGTCCATAACATTTTGCTTCTAGTATTGCCGCTCCTATTATCTCATTTGCAGATAAAATTAATCAGTTGAAAGTTGTAGAAAAAGCATGGGGGCATACATAGGCTGTGAAAAGACCCCTTAAGCCCGCAAAGAATATGAAACACAGGCTAATTCCCATATTGCGACGGAAATTGCATCCTATATAACACCATGCACTTTCTGGACATACTAAACAGGAAGTTAGTGCCAAGATGCGTATGCAGTGAACAAAACATTTGGCTTGGTCCTAACAGATTCCAGGTTTTTTTTTTTTTGAGTGATGATGAACAATCACCGGCACCCGAAAAGTGAGACGCCCTCAGACCGTCGTCAGAACCAACGACCTCGCAATTAATCCCACACCCCAACTACCCCGGCAAGGAACAAGAACAGCCGGAGTCGACGCCCTCAGGCCGACCAACGACCTCGCAATTAATCCCCCACCGCCAACTAGCACGAACCGCCGGATCGGCACCGAATCGAAACCCTACAGACCCAAAATCGACGAGAAGGGGCGGGGCGGGGCACGCACGCCACCCACCAGGGGTAAGATGACCAACCCCGATCGCAGCGGCGGACGCAGCACTTACCACCAAAAGCAGGCAGCAGCAGCAGCACCATCCCCCCACGCAACGCAACCGATCTACCGACGCGGAAGGAAGCCGCGGGCGGAATCGAGCAAAGACGAGACAGGACGCGCCTAAATCGACCGACCGCCGGACGGCGAACTGAGAAACGGAGGAGGCAAAAACGGGGCGGGGTGGAATTTTTACGGGGGTTTGACGACGAGCGGCTGCGCCGAATCGAGCAAAGACGAGACAGGAAACACAACAGTTGTTGCCTTTTCTTGGGGATTTCTTTTGCTTTCTTCCTCCTCCGGCTCCTGCCTCCCGCTTATATAGACAGAGGATCGGGGGATTGTCGTTGGCGATCGCTTCGCTGGGCGTGCGTGCGTCGTATCGTGGTCCCCGCGGTCTCGGCTGCCAGCCGTGCTTCCGTCTCCGTCGGGCCCGCCGGCCCGTCCTCCTCTCATCGGTCCAGTGGGCCCACAGACCAGTGAGCACGGTCCATGCCCGGGCCGGCTGCTACGGTTTCTGTTTTTCCTTTTTTTTTTCAGAAAAAAGCGTACGGGAGGGACGACTTCAGAGTTCAATCTCGAACTTCGGCCGTTTGGCGTGCACACAGCAGATCGTTCCCAACAAGAAAACATGCATAGACAATGCTTGCTTGTTTTTCTTGTTTCAAATTACAAGTCACTTTAACCTTTTTTGATACATGTATTTTGTTATGTATCTAGACATAAACTATGTCTACGTATATAGTAAAATACATGTACTAAAAAATTAAAGCGACTTATAATTTAAAACAGAGGAAGTACTGCATTAAAAATTAGATTGTGTTCTAGGTTTTTTCTAAGTTAATTAAATCAAATCTCTTTGTACCTTGACGAAATTCTTAGAAAAATATATCTTATATTAACGTCTATATACACATGTTCAAATGAATGCACTATCAAAACATATTGCATGAAGACTTTGTGGATAGCCATACCTTTTCGTTTTCATACATCTGGCTAAAGTTAAAAGGTGTTGACTTGGAGCAAAGTCAAAGTGAACTTTGATTTTGGTAAAAAAAGAAGGAATATAAGCTTTGATTTAAAGTGAAGAACTGTGCCATGCCAAAATCTGTATACCCGACAGCTCAAATGTAAATGAATCTTTTTGTCGAAATGTGGTGCCTATATACAAAGTACTCCCTCTAATTTTATATCACGTATCAGGTTTATCCTAAATAAAACATTTCTATTTTTGAGCAATAATTTTTAGAAAATCATATAGGTTAATAACATAAAATTTACCTTTTTGATTCACTGTGAGAAATATTTTTATAATATATAGTTCATATGTTGTGAAGGTATTCAAAATTGAAGGTCAAAGTTAGTAATATTTTACGTATGATGTACATACTACGACATGTAAAGGAAACAGATGAAGCAAATCCCTGACCCCTTCGGAATTCACGAGCTAACCGCTCTCACACGCCGCAGACATGCTTAGGTCGTTGGTTTGCACTACATATATTGATTGAATTTTTTTTCCTGATTGATGGGCCTATTCTTCGGATTTCTTGGTTGATTTCCCTATTACAGCTGGTCCCCTTTCATACCCCTACTTTGATATTACTGGATCATGCTGACACTTTTATTGGCTGGAGACAAACAAAATACTAGCAACATGTTCACATAGGAGCTCACCAACTAGACGATCTACACATCGACAGCTTATATGAACATCTCGATTGGCAAAATATCCACATGCAACATCGACAGCGGGGACAGCTATAAACATTTGAACTTGTCATATCGTATTTTGTATCGGTACAGTGCTATTCTGATAACTTTGTAAAATATGGACGTGTCAATTCAGCAGCAATCGGCTTCAGATCAAATAATTGGGTGGACAAAAGTTTGAATGAAATTCCGTAAAAACCCAAAGGCCAGCGGTTACCAATCCTGCTTAATTCTGTAATCTATATACTATATACGGAGTACTTCAGTATTTAAAAAAAATGTGGGTAGTGACAAAGAGTTGTGAGGAGACGAAGTCTCAAGTTACCGTATTGTATCCACACTGACCACAAGCTATACAGTCAAAATAAAAAAACATCAAAAAATTACAATATATGAAACTATGAATAATTAGTAGTAGACCTACCTGCATTCTTTACAGGATGAAACAACTGGCAACGGATGTTGGTACTCCCCCCGTTCTCCTGTGGGGGAACATGTTCCGTTGATGCCACATAATCAAAGCAGGTTCTTGGAAATCGGGGTTAGGATGCCATGCCAAAGCATCTCTTTACAGGGAGAAGCAGCGGGTGCATGAATGTTGACTGCGGTGCGGTTGGCGTCGTCTGAGAATCCCTTTTCTGTGGAAGATGTTTTAAAAAAGGATTTTACAACCCCATCAACACCATCTTCTGATTCAATTGACTTTGCTAGCTCAACAGCTCGTTCCTTTACCTGCAATCAAACATAGCGAAATAACTCAATACGAATTGCAACTTAGTGCTCCACCTTTTTAGAAACAAAGACACTTTTTGCAGGTAATATCTGCATTATTTTCAAGCACCTTCTCCTTTATATAATCTCTTTAATTTCCCATCATATGTGTAGGCAACTACAGTATTCTAAATGCTTACCTTTGGATCAATCATAAATTTCATTGCATCAATCAATGAATGCAATTGTAATTGCTCCACAGGTATAGGTGGCGCCCCCAATCCTCTGGCATGCACCACACTGCCCCAAAAGAGTTGATCACCAAAGAACGGTATGATGGTAGTGGGGCATTACAAAATTTAGTAATAAACACATCAGTCGGAAAACACACACACATAAACTGGGAGAGAAGAGGGAATACCCCAGCCTTAAGACCAGCAGCAGTAGTGGCAGCACCACCATGGTGTACCTGAAAAGGACAAAGGCCCGATTACAAGTTGTTAATCCAAGATAACTGAAGAGTTCTGCTATATGAAGTTCCTCTATTAATAGCCAGTTTGTCTCTTTATGTCGATCGACTGCCATTCCTGGGTCCAAACTGTTTTTACATAGCACAGCAATATCACACTCTCAGAACAAAAAATAGAAGAAACCACACAATGAAAATCAGTGCACTACTGCCAATGTTCAGACACAACATAACACAGCCAGAACTATTGTTAGAGGTAACGGTAACAAAGGAAATGTCAAGCACTTCCACTATCCCTCACAAGGCATGACTTCTTTCAGTCTCTCAAGTCAGAAAAAATACAAGGAACCACTTGAATTTCACTACCTCTCTTCGACAACATGATCAGAATCCCATTGATTCTGTACGTATTCCTAATCTTTGTGTAATTATAAAATTATTTATTCAACCCCATTAGTTCCAAATCCAACTTCTTCTATATTTTTATTAGAATCCCAGGTATGATTTCCAGGACAGCCTAAACATGCAATGAGGAATGCAACTATATACATGATTTGCAATCAGCAAAGCTCATCTCTAATTTTCCCCAGCTTCATCTGCATAAGCTTTCCTCCATGTTAAACCATCATACTTGATTTTTTGCATATAAGCATCTGAGGAAGAAAGAAAGACAGGACTTACCACAGCTTTGCATTGCAAAAAGAGCCAATCATGTGGAACATTACCAAGTACATACACAAATTCCTTTGATTCTTCCACTGGAAATAAAATAGTTAGACATGCACATGCTATTATTATTTTTATTATAAAAAGTTGGACATGCAAAGCCTCTGAAAGTGAAGAACATGGTAACATATCAAAAGTTAAAGAACTCTTATAACTTACAATTTCCAAGCCCGCCCCAACCCTTGTTAATGATACCTCTTTGCCCAGTAATTTCAAGTGCTTGGACAATGATTCTTGTCAACTTATCTGGTTCTGGAATTGGCTGGAAATAGGAGTCATCAGTGATAAACTAAAACAGAAGACAAACAAAAAAAAAAAGTGTAGCAGCTACTTATGAGGAAGGCCAAAATGTCACAAAATAATTAAAACACAACTGTAGGGATATTTTATCTTGATATCAATGATAAATTATTCCAGATAGCAATTGTACAGCAAAATGGCCGAGGCAACATTTAGCCTCAATTTCCAACTTTGTAGATGAGATTTGACTTATTAGTTTTGGAGCCAAAAATGTAAGCATGTTTGAGATCCTTGCTATAAGATAAGAAAAACTCGAGTATTGAAATGTCTTCTAATGTTAAACTTGATCTGAACATTTCAAAGAAACTCAGCTTAAGGTCCAAGTTCATGTCTACTACTCAAAGAAACTAAGCTCATACTTCAGAGGAGAGCTGCATGTCAATTCATTAAGAAGAGGAAAAAAAGGTATACAGGATCATTCGCGCCACACCGTAGTTTACACATGACCATGACCCAGCAAATTAATAACTTTATAACATAGTAAGTTTTGAGTCAATTTCTAATCTACACCAAATAAAGACTTCATTGCAGACTAAAAATGAGCTATGCTTTGTGAGGCAAATTAATTTTAACCAATGCATAACTGGATAGAATCATCTTTGAACTATAAAATGTCACTGTAAATCATACAGTTATCAGAAATACCAACTATAAGGCCGAGTGGCTAGCATATGATCCTACCATTCTTGATCCCAAAATGAGTCATACAGTAGCATTTCCAAACCTCAACACCAAGTTCCATTTTTATGGTTCATTACAGTGCTCATGGGCATATCTTTATTTCACAAATTTTATTACATGTCAGTTCCATCTAATAACAAACCTACCAACTCTAGTATCCATTTGTTCCACACAATAGAGAACAAAGAATGGACCAACATGGAATAAACAGTATAAGTACAGCATTTAGCCAGATGTAAATGTATAACAGAATTTAATGCATAATGTTGGAGTATGAGGCTAGGCCCATGAGGCCCATGTATGCAACCTATATTGCTACCCTTCTAGGGTTAGCCAGGAATCTATCTAGTGATTTCAACAACATGGTATCCAGCTAGGTTCTTTCCTCCCCTCCCCTCCCCTGCCGCCGCCGCTACCAGGCACCTGCTCGCCTGCGCGCCGCCGTCGCCGGAGCAGCCATGACCGGCCGGCCACCTCCTCCTCCCCCTCCCCCTCCCCCCACCTACTTTAACCACTTCCCCCCTCTCCCCGCCTCCCAATCTTGGGCCCAGATGACTGCCGCCGCCGCCCTCAGCGGCTCTTCCTTCCCGGCGGGTGCGGGTGCGGGTGCTGGCGCGGCCCGGCCACCTCCCCCTCCGGGCTTCGCGCACGGTGCGCCCCGCTCCCCTCTCCCCGCCACCGCCACCCTGCTCCTGGCGGCTGACGCGAGCGCCGGGGCCGGCGTTGGTGCAGGGGGCGGGGGGCCGGCGCAGGTGCAGGGGCTGGCGGCGCCCCTCCCCAGCCAGACGCGGGCGCAGGAGCCGGCGGCGCCCCTCCCCAGCCCCAGGCCCCTCCCGCAGGAGCTGGCGGCGCCCCTCCCCAGCCCCAGGCCCCTCCCCAACCAGGCGCGGGCGCGGGGGTCGGTGCTGGCGACGCCGCGGATGCCGAGGACGCCCAGCCCGTCGCTGACCCCTCTGCTGACAACACCGGGGGCCTGGTCGGTGCTGGCCCACCTTCCACAACCCGTGGTCGGGGCGCATCTCCATGTGGCCTTTCCAGGCTCCCGGCGGTGAGCCTCGCCCGCCGACGGCCATACTCGCTGGTGCTCCTCCGGGTTTCCCCTCAGCGACCCCGTGGGAGGCACCTCCCGGCGCCTACTCCGCGTCCCAGTGGGCTCCACCTCCCGGTGCCTCACCTGGGCCTGTCGGTTGGGACCCGGCGGCCTTGGCCAACTTCAGCACCATGACCCTGACACCTCCTGTTGGGTCAGAGTGGATCGCCGACTCGGGAGCCACTTACCACACCACTCCCGACCCTGGTATACTCTCTTCCGTTCGCCTTCCTTCTTCCTCCCTTCCTTCGTCCATCATGGTCGCAAATGGGTCGTGTCTTCCTGTCACGTCCGTGGGTGCCGCCGGCGCTCATGGCTCTTTTCGTCTTCCTGACGTTCTTGTTGCACCTTCTATGGTTCACAACTTTCTTTCTATTCGTCGTTTTACAGCTGACAATTCCTGTTCCGTCGAGTTTGACTCTTCTGGTCTTATTGTGAAGGATTTGGCTTCCCGGCGTCCTCTGCTCCGATGTGATAGCACGGGGCCCCTTTACACCCTTCGGTTTCCGGCGTCTTCTTCCTCTTCATCGCCGGCTCCTTTGTCAGCTGCTTTCGCCGCCACGCCTTCCTCCACTACTTGGCACGTCGTCTCGGCCATCCTGGACGTGATGCTCTGATGCAGCTTAGTCGCAGCTCCGACATTCGTTGTACTCGAGCTCACGATGAGCATTTGTGTCATGCGTGCCAGCTAGGCTGCCATGTTCGTCTTCCTTTTTCTCCTTCTTCACATGCGGCACATGTTTTTGATCTTGTACATTGCGACCTTGGACATCTCCTGTCATAAGCATTTCTGGCTATAAATACTACTTGGTGGTGGTTGATGATTTCTCTCATTATTCGTGGACTTTTCTGTTGCGTGCAAAGTCTGAGGCTTTTCCCACTCTTCTCCACTTTTTCGCCTGGGTGTCTACTCAATTCGGCCTTACCATCAAGGCCGTCCAGTGTGACAATGGCCGTGAGTTCGATAACACCACCTCTCGTGCCTTCTTCCTCTCTCACGGTGTTCAGTTGCGCATGTCTTGCCCGTATACCTCCTCCCAAAACGGCAAGGCGGAGCGCATGATTCGCACTACGAAGGACATCATGCGCACCCTTCTGTTCCAGGCGTCCCTTCCTGCTCGCTTCTGGGCCGATAGTCTTCACACCTCCACCTACCTCCTAAATCGCCTTCCTTCCGCTGCCTGCCCAGCTCCCACGCCACACCACGCTCTTTTCGGCACCCCTCCTCGCTATGAGCACCTTCGTGTTTTCGGATGTGCCTGCTACCCTAACACCACTGCCACCTCTCCCCACAAGCTGGCTCCCCGCTCGACCCTGTGTGTCTTCCTCGGGTATTCCCCGGATCACAAGGGTTACCGGTGCTATGATTTCACCTCTCGTCGGGTCCTCACCTCTCGCCATGTGGTGTTTGATGAGTCTGTCTTTCCCTTCTCCACCCCCACCACGCCAGCTTCTGCCCCTGACCTCGACCTCTCCTCGCTGTTTCCCACTGACCCGGTGGTCCAGCCACCTTTGCTGTTTCCTGCAGGTACTGCTCCACCGGGCCCACCGTGCGCACCGCCGGGCCCGTGCCTCACCGGTGACTCCCCTGGCCCTGCGCCCTACACGGGTCCGGAGGCCTCGCCCTTCGGTGCGGCCCCCACGCCCGATGCTGGTCCGGGGACGTCGGCTTCTGCCCCGGCTTCGCGTGTCGCCCAGCCGGTGCCCGTCGCACCTCCTGCGCGGTTCGCCCAACCGGTGCACGTCTACCATCGCCGTGGGCGGGTGGCACCGCTGCCTCAGTCACCACCGGTGGCCCTGCCTCAGTCGCCACCGGTGGCCCCGTCTTCGCCGGCAACGCCTACACCACCGCCGCGACCCCCGGCTGCCTGTGTCGTGCCGCCGGTGTACCACCCACCGCTCCTTCACCGACACCTGCGGCATGTTCACCCTATGGTGACACGGCACGCGGCTGGTACCCTGCGGCCCCGGGCTCTTGCGGCGACGCCCCGCGACCCGCAGGTCTCTACTGTACCCTCTTCCGTTCGTGACACCTTGTCGGACCCTCACTGGCGCCGCGCAATAGAAGAAGAGTACGCGGCTCTCCTCACCAACCAGACATGGGATCTGGTGCCCCGTCCGCCCGGCTCCAACGTCGTCACCGGCAAGTGGATCTGGACACACAAGCGGCGGGCTGATGGTATCCTGGAACGGTACAAGGCTCGCTGGGTTCTTCGGGGTTTCACTCAGCGCCCTGGAGTCGACTACGATGAGACTTTCAGCCCGGTGGTGAAGCCGGCCACCGTCCGCACGGTGCTCTCACTGGCTCTTGCTCGCTCCTGGTCAGTGCATCAGCTGGATGTCAAGAATGCGTTCCTGCACAGGAACCTTACTGAGACAGTCTACTGCAGTCAGCCGGCGGGATTCGTTGACTCTTCTCGTCCTGACATGGTCTGCCGGCTCAACAAGTCTCTCTACAGCCTCAAGCAGGCCCCTCGAGCGTGGCACTCTCGGCTTGCTACTTTCCTGGTGACACTAGGCTTCGTGGAGGCCAAGTCAGGTACGTCCATGTTTATCTACCACCATGGAGTTGAGACTGCCTACTTGCTGCTCTATGTCGTGACATTGTCCTCACCGCCTCCAGTCCGTCACTACTCCGCCGCATCATCAGCGCTCTTCAGCAGGAGTTTCCTATGAAGGATCTGGATGTGCTCCACCAATTTCTCGGGGTCACTGTTGAGCCTTGTTCTACCGGGCTTCTTCTTCAAGAGCGGCAGTACACTCTTGATATCCTGGAACGAGCAGGGATGACTGGCTGCAAGCCCTGCTCCACTCCGGTTGACACACAGGGCAAGTTGTCGGAGGCCGAGGGCAACCCAGTGGCAGACCCCACTGCGTACCGGAGTTTTGCTGGTGCACTTCAGTACCTCACCTTCACCAGGCCGAACATCACCTACGCCGTGCAGCAGATATGTCTTCAGATGCATGATCCCCGAGAGCCCCACCTCACTGCTCTCAAGCGCCTCCTCCACTACCTCCGCGGCACCGTCGACTACGGGTTGCTTCTTCAGCGGTCTTCTTCCACCGAGCTCGTCGTCTACACTGATGCCGACTGGGTCGGGTGTCCGGACACTCGGCGCTCCACCTCCGGCTACACCGTCTTTCTGGGCGGCAACCTGGTGTCCTGGTCGTCCAAGCGCCAACCGGTCGTCTCCCGCTCCAGTGCCGAGGCGGAGTACCGCGCTGTCGCTAACGGCATGGCTGAGGCTTCCTGGCTCCGGCAGCTCCTCGCCGAGCTCCACAGCCCTCTCTCCCGGAGCACGCTGGTCTACTGTGACAACGTCGGTGCGGTGTACCTCTCCACCAACCCTGTGCAGCACCAGAGGACCAAGCATGTGAAGATCGATCTACACTTCGTCCGTGATCGGGTCGCCATCGGCGATGTTCGGGTCCTCCACGTCCCGACCACCTCCCAGTTCGCCGACATCTTCACCAAGGGTCTCCCGTCCTCGACCTTCGCCGAGTTTCGCTCCAGCCTCAACATCACTGGTGGCTAGTTGCGTCTGTGGGGGGCTCGTGTGTTGTACTTCTTTTCGTGTCCAGTCTGTAAACTCTGCTGCGCCGGTAGTTCAGACTGCGGGGGGGTGTTGGAGTATGAGGCTAGGCCCATGAGGCCTATGTATGCAACATAAATTGCTACCCTTCTAGGGTTAGCCAGGAATCTATCAAGTGATTTCAACAACACATAATCATGGCTTACATGTAGAAAGAAAAGTAAACACATCAAAATGCATTAGTTCTGAGCACTAAATAAAAACTTACAAGGCTACCAAAACCAATATAAATAGGACTGTCACCACTCCCTAACCACCTCAAAAGGGGCTCGGGAGGCTCATAATTTGAAGCAAGATCAATGAAACAAAATCCAACAACATCAATTTTAGGTCCCCAGTCTGTAAAAGAGGCACAGGTTAATTTTTCAGCAATAAAAAATCAGTTATTAACATCAGTTATAATAACTATACAACAACAACAACCAAGCCTGTCAGTCCCAAGCAAGTTGGGGTAGGCTAGATTTGAGACCCAACAAACCACCCTCGGTCACGGTTCAGGCACGTCGATAGCCAATTTCCAAGCACTCCTATTCAGACACAGATCTCTAGGTATATCCCATTCTTTCAAATCTCTTTTTATTGCCTCCTCCCATGTCAACTTTGGCCTTCCTCTGCCTCTCCTCACATTATTATCTTGACTTAGAACTCCATAATGCACTGGTGCCTCTGGAGGTCTCCTTTGGACATGGCCAAACCACCTCAACCGATGCTGGACAAGCTTCTCTTCGATAGGTGCTACCCCTAGGCGATCACGAATATCATCATTCCGCACTCGGTCCATCCTCGTGTGACCACAAATCCAACGCAACATACGCATTTCTGAAACACTCAGTTGTTGAACATGTCTTCTCTTTGTGGGCCAGCATTCTGCTCCGTACAGCATAGCGGGTCTAATCGCTGTTCTATAAAACTTGCCTTTTAGCTTTTGTGGTATCCTCTTGTCACAGAGAATGCCAGAAGCTTGGCGCCACTTTATCCACCCAGCTTGGATTCTATGGCTGACGTCCGTATCAATATCTCCATCCCTCTGTAGCATCGATCCCAGATACCGAAAGGTATCTTTCCTAGGCACTACTTGACCTCCCAGACTCACGTCTCCCTCCTCCTGTGCCGCAGTGCCAAAGTCGCATCTCATGTATTCGGTTTTAGTTCTACTTACTCTAAAACCTTTAGACTCAAGGGTCTGCCGCCACAACTCTAGTTTCCTATTTACCCCCGCTCGGCTTTCATCAACTAACACTACATCATCGGCGAACAGCATACACCAAGGGATATCCCCTTGGATGTCCCTTGTAACCTCATCCATTACTAAGGCAAAGAGATATGGGCTCAAGGCAGACCCTTGATGAAGCCCAATCTTAATCGGAAAGTAGTCTGTGTTACCATTATTTGTTCGAACACTAGTCACAGCATTGTTATACATGTCCTTGATGAGGGTAACATACTTTGCTGAGACTTTATGCTTGTCCAAAGCCCACCACATAACATTCCTTGGTATCTTGTCGTAAGTCTTCTCCAAATCAATAAAAACCATGTGTAGGTCCTTCTTCTGTTCTCTAAACCGCTCCATAACTTGTCTTATTAAGAAGATTGCTTCTATGGTTGACCTTCCAGGCATGAAACCAAATTGGTTCATGGATATCCGCGTTGTTCCTCGCAAGCGACGCTCTATGACTCTCTCCCATAGCTTCATGGTGTGGCTCATCAACTTGATTCCCCGATAATTAGTACAACTTTGGATGTCTCCCTTGTTCTTGTAGATTGGTACCAATATGCTTCTTCTCCACTCCTCAGGCATCTTGTTCGATCGGAAAATATTGTTGAACACCTTGGTTAGCCATACTATAGCTATATCCCCGAGACATCTCCACACCTTGATTGGAATACCATCAGGGCCCATTGCTTTACCCCCTTTCATCCTTTTTAGGGCTTCTCTGATCTCCGATTCTTGGATCCACCGCACGAAGCGCCTATTGGTGTCATCAAACGAGTCGTCCAACTGGACGGTGGTGTTCTCACTCTCACCATTGAAAAGCTTATCGAAATACTCTCGCCATCTATGTCTAATCTCATCCTCCTTCACCAAGAGCTGCTCCCTCTCATCCTTAATGCACTTGACTTGGTTGAAGTCTCTTGTCTTCCTATCACGAGCCCTAGCCATCCTATAGATGTCCTTCTCTCCTTCCTTCATACTCAAACGTTGGTATAGACCCTCGTATGCCTATCCCTTTGCTTCGCTCACTGCTCGTTTTGCAGCCTTCTTTGCCACCTTGTACTTCTCTATGTTGTCGGCACACCTGTCATGGTACAAGCGCTTATAGCATTCCTTCTTTTCCTTAATAGTCTTTTGCACATCTTCATTCCACCACCAAGTGTCTTTTGAATCGCCTCTACCCCCTTTGGTCACTCCAAGCACCTCTGAAGCAACCTTCCTAACGCAAGTTGCCATCTTCTCCCACATGTCGTTTGCATCCCCTTCATCCTGCCAAGGGCCCTCTTCAATAACTCTTTCCTTGAAGACCTTTGCTGTCTCACCTTCTAATTTCCACCACTTTGTTCTTGCAATCTTAGGTTGTTTAACCCTACAGGCTTGCACTAGAAAGCGAAAATCAGCCACCAACAACTTGTGTTGAGATACTACGCACTCTCCAGGTAACACCTTACAATCGAAGCATGCCCGTTTATCCCTCCTCCTTGTAAGGACAAAGTCGATCTGGCTAGAGTGATGGCCACTACTAAAGGTCACTAAATGAGACTGCTTCTTCCTAAAGAAAGTGTTGGCTAACATGAGATCAAAGGCTATAGCAAAGTCTAAGACTTCCTCTCCTTCCTGGTTCCTACTGCCAAAACCGAAACCTCCATGAACTGCCTCATAACCTACCCTTGACGTACCTACATGACCATTAAGATCCCCTCCTATAAAGAGCTTCTCGCTATTAGGTACAGCTCTAACCAAGCCATCTAAATCTTCCCAGAAAAGCCTTTTAGCGCTCTCATCCTGGCCTACTTGGGGGGCATACGCACTAATTACGTTTAAGACCATATTGCAAATGACGAGCTTAACTAAGATGATCCTATCCCCTTGTCTTCTCACCTCCACCACACCATCCTTAAGGCTCTTGTCAATCAAAACTCCTACTCCATTTCTATTGGAAGATGTCCCTGTGTACCAAAGCTTGAAGCCGGTGTTGTCCACCTCCTTCACCTTCTGCCCCTTCCATTTAGTCTCTTGGACACACAAGATATTTACTCGCCTCCTAACCGCTGTATCAACTAACTCTCTTAACTTACCCGTGAGGGACCCTACGTTCCAGCTACCTATACGAATCCTAGTGGGTTCGACTAGCTTCCTTACCCTTCGCACCCGTCGCTGATGCGAAGACCCTTGCTCATTTTTCACCACACCCGGGCGCCGATGTGGCGCGCCACTAAGGATGCGACGTCCCGATCCTTGCTCTCTTGACACCGTGCCCAGATCACGACACGGCGCGTCACGGGGGTGACGACCCAGCCCTTGCTCATTTGTCACCATACCCGGGATCCGGCATGGCGCGTCGCTAAGAGGGTTACGCCCCAACGGGAGTCTATTTGGTCTCATCTCCATAAGAAAGGCTGGTTTTGACGTCTGGCTCGCCACACCTAAAGACAACCCTCCTCCTTTACCCGGGCTTGGGACCGGCTATGTTATAATAACTATGACTCAGCGAAATTTAGTTCCCAAAACTGACAGAAGTATTCAGATATTAAAGGAAGCTCATTAAATACAAATAAATAGTGACCATGCTTTGCTTCGATTCCAAAAATTGTATGACCAGTTTATGCACAATAATCTTGATGAAGTAAAATAAAAAAAACCAAGGCATTTTCAAATTCTTGTTAACTTTGATTGGGGTATTACAAGACATGAGGTAATGTCAGTTTTGTGTTCAAGAAAGTATTTCCTGGAAAATATCGTGTAGAGGTAAGACCTTGTGTGATAGTCATGTAAAAAAATTACTCTTTACAGGCAGTCTTTACTATTTTCAATATATTCCTTGTAGGTGAAGAATTCTTTACCCGACCTTTTGGTTTGGGGACAAGGAAAGGACTCCAGATATACGCATGAGGAATATCATTCGAATAAGCATGTGTACCACTTAGGTATGTAACTGGTCTCAATTTCAACTTCCTTTTTCGGAGATCATTTATCATATCCCTTATGCCAAGCCAGACAAAAGAGTCAACAAAATCTGGTATGAAAGCTGCAACCCAAAGTAACAGTCAAATGGATGCCACATGATAGTCTTTGATATGGAATGGAACTGTTTCACAAGAAATAGTGAGGAAGCTTCGTTTAAATATACAATGTCTACTTGTTGTAAGCCTGTTGTATTATCATATTTGTCAAATATTTTTTGATATTAGGTATTATGAGGAAGTTTAACATTTAAAGTAATAATCTTTACAACCAGTAGACATTCTATCTTGTGATGATTACTTGATGCAACAACAATCAACTTACTCTATAACCAGCAGGTTGCTTCACATGAGAGAAAGGATGCGGAAATTCACAGGT
>CM041630.1:24892354-24949060 GCA_023333625.1 Bothriochloa decipiens
CTACAGCGGTATAGTCTGGCACTCTTGAATTAACAAATTCAGACTTACACAATTAACCTGAGGCATAAAAAATAATTTTAGGATAAAAGTGCTGCAACAGCCTCAGTAAAGCATGAACAGAAAGTAACAAACCATCAGGACAAAATAAACCAACAAAATGTCAATTTTGTTAGAAAATAAAAAGAAAAACCTCATAGAACTAATAACTGACCTTCTTTCCAGAAGTGCAGTTTATAATTAATTCATCTCCTTGGACCTCCTCCACCAGCCCATCAATCCAAGCCACCTCAGCATCCTCAACCCAAACTTGAGAACCCACTGTAAAGTGGACTTTGGTTGCCTGCAACAGAACATGCACAAGAACACAATTAATGTCAGTTAACCAGTCATTATAGTAAACTAACAAGTACAAAGGATGATGAGTGAAGAAAGAATAATAACAACTACAATATCTCAATCCAAAATTACAATGAGGAGACACATTTTTGACAAAATAATAGTTGAGAAGTTCCTGGGTATCATATCCTTCCATTGTGTTTGAACTTACAAGTGGCATATGAGGATCCACATCTAGTAATAACAGGACACACATAACCTAAGTTTCTTGTCCACAGAGAAAAAATAAATTGACTAAGTCTGAAAAGAAGTATATATAAAGCATCCATAGGCATTGTCCCATGATTTAGGTGAAGCAAACAGAGAATAAAGGTCATAACTATTCTTGATTAATGCTAGCCTAGTAGTATCACAAAAACCTTGATTAAGTTCCATGAGATGATCAGAGTGTCTCAGTGAGAAGAACAAGATGGAATCTGCCGTAAGATGGTACGAGGGGCTGAGGCAGAGACCCCAACCTCAGCACATTGCACAATCACGGCCAGACGAAGGAAGGAACATCGAAAAGCTGTCCCGATTCATATCCTAGGTACACCATTTCCCAAAATTATGCCCGATTCAATACGATGTGTTTATCTCAATGTCAATGATCGCACGATACACAACTGCTCCAACTAAACGATCACACCAAACGGCGTGGAAACACCCCGAACCGAGCCCGGCATTTCGGCGCCCTCATCAAGAGGGGCAGTCCTCAACACGCTACTAACCATACCCAAACAAAGCACAAGTAACAAGCACAGATAAATCCGACGAGAAGCAAATCGCAGCACGTACCATTCCGTCGGCGGGGCCGGATCAAGGCCGGCGGCGCCGAGGGCGACGAAGCGGCTCCTCTAGCGCGATCGCCGCCACCGCCCTCCCGCCGCCGCGAGGGGGAGTCTCCGAGTCTGCGCCGGAGTGGCCGACGCGCGAGCCCACGGAGGGATCCGCGCTGCCGCCGCCGGGGTGGGTGGAGTCCGCGGGATCGCGACGTGAAGCGTGCCGCTAGATTTGGATTCGGACCTGCGTTTCGTGTTTGTTTTTTTTATTTTTTTTCTACTTCCAGGGAGGAAGGCGACAAGCGCCTTGCGAGCCGCAGGGAGGAGGCGAGAGCGAGGACCGAGTCGACGGGAAGGGGAGGGAGAAGTTGGGGACGAGTGGGAACTCGAGTGGCCTAAACAAAACACAAAAGCGAGGAGAGAGGGGAAACTCGCGCGCTGCTGCAGCTCGACTTGGCTGTCAGTGTCAGTGTCAGTGTCAGCGCCACCGCCGCGTCTGAAAGGTGGGTCCCAACAGCCAAGATAAGCTGGAGTCGGCGCTCATTTCTCCCCGGTATATACTCCCTGCTAGTACTAGGATTATATATACATTAAAGACGTACCCAGTGCCTAGGCTCCCGCGCTGTGCGGGGTCTGGGGAAGGGATTTCAGCGCCAAGCCATACCCGCACATAATGTGCGGAGGCCAGGGCTCGAACCCTGGACCTTCCGGTAACAGACGGTAAGACACTACCGCTGCACCAGGGCCGCCCTTCTAGGATTATATATACGTTGCAACAAAAAAATTATAATAATTATGGTTGGGACCTTTGTTGTCTTTACCTACATAATAATAATAACAATGTATTAAAAGAACTAAATGTTCCTTCCAATATACTCTTTAATTTTTAAAATACAATTATGCCTCTCTTGTTTTTTATGATCATAGCTTTTTTACATCCTTTTCCCATCATCCTCTCTCTGTTCTCCTCTTCTAAAGCATCTTCCTAGGCCCCTTTCGTAGAGCTCCATCAACTCTAACTAACCAAAAACATATTTGATCCAATTCTTCTAGAAAAATATTTTTGGATCTGTCAAGTCCACCGTGATACTGAAATGATGGATCTATCCGGTTTTACCAAATTGGTGGAGCTCTTCAAGGGGTGCTCCACTAAATCTAAACGTTTGATGGAGTTTGAAATACCCATTGTGCGACTCGTTACACAAGGTCTTAGGATTATCTCCCTTTTCGTTGATTACAACTCAATACTTTTCCATCAACTACTAGGTTAGATAGGACACTTAATTGGTCGTCCCGATACACCACCCATATGATGTATTGTGTCTGGCCTTCACCTAGGATCATAAAAAATGAAAGGAAACATCACACATCACAACTAGGTCATACTTAAGTTTACATGCCATTGTTCTAGATTTAGTCCATCACACTTAAAGTACACACATCAACTTTAACAATATTAGTGGTCCAACGGAAGTCTTTGAATAACATAGTTTAAAAAAGATAATTTGTTTGAATCGTGCCAACTTCATGCAACTTCTTGGTCCTCGAAGGACTTTGTTGCGTAGAGAGAACTATATGCCAAGGCAACACTACCCGCAAAACTTTTAACGATCATATATAGGGTAAGTGTACTCAATTGTACTTTGCATAACTTACCCAATATAGTAAACAAAGATAGTGTGTTTGGTTAGTAGCAAGGAATGCATTTTATTTTGCATAAGGCATGAGAACATAAATGTGAATCATATACTAAGCACGGATAAGGATAGCATGGTATAAGTAGATGAGCAACTTGCATCTAGATATCGATGTTCCACGAGTATTTGTTTCATTTTAACTCTAGTCTATATATATCTAGAAGTACAAAAAGTTATAGCATTCGTAAGAGAAACTATGCAGAGGTACATATTAGTCGCACCAAAAGCAAGGGATATTGTCCATGTGACCCGCCGATACTTAAGGGATACATCGATGCTTCAACCTTTCCCAACCCGGCCACACGAATGCCCACGAATGTTTTAAAGGTACCAAGGCAATAACATCTCGTCTACTTTGCATCACACTACGTCGAATCTATGGGAAAATTGGCCGCACAACTTTCTCACAGCTGGTATCCCATAACAGCTTTTTCACACCCCACAACAATACAAATAAACTTTTTCTATAGCCATAGCTTAGCCAAACACACACCATTAGTTACTTGGCTTGTCACACCTATATATATGATAAGTGCTTTGTATGTTCATGATTTGCTAACACATATATACGATCCTTAACCATTTATCAAGCTACACCATCCGAGATCTCACTGTTTTGCCATGGCCCAACCCCTCCTATCATTCATCAATCATCATCATTTCTCATTCTCTTGGTTGAGTTTCCACTTTGGACGTTGGTAATCCAATTATATGTTGTAGAAAGGGGCATTCGTTGTTTTGGCTCCTTGTCATACTGCTTAAAACGGATCAAAAGTGCATTTTTGCTTAACTAAAACAGCGGTTTCTGGAAAGAAAAACGCGGTGCAGTGCAAGTCGAGTGATCCGGTCCTTCAATCCAGCAATACAAACATGGATAAAGTTGTGCACGCGTTTTTGGAAAAAGAAAACATGCACTACACCTTGCAAAAGTTTCGTGTGAACTGACGTCACTTTTCCACCTGTTCCCGTATGACGTGTGGCCCCACGAACCCACCAGCACCTACAAGCCCGGTAGCGTCATACACCTGGCCCAATCGCATCCACCCAAACCTCTCCCATTCCTCTCGACTCCTCCGACTTCACCTCGCTCCGCCCTGTGATCCTGTCTCTAGTAGAGTCCACCAACCCCCCGGCCCCTCGCATTAAACAAACCCGAATCCACGCAAGCACGGCCGGCCGCGCGGCCCTTGTTGTACAAGAGAGGAGATGCTCGCCACGTCCACCTGCAACACCGCATCACTCCGCCTCGTCCCCCACTGCTCGCGCTTCCGCTTCCGCTTCCGCCGCGCGCACGAGTCACGAGGCGGCGGCAGGCCACGGCGACCCACTCTCAGGTGTTGCCTCTGCCTCCGATGATTCCATCGGACGAGGGGCCGAATGATCCGGCTCACTGCCTCACTCATTGCTCGCCTGATGCCTCCACGACTGCAGGTGCTGCGGCGGGACCGCGCCTGCTCCTGCTGCTGCTGCGGGGGCGGCGGAGGGGAGGATGGCGCTGGCGGGGGACATGGTGTGGGCGCGGGTGCTTGAGGACGGCGTGTTCCGGTTCGACGCGTCGGAGGCGGCGCGCGCCGTGGCGGGGCCCAGCCTCTCGTTCGCGGACCCGCGGCGGCGGGAGGCGCCGCGGGACGGGGCGGACGCGCCCGCCGTTGTCCCGGCGTTCGAGGTCGCGGCGGGGGGAGCGCAGAAGGTCGTGATAAAGGTACGCCACGGCGACGCACGCGTGCCATTGGTTTGGGAGTCTGGGTGGTGTGGCCTGGTGGGAGTGACGCGTGTTTGGCGCTCGTTTCTTCTCTTTTTTTTGTTCTTAGATTAGACTTAGATTATAGTATTACTGTATTCGATAGATTAGATTATTATTAGATCGCTCGCTTCGTCTGCCGTATCGTTGTGCTGCTGGGTGTTGGTCGTTTGGATTGTTCCCTGTTGGCTGATGGGGAGAGCACACGTGAAATGCTGATCCAGTGATCCCTGTATGTGTTTGGTTTTGGCCTTGTTTGATGACCTAGCACTGTTGCGATGGCTCTAACTCTAAGACATGAATACATGATGACTTGATGAGTATGTATCTGACGCAGGACTTCCTCCTTCCTTTCCTTGTGAGGTTTCACGCTTACAGATGCACACATTGGGTAAATGAATCCATGATAACATAATCTACATGCTGCAGATCCACATAAACATTCAAATTGTTTGTAGAAGGGATCAAAGTTTTATTACCACCGCCCCAAAGCATATCTGCATATGCCAACTTTTTGAGTTTTAAGGGAAGTCAAAAAATTCTAACTCCAACTATTTGCATGTTTGGTCCTTTGGGCAATTGATCGTGTAAAAAGTAGGCCGTTGTCTTGTCATGCTCACCGCAGTGATGCAGCCATTTCAATTTGAAGCATTCAACTCTACTGAGCCCATCTTTTATCCCCCACTTTATTTTTACCATTTTCTAGACTCGGAGTTGCTACCATTTTCATTTTAATAATTCACATACTGAATCTAGACCTCTCTGCTCTTTTTTTTCAACTCTGTCCATCCTATATACACGCTTTTTGTGATGACTTTTTGAAACACTGAAACATGTTGGTAACAGTTTTTTGGTTAAAGGGGATGCCTGAACCCCAGGACACCGATGGATTTTTGTTCCAGTTTTTGCCTTCAACATGTTTTATTATACCTGATAATGCTAAACTATGAATTGTGTTTTGTTTTATTCTTGATGTGTACATTCCTGTAATATTATGTCACAAAAATGGATGTGTGGAGGCTCACTTTTTTTATTTTAATCAAGCAGCTTCCTCCTGGGACATCTTTCTATGGTACTGGAGAAGCGAGTGGCCCACTTGAGCGGACTGGAAAACGAGTATGGCAACTGCTTTAAGAAACTATATATATTAAATATTTTAGTTGATTTCTCAAAACTGCAACCAGTAACATTATAACAAAGGTCCAATTCTTGACCATTTTACGAAAATGCAACAACTCTGGTTTTGTGAAATAGTCACCAGAGGTCGTAATTCCTTGTTACAACTTCACAAATCAGGGGCAGAACAAGAAAACCCTTCAAGGATGTGCTATCTAGTGAGCAGGTGCTAAACTAAATTGAAATGAGTAAAAATACTGGTGGTTTTAGACCAGCTATTATATGATTCACCCAAGACAAACCGGCTAGGACTGGTGCTGCAGCACCCTGAGCACTGGCCCTATCTTTGCCCTTGTTACGTATAGCTGTAGTGTTAAATTAATTCTGCACATCCTGCTTATGTAACAGACTTTAAAGATTGTCATGATTTATAGATATATTCTCCATCAGGTTTTCACATGGAACACAGATGCATGGGGTTTCGGGCCAGGAACCACTTCATTGTACCAGTCACACCCTTGGGTTTTGGCCATCCTCCCTGATGGAAAAGCATTGGGTGTCCTTGCTGATACCACTCGGCGTTGTGAGGTGTGTTGGAGTAAATCATTCTAATTATTTGTTGGCATTAATTTTTTATTAAATAATCTGTATATTGAACAGAGTGTTTTTTACAATGACAGATTGATTTGAGACAAGAATCAACTATAAAGTTTTCTGCTTCATCCGCCTACCCTGTCATCACTTTTGGGCCATTTAATACTCCAGCTGATGTTATGACATCTTTGTCACATGCAATCGGTATTTCTACGATGATTTAATAAATATATCTTCTGGCACTTATAAACTACTCCCTCCGTTCCAAATTACAAGTCTCTTTGATTTTTTAGTTCATCCATTTTGCTGTGTATGTAGACATATTATTATATCTAAATGCATAGCAAAATGAGTGTATTAAAAAGTCAAAGTGACATATAATTTGGAACGGAGGGAGTATATTTCTATGGACAGGCCAAAGGATGCTAGATCAGTTGGTCTAGGCACTCCGGCGGCACCTCCCAGTCTTAACCGGGGCGGTGGCAGTGGCAGTCTTAACCGCCCCGGTTGAGTTTTATATTTCTGCGGACTGATATACCTGCGAGCAATACTAGGAAGTATTTTATTCAATTTGATTCATTTTGTAAATCTTGATAAAATTAAGGTGTTGATTATTAGAATGTTGTTTGGTTGACCCATCTAACGTTACTGGCACTGGTTTATCCATTTAGACATACCTGTCACAGTAGAATGTTGGGGTTCCTCTCTTTGCCGCTTATGTTGTCATTCCGTCTCCAGTTTATCTTTTACCGAACAAGGCATTAGCTACATAAGACAGAATCATTCCCTCTATCGAATTGGTCATAGTAGAACACAAATAGACAGCATCATTCCCTCTATCGAATTGGTCATCGTAGAACACAAACATGCAATTTAGATGTTCTATGTTATTCCCTCTATCGATTGGTCATAGTAGAACACAAACATTCAGTTTAGATGTTCTATGTTATTTTACTTGTTGCCTTGTCAAATTAGGTGAGATTTATTTTACTTGCTGCCTTGTCAAATTAGGTGAGATTTTTTCTTCCATTATAGGTACTGTGTCCATGCCGCCAAAATGGTCACTTGGCTATCATCAATGCCGTTGGAGCTATGATTCCTCTGAGAAAGTACTCAAGGTATTTTCTTGGCCGAGTGCACTAACTATGATGGATGAAGTGTGTGGGTGGTCATGTTAGTGTTGATGCAGTGTTCATTTTAGTATCTTCACTTACTCTAGCCCAAATGCAAACATCAAATCCTGTGCCTATATGAAGTAAGAATTGATAAGCAGTGCACACTGCAAGATGATTTGTGGATCCATAAAATAATTCCTCCCTATATGCTACACCTAAATGATTTCAATAATTTTTCTGCACTTCAACATCAAATGTTCAAGGCTTCATGTGTTGTTTTCCTTATTCATCTGTTAGCCCTACTGTTGCTCAATATGTATCACCTGGAATCCTCGTTTCAAAGTTTTGAAACTTTGTACTCCCTCCGTTCCAAATTATAAGTCGCTTTGACTCTTTCTTTAACCGTTGATTTATTATGTATGTAGAGAGTGAGTGAGTGTGTGTGGGTTCAGTCTATGTATGACTCTTTCTTCTACTATTTATATAATGATACGCAGCTCTCCTGCATGTTCGAGAAAAAAAAATAAGTCACTTTGACTTTTTTGTCATCCATTTTGCTATGTATCTAGACATATTATTATATCTAGATGCATAGCAAAATGGATGTACCAAAAATGTCAAAGCGACTTACAATTTGGAACACAAGAAGTATCCTACAAATGCAAAACTATATATGTCACTATATATTTTCATGGTATATGTACTTATTCTTTTTAATGTAATATATTTTCATGGTATATATTATTTTTAGAAGTATAATATATAAAGTATGGTCAAAGTCTTGCATTCAGGGCTTGGAAAAGTAAAAATGTCTGAACAACGTACATACATGTAGTGACAAAGGAAATGCATGAAAGCATGATGTGCTTTTCAAACACAGTGATATAATTTGAGTAGAAAACATTTATTACTAGAGATGAAGTTTTTCTTTTATGTAAGTTGGAAAAGAAACCATGTATTGGAAAGAACTATGTTCCTTTTCAAGGGACATCTGAAGTTAATCAAACCATTTATTATGTGCTTTAGATATTTGTCACATGGTTCATTTTGAGACATAAGAATACTTTGATAATATTTTATACTGAATTAGTGTTGCTTGGTTATTTTTTACTTCCACAGGTTGTTAAAACATTTAGGGAGAAAGGCATTCCTTGCGATGTTGTCTGGATGGATATTGACTATATGGATGGTTTTAAGTGCTTCACGTTTGATAGTGTAAGTACTGGATCTGTTGTGTTTGCTACATAGGAGCACTTTAACCACTGATTTGCGTTTCTCTTCTCATGTTTTAGAACTTTATATTTATATTGCTTCGGAACGTTTACTAGAGCCTCCCGTTATTTTTTCCCAATCATCATGCTCTTTTTTAGCTAAACCTGTATGGTGTTCTTTTGAGTGCAAATAATTTAACGTGTTAATGGATTTTGTCGAATCTGTCTGAGCACTTCGCTATTGATGTGCTACAGATCCGATTCCCTGATCCAAAATCAATGGTGGACGATCTCCATTCTATTGGTTGCAAAGCAATCTGGATGCTTGACCCAGGGATCAAGAAGGAAGAGGGTTACTTTGTTTATGATAGTGGCTCAGAAAGTGATGTTTGGATTCAAAAGGCAGATGGCAGCCCATTCGTTGGTATGTATCACTGACTTAAATGAGATTCATCATCATTTTCATAAATGTGAGGAGGATTTGCCTCATATAGTCCACATTCAGGGGAGGTATGGCCTGGTGATTGTGTTTTCCCTGATTATACATCTGAAAAAACACGAGCTTGGTGGGCTAATTTGGTAAAGGACTTCATCTCTAATGGTGTTGATGGAATATGGAATGATATGAATGAACCTGCTGTTTTCAAAGTACGTGATCTATCATGACACATATAATTAATATTGCATTGTTCAGATTTTCCTTGTAACTGAATGTGCTGGTCTAAATTTGTAGACTACCACGAAGACAATGCCTGAAAGCAATATCCATAGGGGAGATGCTGTTATTGGTGGTGTTCAAAATCATTCATACTATCACAATGTATGTTTTTGTTCCCTTGCCATGAAAGTGTCTAATGACAATGGCATTAAGGCTATTTTCTACTTATATATTCATATATTTTAGTGTTTATAATTTTCAGGTCTACGGAATGCTAATGGCAAGATCTACTTATAAAGGAATGGAAATGGGCAATGCTGCTAAACGGCCATTTGTTCTTACACGAGCTGGTTTTATAGGAAGCCAGCGTTATGCTGCAACATGGACTGGTGATAATCTTTCAAATTGGGAGCATCTGCACATGAGTCTACCAATGGTTCTTCAGTTGGTAATTGAAACATTTGTTCTAATATCCAAAGTTATTCCTTTGAACTTTTGGAGTGTTTAGTCTTTCCTACTTCTGAAAATATGTTCCCTGTGGCCCCTAAAAGAAATTTGTTCTAGCTCTTTTGTTGTTGGTGCAGATGCTTATTCATGACAATATTAGTGACTAGTTTTTTTAGCATTTAATCTACTGTGATATTCAATTTCATTGTATGTAGAGTCTCATGATGAGAAGACAAGTAAGTCCGTCAGTACACAAAAGTACTAGGGTCGAGAACCATTATCTTCTTGTATTAGTTAGATTTGGTTCCTCAATTAGTTGTGCTCCGTCACATTTCTACCGTTCTTGCAGAAAGTTTTAAGGAGGCTGTTCTTGAGATGTTGATGTTTATAAACAGTAATTGCTAGTGGCCACATTTTACTTGTACAGTGGTTCATCTGACAAGATGTGAGGTTTAAGCATGACTTTCACGTGGTCAAATGATCTAACAATATGGTTATCTGATCAGGGTCTCAGTGGTCAACCATTGTCAGGTCCTGATATTGGTGGTTTTGCTGGAAACGCTACTCCAAAACTTTTTGGAAGATGGATGGGTGTTGCGGCATTGTTTCCATTTTCACGCGGCCATACAGAAACTGGAAGCGTTGACCATGAGCCATGGTCCTTTGGTGAAGAGGTACTACATCATGCTACCCAGACTGCCATCCCAACATGTGTACTTAAGACCACCAAGAAGCTTGTGTCATATATGCATGCAATAAATGGTTGATGGTTCAATTTCAGTTTCTTTATTATGCTCCTTTTGTGCAGTATACTTGCCACATTTCTATAGGCTTAGCTCGTTCTTGAGGTTGCCATACATCTGTTGAACATTTCTTCCATTTTTATGCTGGTTGTTAACTCTTTGTGCTGTACATCATGATTTCACCTGCACTTTCTGTTATGGTAAAAGGGTTAAGGTTCCAAGGGGTTATTGCTGTGCTAGAAATTTCTGCTGCTGTGTAGGCTAGGTATGTTCATAGGTAGCTTGACCTTGTGGGCTTACCCTTATTTCTTGTCATCTTGTGTTCTTCTAATGCTGTACACTCAGTTTAACTTATGAGATACAATTTGTTATTAAGATGCACCTTGCCATTTTCTTTACTTTCAATGGTAATTATTTCAAAAAAAAAACTTTCCATGGTAGTGTTCAAGTTGTAGTCATGTTCCTTTACCAAAAAATTAACCAGTTTTCATCAGCCATTGTACATGATTTTAATCATTTTGATGGCCAAAACTTTAGTAGTTAGATGAAAGGGATCTTAGGACGTCAAAGAAACAGGCAAGTGATCAATGTTTTGAGGAAATTTAGTTTATCCAGCAAGAAGTATAGCATTTGTAATTATTTTGTTAATATAAACTTAGGTTAAAACATAAAAGCTCCATTTTGCGTTCCTCCACTTCATCTTCCTAAATACCTATGTTTTCCCAGGATGACTCTGTTTTTACCTTGTAATTTTTAATGAACTCGCGCTTATAGCTGATTATTTTGGATAGCTTGTATTCCCTCTGTACCTAAAAAAGTCATTCTCGCTTATCAAAAAGTCAATAATCTTCAACTTTGACCAAATATATATAACAAAATATTAATATTTATGATACATAATTAGTATTATTGGATAGATCTTTGAATATATTTTCGTAATAAACTTATTTGAAGATACAATTGTTGCACATATTTTCTACAAACCTAGTCAAAGTCGAGAAAGTTTGACCAGCACGCATCCCATGGCGACTCTTTTTAGGGACTGAGGGAGTATATATACTAACTAGCAGAACTGAAGTCCAATATATTGTGATAGCAGGTCTTTGTTTGGTAATTTGGTTGAGTTCTATGTAATATTCTTGGGAATCAAAGCCCCTTCTCGCCATGCCATTTAGTATTTCCCCCACTTCAATATGCAGGAGAGGGCGTATTATTTTGTTAAAGAAGAAAAATAACCAAGTACATGCAAAACCTACTCCACACCACATCCTCAACCATTAAAACGAGTTACCAACTACTTAAAATACAATGACTCAACAATAACAAACTTGGAACTTAGAAGAAGGCCAAGACCAGCTCAATGAGCTGTTTTGCAGCAGCGGCACACCAGTCCACAGCACACCTTCCTCTACGACAACCCTTACAACTCTCTTTACATCAGGGAGAACTAAATCCTTACATGGGAGCACTTAGATGGGATACTGGGGCATCAACAAGCCGACCCCCTGAGCATCATTCCTTGGTGGGAGGAGGCCATGGCCAAAGTGCCTAAGGCAGAGCGAAGATGATTCAATGTTTTGGTGATTTACACCTTCTGGAATCTCTGGAAAGAAAGAAATAGAAGGATATTCAACAACAAGATGGAAACCGTGCTGCAGGTGGCTGCGAGAATCAAAGAGGATATACAGCAAAGAAAGAGAGCGTTCATGTAGAGGCTGCTACATTGCTTTGAGGAAGGGGTTCTTTACCGGTCTTGGCCCCTAGAGGGCGTGTACTTGCTGCTTGTATATAAACACCTCTTTTCCTATCTTAATTGAAAGGCAGCTGCTATTTCTTTCAAAAAAAAGGGAGAACCGACTTGAAGACGGAATTCTTGTGATGCTTTCAAATGGCTATTTAGTATTGATCGTTTCTTGATTGAAAAAGAATTGGCTAATTGGAGAACTTTTATCTTTCAGTGTGAGGAAGTCTGTCGCCTTGCGCTACTAAGACGGTACCGGCTACTGCCACATATCTACACTCTTTTTTACCACTCACATACAAAGGGTATTCCAGTTGCTGCTCCAGTTTTCTTTGCTGGTAATTAATTCTCCCACTTCTTATCAACCAATATTAAGTTGACCCAGATGCTGATAGTTTGTAGAAGAACACACATGTGGCAAGTTGCTTCCTCCTTTCTTTTGTGATTGTATAAGATATTTACAGCCTTAGAGGAGACTGTATGGTGGGTATATAATAGATGACATTCCCAGTTGCAGTTTGTTAACAGATATTATGTCGCATTCCTCGATTCTTTTAGATCCACAAGACCCTGAACTGAGGAAAGTTGAGACGTCCTTTCTCCTCGGACCACTCTTAGTTTGTGCAAGGTAATATCTTCACAGCAATGATTTGACATTAGCTCTTTCCTTAACATTTCTCTTGAGACCCTGTTCATTTGCTTTGATGTAGCTCTGTCCGTTCCTCAGTGGATGTTTGTGTGTTAGAGACGATTTTGCATCATAAATTTTACATTGTTCAATTATCTGGTATTGAATATATATAGATGAAAAGATGCCAAAGTGCCAAATGTTATTTTTCTTTATCTTTCTCTATGCTTTTGTGTCTTTAATCTTTCCAATTGTTTTGGCAGCACTTTACCTAATAAAGGAGCTCATGAATGTGCACATAAGTTACCAAAGGGCATATGGTTGCCTTTTGATTTTGCGGATTCACACCCTGTAAGTTGGTTTTTAAACTTAGTTTGCTGACTTCAATTCTATTCAAATCAAACAATTATTTCTGAATGGATAATTTTGTAGGATCTGCCGGCTCTGTATCTACAAGGTGGAGCAATTCTTCCTGTAGGTCTTCCTATTAAGCATGTTGGTGAAGCAAGTTTGGAGGATGACCTGTCACTGATTATCGCATTGAATGAAAATGGTATATACCTTCTCATTTTCTGAAAATCAGATGTTTGTATCTTTATTTGAGGCTGTGTTTGGTTGGGATAAGGAAACACAAACATGAAGGGACTGGATAAACAGTGGTAACATCTGCTAGAATGGACTCATTAGATTATTTTGCTAACCCTAGAGGGTAGCAATATAGTGTCATACAAGGGCCTCATGGGCCTAGCCTCATGGGCCTAACACTCAATACTCTAACACCCCCCTGCAGTCTGAACTTCCGGCGCAGCAGAGTTACAGACTGGACATGAAAAGAAGCACACACACGAACCCCCCGACAGACTCAACTAGCCACCGGTGACGTTGAGGCTGGAGCGGAACTCGGTGAAGGTCGAGGACGGGAGACCCTTGGTGAATATGTCGGCGAACTGGGAGGTGGTCGGGACGTGAAGGACCCGAACAACGCCAATGGCAACCAAGTCCCGGACGAAGTGCAAGTCGATCTCCACGAGCTTGGTCCGCTGGTGCTGAACGGGGTTGTTGGAGAGGTACACGGCGCTGACGTTGTCGCAGTAGACAAGCGTGGCTCTGGCGAGGGGGCTGTGGAGCTCGGCGAGGAGCTGCCGGAGCCAGGAAGCCTCCTCCACGCCGTTAGTGACAGCACGGTACTCCGCCTCGGCACTGGAGCGAGAGACCACCGGCTGGCGCTTGGACGATCAGGACACCAGGTTGCCGCCCAGGAAGACAACGTAGCCGGAGGTGGAGCGCCGAGTGTCCAGACACCCGGCCCAGTCAGCGTCAGTGTAGACAACAAGCTCGGAGGAGGGAGACCGGTGAAGGAGCAAGCCGTAGTCGAAAATGCCGCGGAGGTAGCGGAGGAGGCGCTTGAGAGCAGTGAGGTGGGGCTCTCGGGGATCATGCATGTGAAGGCAAATCTGCTGCACTGCATAGGTGATATCCGGCCGGGTGAAGGTAAGATGCTGAAGTGCACCTGCGAGACTCCGGTATGCCGTGGGGTCTGCCACTGAGTTGCCCTCGGCCTCTGACAACTTGCCCTGTGTGTCAACTGGAGTGGAGCAGGGCTTGCAGTTAGTCATCCCAGCTCGCTCCAGGATATCAAGAGTGTACTGCCGCTGGTGAAGAAGAAGGCCGGTGGGACGAGGCTCAACAGTGACCCCGAGGAAGTGGTGGAGCACACCAAGATCCTTTACAGGAAACTCCTGCTGAAGAGAGATGATGATGCGGCTGAGTAGTGACGAACTGGAGGCTGTGAGGACAATATCATCAATGTAGAGCAGCAGGTAGGCAGTCTCAGCTCCACGGTGATAGATAAACAGAGACGTATCTGACTTGGCCTCCACAAAGCCCAGTGTCACCAGAAAGGCAGCAAACCGAGAGTGCCTGTGGCAGAACCTTCTAAATTATATGGCCCACATGCACCTGTCATTGTCCCAAAGACTTCCAACAGCCATGCATGTGTTTAGATAACTTAGAAAGCCCTGTTGGGTGCCCTCAAAGGACCCCGATTAAACCACATTTTACGCTCATACCAGGATCAACAAAGGAGTAGCTGCAACATTACAACATTTATGATAAAACATATATCAGAGTGCGGAAGAGTAATAACATTAAGTTTACAAAATATATGAAAAAGTTAACTTTTACAAACTTAACTTCAATTGCGGAAGCAGAGAAGAATTACAGAAGACAACTTAGGTAGAGCGCCTAAGTCGGGAGGGGACAACCAGATCACGTCGAGCCCACCGACATAAACTTGATTTGCACACCAATTAGCACCTGCAACAGGGGTTCAGCAAACCCTAAGTACAAAAGTACTCAACAAGACTGACCCGACGAAGAAGAGGGGTGAAGACTCGGGAAATGCAGGCTAGAGGGACAAGGTAAGGCTTGCAAAAGATAAGAGTTTTTGCAGAAAAGCTTGACATAAAGTAAGGTTGTCTTGCTCTAGATCAAGATTACCAACCAACTTCATTCTTAAACCTTAAACATCATTCAAGTTGTTACTACGATGATGAACACCGATCGAGTCTTCTTCTCCGAGAAGCAACGGCGATTCGAATCTATTTTCATACCCAGCTGGGACCTAGATCACTGGGATACTGGAGACTTTAACTCCGATGCATACCAGATCACAGATATACCGGGATAACAACCGTAGCCATATATCACCACATGATACACGTGAGCACTTCGACCCAGTGTACCGATATACATGGGAATTTAAACCCACGGTATACCACACTGACATATGTGGGGACTCTGGCCCACTATATAAATTACTCCATGATATACGTGGGGACTCTGGCCCACTATATAACACTTCATGCATGTGGATTTCTAGTTTCTCGATATCACCAGTTCATCATCGACACGGGACCTAGGGTATCAACAGACGGAAACACTACAGAGGGACTCCTTTCCCATTGCATGTTACCCGCCCGGACTCGATTTATTAACTACCATCATGATTCCAACAAGTAAAGCCATCCTCATCTTTTTTATTCTTTTTCTTTTTGAAAACCTACTAATTAAGCAGGGCTAAGCATAACTAAGCATTTTTCAAAAACAGGTAACAAGGAATATGAAAATAAGACAGGTAATGCAGTTGGTAGGTTATCACTCAACGCCTAATACTCAATGCAATATAACAAAACTGAAGCGATAAAACTTTTATAAAATAAGGATAGGGTTGGAATGCATTCGGGGCTTGCCTGTATTGCAGAGAAGTTAGTTTCTAATTGTCAGACTTGGCATTGACACCATGGATCGACGATATCTGCACCATGGATGGATGACCATTTCCAATACTTGTTCAACACGAACCTTCTCACTCTCGTATACACTACACGTATATAAAAGATGCATGCTTTAGTATGATGAGATGCATGACATGATGCATGATAGGGCATAGATGAAAGCATAACAACATAAATAACTTGAGTAAAGCTTTTCTTCGCGATACAGATAAGCCAAAGAAACCAATTTAACAAGGAGAATTAGGGTTACACAAGTAAATCTTACCTTAGTTGAGTTAAACCAGCAGATCAAGATAATTCAACAGGGTTCAAACAAGTAACCACATGCCAAGGGTCATTATGTGTTTATGACCCAAAGTCATCAATCAATCCCAAAGTCAATCAAACAAACCCTAAGTCATTAAGTGCTAATCACTTCATTAGGGAGTTTTATTAATGACAAGAATTATCACTAATTAAGGATAAATTACAACACTAAGATAACTCAATCAACTTAATTAAGTGCCAAAGGTCATTAAGAGCTAATGACCTAAGGTCATCACACAATCCTAAAATGATTAAAGTCAATTAAGCACTAATTAATTAATTAAATTAATTAAGCAATAAAATGCATTAAAATAAAAGTTATCAAATTAACTTCAAAATTTTATTTTACACAGATAACATCATAAACAGGCTGCAAAACAATTTTCATGATTTAATGAGCAATAATTAGCTATTAAAAAAATCATAGAAGGCACATTTATGAATTAAATGAGCTAATTTTTAAACATAGAAAAAGCACTTAAAATTAGTATATTATATTTTTCCTATATCAAGCTCAACTCAAAGAGGCTCCACAAAAATTTTCATAATTTTAGGAGCTCTAATTATTTTATTATGAAATAAACAAAATGCAACACTATTCACAAATTCTGGAAAGGAATAAAAGAAAGAAAAGAAAAAGATCCGCTTGGGCCGGTTCTGGCCCAATTCGGCCCAGCACTGTGGGAAAACTGGCCCAAGAGCGCGAGCAGGCGGGCCCAACCAGACCTGGCCAAGGTCTGGCCTGGCAACTTTGCAAAAAGGCCCTCAAATTTTTATACATTTACAAACAAGTCCAAACACTATTTGGTACTATTCAAATGAGTCATAGACTTTTCATCGGGACCCCTAGACTTTCCCAAATTTACATTCACTGGTCCATGAGGGACTCCAGAGCAGAGCAGCGGCAAGGCCGACCGGATTCTCGTCGGCGGCGAGATCCTAGGAAGCGAGGCCTGCACCTACGCGACCTACGTGACACGGCGCATCTCCTAGACCAGCAAGCATGTCGGCGGAGCAGCAACTGCAGCCCTGCCGGCAGCCATGGCGGCTCAGCGATGCAGCGACATGGTGGCAGCGGCTGTCGGAGCTCCTCCGGCCAGGGAAAGATGACCACGCTCTTCGGCAGGCTAAGGTGGACGCAACTGGGTGGCTAAGCGACGCCAAACGGCTCCCTATCGCGGCAGGCACGCACACGGCGGCGCGGACAGAGCTCGGCCCGCCGGCAGCGGCGTTCCGGCGATCTCAAGGCATTAAATACCAAAGTAAGGGCACAAGTGGTACTAAAGGCTCACCTCGGGGCTGACTGACATGAGGATGACGACAGAGGCATGGCAGAGCACCGAGTTCAACGGCGAGGTGGTCTGCGGCGGCGCGCATTATTGGCACGGCTCGCGCTCCCGCACGACTGGTGCTCGTCTGCAAAAACAAAGGGTCCTATGAGCGCTAGATCAATGAGGCAAAGCTAATTCGCGTGAAGATGGAGGAAATGGCCCATCGGTGGCGCCTGGCAACGGTGAGGTCGAATGTGGCGACACTGTCATCCCCCGTGGAGAAGACAGCTCGCGACCGACTCAGGCGGTGCCATGAGGCGAATGTGGGCTTTCTGGTTTTGCGGGAGGATAGTGAAACCATGGTCAAGAGGAATTGAATGGAGATAGTATGGTTGGAGCGAATTTGGCCGACGACCGCGGAGTCGACGGTGGCAGCGCAGGTTGCCGGACTCTGGAAAGACGACTGCGCGCGCGCGGCTCGGGCAACGAGATGGAGCTTGGTGGGTGCGCGGGGATGAGATGAAGCTGGCGAGCTAGCTAATGGCGAAAATCGCAGCATGACGACGGCGGACGACGGTGGCGGAACTCGACGGCACGGCGGCAGCAAGGGAAGGACAAGATGACGACGGCTTCGCTTCTTATACGACGACGGGCGCGCATGGACGGGACGACACGTCGAGGCGGAGAGGTTTCCAGTGCGGGCGCGAGCTGGCGGCAGAGGCAGGCCGGTATGGCGGCCATGGACATGGCGGCGACGGTGAGCAGTGAGGAGAAACGACGATGATGATGTCAGCAATACTGTAGACAGTGAGGTCACTCGGCAAAATTTGCAAATTAAATTAGATTTTACAAAAGAACTTGAAAATATCCCAAAATATCATTTGCAGAATTTTTCAAGAGCTACAATTTTCATTTAACAAACATTTTGAAATTCTGCTAAGTTTTTGAAATATGATTTCAAATTCGAAAGGGGAGCAAAACCCTAGAAACAAATATTTGAAATTACTTTTGATTTTTCAATAGAACTTGAAAATCTTCAAATCTATGAAATGCTCAACTTTTCAAACCAAACATTTTTCATATACAAAGTTTTCTCAAATAATGCATAATTTTTTGAATTATGAATTTAAAATCAAAGGGGGACAAATGTTGAAAAACTGTATTTTTAATTTCATTTGAAATTCTCTTTGGAAACTTGAAAAACTTTAAATACCATTGTTGTAGCTCTTGTAAAGATATACAAATAATATTTTGAGAGTATATCAAAATTCCTTATAGATTTTGAAGAATAGAAAAGGTGATAAAACAAGATTTTGAAATAAAGGGTTTTTGAAACCGAGTTCAAACTCGATTTGGTTTTTAAATTAATTGGTTAGTCATTAGTGATCACAAACATCATCCAAGAACATTTTTAGGTCATTGACCCAATGACACTCTTGGTTGACCAAGTTGACTTTTAAAAACATTTTTTTGTTTTCCAATTTGAATTTAGATTTGAATTGCAAGGCTTGGGAATAAGCTTTGAAATCCAAATTCAACTTCAAATATGGAAATCATTTTTTAATGGTTGGACTTAGAGTTATACACTATGCTTGACACTAGTGTACACACGGTTTACACCTCAAGTATATAGAGTATAAACTAAGTATTTGAAATGACATTCGAAAGTAGGGTTTTATGATTTCATGTGACATAACATTTCAGAAACACAAGCAACCTATGAAATGTAAATTTGTTTTAGTTGAGACATATCATGGTTGACCTAAACATTAAGCAAAGCACAAGATAACAAGATAAATTTTTGGTTGTTTTATAAACTTGTAGAAACACATAAAATGACAAGAAACTTTAAATAAACAGAAAACATCATCATTTCATGTATAAAACTAAGCATCACATAAAAGATATCATTAAAACATGAATGCATTTATGCCATGGTGCTCAATGATTATGCCTTAACACGCACTTGATCAAGTTTTAGTTGTCATTAACATCTAGGATGTTATAGTGCCACGCCCGAGGGGCCTGCTTGAGGCCGTAGAGAGACTTGTTGAGCCAACAGACCATGTCAGGACGAGAAGAGTCAAAAAATCCCGCCGGCTGGCTGCAGTAAAATGTCTCAGTGAGAGTCCCGTGCAGAAAAGCATTCTTGACGTCCAACTGATGCACAGGCCAAGAGCGAGCGAGAGCCAGTGAGAGCACTGTGCGGACGGTGGCCGGCTTCACCACTGGGCTGAATGTCTCATCATAGTCGACGCCAGGGCGCTGAGTGAAACCCCGGAGAACCCAGCGAGCCTTGTACCTCTCAAGGGTACCATCAGCCCGCCGCTTGTGCGTCCAGATCCACTTACCGGTGACAACATTGGAGCCGGGCGGACGGGGCACCAGATCCCATGTCTGGTTGGCGAAGAGAGCCGCGTAATCTTCCATCGCGCGGCGCCAGTGAGGGTCCGACAAGGCGTCGTGAACGGAAGAGGGTACAGGAGAGACCTGTGTGTCGTCGCAAGAGCCTGGGACCGCAGGGTACCCGCCGCGTGCCGCGTCACCATAGGGTGAACATGACGCGGGTGGCGGTGAAGGAGCGGTGGGTGGTACACCGGCGGCACGACACGGGCTGCCGGAGGCGGCGGCAGTGGTGTAGGCGTCGCCGGCGGAGAAGAGGCCACCGGTGGTGACAGAGGCGCCGGATCCGCCCGTGCACGGCGCTGGTAGACAAGCACCAGCTGAGCGAACCGCGCAGGGGGTGCAGGAACAGGCGTCCCCGGCCCCATGTCAGGCGGAGGAGCAGGGGCCGCACCGGAGGGCGACGCTACTGGACCCGTGTCGGGCACAGGGCCAGGAGCAGCAGGCGCCGGGTCCGCCCGCGCACGGCTCTGGTAGACAAGCACCGGCTGAGCGAACCGCGCAGGGGGTGTAGGAACCGGTGTCCCCGGCCCCGTGTCAGGCGGAGCGGGGGCCGCACCGGAGGGCGACGCTACCGGACCCGTGCAGGGCACAGGGCCAGGAGCAGCACTGATGTGCGGCGAGCCGGGGCACGGGCCCGGCGAAGGGCACGGTGGAGCAGTACCTGCAGGAGAAAACGGCAAAAGTGGGTGGACCACCGTGTCAATGGGAAACAGAGAGGCGAGGTCAGGGTCAGGGGTGGAAGGTGGTGTGGTGGTGGTGGAGAAGGGGAAGACAGACTCATCAAACACCACATGGCGAGAGATGAGGACCCGGCGAGAAGTGAGGACAAAGCACCGGTAACCCTTGTGATCTGGGAATACCCGAGGAAAACACACAGAGTCAAACGTGGAGCCAGCTTATGGGGAGCGGTGGCAGTGGTGTTAGGGTAACACGCACACCCGAAGACACGAAGGTGGTCATACCGAGGGGGGTACCGAAGAGAGCGTGGTGCGGTGTAGAAGCTGGGCATGCAGCGGAAGGAAGACGGTTGAGGAGATAGGTGGAGGTGTGCAGACTCTCTGCCCAGAAACGAGCAGGAAGCTACGCCTGGAGCAGAAGGGTGCGCATGGTGTCGTTCGTGGTCCGAATCATGCGCTCCGCCTTGCTGTTTTGGGAGGAGGTATACGGACAAGACATGCGCAACTGGACACCGTGAGAGAGGAAGAAGGCACGGGAGGTGGAGTTATCAAACTCACGGCCATTGTCACACTGAACGGCCTTGATAGTAAGGCCGAACTGAGTGGACACCCAAGCGAAAAAGTGGAGAATAGTGGGGAATGCCTCAGACTTTGCATGCAAGGGAAAAGTCCACGAATAATGAGAAAAATCATCAACCACCACAAGATAATATTTGTAACCAGAAATGCTGATGACAAGAGATGTCCATAGGTCGCAATGTACAAGATCAAACACATGAGTAGCATGTGAAGTAGAAGACTGAAAAGGAAGAAGAACATGATGACCCAGCTGGCATGCATGACACAAGTGCTCATCGTGAGCCCGAGTACAACGAATGTCGGAACTACGACTAAGCTGCATCAGAGCATCACGTCCAGGATGGCCGAGACGACGGTGCCAAGTGGTGGAGGAAGTAGATGCGGCGAGGGAAGCTGACAACATGGACGGCACAGAAAGCGAAGCAGAAGCCGGAAACCGAAGAGTGTAAAGGGGCCCCGAGCTGTTACATCGGAGGAGAGGACGCCGGGAAGCCAAATCCTTCACAGTAAGACCAGAAGAGTCAAATTCAACAGAACTGGAATTGTCAGCTGTAAAACGACGGATAGAAAGAAGTTTGTGAACCATTGAAGGTGCAACAAGAACGTCAGGAAGACGAAGAGAGCCATGAGTGCCGGCGGCACCCACGGACGTGACAGGAAGACACGACCCATTTGCGACCATGATGGACGAAGGATGAGAGGGAGAAGGAGGGCGAACAGAGGAGAGTACACCAGGGTCGGGAGTAGTGTGGTAGGTAGCACCCGAGTCGGCAACCCAAGTTGGTCTAGCAGGAGGTGTCAGGGCCATGGTGCTAAAAGTGGACGCCAAGGCCGTCGGGTCCCCACCGACGGGACCGGGCGAGGCGTCGAGAGGTGTCACCCACGGTCCAGGCGAAGTGCCGAGAGGTGGAGCCCACGGAGCCGCTGAGGGAAACCCCGAAGGAGCACCAGCGAACATGGCCGTCGGCGGGCGAGACTCACCGCCGGGAGCCTGGAAGGGCCACATGGAGATGCGCCCTGCTCACGGGTTGTTGGAGGAGGGCCAGGGTGTACCCCGTGGAGGCGCGGGCGCCGGGTTGCTCCCACGACCAGCACCCGCACCATGCCCCCTCCGCGACGACGGCGGCCACCACGGCCCCCCCACCTCCGCTCGGCCCGGGGGGAGGAGGACCAAGACGAGACGACGGCGGCGGAGCAGACGTACGCGGCGGAGCAGTAGCTGCAAGTGCGGCCGAGGAAGACGAGGACCCCGGTGTAGAGGTGGACCCGGGCTGGATGCCCTGAGTGAGCTCCTCCATGACAAGGTCTCAGGAAGGTGGGGAAGGGCAGCTGCCGGGTGATCCACGTGCGGAGGTGGGCGTAGCGGTCACTGGGCCCGCGGAGGACGTTGAGGACCAGGATGCGGTCCTCCACGGGCCAGCCAAGGTCACCGAGGGAGTCAGCCATGCCCTTCATCCGGCGGCAGAACTCGCTGACGGAGAGGTCGCCCTGGACGAAGGTACGGAAGCTCGCATCGAGACGCAGAGCCCGTGCCTCGGCGTTGCCTAGGAACTGGCCCTCGAGGGCGAGCCAGGCCTGGCGAGCGTTGACGGAGTTGCGGACGAGGTCGTGCAGGTCGAGGGAGATCGTCCCGATGATCCAGGAGAGCACGATACTGTCGAGACGCAGCCACGCTGGGGTCTGGACCGCGACAGAGGCGTCAGCAAGGACGTGGTCGTCGAGGGCGTAGCGGCGGAGGGTGAGGACCAGGTCCCACCAACGGGCGTAGGCGGGTGACTCCGGCTCGAGGACGACCGGGACGAGGAGACGGATGTTCTGGACACCCCCGGCCTGGTAGTGGAGCTGCGCCACGAGCGGGTCAGCCAGGTCGTGCCAGAGGACCGCGGTGTGGGACGCGCGGTGGCCCATTGTGCCGGCAGAGGTGGCCCCAGCGTCGTACGAGGCAGGGACGAGGAGCTGCTCAGCCTCGGTGATCTGGCGGGCCAGTGCATCGGTCGCCTCGCGCTCGCGCTCCCAAGCGAGGGCGGCGGCACGCACACGGGCCTGGCCCTCCGCGGCAGCCGCCCGGGTCGCGACAAGGGCGGCGGCGAGGGCAGAGTCCGGGCGCGCTGCGTATGGCGAAATCGATGGCAGGGGAGGTGGGGTGGGGAAAGGAGCCGCGCCGAAGAAGTGTGGCAGGGCGTCCAGGCCGCCGGCGCCCCCTTCTGCAGCGCCCGCGCCGCCCACGCCGCCCGCCGCCAGGCCGCCGCCGGGGCCGGGCCGCGACTGCGCCGACGCCGGGGACCCGCCCGGCAGCAGCGACGGCGGTGGCCACGGCGTCTGCACCCACGTTGGCCGCGCCGGGGGCCGCGCCGCCCGCGCCCGCTCCGGCTGCGAGGAGGAGAGGAGCAGCGGCAGCGGGGGCGGCCCCGCACCCGGCGGCTGGGAGGGCCACGGCGGCGGCGGCGGCCCAGGAGATGGGGCGCGCGCCGGCGGCCCAGGAGATGGGGCGCGCGCCGGCGGCCTGGAGGGGGGAAGAAGGGAGAGGAGGGAAGGAGGAAGAGGAAGGAGGGTAGGGCGGCGCCGGCGCGCCAGCTCTACGACCGCCGGCCATGGCGGCTGCAGGCAGGGAGAGGGTGGGAGGGAGAGAAGGAAACCCTAGGCTCTGATTACCATGCTAGAATGGACTCATTAGATTATTTTGCTAACCCTAGAGGGTAGCAATATAGTGTCATACAAGGGCCTCATGGGCCTAGCCTCATGGGCCTAACACTCAATACTCTAACAACAACAACATCATAAGCAATTAATTGATCTGTCTTTTTTGACCCGAAAATACAGCAGGGGAGACCCCCACTGTAAGATCTTTTTATTAATTTTCAAAAGAGGGAAAAACTGTACAAATTAAACAGGGGCTAAAAGAACTAAGCCACACAACTAGCAAGAGGGCAGGAGAAACTGCACTCTAGAGAAGAAGAAGGAACTAGGAGAGGAGGTCTAAACAGAGGAGAAAAGCATGTCGTTTTTCTTCACAAAATCTGAAGGCTTGAAGTTTGGCTTCCTCATAAAACGAGGTTTTCCAAGAGATAAAGGAAGGGCATCATCAAATACGAAGTTATTTCTCTGCTTCCAAATATGCCAGGAGGCAATGATGAAAATCTCCATGAAGAAGGGGTTTTGAAGCTGTCGCTTTGCATTCGTCATCATTTGGAAGTATTAGAGATATATTAGAGATATGTATAAGTCATTAGAGATATATTAGAGATATGTATAAGTCAAGTCAATCTATATTGTGTCAAGTCAATCTGTATTGTATGTTGGCTATCTATATGAGATCCACCCCTCCCTAATGGGTGTGAGGTGTTATTCCAATCTTCCTACATGGTATCAGAGAACCAGGCCTCTTCCCCTCACCTCCTCTGCTCCTAGTCTTCTGTTGGAATATAAGTGAATTGCCCACCTCTCCCCATCAGCTTAAGCTTTTGGGTTGAATTGGTTGGTGCATGCAACTCAATATGGTATCAAAGCCAGAGGTCTCGAGTTCGAATCCTGGTTAGTGCAATTAAAATAAAATAATTGCTGCTCGCTCCTGTTCCACGTCTGAGACTCGTCCGTCATTGAGATCTCTCGCCGGAGCCTCGACGTGAGGGGGAGTGTTGGAATATAAGTGGTGCATGCAACTCAATATCTTCCTCTGCTCCCGTGACTCCAAGTCATCGGTTTCCCATGCTCCTGCTCTTGCTCCTGCCCCCCTCTTCCAGTCTCCCCTGTGGTCTCCTCTGTCTTCTAAACTGCCCCATCAGTAGTAGCAAAGACTCCCAAGTCCTAGTCTCCTCTGCCCTCCTGTCTTCTAAACTGCCCCACCCGTACTAGCAAAGACCCCCCCAAGTCCTAGTCTCCTCTGCCCTCTGTCCTCCCTCTGCCCTCTGTCCTCTCGCTGACTCTAGGTCTCCGTCTCCTCAAGTCTTGGTCTCCTCTTCCTCCCGATGACCCTGAGTCATCGGTATTTCCTGCTCCCTGCTCTCGACCACCCCACGTCGTGGTCTCCTCTGCTTCGTGTGCCTTCTCTGTTCACGGTCTCCTCTGCCCACCGTGCAGCCTGCAGCGCCTGTGATCTTCCCTCACATGCCTTACTCCTCTGCCATGACGCCGCGCAATTCCTCTGCCTCGACAGCTGCTGCAGCACTCCGTCTGCCACAAACAAGGTGTCCTTGGGCCAGCTCAACAGGCTCTTCCAATCTTCACACCCACAACTTCCTCAGTCGGCTGGCACGCTGCGGCCTTCGTCTCGGCGCGGCACCAGGCCACCAGCTTCCACATCAAGGATCCAATTCTTGGGTCCTCGACACCGGCGCTACTTCTCACATGTCATCTTCTGCTGCTACACTCCTTTCTCGCCAACCTCCCCCTAACTCTGATCAAGCGCATTCTGCGTTATGTCAAGGGCACCCTCGACGCCGGTCTACACCTTGGCATCTCCAGTGTGTCCTCCCTCACAACATACTCTGACGCTGACTGGGCTGGATGTCCAGACTCTCGGCGCTTTACATCGGGCTACCGTGTCTTCCTCGGAGACAACATGTTTCCTGGTCATCAAAACGGCAGACCACGGTGTCTCGGTCCAGTGCGGAGGCGGAGTATCGAGCTGTTGCTCATGCAGTTGCAGAGTGCTGCTGGTTGCGCCAATTGCTTGAGGAGCTTCATATCTCGATTCCTTCGGCGACCATTGTCTATTGCGACAATGTCAGCGCAATCTACATGACTGCCAATCCGGTTCATCATCGTCGCACGAAACATATTAAGATTGTCAGATTGACATTCATTTTGTTCGTGAGAAGGTGGCTTTGGGGCAGTTCAGAGTGCTACATGTTCCCTCAGCTCATCAGTTTGCGGACATTATGACTAAGGGACTGCCTATACAGTTATTCAATAACTTTAAGTCCAGTCTCTGCGTCCAGTTCCCTCCCGCTGTGACTGTGGGCGGGTATTAGAGATATATTAGAGATATGTATAGGTCAAGTCAATCTATATTGTGTCAAGTCAATCTGTACTGTATGTTGGCTATATATATGAGATCCACCCCTCCCTAATGGGTGTGAGGTGTTATTCCAATCTTCCTACAGGAAGAAATCACTTGTAAGGTTCCAATGAATACCCAGGAATCTCCAGCAAGCTTGACTGAAAGTGCAGCTAGAGAATAGGTGGAAAGCAGTCTCTTCAACGTTGTTATTGCATAGGACACAGTTGTAGTTGTTGCCTTCTAACTTGTGTTTTTTCCTTTGGAGGATGTTCCTTGTATTTAGCCTATCCATGAGAAGGAGCCAAGCAAAAACTCTTGAGTTTGTTGGAACATTTAGAGTCCCAAATCCAGATAAAAGGAGCCGGGGGTTGTTATTGATCTGTCTGGTTAGCCTTGTAACAGTAACAGCACTCGTGACAGCAAAGCAGAGTAGTTCTTGGCCTGAATTTTGCCATCCTGTTCTCCGTTCGCACTGCGTTTTTTCTTCTTGAACACACATGAGAACTGCCCTCATTATATAAGAAGAAAAGAGTCTAGATGACTCCTAAATCCTAACCCTACAGGGGCAAAGAAGTTACAAAAAGGATTCACCAACAAACCTTAACCATAACCAGCAACTGAGCAAAACATGAAAATTGTAATGGTGTATCTCAAACTTTAGCGAAATTGTAATGGTGCTGGCATAGTTTCTTGAATAGTAATGGTGTGTTTCAGAAACATAAAAATTGTAATGGTGTGTATGCAATTAACCCAAACAATTATGACCATGCTTTGGAGCCCTTGGGCTCCCGCCATACACCATACTGTTGCCTCATCTCTAATATCCCGCAAGAATGCAAGATGGCAGTAAGATTAGGAGAAAACCCCTAAAAAAAGTACAACCATTACTGATTGCCATGTTTAAAAATCCACCATGCCACCAAAAACAACCAAGGAATTAAAGCCCTTGCTAGGTAAATCATGACACCATCAAAATCATGTTACCATCATTCGAACCAAACACTACCAAAATGTCAATATGTCATATGTGGTTGAATGGATAAGAAAACAAAATTTGATCTGCTGCACATTAATCTGTATTTCCATGTAAACTATTATTTATGCATTATGCTTTAACTTACTTTTGTGTGTTCAAGATATTGATTAAAATGTTGTCTCAAAGCTGTGTGCATAATATCTGCGGCTTGGCTTGTTTTACAGGTAAAGCTGAAGGTGTCCTCTTTGAAGATGCTGGAGATGGATATGCATTCACAGAGGGAGACTATCTTTTGACACGTTATATTGCTGAACTCCACTCATCGGTGGTTACTGTCAAAGTCTTAAAATCTGAAGGGTCCTGGAAGAGACCAAAACGAAATCTAAAAATAAATATATTGCTTGGTGGAGGTGCTATGGTATGCCTATTGCCTTTCATTATTATTATTTTCGCTCAAGAAACGAACTTATCTTTAACATCTCTTTTCATCCAGATAAGCACACATGGTGTTGACGGTGAAGAAATACACCTTACAATGCCTTCTGAATCTGAAGTGTCAAGCTTAGTCGCAACTAGCAACTTTGAGCACAAGAAACGAATGGGTATTTCTCGTACCACTTATTTATGGTTATACTGAAGGAAAGATTTGCCATTTTCATAAATTTGAACACATTACCAAAAAAGATACAATACTTTTAATGTCTCCACTTGTCTTATACTGGCACACTGCGATGGTTGTACAGAGATGATTCAGCCTATCCCTGATATAGAGGAGCCATCGGGGCAGGAAGGTGCTAAGCTATCAAAAATACCTATTGATTTGAAAAGTGGAGACTGGTTCCTTAAGATCGTTCCATGGATTGGAGGCCGTATTATCTCGATGACCCATCTTCCTTCTGGTATGCTTCAGTGCTTCACAATCACATGTACAATGTGTAATATATTCTAACATTTTTTATCTTGGAAATAGAGTTATCCTTACTTATTTTCTTATGCCTACTTTTCCTGACATACTTTAAAAGTAATCTATGTTCTTTCCGATGGTTTTATACTTGTATATCCTTTCGTCATGCAAATGCATTATGAATAGCTCATGTTAATTTATCGTTACCTTGGAGTATCACTTGTTAATTATTATCTAGCAACAACAACAACATAGCCTTTTGTCCCAAGCAAGTTGGGGTAGGTTAGAGATGAAACCCAAAAGAGACCAGGAAACAAAGGATACATAGAGGATACAAGAAAAAAGGATTATGGTTCAGTCACGTTAATTGCTAGTCTCCAAGCGCTCCTATCCATAGCTAAATCCTTAGGGATATTTCATTCCTTAAGGTCTCTCTTAACCGACTCGTTCCAAGTCAGTTTAGGTCGACCTCTACCGTTCTTTACATTATCGACCCGCTTTACAACGCCACTACGCACCGGCGCCTCAGGTGGCCTCCGTTGGACATGGCCAAACCATCTCAACCGGTGTTGAATCAATTTCTCCTCAATTGGTGCCACCCTAACCCTATCCCGAATATCGTCGTTTCGGACTCTATCCCTCCTTGTGTGCCCACAACACCATCGCAACATACACATCTCTGCTACACTCAATTGCTGGATATGTCGCCTTTTTGTAGGCCAACATTCAGCACCGTATAGCATCGCTGGACGAATCGCTGTCCTATAAAACTTACCTTTTAACTTCTGAGACACCCTTTTGTCACAGAGGACGCCTGAAGCTTGACGCCATTTCAACCAACCGGCTGAGATTCTACGCCTAACATCTTCATCGATGTCGCCGTCCTTTTGTAGCATCGATCCTAAATACCGAAAAGTATCCTTCTTGGCCACCACTTTCCCATCGAGACTAACGTCTCCCTCCTCATTCCTAGTCACGCTGAAGTCGCACCTCATGTACTCGGTCTTTGTCCTACTAAGTCTAAACCCTTTCGACTCTAACGTGTGCCTCCATAGTTCTAACTTCCTATTAACCCCTGTCCTTGTCTCGTCAACTAGCACCACATCATCAGCAAAGAGCATACACCAAGGGATATCACCTTGTATGTCCCTTGTGACCTCATCCATCACCAAAGCAAATAAATAAGGGCTCAATGTTGACCCTTGATGTAGCCCTATTTTAATTGGGAAGTCACTGGTGTCGCCATCACATGTTCGGACACACATCACCACATCCCTGTATATATCCTTGATGAGGGTGATGTACTTAGTTGGGACTTTGTGCTTTTCCAAAGCCCACTACATGACATTTCTCGGTACTTTGTCATATGCCTTCTCGAGGTCAATAAAGACCATGTGCAAGTTCTTCTTCTGCTCCCTATATCTCTCCATCAACTGTCGTAATAAGAAAATCGCCTCCATGGTCGACCTATCAGGCATAAACCCAAATTGGTTTTGGGTCACACTTGTCACTCTTCTTAGGCGATGCTCGATAACCCTCTCCCAGAGCTTCATCGTATGGCTCATCAACTTAATCCCCCGGTAATTAGTATAACTTTGAACATCTCCCTTGTTCTTGAAGATCGGTACTAATATACTTCTTCTCCATTCTTCAGGCATCTTGTTTGACCAAAAAATAAGGTTAAAAAGCTTATTAACCATACTATCGCTTTGGCACCTAGGCATCTCCATACTTCAATGGGGATACCATCAGGGCCTATCGCCTTACCTTCCTTCATCCTCTTCAAAGCCTCCTCGATCTCTGCCTCCTGAATTCTCCTCACGAAGCGTCTGTTGGTATCGTCATATGAGTCATCCAACTTCAAGGTAGGACCCTCATCATTCTCCCCATTAAACAACTTGTCAAAGTACTCTCTCCATCTGTCCTTGATCTCCTCATCCCTCACCAAAAGTCGATCTGTCCCATCCTTGATGCATTTGATTTGGTTGATGTCCCTCGTCTTCCTCTCACGGATCCTAGCCATCCTATAAATGTCCTTCTCCCCTTCCTTCGTGCCTAGCCGCTGGTAAAGGTCATCATACGCCTGACCTTTTGCTACACTCACCGCTCGTTTTGCAGCCCTCTTCGCTATTTTATAGCCCTCACTGTTGGCCGCACTCTTGTCATGGTGGAGGTGCTTGAAGCACTCCTTCTCCCTAATAGCCCTTTGCACCTCGTCATTCCACCACCACGTGTCTTTCGCTTCCCGTTTGCCTCCCCTACTCAGTCCAAACACATCTGAAGCCACCTTTCGAACACATGTCGCCATCTTTAGCCACATGTCATTTGCATCTTCTCCTTCTTCCCACGGCCCCTCGCCTAGCACCCTCTCCTTAAATGTTTGCGCTGCTTCCCCTCTAAGCTTCCACCATTTTGTTCCCGCAATCTTGGCCCGATTGTCCCGTGGACACGTACCCGAAAGCGAAAATCCGCCACCACAAGCTTGTGTTGAAGGACAACACACTCCCCAGGTAACACCTTACAATCTAAGCAAGCACGTCTATCCCTCCTCCTTGCAAGGATAAAGTCGATCTGGCTCAGGTGTTGTCCACTACGAAAGGTCACTAGATGGGATTCCCTCTTTTTAAAGACAGTGTTCGCTATCAACAAATCGTAGGCCAACGCGAAGTTCAAAACATCCTCCCCCTCTTGATTTCTACTACTATACCCGAAACCCCCATGCACTCGCTTGAGACCTACATTAGTCGCACGCACATGGCCGTTGAGGTCTCCTATGAAGAGTTTCTCACTGATAGGTACGGTACTAACCATGCTATCGAGATCTTCCCAAAACTGCCTCTTGGTGCTCTCGCAAAGACCTACCTGTGGGGCATAGGCACTGATCACATTCAGAGTCGAGTCTCCAACTATCAACCGGACTAGGATAATCCGGTCGCCTTTTCTCCACACATCAACCACTCCATCCTTAAGGCTCTTATCGATCAAGATGCCTACACCATTCTTACCCGATGTTATCCCCGTGTACCAAAGTTTGTAGCCAGTATCCTCCACCTCCTTCGCCTTCTGGCCCTTCCATTTAGTATCCTGTACGCATAGAATATTTACACGCCTCCTAATTGCTGTATCGACTAGCTTTCTTAACCTACCCGTTAGAGACCCTACATTCCAGCTACCTAGACGAATTCTAGTTGGCTCGGCTAGCTTCCTTACCCTTCGCACCCGTCGAGGGAAGTGCGAAGACCCTTGCTCATTTATCACTACACCCGGGCGCAGATGTAGCGCGTCACAAAGGTTGCGACGACCCGACCCTTGCTCATTTATCATCGTACCCGGATCACGATACGACGCGCCACTAAGGGGATGACGACCCGGCCCTTGCCCATTTAACACTACACCCGGGTTCCGATGTAGCGCGTCGCTAAGAGGGTTACGCCCCAACGAATCTCTTGTGGGTTTCATATCCATGAGAGTGGCTGGTTTTGAAATGTTGGTTAGCCGAACCTAACACATCCTCCTCCTTTACCCAGGCTTGGGACTGGCTATGTTGAAATGACTCAAGAAAGTCTTCTAATCAATATAGGCGGAGTTAATTATTATCTAGCATAGCTTGAAAATAATTTATAATTGATATTTGCAGATTCCCAGTGGCTTCACAGCAGGATTGATATGAATGGTTATGAAGAATACAGTGGGGCTGAATATAGGTCTGCTGGTTGCACAGAAGAGTACAAAGTCATCAGGTAGCTTAAGTAATCATTTCAGACTAATTGTCCATGTGGCTATTTGTTTCCTGTTATATAGTTCTTGTCTAGTTCCAGTTTTGTCCGCTAAATAACTTTTAAGTTCAAAAACTGTAGGGGGTATCTTGAAACTTGTATGGAAGGAGACATTGGTGGTGGTCTGGTTCTCCAGCGCAAGATATCTATTTTGAAGGAGAAGATTGTTCAGATCGACTCCAGCATTCAGGCAAGAAGTGTAGGAGCTGGGTCTGGTGGATTTTCAAGGTGAGGGCCCTTCTTCTCCCATGAAATTACCCTGATAAATCCATATTTCTGTCAACTCTGCAACCAACATAATTTGAACCACAAAGCACACCACCAGAATGCTCCTATACTTATGCATGGAAAGCAATTTTCTGGAGATTCTGTCCTCAACTCTAACACTGTACTTCAGGTCCTTCGATAGTTAAAATTAATGCAAAACATATTCTTAGGTAGTCCATAAATTGGATTATATTTTGCAAAAATAATTCACCTTGCTGGCATGCTATCCATCACATTGTGAGCCCCATAGGCCAGTGGATTGAAAATATATTCCTTTTGTTCTCCCACTAACCCTATCTCGAACACTCGTACCAGGCTACTGGCATGTTTGGGCCTGAATCACTGGTGACCACTACTTTCCACCGTTCCATCTTTCCTTTGCCCGCCACTAGCAAACATTTCATGACATCTTTGATCTGTTGCTTGAAAAAGACCATAGAAAGCATATTGATTGACCTGAACAACCAAACAAAGAAAATAATATTAAAAAAACGGGAACATAGCTGCCCTTACGCCAGTCATTATACGTTCTTGATTTCTCTTTGTGACTCTGTTCATGACTTGAACTCAAGTGTGACAAAATGAAGGATTGAAGGTTAACCACTTCATAATTTTTCTAGTAGATCTTGCTGGAATTCAATATAAGAGCTTGAGCAGAAAAAAAATGTTTCATACGATTTATAGCTTAGTCTAGAAGAAATGAATTTTTTAAGAGCAATTGAGCAAGCAAAAAAAAAAAGGGGAAAGAGGGGCAATGTTCGTAGCCCATGCCTAAAATGCTGTGAAGCTATTCTATGATAACTGTCTGCATTACGTTATGATTATGCCCACGTTAGCACTGCCCTCCTGGCCTCTTCCTATGTTGCTCAAATATAGGTGCTACTTACTGCTGTTTATGGACTAAAATTACAGAACAAAGATGATTCCAGAAACTGAACATTATGCTTGTTTGGTTCCAGGCATCAGCTGACCTTGTCCTTGATTATGTATGTTTCTTTGCTTTGGAGCTTGCATCTAATATGTAATTATTTATAGAAAAAACTTAGCTATTTTGCTCATTAAAAAGGTGTCGGTTTGTACATTTATACGGTCACTAGTGCTCTACTTTGATCGCGTATTAGCATTATCTAATGTACAAAATATAGCAAATTTGAATATTTTGAAAGTACATTTTAAGACAAATCTAGTTATCCATTTTAAAAATTTCAACAAAGTATTCAACAGGAATTGTTTGTCAAAGTTTTGGTGTGATGAGTGTATGCAACTCAAAATGACACTCTTTTGTACTACGTGGATTTGTTGCTTGAGGTTATTTGTAATGTTTTTTAACTGTTCAATTGATTCTTTCAAGAATATATTTTGAAACATTGAATTATGTTTTCATTGTGGAGGCTGGTCTGTTTACGAGTTCATCCTACATTCACCCTGCTGCACCCAACTGAGGTAGTGGTTGCTTTCACGGACATCAATGGTTCGAAGCAAGAGATCTCCCCGGAGGCAGGAGAAATAACATTCGAGGGAGACCTCAGACCCAACGGTAAGTTACTCTGTACAATTTGAAGAGACTTCCACCTTCGCCCATCTCTGTTAACTCATGTCTTTTGGTAAATTCTTAGGGGAATGGATGCTAGTGGACAAGTGTGTTGGGTTGAGCTTGGTGAATCGGTTTAATCCCATGGAGGTTAGCAAATGCTTGGTGCACTGGGGAACTGGTGATGTGAACATGGAGCTCTGGTCAGAGGAAAGACCAGTGTCTAATGAGACGCCATTGAGGATTTGCCACCAGTATGAGGTACGGCAAACAAGCTAAACACTACCCGGACAGCAGAAATAAAAATACCAATTTGGAGGATGCTTCAGTTCAGCCTTGCACTTGTTTTCCGGTCTATGTATTGACGGTTGTCTTTCATGGCATTTTGGAGTCGGGTCGTTAGTCATCCCTATTAGAGAACGTTGGGTCTGCTAAAAACATGGTTGCTCTGCAATCTCTGCTACTATTGACAACTGGCATTAATAAAGCTGTGACTGCTGCAATCTCCGTTATTTCTTTCAGTTAGTCAATTTCTGTTTGAAAATCACGATTCCCAGGCTGTTCGTCAGAACTTGCAGGCTGTTTGGTTCCCTCGTTTTACAGTGTGAACCGAACACATACATTAGTGGAGTACTTTGTTTAATATTCAACCTATTCTGCCGCCGAGGCAATAGATGCCGCGGCTGCCGAAATCGATTCCTGTCGCGGCTGCCGAAATCCATTCCTGCTCGATTTGTGCCGTAAAGGATTGCAGTAACGATTTGATTGACTGGCTGCTCGACCAAACAGAAGCAGCAAGCAACTGTTCCGTCCCCATTACCCTCGTTTATGCATTCCATTTGCGTCACTGCATTCTCGATCTTTTAACAGCAACTGCCCGCGGTTTATAGGATAACCAGTTTCCGTAGCAATTTGGAGATCTACTATGATGCAAAATTTGCGTGGTGGCAGCTATAGCAAATGCCCCATTTCGGTTTATTGTTTTTTAATGAAAACTTTGCAGTTTATTATAACTACTATGTTTGACAAAATCATTTTACTGAATTGCCCCCTCCACATTATAATTAGGTCTTTACAGTCTTAATTAAGGAATCTAGTTGTATGATTCTACTGAATAAAGTTGTGATTGTCTCACTGTATGTGTGTTGAAATCTTATGACTTCGATTTTATCTAGTTTCAATTTTAGCTAAGGCCCTGTTTGGAAGGGCTTTTCTTTGGCTCTTGCGGAGGAGCTCTGCCAAACGATTTAGAAGCTGAGAGAAGCGTTGAGTAGTAGCCTTATCAAAGGTCTTTGAGGTGTATGTTATGAATACTCTTATATTAAACTGCAAAGTTGAGGTGTATGTTATGAAAACTTATATTGTAGGCCCATATGGCCCAGCCCATGAGGCTATCTAGGCCTCTGTATATACTCATCTCCACTCCTGGAATGGTTATGCTTTCTGATCCTCAAGGTACGTAACATGGTACCAAAGCCAAGGTTTAGGGTTAGGGTTAAACTATCTTAGACCCAACTCGATCTATTTTTTTTTCCTTTGGGATCCTTTCTCTGGTTCGGCCCATCGCCGTTCCTCTATTTACGGCCCGTCGCTGCGTTTCATCCATGTGACCCATCGTTGCAGGTTCACGGTCTTCATCGCGGCCCGTCGCCGCTCGTCCGTCGTCGCCCGGTCTTCATCGGCGCCGGTCGCGCCGGATCGACATTCTTCGCACCGCGCGGATCGTCTTCCTCGCGCGGCTCTTCACGCGCGGGATCCTCCACCGCGCGGCTCCGTCTCCACGTGCGGGATTTTCCTCCACGCGGCTTCGTCTCCACGCGCGGGCTCTTCCTCCGTGCGGGTTCACGTTCCACCGTGCGACTCTGTCTCCTCGCGCGGGATCACGCAGGATCATCTTCCTCTATGCGGATTGACTTCCTCCGCGTGCTCTGCTTCAGAGGGACGTCCGCCTGCAGTCCGGAGGCCTTCTACTTCACCGAATTCATCTGCTGGCTGTCGGGCAGACTGCTGGTGGTAACTCCTCCCTATTCTTTACTACGTGAATCATGTCTCAGCTCATGCCTCAGATGTCTGTTATTGTCATCAACATCAAACTGGATGGCCAGAACTATGTAGAGTGGGCTTTTACTGTTGAAACTGCATTGAGGGGTCATGGTTTTTATTTCCATTTGAGTGGTGATCCACCAGTTCTCAAGTCTGATAATAGTAATGGTGCTGCTGTCAAAACCTGGGAAATCAATGATGGGAAAGTAATGGCCGCTATAGTTAACAGTGTTAAACCAACCATGATTATGAGTCTGTGCAAGTTTAAACAAGCCAAACCAAAGTGGACGTATTTGAAGGACCGCTATGTTCAGGAGAGTGGTGCCCTTCAACATACTCTTATGCAACAGCTTCATGTACTTGAACAGAAATATATGTCCATTGATGAGTATTATTCTGCCTTTGATCGTGTGATGGGTTCTCTGATCTCCCTGGTGCCCCAGTGTACAGCAGGTCAAAACTGTACATCACTCTCATTTATTGAGCAATTTCTTACGTACAGATTTGTCATGGGAGTCAGGGCAGAGTTTGATTCTATTCGTACAAGGTTGCTTCATGCTTCTTCTACTCAGACTATGGCAAAGGCATTGTCTGAATTACTTGCTGAAGAGACACGTCTTCGGTCTATATTTTGAGTCAGTTTGTGTGTGCCCCCACTTCTGTTCATTTTGGACATTTACTTCGTGTGCTGCGTTACTTATGGGGGACAACATCTCAGAGTTTATTCTCTGCTCGTGATAGCCCACTTCAGCTTCATGCTTACTCGGACTCCACTTGGGCGAGTGACCCATCAGATCGATGCTCCATCACTGGTTATTGTATCCTTCTTGGTTCTTCTCCTATTGCATGGAAATCCAAGAAGCAAGCTGATGTATCCTGTTCTAGTGCAAAGGCGGCTGAACTTCAAGCCCTTGCTATTACTACTGTAGAGATTGTATGGCTTTGTTGGTTGTTGGATGATTTTGGCATTTCTTGTGACGTAGCCACACCTCTTCTCTATGATAATACAAGAGCCATACAAAATGCTAATGATCCTGTGAAGCATAAAATTACAAAGCATATTGGTGTGGATGCTTTCTTTACTCGGTCTCATTGCAATCAGAAAACTATTGCTCTCTAGTCTGTGCCTTCAAAGTTGCAATTAGCTGATTTCTTCACTAAATCACAAACTCGAGAACAACATCGACTTCACTTGATCAAACTCAATGCTTCCAATCCTTCGGTTTCACCATGAGTTTGAAGGGGGGTGTTATGAAGGCTCTTATATTATAGGCCCATATGGCCCAGCCCATGAGGCTCTCTAGGCCTCTATATATACTCATCTCCACTCTTGGAGTGGTTATGCTTTCTAATCCCCAAGGTACATAACAATGTATACATAGCCTATGTTATGCTCACTAGTGTCACCACTGGTTGCCCACAACGAAATTGAACTATTTGCGTGAGCTAATCATAGAGAAAATCGGAGAAGAGAAACTCGGTAATGCAAGGAAGAAGCCTCCTATTGCCCTTTGTTCCATTTATTTTAATTTTTTGATGACCTCTTTTCGCGCTCCTTACACCCATTATATTTTTGAGAAGTGAAATCTATCCTGAATTATAGGCTTTGCCACGCTATGAACTTAATCCCCTTAGAAATCTTGCTTGTCCCCAAATATAGGTCCCATTGCTGAATAGAAAAACATGAGAAGCACTAGTAACCAATGTGTACTCGAAAACTCTATCACCAACTTGCATGCCATAATCAACTTGTGAAAGGTTTTGTGTTTTCTGACATTCTCTTGTGGTGCAACCCTCTAGCTAATCTAATGTCAATTTATCACTCAAAGAACATTTCTTCACAAGTCTGTAGTTCCAACTTCTGTTCCAAATAGACAAGCATTTCATCATCGAGAAGTTTTTATTCCACATGTTACCCAAGCCCATGCATCAACTCCTCATCCCGCACAACCAGTCCTGCACACAACATCGGCAGGACTATTCATCACAAACTTGGTCCGTGTCAACTGTCAACTATGCAGTGCTTCAGGCTCATTAACAAGCTATCAACAAGTCTGAGCACGTTGTTGGTGATCTAATCCGCAAATAGCTTTCTCGTGTCACAATCAAAATCCTTGCTACTCCCTATTAATTGTTGTAATAAGTTGTGATGGGCCTCAAGTACAAATATCAAGCCCTCATGTACATTAAGACTGGATGGCATCTCATCCCAAACCATATCACCCATAATCAAGTTTGGACACTTGAAGAGTGCCCCAAGAACGTAAGAATCATTGGAACCAAGTGGGTGTTCTGCAACAAGCAAGATGACTAAAGCATTGTTGTGAGAAACAAGGCAAGGCTAGTGGCAAAGGGGTTCTCTCAAGTTGAAGGCTTGGATTTTGGGGAGACCTTTGCACCGGTTGTAAGACTTGAAGCCATACGTATCCTCCTTGCATATTCTTCACACCATGAGATAAAACTATTTCAAATGGATTTGAAGAGTGCATTTTTAAACGGTTTCATAAATGAGCTAGTCTATGTTGATCAACCTCCTGGGTTTGAGGACCTTATATATACTAATCATGTTTATAGGTTGTTGAAGGCACTATATGGGCTTAAGCAAGTCCCAAGAGCTTGGTATGAGCGCGTTCGGGACTCCCTCATTGAGAAGGGCTTCACCATTGTGAAGGTTGACACCACACTATTCACCAAGAAGAAAAATGGATAAATCTTCATTTGTCAAGTGTATGTTGATGATATCATATTCGGCTCAACAAATGAAGAACAATACAAGAAGTTTGGTGACATGATGTCAAAAGAGTTCGAGATGTCTATGATTGGCGAGCTCACATTCTTCCTTGGGTTTAAAATCAAGGAAATAAGAGAAGGGACTTTCATCTTTCAAGAAAAGTACACCAAGTACCTTCTCAAAAGGTTTGATATGAAGGATTGCAAGCCAATCAACACACCCATGGTATCAAATGGGCATCTCGATCTTGATGAGGGAGGTAACTCAGTTGATCAAACTCTTTACCGTTCTATGATTGGTAGCTTGTTTTACCTTACCACATCTATGCCGGACATCATCTTTAGTGTGTGCATGTATGCTCGCTTTCAAGCTGATCCTAAGGAAGCTCATCTAAGTGCCGTAAAAAGAATCCTTAGGTATCTTAAGCTAACCCCAAGCATTGGACTATGGTATCCCAATGGAGCAAGATTCCAACTTGTTGGCTATTTCGATTAGGATTATGCCTGTTGCAAAATTGATAGAAAAGGAACATCTGGAGGGTTCCATTTGCTTGGGAGGACACTTGTTTCTTGGTCATCTAAAAAGCAAAATAGTGTTGCTTTGTCCACTGCCGAGGCGGAGTACATTGTCACGGGGGCTTGTTGTGCACAAATCTTGTACATGAAACAAACCCTTCTTGACTATGGAGTCAACCTTGGTCAAGTAACACTATTGTGTAATAATGAAAGTGCCATTAAAATTGCTAACAATCTGATTCAACACTCTCACACAAAGCACATAGATATCCGCCACCACTTTCTTAGGGACCATGTCTCTAAAATGGATATATCTCTAGTTGGTGTGAGGACCAAGGATCAACTTGTAGATATCTTCACTAAGCCATTGGATGAATCGATGTTTTGTAAGTTAAGGAATGAGCTCACCATTCTTGACCTAAGCAACTTCATTAAAAGATGAAATGTGTTGTTTCTTGTATTCATTGTAATATATGGCATGTTTAATTTCTTGTAATGCATGTAGGGCTTGTCTAACATGGTTAAGATAACCCCCATTGGGAGGTGTGAAGAAGCTTACCCGTGGTTCAAACTTGACAAGACAACTAGATTCAAATTCTCGTATTGCATTGCATATGCATGATTGTCGCTTGTTGTTTCATTCACTCGATTGTTTCTATTGCCTATTTTCAAAATGTTAAGACTATGGCAAAATATTTCAAAAACTGAGGGTTTATGATTGAGATTCTCATAACAATTCCTACTGGTGCTTATCTAGATTTTACTTGAGTTGGAACTTGGTTGGGAGAAAGCGCCGCAAAGAAAGGTTTCAAAATCACTCAGAAAGGAGCATCGGACACTAAAATGGAGTGCCGGACACTGAGCCTGCGTCCGACGTGTGCTGCAAACGGACAATACAACAAAGAAAGGGGCGGATGCTAAACAGTGTTTCAACACTGACACATCCGATGGTTGGAGGTGAAGAGCAATGAAGGTCTAGACGTTAGTGACTGCGTCCAACAGCGTGGAGTCAGATGCGTCTGATGGTACCCTCGACTGCAGTCTTCTCTGGACTGCATCCGGAGGTCAAGGCAGCATCCGAGGGACCCCTTTTGTGTGTCCGACGCTACGAAATCTTGTGCAATTCTTTTCTATAACTGACAAGTGGGGCCACCTTTTTCCTTCTTCATTTCAAAATCCTCCTGTGGCCTATTTCTCCTCTCTCGCATTCCGTACGCCGCCATCGCCCCGTAACCCTAACCGCACTACGCCGCCGTGCTCCACCCTTCATGCCGTCGTGCTCGTCGCGCGCCGTCATGCCCTAGAGCCACGCTGCTCATCCGCGTCGCCGTCGCACAGCTCCTTAGCAACGCAACCCTTCGTGTCGTGCTTTTCTCTCCTGCTGTCAAGCTCGCATCGCCATTCCTGCGCGCTAGTGCTAGTGGAGCATGCCCTCCTGTGTGTCACCCCCTACCCCGGTCAGTGTATTACCCTCTGGGGTGCATTTAGGGTGAGCTCCACCTCCACGCACTCTAGGTGTTCGATAATATGTCTCTGTCGCCTTGAGTTGCTTTCCTTGCTCAATTCCCCTGTCATATTCATTTGCAGTAACAATGTCGCAATTCGTGGTGCCCCCATTGTGTTCAGTTCTTATCTCTTCATAGGGTTTGATAGGTAGCAAGCCACTTCCTCTGTCCTTATCTACATGCTTGCTTCCAAATTAGGGTTTCGCTCCTCTAGTCTATATGTTTCTTATACGTAAATCTTCCTATTCTTTATAATGCAGTGACCCGTGTTGATCATGATTATTTGTCACGTGGGCAGTGGCAGTTAAAACTTGGGGGCCAAGCCACGAGTATGGATTGAGGCCAAGCCTCTTAAGGCGACATTTCACCTTCTTTGGTAGTTTAAGTATTGATTGTCAGATCTTTCAGAGGCATTTGGCAAATATGACTCAAGTCAAGCAGGTTGGTTGGGGTTTTGGTGATGAAGATGGTGACGATCCTCCACGTTCCTCTCGTCACTCTACAATAAAGAAGGCTAAGCATGTGTCAAAATAGGTGACCAAGAAGGGAAAGAAGAAGAGGACCAGAGAGCAGAGAGAGGCAGAGGAGGCAGAGATGATTGCGGATGCTACTGATAGAGCTCGTCGAGGTGCCAAGCGTGGTTCTTTGCTTTTTCATGAGCCTCTGCCACAACAGTCAGGTTCAGAGGAGCCACAACTAGAGGCAGAGGGCACAGACACAGAGGAGCAGCCCTCAGAGTAGCAGGAGACACCTTTTCTCAGATTCTCCACACGTGCTCGCACTCAGACAGCATAGACAGGAGCAACCACTTCTTCTAAGGCCCAGAGGCAGGCCAATCATCTAGCTAGAGGATTGACCTCGGGTCAGACACTTCGACCTCTGGGATAAGATCTCCAAGGCAATCAAGAAGCTATAGCGTGTGCCACATTAGGTATGGTTTTGACAACAGAGGCAACCTAGAGTTGAGTACTTTCAGACAGCTCTTCATGAGGACTTCTGCAGAGCTATGTGGACACCGAGGCACCATTTAGAGCTCAGAGGGTGATCTCCTTGCAGAGTTTTAGAGATGTTGTTGGAGATGACTTTCTTTAGTACCTCAACTTCCCGCCTGGTCTTGTGGATTTGATTGGCAGAACATGTCACTATGTTCCATCTTGGATTAGAGAGGACATCAGCAGTGCAGAAGCCAGACGGATTCTCTGAATCCCATATCAGCTGATCAGACTACACGACTTATGCTTTCCTGATATGGATCCTCCTACGCATGCTCACATAGGCATCCTTCCTTCAGTTGAGGACATTTGTGCTTGTTTCAGAGGTGACTTTGGAGAGGGACCGAGTAGGCTTCCCAAGGACAAGATTACTACAACTCGGATCCTTGACTCTATTGTGAGGAGGACTATTCTACCATGAGAGGGCTTCAAAGAGGGACTGACACATCTACAGCAGTGGATCCTCTCTCACTTGATCAGGAAGATACCGTTTGATGTCTGGGATTTGATGTTATGTGATATTGAGGATGTCATCTATGAGGGGTTTCACTTCGACGAGGCACATGCACTTTGCCCAGTGGCTTACCTTCCTGATCTACACCTGTGTTAGGCCCATGCCTCCACTTCAGAGTTTTCACACAACGGCACCTCCCAGCTCCTGTGGAATGCCAATAGAGTACCTCCTATTAGGCAGAGTCATAGGCCAGAGGTGCCAGAGACAATAGCTGAGCAAGATGCTACTATCTGACAGATTGCTGAGGCAGAGGAGGCACACCTAGAGGCTGAGGAGAAAGGGGAAGTAGAGTTTAAGATAGACACTACTAACAGTTTTGATGATGACTTCCTGCCTCCTTATGAGCCCAGACCACATGATAAAGAGGCCGGTACCTCCAATTCAACTCGTTTAGACCTAGCTATGGCTGAGATCCTTCAGAGGTTGACCACCGCCCAAGAGCGAGCCGAGCGCAGAGCTAAGACTAAGAGGGCAGAGCAGGCTGCAACAATTGTAGAGATTAGAGCATGTTTGCACCAAAATTTGGACTAGTCAGCTCGCGAATGAAGCTTCTTGGAGAAAACTCTGCTAGGAATCAGCTAAATGCCGATAGCAGCCGCGTGCCAGGTGATAACTTCATTGGTTAAAGAAATTAGAAGTTTACCTTTTCATGAGGAATAGCTGATGATTCTTCTTCTACACCTTGTGGGCTCGGCTCATCATGGACTACATGGTCAGAAGCTGGTGGTGGATCATTATTTTCAGGTGTTGCATCCTCAGGGCCTAAAATAGAAATTGTCAGAGGAGCCAAAGCCAAAAAAAATTGAGAAAGTTTATAGTTCTTACTATCAATCTGGTTTTGGCTTGAAGGATTAACAACCTGATCGGCAAGAAGTTTTATCCTAGAAGATTCAGAGCTGTTTTCCTATTTGAAAAGGTTTTAGTCAGTGATAAATCAACTTGGGACAATTGGGATAATCATGTTTTACCTTTGTCTTTTGAGCCTCATTTTCTACTTCTAAAATTTCTGGGCAAGCTGAAGCTGTGAGAGACGCTCACGAAGAAGCAATGTTGCTATTCTGATCCTTCTACAAGAAATAGTATTAATAGCCAGTTTAATCAAGTCTAAAAGAAAATTGGCTAACCTTAGATGATCTGGTTCTTCTTCCTTTGAATACTCCAGAAGGATTTCCAGCATTTGCCATTTGTCATTTTGAGGTTTGAGGCTGGAGTTGAACAACATAAGTGTTCATAAAATTCTTCAGGGAAGGAGCATCAGAACCTAGTCTTATCCTTGGACAGGGGTTAGATAATATATAGGTCTATTCCTTCTGTCAGCAGTGGGGGCTTCAAATGCTCCATCCTAATATAAATTAAATATTAGTTTGAAGAACATCTGAAGAAGTGAATGAATACAAAAAAAATACCTCTCCCTCAGATTCATAAGATTTATCCAATTTCTTACATAAAGGGTGAACAACTTTACAGAATAGGTGAACTTTCCATTCATCCCACCATCCATCGAAAGATAGGTGTGAAAATTTGATTGTTGTCCGTTGATGAGGATGATATATTGAAAAGTCTGATCCAAGGTTAAATACTTTCATTGCCTCCAAAGAGCCATTGATTATGTCCCTTGGCTTTAGTTTGTCTGTGATGAAGAGGATGGGAGGCAGCTGTCCAAAACCATATTGCCAAGCTAAAAATCTTGAATTGTAAAATTCATAGGATGGAGACGAGTCAGGATCATTTGGAATCTTGCTTCGGCCATGTCTAAGTTTACTAGAAGAGCACAAGGTCTGATAAAGCAGTTAAGAATATTTGTGGCTGTGTCATCTGTGCAACCAGTCTCAAATCTGAAGTGGGCTGGCAAATACAAGTTATTGTCTTGATCTTCATATATGGCAACCAAACCAAGTGATCTTCAGTAAATCCCCTGTAGAACAATTTAAAGAACTTTCCTATGGTAAAATCAATAGTTCACAAACATTCTCTTCTTTTGGTCAGGCTTTTTGGAACATCCTGAGTAATCAGAAGAAGGGAAAGACAGGTTTCTGAGATTGGGCTTCACAAATTTGTACATGTACAAGTTTAACCAAAGCTGGAGCAACCACCAAGGACCGGAAACATGGCCAATTTTCTCATCTTTCAGAAGTTTGGCCGATACTCTATACATCAAACTATAGAAATAGCCTAGGATTAACTTTCCCATTTGAATTTTGTCCCCTGCAGCTAACTTCTCTGCTAAAACTTTGTTATTGAAGGTGGGTCCAAAGGTAGTTCCACAGAAGAAGAATTTTTCCAACCACATATTTAGGAAGGCAATATGTTCTTTCTCGTCTACAGATGTGAAGGCTTTAGAAAAATTCTTGATATATATAGACCAGGTGTTTAACTTAGAAATTTTTCCCATGGTCTTATACCCTTTGCCTAAGAAATCATGAGAGTTGACTGAGCCAGTGAAGTCTAGTCCAATTAGGATGAAGACATCGGCTAGAGTAATAGTCATTGGGTCGTGACCAAACATAAAAGCCTTGGCAGAATTGGACCAGAAGTATGATGCAGCTATCAACATAGATTCATTTTTTTCCATCCCTAAAAGAGAAAGGGTGATACACTGATGAATTCCTGCATCTACCAGGACTTACCCTTTTGCTCTTGCACTCTTAGAAACTAGTCCCGCCATCCAACCGGGATATGGGGCCAGTTCCTGAAAGCATTGCCCCATGAACTAATATCCATAAGTGAAGCTTTGAAATGAATTTGTTGGGTTTCTTCAATAATAAAGTCAATTGGATCTGAATTACCCATGGGACCCAAATATAAGGAGTTGGGTGTAGTATGGATGAGCAATTCATTGCAAAGCTCGTGTGCAAGAGAATTGGGGAACAAGTAAACAGGGTGCATGAAGAGTAAAAGCGAATTCATTGAAGATTTTACCGTTGGAACAAGGTATAGAGTCGCCATCCGAATCTCAGGAATAGAGGCTGCCATCGAGGTGAATACTGGCGCTTATGTTGACTAGGGTTAGGACTTGAAAGGATCCTGTGGAGGTGTTAAGGAAACGCCAGAGGTCAGGTGAAATTTTGGAATAAAATTAATTTTATCCCAAAATTGGGGGCATGTGTTTGCACCAAAATTTGGACTAGTCAGCTCATGGATGAAGCTTCTTGGAGTAAACTCTGCTAGGAATCGGCTAAATGTCAGTAGCAGCAGTTTATTGGAAAATCAGCTAAATCAGAGTGAATCGGATAACGAGAATCGGCTATTTAAGGAGGCATACGACCACGTCGACTCCGATCCGACTCAAAGAGAAATGACGCATTGACGACACGGGACTCTACAGAATGGAATAGTAGGGCCCAAGTTATCTAGTTTTGGTAGTTTTTAGTCTATTTCCTTATTTTGCAAAGTCGTATTAGGTTAGAACTTGGTCAAAGCCTAGGGTATAAGTATGTAAGCCCCGACACCTTGTAAACTCTCTCTCGACAATCAATACAATCTTTCAGCTCCGGCCAAAAAACCCTTAGTTTTAGATCTCGGTGAGTTTCTTCATCAAGCTAGAGGCTGCATCGGGTCATCCGACCTTTGGTTTACTGTAAGTACCATCATGGCTTGTGTTCTTGTTCGATAGGGCCGGTTTGACCTCCTATTTATGCATTGACACGACTAGTTGGCTCATGTTGTTGTTCGATAGGGCTGGTTTGACCTCTTATCACGCGTTGACATGGCTAGTTATCGGCTCTATTAGGCTTAGCAACCTAGTAGATTCATTAAGTTACCGATGTTGTTTGTTTTACATTGTCTATTTTATTGCAACAACATCATTGCCCGATCAAGATTGGTAGATTTGGCTTAAATCTTCTTAGATTTGACCATCATCAATGCTTATCATGTTTTTATTATCTTGCCTTGATGATCGATCTTGTGCTTGCATTAGCTAGATTGTATCAATCTTGTTCGTGACATGTGGCGCGTTCTAGGGTACATATAGTTTATGGTAAAGCCTGTTAGTATTTTCTAATTTTAGTGGCTGCAATGGGTTAAGTCACCGATCTCACTAGGATGGATCAGTTAGTGGGTTTTGTTTTAAGGCTGTTTATACAATCTGGTCAAATTTTCATTGTTAATATGGACTCCTTTGTTGTAAGAGCAGCTAAGCCTTATTTGGCCACTATAGGAGCAACTGTTCATGGTCATTATGGAAAAATCCTTTGCAAAGGAGATAGGTTAGTTACGTTTATATATGAAAAATCAAGATCCAGTGATATAACGCAGGGTCTTCCAAAAGTAGAACAAACCTTCGAAGCGCGTTCAATTGATTCACTATCGCCGAATCTCGAAAGGAGAATTGAGGATTGGAATGTTCGTTCTCGTGTCAGTATCGACAAATTAGCCGATTCACCTATGCTTTACCCATAACATTGCGTTCATGTATCTGTTTAATGCTAGTTGGTCTGTTGAGCTTGCTTGGATGAGACTTGGTCCAAAGATTACTTAGTCTGCGGATTTCAAATTCACGGGTTTAGTAGATCTATTAGTTTTGGTTTAGATTATTGCTACGCATGTTGGATCTTTATGTATTGTATCAATTGGGCTAGATCGGCTAATAGCCTTGTGCTTCTCACGTGTATCAAAATAGCCAATTTAGTTAAATCTTTACTGTTTTAGTTATCTCAGCACGTATCATAAATGATTTATACTTATTCTTATTTTGGTTATTCATATCATGTCATGATCGACTGCTTTAGTCATACATGTTCATTTAAATGCTTATTTACAAGTGCATGTTAGATGTTGACTTTCTAGTCAATGCCCTGATCGAATTAGCTATTTAGCCATATATGAGGAACTGTCTAGAATCACACCGGCAGGTTCCATAATTTGACTACTCTTTTCCTCCTTGTCGGTTTCAGGGTCAAAATGACTGGCACGTCTCGGACTCGATCGACCGGATCAGCTGCTGGTGAAGTCGCAGGGATCGGAGAGACGCTCACGCACTGGTCTACCTGGCTTACGAGAGGCTGTTGACGTGAGGAGTCACATTTTTACGTCAATAGAGCATGATAGGATGAGTTCTAGCAGCAGCAGTTACTGATGCAGTAGCAGCAGCTTGAGCTACAGAGGCAGCAGTTGGACTTTCAGAGGCAGCAGGCCGAGGCTCAGCGGCAGAACTAGGTAGCAAAGCAGCAGTACCTTGGTTGATCAATGTTCTAGTTCAGTAGATAGGTGTTCAGCTGCCCACTCACTTGCTTCCGACTCTAGATATACAGCCCGGTGGGTTTCAGTTAGCCGCTACTCCTGTCACAGGCAGCAGGACCCTCTTCTCCTACTCTTCAGATGCCTTTGTGGCTTCAACCTTCTGGCTTCCCTTCTCACTGATAGTTTCTACTCAGTTGTTCACCCCAGGATCAGGATTAGGAGCTTTCCAGGCCTCCTTCATTGAGATCACGGGCCAGCCGACACCCTCCCAGACCACAGTTGGTCCCTCCACCTCTGGAGTGCTAGTTCTACAGCCTCAGCTTCAGATTTAGCAGGCTCCAGTGACAGGGACAGGCACCACTGACATGATCTCGTCGTCAGTTGCTTCGACAGAGCCTCCTATTGCTCCCATCACTGAGACAGCAGCCCTGATGGTTCTAGCTTAGTAGACTACTTCAATTCCAGAGCCACAGGGTCACACAGTTGTAGCTACTACTACAGAGATAGCTGCCCCACTCGTAGAGACCATAGAGCAGACCTAGACTGCTTCTCCGCTAGCGACACAGACAGAGGGTCAGTCAGATTCTAAGGGTCAGCCCCAGCAGAGTCTTGAGATGAGTCCAGATGATCCACTTCAGTATATTATGACTCCTCACACTCGTTCGATCGGCTCGTCTGCTTCCTCACCCGTCCCTTAGCTTTTGGTCCTTGACGCCAAAGGAGGAGATGTGAGAGTATGTAGACTTAGGGGGAGCTTGTGAGAGGGACTGGTTCTTTTGTTGTGATGATACACTCATGCATATCATTGTATCATATGTGTGTGATGATTCTCTCTCTGACATGTGATGGTTTTCATGTTGGTATTGTATATCTTGTCATATGTGTTTTGATCATTGGCTCATATGTGTTTTGCTTCCACGTTTTACTCCAATTCCATATGGTCCATATATATGTTGTACTAACTCTTCATGCAGATAATACGGGTACATTATGTTGGCTTGGTGTCACATGAGTCATTCTAACCTTTGTTCTTATTGTCAAAGGCTCATGTGAACCAAGCGTGTTTGAAAACCTCAAATCTAATCTCCATACTCTAGAGGTTCTCATCAATCACCAAAAAGGGGGAGATTGAAAGCATCTAGGCACCTTGATGTGGATTTCGATGATTGATGACAATGTAATTATCATGACTTGTTTCTGTAGAAACAGTGGAAAGTTAGGTCATGGTAATGGCAATCTTAGGCAATATGGTTTTCATGCCCCCTGCCAATTAAAATCGTTTCGGTTTCCAAAGGATGGACGACAAGGTTTGGGATGATTAGTTTTGATCATTGATGGTGTTAAAGGACGTCGATTTAGTCGATAGTTCTTTGTTTTTCCTTTGGCCATACTATTAAGCGGGTGCAAACAGGTAGCTTGACCTAGATGAGTCTAATGGTTTAGGTGTGGTGCACACCAGTGAAACTTAGCACCAGGAAGCTGCAAGACGGCCTTGAGATTGATTGGAGTCGAAGTCGTTCACAAAGTATTTTGAATTGGAAATGATACGAGCATTGACTCAAGCGTTGGGCGCTGGCTAGGTAACCGTCGGACACTGACATCAGTGTCCGACCAGGCACAGGCGTGCATAGCCAGGCGACAGAGAGCGTCAGACGCGCCAACAATGCAGCGTCAAATGCGTCCAGCGCTGGCACTCATGATTTGAATGTGTCGGACGTGTCCGATGACCTACTGACACTACTTAGAGAGGTCTGCAATATGGCCAGACCATCGAACGCGCCAGCAGTGTAGCGTCAAACGCGTCCGGCGCTAGCACTCATGATTGAATGCATCGGACGCTGGCGCCGGACGCGTCCGACAACCTACTGACACTACTTAGAGAGGTCTGCAATATGGCCAGACCGTCAGACGCGTCTGACAGGTGAGCATCAGACGTGTCCAGTGCTCCAACGGCTAGTTACTCAGTTTGAAAGTTCAACGCATCCGACGCTGGGCGTTTGGCGCGTCCGACGCCCCTGGAAAATTCATGAGTAGGGTAACGGTTGGATTTCAGGCTTGGCCCTATATATAGAACCCCACCTCCTCCACATCATCTTTCTTGCCCATTTGCTCAGCTGAGGCATACATTTGAGTGCAAGGGAGTGCAAGATCCCTAAGTGAGGTGCAAGTGATTTGAGAATCCAAGATTGAAGCCCTCATTAGTGCAAATAGAGTAGCAAGTGTGCATCCATCTTGCTCATTAGGCTTTGAGAGATCAAGTGAGAGTTTGTGCTTGTTACTCTTGGTGATCGCCATCACCTAGACGGTTTGGTGGTGATTGGGAGCTTGGTGATCATCTGATGGAGCTTGTGGATGACCCAACTTAAGTTGTGAGCGGTTCTTGGCGATTCACCACATCGGAGTGACGAAGAATCAGTCACTAGAGAGCACTTGGTCCTTGCATGGATCAAGGGGAGTTATACCCTTGCACGGGTGCTCCAACGAGGACTAGTGGGGAGTGGCGACTCTCCGATACCTCAGAAAAACATCATCGTGTTCCAACACCGTCAACATGCCTTGGTTCCAAGAAAAATAGCATAACATGAGCATATTTTATCAATAATCGGTTTCACTTGTACTCTTAGCTTGTGATTTCAGGAAACAACAAATTGTAGCTTGGTGGGACCCAATGAGGGGATCGGCCGACCCTTCTATGAGCTCACCTTGAGCTGAGCTCCGAGCATGATCCATGTCAAGGTCCCTGGAGTCCATTTCAGCCATTAGATCAACTTGTGTCTTCATTCAAGGGACATAGATCATTGCACATGGATTCATGGGCCCACAAGGAAGCAAGCAACATGACAAATATTTGGAAGAACACCGAGCCACTTCACATGACAAGTGGGGACACCTTCTAGAAGATCTAGCCGGGCCCACCTGCCATTGAGGGGGTCGGCCAACCCCCACCTTATGGGCCCCAACATCGGTTGGCCTCCCACCGACCTCCTGCATGCCGCCATGCAACTGGTTTGATCAGGAACGTCCATCTAGGGATGTATTGAAGTTGGTTCATCCAAGGGTCATGAAGCAAGGAGCACGCGATCGCTGACGTGTCACCCCCTCTCCTTCCCCTATATAAGGAGGCTGCCACCACCCTTGGAAAGCATCACACATCACACAACACAAATTACAAGATTCAAGCTCTAAAGCTCCAAGCTAGAGCAGTAGTAGTTAGTCTAGAGTGGGAGTTAGAGTCGAGTCGAGCGAAGCTCGGGGTCTCCGGAAGTCTTCTGGAGCGTCCGGTATAGCTCTTGTACCTTTTCTCTTTTGTAAGACTTTCCTTTTATTAATATATTTATTCTTGTTTTACTTTACTTTACTTAGTATTTACTTAGTGCAAGTCTATAGTCTTTATAGTCTTGTTGTGTGTTTGTCTTAGTAGTATAGTTGCCTTAGTTGGATTGGTTTCCTGTAACCAACTCCTTATGTGTGTATCATTGTCCTATCTTGCATAGGAGCTCTAGCTGTCTGATCGTTAGTTAGAGTTGTAAGAGTAAGTGTGTATCATTGTCCTATCTTGTCCTTGTGTGCTTGTACCTTTGATTGCCGCTGGTTTGCACGGACAGTTCGTGAGCGCACTCCTGAGAGGTGATAGGTCTCGTGCGGCATTAGGGTTTTCTCACCACGTTTAAACTAGTTCTTAAAATACATGGCGCCCATAAGAGTATAGCCGCTTTAGTAGGAGTTCTGTCTCATGCTTTCTCGCCTATCCCCACCACGCAAGTAGTAAGGCACCAGTCTAGTTGAGTCATCTATCTGTTAGGATTAGGTTCACAGAAGTAAAGTAAGATACATTGGAGTCCTTTACTCACTCGTTGTCCTCCCACCTAGCTAACTCTCTCTACCAGTTATCTTTAGATTAGGATTTGTGTGATCATTTACCTATCTTTCCCTTTTATTCGCTTACCCCCGTTTACACTAGTGATACTAGATTTTAGTAGACACAAGGATCTCTTTTCTCTTTTATTAAATATTCCTACCTACTGCTTTTTCTTGGGAAAATATAAATTACAGTACCTTAGAATACTTTCGGATGAAGTGCTACAACGGCATATTCTGTGCGCTTGCGGAATTATCGAATAGACTTAGAATTACCCCCTCAGGCCTTTCTAGAATTACCCCCTCAGGCCTTTCTGACGCCTTCATCATTTATTAGGTGAGGGAAGGCGGGGGTGACTGACTGAGGAGGAATGAGTGAGGTGGGTCTGACGGGAAAGCAGAGGGAGGAGGTCGTATGCACTTGTGCAGATGGGTGCTGGCCTGTTGGGCCGTGTGGGGTTGTGGGCCGACACCTGATGTGCTGTTGTTAGCTTGTCCTTGCGATGTGTCTTCGGTTCATCGGTTGTTCGGTTCAAGCAGATTGGAACCCGTAGCCGAAGCCAAACACCGAAGTGTTGGGATTCCAGAACCGAAGCTGAAATCGAAAACCAAAAAAACCACAATTTCTGTTCGGTTCGGCTCGGTTTTCGGTGAAACCCAGGCTGATTAATTGCAACTAGCAAGCTTGAGCACAAGAAAAGATTCGGTATTTCTCCTTGACTTATTTATGGCTATACTGTTTTCGATCTAGAAGGAAGGATTTGTCATTTCCATAATATTAAACAGATTATATAAACATATCATAGTAGTCTAACTGTTTACAAATTACAATTGTCTTATATATACAGGTACATTGCTATGGTTTACAGGGATGATTCAGGCTATACCTGATATAGAGGAGCCATCAGTTTAATCCCAGCGAGGTTAGCAAATGCTTTGTGCACTGGGGAACTAGTGATGTGAACATGGAACTCTGGTCAGAGGAAAGACCAGTGTCTAACGAGACGCCGTTGAGGATTTGCCACCAGTATGAGGTGCGGCAAACAAGCTAAACACTGCCCGGACAGCAGAAATAAAATACCAATTTGGAGTATGCTTCAGTTCAAGCTTGAACTTGTTATAGGGTCTTCGCATTGTCGGTTGCGCACCCGTCTATCCTGTGATTTTTTTCTCGTTTTTTTAACTCAATGATTTTACCCCTATAATTTTAGAACGAAGAAAGACTTTACCCATGGTCTGCCCTCTAGCGACGTTAACTATTGGACAAAGTGATAACTTTGCTCAAGCGTTTTTATCCTTATTTTATTATATTGTATTTTTACACCCTCTTTTGCAGACAACAAGCTCTCATTTTTTATTTGCACAGATTTTTTTGTAAAAAAATATCAGCAACAATTTAGATAACAATCCACATAAACATAATTTAATATCACACGGTCACACAAATGCGTGAATTATCGCATCCACAAGAGTATCCTTGTCTTTTTGCGCAGGTATTTTTTCTTTCTTTTTGGCCATTTAATCAATCAATCTCGATGGTTTTATATACCAAGAGAAAACTGGAGCTTCGTTGAAGAAAAATAAGCGTAAAATCATAAAATTAAAAAATAAGGGTAAAATCACCATATTGGACTTTAGAATAGGGGTTAGAAACACCAAAATCCCAAACATCTTTCATGGTATTTTGGAGTTGTGTTTTGGGTTTGCTAAAACATGGCTGCCCTGCAATCCCTGCTACTGTTCACGAGTGGCATTAATAAAGCTGTGGAGTGTTGCGATCTCCATCATCGTTTGTTTCAATTAGGCAATTCTATTTGAAAATCTCGATTCCCCAGGCGGTTCGTCATCAGAACATGGAGGTGGATCTTTTATCAGCAATTGATAGTGGACGGTTCTGGGTGCTTTACCTTTAATAGAACGTACTAGCCTAGCTTATCAGTTATGATATACAGTAGTATTTTTCTCTCACAATGAAATAATTTTTTTTGAGATTAACTAAATGTTGGGCAGGACTTTAAACGTTCTGAAGCCAAATGGAACCTTATTGTGGCCATACCTTTGGAACTTGGCGGAAGCAAAAACAGCCAACAGGAGCACAAGCTCCACCTCGTCAGCTCATCACCTTTCCCTAGATTGAGCACAAGATCCAGCCAGAGCCAGAGGAAACCTCCCTGCGATGCTCCCCAGGGCCATCACTGCACCCACATGCACATTAATGTACAGTGTTACTCATCACTCATCAGACGCCCCTGAACTCGCCGACAACGTGAGTACTTCGAAAGCCAGGAGTAGGAGATGCTAGAGTTCTCTGCTTACAGATCGATCGAGCTGCCTGCGAAAGCAGAGATGACGATGACGATGAAGAACAAGAGAAGCGCAGCAGCTGGACGCATCAGTCATCCATGGATGGACTTTGGAGGCTTGGAGCAGCTGTGCCGGAGGGGAGAGGAGCTGATGGATGGATGGGCTGATAGCCAAGAGGAGGGGCAGAGGGAGGAGGCTGTTTTGCATTCACGGTTTTGCATGGGCCCGTCCGGGGGGATTTGGGGGCCCGTCTCGTCTGGGTCCGGCCCGTGAGTGAATCCGCGCTCAAGAGAGATAGCATGAGGTGCAGAAGCGGCCAATGAGGACCCTATCTGAATCTCCACCAATCCACCCTTACCTTATCAGCGGCCTCAGCTCAGCTCGGGGCACTATCATTCTCCTTCCCTCCGCTGCTGCCTTGCCACTTCTTTCCTTCCTTTCCTCTGCTCTGCTCTCTCTGCTGCTCACCTGCAGAGCTCCCTGCAGGTCAGCTCTATCCTTTCGCTGTCTTTCTTTCGCTTCCCTCCCTCTACAACCTTCTCTCTCTAGCTTATCTCTATAATGGCAACATCCAGCAGCACCGCCTAGCTGTGCCCGGCCGCTCTACACATCATACACGTCCGCTGCTATTCGGTGTCGGTTCTCCCTCGTACAACTACACTTTGCGCAGCCTTCAGCGAGGTCGTCCAGCAAACACATACAGGGTTCTGAGGAGCAGCAGCAGCTGGGCGCCAGCCCACTGGTAAATTCTTGAGCCTCCTCTTGTTTCTTTGCCGTCTCACGACGCATCTGGCTCTTCTCTGTATTGCTTATGTGCTATCTATGATGAACTGTGAGCACTGAAACATATGGAGCACTGCCCTGCTGCCTGCCTGCCATTCACAATGCGTGTTTTCAAATAGATAGCAAGTGTGTGCACATAACTTGAATTTTTCAGTTCCACTGTTGTTGCATATACTAGCTGTGAATTATGGGCACCTCTGCTAGCGATGACCAGCGTGGGTGTAAAAATATCATGAGGATTGAGGATGCACAACCCCAACCTTGTCGTCCCTGTTGTGTTGCTCGCAATATCTGTTTCTGCTCGGCAGGCGCTATCTCTTCTCTTGGTGAGAAATTTGGTGCCCGCCACAAAAACAAAAGCTAACAGACTTTCTCTTGGTCCACAGGCTGCGCTAGCTGCTCCGTGAAAACCTTATCCCTTCATTTTCTCTAGTTGCCATTAACACAACTAAATTTCTGAATTATTACTCCTTCCAGCTCCAGTACACATTCATACATACTTTTGTGCAGCACAAGCTAAGTCAGTCATCTCATCTGCTGCTGGTAGGGGCCGCCGGGGTCAGAGTTCCAAAACTGTTGCTTACTCGATCTTCTTTTTCCTAATACATACACCATTTTTCGGTATTTTTTCTGGTCAGTGTTCGTGGCGTGGGCCAGGCAGATACATGTACACGTAGACACGACTAGTGTATGTTTCTCTGTCACGGCTAACTTTTACCATGAACCACATGTCAAGGACAGCTCCCCCTAATTTGTCCTCACCGTACCTGCTTTTTCCGGGACTAGTCCCTCTAACAATTTCTTGACGCTCGCTCTCTCCTCCTACAAAACATGTGCCACACGCATGTTTCTTCTGAATAGCCGTGTGAAAACATGCATACCTGCTGCGCCTTGTGCTATACTGGTGATAGGTTCACGGCGTGTTACATGCATATATATTGTTAGTAGCACCGCCTTTTGCTAACCATCATATCATCATCATACCATTATGATGCCATCATACGGTACCAATCACTAACTAGGATATAACAAGGAAGGAAAGTGAGTGCCTTTTTCTTTTCGGTTGTTTGGGGCGGTCATGATGCTTGCTAAGCAATAAGCATGCAACTAAAGGTTGTATTTTTAATCTGCTCTGAAATACGAAGATAGAAAGGCGGTGTGCCGTTCCATAGTTTTCTCAGTAGTTGACTGAATATAGTTGGAAGCGTATTAGTAAATAATCAAGATGTATCTAGTGAAAGTCAATCACATCATGCACCATGCACTAGTATTACTCTTGTTTAAACGCAAGTGCTTGACGGCCATTTTCTATCTAATTGTTTGTGTGGCAAACCTTCAGTTCAGACTTCAGAGCATGCAATTTAATTATGTTTGGGTTTTCTGTTGCTGTTGTGCAGTTGGGCTGCTTGAGCTGAGCTTGCTCGCTCGCTGCTGGGCGCGTGCATGGCGCCCAAGAGCAAGCGTGGGAAGGGCAAGGGCGAGAAGAAGAAGAAAGATGAGAAAGGTGATTGCTTTCAATCTTTATTATAGCCTTAATTTCCTCTCAACCATTGTTTCATTTCTAGCTTACCAATTTAATTTCATCTTGTGACTATTATAGTTCTCCCTGTCGCCATTGACATCAGTGTGAACCTCCCGGACCAGTCTCATGTTATTCTGAAGGTTTGGTTTCTGAGTCCTTGTCACACCATTCTAGTTGTTCAATCTCCTCATTGCAGTTTTCTCATCTGTCCCCTGAAACACACAGCGAGAAACTGAGAATAGAGTTCTCATTTATTGCATTACATAAACAGATGGACAAGGCAATCAAACTATGTTTTCTATTGCAGATCATATTTTGAATCTACAAGTTATAGTTCTATAACACTAAAACCAGCTTGGTCGTATTCATAGCTTTGTTCCATATTTGCCTTCCATGTCCAGGGGATTTCAACGGACAGGATCATCGATGTGAGGCGCCTGCTCTGCGTCAACACTGCCACGTGTGCCATCACAAACTACTCCCTCACACATGAGGTACACTTCCTCTATTCTTTTTAACTGTCTTTTTCACTTCTAAAAAGTCAAACCTACTCAACTTTAATCAAATATATAAAAGTAAATTTATGGTACATAATTAGTATTATTAGATTATATTAGATAGACTGATGAATGTATTTTTTATAATAAACTTTCTTAGAGATGCAAATATTGCTAGATTTATGTAACTCTAGTCCAACTTTAGAAAGTTTGATCGAGACATACCCATAGCGACACTTTAAGAGGAACAGAAGCAGTGGGCAGCAGGCAGCAGGCAGCAGCCAAAAAGTCAATTTGGGTTGGTGCAGAAAAACAGGAAATTTTATAAGAAATAGAATTCTATTTTTTTCAAGCTACTCGGTGCTACTATGCATTATGTTCGTATATATTATATATACGGTGTTCAATATATATATATATATATA
>CM041630.1:24952426-24970519 GCA_023333625.1 Bothriochloa decipiens
AGTAGACATTCTATCTTGTGATGTTTACTTCATGCAACAACAATCAACTTACTCTATATCCAGCAGGTTGCTTCACATGAGAGAAAGGATGCGGAAATTCACAGGTAGGCCTGGCAATAAAATAAATATCATCACTGATATGTTGAAGTTAAAATCTAGGCCATATAGGTCCATGAGAGAGAGAGATCTTACGTCCATGGCATGGTGAAAATTATGTGAATTGGTATATTGAGCGCCTCTGCCACATGTACATGTCCTGTATAGGCACTCATTTAGGTCAGCAGTTGAACTAAGATAACAAACAAAATGGGTAAGTGCAAAGGCTACTCCTTTAGAGACAAAAGAATACCTTATAATTGACCTATTAGAGGTGTCACACATCAAACAGAAACATAATAAAAAGTAGGTATAATAAGAGGATTACCATATGCTGCTGGATTAGCTATTATGGCATCTGCACTAAAAGAAACACCAGTATCAATGTCGGGATCCTTGCAAGCAGGAAGCAAGGAGAATATGATGTCCCTAATCTACTTGCGCTGGATAGGAATTTCTGATGGAGTTGCAGGCAAGAATCCTTTGTTCTTAACCATGTCTGCTCAAATTACCAATCCTGTACTGTTATGCAAAATCTATTTATAACGAAATCTAAGGTGAAAGCACAAAAACAATCAAGCATTACACTCACATACATCCAGCAAGAATTTTTGGATCTCCACCAAGGGGATAAAACTCCAACCCAGTAGTCGTCACGAAGTCCTTGAAGTTGGCATGGGTGGCTAATCTAACACGATGACCGTAGTCCTGCTAACACAAGTAATTGTTACTCATCTTGAACAAAATATAAAACAATTAGCATGTTGCAGTTCCATTTGGTGAAAAAAATCAACAATTAGTATACTGGCTCCCTTATGCTGTGACGGACCCTCAAATATTTGCTGCCATCTAGTCATAACATGCACATAGCAATAACATTATAGAGCCTATTTTATCATGACATGCTCTGACATGCTCATCGTAAATAATTTGGTCCATATATTAATCCTCTACAGGCACATTTCACAATCTTTTAACTAAACACCATGAAAAATCTAAATAATAGTGAAAGCATCATATCATATCAAAAGAATTCGATAACATGCTCACCTGCAAACGTTTTCCTATAGCTATGAATGGCTGCACATCCCCTCTTGTACCAACAATCAGCATGGCAATTTGCATTGGTGGCCTGTGCTGAAGATCTGAAGAGTTCCATGTTTCACCACCAAAGGCCACAGTGTGGTGATCCTCTGAAGGAAGATCAAGTGACGCGGCTTCAATATTAGTGGGGATATTGACAACTACAGTTCCATCATCTTTCAGTGTAGCCATTCGACTAAGCAATTTTAGCTGCAATGAATTCAACCCAAGATGCAACAGGTAGAAACTGTCATTTAATTAAAAAAAATTGCAGAAAGAAATAAAAGTACACACATAACTAACTGATAGTGAATTGCAATTCACGAGGTTTGTGTTGTGTGAGTGTGAGGCGTGTGCTGTGTTCGTGAGGCTTTGATGGGGCTTGTTTTAGTAACTTTTTTCTTCTTAATATAACGACATGCAGCTCTAAGCTGGTTTGAGAAAAAATAATGTTGCTAGAAATTCAGCGATGATTACAGGCATCCACTGCTAATTTTTCTACATGCATGGCTATGTGGTACATTAGCAGTGCAACCATTAAATGTAGAATCTGTTTGCTTAGAAAACATTTTGCATGTAAACAGTGGCAAAAAACAAGAGCTACATATTTTTTGTCAAATGCATGAATAATGAACCACAATAGCATGGGTGAGCAAACATGATAGATTAGATCACCTTCTTTTTAATAGATATCAAGTACGGAAGATGCCTTTTTGCTATCTTCAGTTCTTGTTCTTTCAGAACCTGACACCTCAGAGGACATCTCAAAGAATTCAGTATTGTCCATTTCGCTGGAGCTTGTACCCTCATCTTGTGGGAAAAAATTGTTGGACACTAGAAGTACAAAATTTCAAATAATTACAAAAGAATAAAGTCAAGTTTCAGCGAAGTAGTGAAATGTACAACCTAGATCACCAGACAAAAAAATCAGTAAATCGATAACTCTAGGAGCTAACATACTGTTTGCCCTAATCTCTTTCCTTTGCAATAAACAACTATTGATCTATCAACTTATGCATTATTCAAGATGGGATAGAATTATAAAATCATGACATAAAGCAAGCAACACAATAGGTCAATAGGTTTATGAAGAATCAAATAACTAAAAATTTAGAATGTTAATCTATTAAACCACAAGGGAATCAAAACCACAACTAATAAGCAGTAACAAATAATGCAAGGCAAAACTTCAATAAATCCTAACAACTATGTAGTGCAACACTTAGTTTTAGTCACTAGAAAAAGAAAATATAATAGAATAATGGCCTTAGCAAGAGGAAAGGTGACATTTTAGTCTTGAGTAAAGCCAAATTTTCAACCTCCAACAACATGAATGGAGTTCAATTTTCATCCTTGCTAATTTTCAAAGGTAGTTTTTCTTTATTTTCTAAAAATAATAAAAATCTGATTTAATCTCTAAAAATTCATAAATAATTTATTGTAAATACAAAATCTAAAACTACTACCAATTTTCTTCTAGAAATGGCATATATCTGTTGCTACTCCATTTTTAGTTATTTTAATCTGATTTGTTTTAAATAAATAATGAGCACGGCTATGAGCAATAAAGCAATAGGATACATAAACCAATAACTCCAGATAGAACAACAACATATAGGCAAGTTTTTTATATAAAAAATGGTATTAATTTCACACTTTTATGATTTAAAATGTAAAACCAGGTTTTATTATTTTTAGAAAATAGAAACCCTCCTTTAAAACCCCGCCAAAGGACTAAATTTATCCGGAGAGACTGTCTGTGACCAGACCACCGTACAAGTCGGAGATTCAAACATAGACTTTATCTTTCTAGTCTTTGAAGACAAAATGTCAAAGTCTCAACCACTGTGCAGTCAAGGAACCAGGGGACCACGGATCAGGCAGGAAAATTCCCTTAATCCCCCAAATCCGTCCTGTTCTAGTCTTCTACTAGTTTGCTGACCCAAACTGAAATTACAGTGGAACACAAGAAAACAAGACATTGGCCCGCCTCAACCTCCCCTCTTCTTCGAACCAGGACGACAATCCCAGGAGAATTCACCAGAAAGCCAGCAATGAGCCTGCTGTCTGCATACATAAACCCTAACGCCTCCCTCGAAATCGGCCACTAGAAGTCCAGAACTAACCTTCGACGCGACAATGCCAGACCGCGATGCCATCGCTACCACGGTTCAAATCGCTTTCGTAGAATATACCGCTACGATGGAGGAGTGGAGGACACGACATGGAACCAGATTGGCTAAGAATTTGACGATGGAGGAGGAAAGTAGAAAGTCCTATAATCATCGGTCGGATTATCGGAGAAGAGACCAAAGGGGCTCACCTGACGAGGAACCGACGTCCTCAGCGCCGGCGCCGACGCGGCTGCTGCTTGCTTCCTTCATCGACCGCGGAGAGGCTTCTATAAGCTTCCTTCCCTCCCTCCCTCCCTCCCTCTCGAGGGGCAAGGCCTCCTCAAGAAGACCAGAACCTCCAAGCGGGCCACGCCACTAGAGTCGTCGGAGGCATTTTTGACCTTTCTTCAGTAATGAGACAAGTGAAAGTATCGGTTATTTTGCATCATACACACTTGAATAATCAGAACCATACCACCCTGATTGTAACCTAAATACTATCATAAATTGAGGTTTATTTTTGTTCGTGTTGTATGTCTAGCTGCATGATCTTTTATTTGTTATTGCTTTTACTTAGCTGTTATACTCTTATTGTGGGTGAAGTCAAAGTGGAAGTGGTGGAGGTAACTCTTTTATAAATGTGGCATATCATAAATGTGATCATCTCGTCTGCATTGGAAGTTTTGTCGCTAACCTATGCTTGCAACTATACCGATACACATCATACATTTCCCAAGAAGGGGTACGATGTAAAAGTGGTCATGGCATTGCGTTCATATGCATTCTAACATGTATATTTCATTATGGGAGTGGAGTGATCTTATATTCACTCTTGGAGGTGTTTCAATTCTTAGTTGTTTCACTATTATCTAGCAGCCTATTTTAACATGTGGATTAATATGTTGCTGACAGATGCTTGTTGAGATGTTTTCATTTCAGCCTTGCGTTACTCTTTCTAGGTGCTCGACGTATGCTTGAGTCTAAACAATGTAGTTTAGATTTGAGAATGATAGTGTGGTCATTAAAACTTTCTTTTGGAGTAACATATATCTTTGCTAGATAGTTCTTTAATATGTAGTGAGGTTGCTTGTACAGATTATCTATGTATCTTGTTTCCTCGATGCTTATGAGTACAAAGAAGTTGCTGTCATTTTTTTTGTGTATTGTTGTTAGTTGTGCAGTTTAGTACTAACACCCTATGAGTGTCTGTAGTTTTTGAGGTGTGAAGTTTGACATATAAAAAATAATAAGATGTGCAAATACTTTGGGATAAAGGGAGTAATGTCTCTTTAGTTTCGTATATCGTCACAACATTCTCTCGTTTGTTTTCAGGAAAACTGAGAAAAGACAAAATGGTGCTAGTCACTTACATTAATGCCAGGCAAATACAGTTGCCTGCACCAATCGTCCAGAAACCTGTGTCTAAGCAGGCAACCAGCGCTAATTACCAACTCGTTAAAATTTCTAACTACTTCTTTAGTTGAACAAATAAAAAAGGACATGTAAGAGATCGAAGTAAAACAGGGTCCAAATGTTTGTTTTGAGAAAACACAGAACAGACAATTCCAGAACATATATTATTCCATATAATAATTTAACAATACAAATTATTCACATTTCTCTGCAGAACCAAATCCAATCCAATTTGGATAAAAGAATGATTTTAACGGATCCCTAGCTGCTACCATATTTTTTCTTTGAAGGCAGCCTAGCTGCTACCATTATACAACGAAAATATGAGGATTTCAATCTAAGTGCACTGCACGCACGCATGTCAGAAGGCAGAACAAAAAACCTATCCCAACCTCAACTAACAACTTACCTAGGCCTTGTTTAGATTCTAGAATTTAGCCACCAAATTCATTGTGCAGAATTCCTATTCCCCGTCATATTAAAATATCGACACATGCATGGAGTACTAAATGTAGATGAAATCAAAAACTAATTACACAGTTTTGTTGTACTTTATGAGACGAACATTTTAAGCCTAATTAATCAAAGTTTGGATAATTTTTACTAAATACAAACGAAATGCTATAGGAATTCCGCTACAGGAATTCCAGCGCCAAATTTGGAATCTAAACAAGGCCCTATTCTCAATCGAGCCAAACTTATGACAACAAACCAACCTATAAGGACAAAATAATTACATAGAACAAGGAGAATGGAAACCCTAGGTTGAATTTTACATCTGATGGAAGAATGTAGATATATCTGCAAATGCCCGTGCAGCAACGCAGGCCTAGCCCTTCTGGGACTCAGCTCTTCAAGAATTGAAAGGCAGGAATTGCAGTAAGATCTTGTGGTGGGGCAATATTCTGAAATTCTTTGGCATCCATAGAATCTGCTATCTCCTCAAGGGATATGGGCATGCTACAGAAAGTAAAATGTCAAGGATTAAGCACATCCTCGAAGCATGCAAGCAACATAATAACGGCACATTAAATCCTTTACACACCTAATTTCATCATCCAGTAGAAAGGTATTCTCCTGAGTGTCCTGGCTTGATTCCTTGGTCATCAATGTTCGCATCTCCTCAAGAACCTACAGTCAAGTAGCAAATCAATCAGCACCCACTAGGCTGCTATTAGTTGGCTGCTCTATATGCTACGAATAGGAAAAATGTCAAATTCATCAAGGAGCAGAAACAAGGGTACAAGAGAAACGGTGAAATTTGGAAGAAATATCATTTGACTGCACATAAGTGGTACTCCCTCCATTCCAAACTATAAGTTGTTTGACTTTTTTGACACAAAGTTTGACCATTCGTCTTATCCAAAAATTTATGCAAAATATCATTTCTTTTTTGTCATGGCTTGCTTTATTAATAAAAGTCTTTTAATAAGAATGATTTAAATTTGACCGTGTTTGCACAAAATTTTTAAATAAGACGAGCAGTCAAATTTGAGATAAAAAAGTCAAACAACTTACAATTTGGGACGGAGGAAGTATTAATTATATTCAAACTGTACTATTTCATATTACATGAACTTTGAATCCAAATAAATTTCCCATAAAACTGCTTGCAGAAATTGTGCTTATGGCATTCCATTTGAATCCAGGGCGGAATGGAAGAGACTATAACTATTAACTTTTAGCATAAGAAAATGATTTTCCCTTGTTACCTCTTCTGACACGCTCTCTGTATTATATTTGTCATCCCAGTACTGAGTGCATATTTTGTAAAGCTGCTGCACGCTTAGTACCTGCAAAATGCCAGAATAGATTTAGTGTGGGTGAATAAGAACGTGAGTTGTGTGTAACAGAGAGCACTTACTGGGCAGAGATCATTGACAATCTCATCATATGAAATCCTGAACTTTTTGAATATGACCTAGACAAAATAAATCAGTATTGTTGTATTGAGAATTCATATATCAGTATTGTCATAATGAGACACAAAATATGACCATCAGCTGCAATCAATGCCTGTGTCAAATTTACCAAGTCCAAACTATTCGAGTAGCAATACAGATTTGGAAAGAACATGCTTTACTATTTACAAAATAGAAGCTGTAAATCAGCTCGCAGAGGAGCCTCCATTTAATCCCCTCCCCACCCCCAACAGCACACAGTGGAACACAAAGCAGTGGGTGAAGGGATTGAACCAGATCAGGAGATTGCATGTAAGGACCATCCCTCAAGCTAAATTAATATTTTACACCTAACTAAATCATACTAACAATCTATCCCTTATACCTTCCAACTAATGTATCATGGTCGCCAGGCCAGGTGTGATGCTCTAACAGCTAGTCAGCTACATACACCCAGTGCCTGCAGACATGACCAGAAAAAGCATCCACAATAGAATATTTGGTGTCTTTCCTTTTTCTCCAATTAAAAAAAAGATCCACTCTAGAAAGCTATTATACTCACTTCCCTCTATACAGGTATGATGTAAGAATGTGACACCTTCAACAATCTCGAAACACCAACCATGACTAAGCCAACACTATATGTTGCTACCTGTTTATCAATTTCTCAGTTCACACTACCTAGCCATGTTTTATACGACTTGGACAATCTATAAGCGTAGGTCTGAACAAACTGTTCAGGTGAGCTGTCCAAGATATTAAAGACTGGAACTAAAATAGAAGTCACATACCAAGAAATCGACAGCTTGCCTAATATGCTTGAGTTCATCCAACGCAGATCCTGCAAACTGTTAGCATATAACAGTTAGGTGGGAGCAAAATAAACAACACGCATACTTAATGTTCATATTTGTATTTCCTATTGAGCCACGAGAAATACAATGATATATAATAGTCCTGTAAAATGGTAGCAAGAACGCAAGATTAGAGAGGGAAAACAGAGGGGTTTTACAAGATGAGCATATACCGCACCCAAGAGATGCAAGTATAATGGACAATTTTGCCCCACCTCGCAAGAGAATCCCCTGTATTGCTTTAAATTCTGCAAATAAATATGTATCTAGAGTACATAGGAATTCAAAACTCATTATAAATTATAACATGGCTTATGCAACTAGGGGAAAAAAGATTTCAACAACATGCATCAGAGGAAATTGGTACAGAAATGCTCAGGTTCAGATATATGCAGCAACTGCACGTGTGATTACCTCTGGCTTGAATTCTCCACACCACGCCTCTAGTTGTGCCAATCCTTGTTTCACATATTCTCCGTTACTGAAAGAGCAGCATTCATGACGTACAAGAAGGCTACAGAACAGTGTAGTGACATAGTAAGAAACCTATGCATTGGAGAAAAATGGCAAAGCACTAGATGGCAGAAGTCAGCATATCACTTACCTATTGAAAAGTTGTGCATTGATAAATGAGAAAACCTGGGTAAATATCTTCCGGATAAAAATAGATGGGACCTAGAAGTTCAGCAGATGTTTAGAACAATACCCAGGTTATAGGGAAGATATGTTGAATAAGTTGACACTTACACAGTTGTCTTGCAAAATTTTCAGGAGTTCACTCAAATTGTCAACTATCGCCTGCCAATAACTACCTTGAGTCGAAAATGAACGTCCCCTTGGCAAACTCGATGACCCGAAAGAACGACCTCTCACCATACTAGCTTTCACAGTTCTCGGGACCTGCAGTCACAACATGATCCAAAAGTTTAACTAATGAAGACACTAAAAACATGGCAACAACTCATCCTTTGAAGGTATTTGAGGAAGGGCAGCTATGGCATTTAGTGGGAGCTTGAGGTTTGGTGCAGCTAGATGTAACTGCCAATTTTGACTCAATAGCTTGGTAGATGTCGTTAATAGTCGAAGAAGTGCACGTAATTTAGGTGTGGGCTTGTGTTGTATTTTTTAACAGCTTTCCTATGTATGCGAGGAAAAAAACTAAAAGCACAGCAGGTACTTGCAGGTGAAGGCACTGAAAGTCTTTTAAAAACACGTAGGAGAGCCATGTTTCAATGTATTAGAGAGGTGGGGTGTGGTCCCCAACAGGATCCTCACTCATACAGAAACGAAATATGAGTGAGGCTATTACAAAGACTCAAGACTCTTGCCACATAGTGAACAACATGACTTGACCTAGCCCAACTGTCCTAGGTTGCAAATGTAAGACCTAGCCCATGCATTAAGGCACTGAAAGTCAGAAAATGGAAATTAACTGGGAGCAGTACATGCCAACGTCCCAACCCAACCGATTATAACAAGTGTGCAACTGCCTCAACACTACAACAATTAACGTCCCAATCTAAACAAACTCAGGATAGATAGAGGCCAATAGTAGCTCAAATAGCTCTCCAGCAGCGAACCACAAAGCACCTTCCTATACAATAGCCCTTACAACTCTATTTACGTCAAGTGAGACCAAGTTGAAGATGCAATCGTTACAATGATTCCAAATCTCCTTAGCAACAAGGATGATCAGAGAACTGGGGACTTTCCAAAACAATGATGTACATCCTAAAGAACATTCTTATATTAGCCTAGAGGGAGTGTGCAATCTGTTAAGTGTTGTATGAAGGCCGGAAAACCATTGCTCTTCACTCTTCAGTATGTGGCCTAGTGCCCTCAGAGTTGCAGTTGGCCAAATTTTTCACTTAAGCACAGACTCGAGAGAAGCACTGGTTTCACTTGATCAAACTCAATGCTTCAGATCTTCCATTTCCATCTTGATGAGTTTGAAGGGGGAGGGGATGCTAAGTGTATGAAGGTCTATCTACTATAGGCCCATATGGCCCATGAGGCTTTTTTTTTCTCGAAAACGCAGGAGAGCTGCACATCATTATATTAAGAAGATAAAAGTGGGACAAGAACCCATACAAAATACCCAAAAACCACACACACACAACTCTAACCCCACACACACACTACACTGCTGCTGGTAGGGCAGAACTGATGATCTATCTCCATTAAAGGAGTACTGATGAATGATGATCTTCTCAAATCCCCAAGGTTACTAACACAACCGATTGACACAAGGTTTACTGAAGATTACATGGTAAGATACCTGAATAGCATATGCCAACAATGAAGAAAGATCTTTCTTCACATTGTCTTGTATCATACCATATAAGCCTTCTACAAATGCTGAAAGTTGCTGCTTAAAAAGAAAAGCAGGATACTTCGCCTCGATTTGGCGCACAAGATCCATATCAACTGTGATGTTTGAAGAGCGGAATCCCTGTAAAAATGACATCAACAGATGTGGTCATTGTTAGAGTATGAGTGTATTAGGCCCATGAGGCCCATGTATGACATGCTACATTGCTACCCTTCTAGGGTAAGCCCAAAAGTAGGAAAATCAGAATGTCTAACATGGTATCCAGCTAGGGTTTCCTTCCCTCCCTCCACCCAGCCGCCAGCCGCCGCCGCCGCCATGGCTGGCCGCCCTCCTTCTCCCTCCCCCACCTCTTTCCACTGCTTCCCTCCTCTCCCCACCTCCGCTTCGTGGGCGCAGGTGGCCCGGCCTCCTCCCGCCGCCGCCGCCACTCCTCTCTTCATGGTGGCCGGCGCGGGTGGCCCTGGCGCGGGCGGGGGCGCGGGGCCCTCTCCCGCAGCCGACCTGGCCGCTCCCAGCGCCGCCGCCGCTCCTCTCTTCATGGCGGCGGGCGCGGGTGGCCCTAGCGCGGGCGGGGGCGCGGAGCCCTCTCTCGCAGTCGGCCCGGCCGCTCCCGTCGTCGCCGCCGCCGCCGCCGCTGTTGCCGCTCCCAGCGCCGCCGCCGCTCCTCTCCTCATGGCGGCGGACGCGGCTGGCGCCGGTGCCGACCCCCCGGCCGCAGCCGCCGGCGCCCTGGGTGCGGCCGCAGGGGACGCGGACGCCCTGGCGGCCACCGTCACCCCTCTCATCCTGGCGGCGGGCGCAGGTGCAGGGGGCGCGAGTGCTACTCCTTTCCCCGCCCCACCTCCTCTGCCGCCCACTGCGGCTCGCCCCGACTCTGCCCTTGTCGCTCATCGCTGCTTGGGTAGCTGCCGCGGACAGCCAGGCCCATGTGCGTGCGGCCGCCCTCGCTTGGGAACGCGAACGCGATGCGGCCGATGCACTGGCCCGCCAGATCACCGAGGCGGAGCAGCTCCTCGTCCTCCCTGCCTCACCCGGCGTCGGGGCCACCTCCTCCGGCTCGACGGGTCACCGCGTGTCCCACACCGCGGTCATCTAGCATGATCCGGCCGATCCGCTCGTGGCGCAGCTCCACTACCAGGCCGGCGGTGTCCAGAACATCCGGCTCCTCGTCCCGGTCGTCCTCGAGCCTGAGTTGCCCTCCTACGCCCGCTGGCGGGATCTGGTCCTCCTCACCCTCCGCCGCTCGCCCTCGACCACCACGTTCTCGTCGATGCCTTGGTCGCGGTTCAGACCCCCTCGTGGCTGCGCCTTGACAGCATCGTGCTCTCCTGGATCCTCGGGACGATCTCCCTCGACCTCCACGACCTCGTCAGCAACTCTGCTGACGCTCGCCGTGCCTGGCTTGCACTCGAGGGCCAGTTTCTGGGCAATGCCGAAGCCCGGGCTCTGCGTCTCGATGCGAGCTTCCGTACCTTCGTCCAGGGTGACCTCTCCGTTGGCGAGTTCTGCCGCCGGATGAAGGGCATGGCGGACTCCCTCGGCGACCTTGGATGGCCCGTGGAGGACCGCCTCCTGGTCCACAACGTCCTCCGTGGGCTCAGTGACCGCTACGCCCACCTCCGGACGTGGATCACCCGTTAGCGGCCCTTCCCTACCTTCCTCCAGGTCTGTGACGACCTTGTCATGGAGGAGCTCACTCAGGGCATCCAGCCCGGGTCCACCGCCGCGCCGGGCTCCTCGTCTTCGTTGACTGCCCTTGCCGCCACTCCTCCGCCGCGTCCGTCTGCTCCGCCGCCGTCGTCTCTTCTTGGTCCTCCTCCCCCCGGGCCGAGCGGGGTGGGGGGCCATGGCGGCCGCCGTCGCCGCGGAGGGGGGCGTGGTGCGGGTGCGGGCCGTGGGAGCAACCCGGCACCAGCGCCTCCACGGGGTGCACCCTGGCCCTCTTTCCACAACCCGTGGTCGGGGCGCATCTCCATGTGGCCCTTCCAGGCTCCCGGCGGTGAGACTCGCCCGCCGGCGGCCATGCTCGCTGGTGCTCCTCCGGGGTTTCACTCCGCGTCTCCGTGGGCTACACCTCCAGGCGCCTCTCCCGGGCCGTGGGCGACACCTCCCAGCGCCTCGCTCGGGCCTGTTGGTTGGAACCCGGCGGCCTTGGCCAGCTCTTTCGGCACCATGGCCCTGACACCGCCTATTGGTCCAACCTGGATCGCCGACTTGGGAGCCACTTACCACACCACTCCCGACTCTGGTATACTCTCTTCCATTCACCCTCCTTCCTCTCACCCTTCATCCATCATGGTCGCAAATGGTTCGTGTCTTCCTGTCACGTCCGTGGGTGCCGCTGACACTCATGGCTCTTTTCGTCTTCCTGATGTCCTTGTTGCCCCTTCTATGGTTCACAACCTTCTTTCTATTCGTCGATTTATAGCTGACAATTCCTGTTCTGTTGAATTTGACTCTTCTGGTCTTACTGTGAAGGATTTGGCTTCCCGGTGTCCTCTTCTCAGATGTGACAGCACGAGGCCCCTTTACACCCTTCGGTTTCCAGCGTCTACCTCGCCTTCTTCACCGTCCACTTTGTCAGCTGCTTTCACCGCCACTAATTCCTCCACCATTTGGCACCGTCATCTCGGCCATCCTGGATGTGATGCTCTGATGCAGCTTAGTCGTAATTCCGACATTCGTTGTACTCGGGCTCACAATGAGCACTTGTGTCATGCGTGCCAGCTGGGCGGTCATATTCCTCTTCCTTTTCATTCTTCTTCTTCACATGCTACTCATGTTTTTGATCTTGTACACTGCGACCTATGGACATCTCCTGTCATCAGCATTTCTGGCTATAGATACTATCTTGTGGTGGTTGATGATTTCTCTCATTATTCGTGGACGTTTCCCTTGCGTGCGAAGTCTGATGCTTTTCCCGCACTTCTCCACTTCTTTGCCTGGGTGTCTACTCAGTTCTGCCTCACCATCAAGGCCGTCCAGTGTGACAATGGCCGCGAGTTCGATAACACCACCTCGCACGCCTTCTTCCTCTCTCACGGTGTCCAGTTGCGCATGTCTTGCCCGTACACCTCCTCCCAGAACGGCAAGGCTGAGCGCATGATTCGCACCACCAACGACACCATGTGCATCCTTCTGCTCCAGGTGTCGCTCCCTGCTCGCTTCTGGGCTGAGAGTCTGCACACCGCCACCCATCTCCTTAATCGCCTTCCTTCTGCTGCTTGCCCAACTCCTACGCCACACCACGCTCTTTTCGGTACCCCTCCTCGATATGACCACCTTCGTGTCTTCGGGTGTGCGTGTTACCCTAACACCACTGCCACCGCTCCCCACAAGCTGGCTCACCGTTCGACTCTGTGTGTCTTCCTCGGGTATTCCCCGGATCACAAGGCTTACCGCTGCTTTGACCTCACCTCTCGTCGGGTCCTCATCTCTCGCCATGTGGTTTTTGATGAGTCCGTCTTCCCCTTCTCCACCACCACCATGACCACTTCCACCCCTGACCTTGACTACTTCTCTCTGTTTCCTACTGACATGGTGGTCCAGCCACCTTTACCGCTGTCTCCTGGAGGTACTGCTCCTTCGTGCCCTTCGCCGGGCCCGTGCCCCAGCTCGCCGCCCACCAGTGACGCCCCTGGCCCTGCGCCCTGCCCGGGTCCGGAGGCGTCACCCTCCAGTGCTGCTCCTGCCCCTACGCCCGACGCGTGTCTGGGGACGCCGGCTTCCGCACCTCCTGCGTGTTTCGCCCAGCCGATGCGCGTCTACCAGCGTCGTGCGCGGGGGGCTCCACTGCCTCAGTCACCACCGGTGGCCTCTTCTCCACCGGCGACGCCTACACCACCGGTGGCCTCTTCTCCGCCGGGGACGCCTACACCACTGCCGCGGCCGCCGGCTGCCCGTGTCGTCCCGCCGGTGTATCACCCACCGCTCCTTCACCGACACCCGCGGCATGTTCACCTTATGGTGACGCGCGGCACGTGGCTGGTACCCTGCGGTCCCGGGTTCTTGCGGCGATGTCGGGCGACCCGCAGGTCTCTCCAGTACTCTCTTCCGTTCGCGACGCCTTGTCGGACCCTCACTGGAGCCGCGCGATGGAAGAGGAGTACGCGGCTCTCCTCGCCAACCAGACATGGGATCTGGTGCCCCGTCCGCCTAGCTCTAACGTCGTCACCGGCAAGTGGATCTGGACACACAAGCGGCGGGCTGATGGTACCCTTGAGAGGTACAAGGCTCGTTGGGTTCTCCTGTGTTTCACTTAGCGCCCTGGAGTCGACTATGATTAGACTTTCACCCCGTGGTGAAGCCGGCCACTGTCCGCACGGTGCTCTCACTGGCTCTCGCTCGCTCCTGTCCCGTGCATCAGCTGGACGGCCAGAATGCCTTTCTGCACGGGACTCTCAGTGAGACGGTCTACGGCAGCCAGCCGGCGGGGTTTGTTAACTCTTCTCCTCCCGACATGGTCTGCCGGCTCAACAAGTCTCTCTACGGCCTCAAGCAGGCCCCTCGGGCGTGGCACTCTCGGCTTGCTGCTTTCCTGTTGTCACTGGGATTTGTGGAGGCCAAGTCAGATGCGTCCATGTTCATCTATCACCACGGAGCTGAGACTGCCTACCTGCTGCTCTATGTTGATGATATTGTCCTCATAGCCTCCAGTCTGTCACTACTACGCCGCATCATCAGCTCTCTTCAGCAGGAGTTTCCTGTGAGGACCTTGGTGTACTCCACCACTTCCTCGGGGTCACTGTTGAGCCTCGTCCCACCGGGTTACTTCTTCACCAGCGGCAGTACACTCTTGATATCCTGGAGCGAGTTGGGATGACTAATTGCAAGCCCTGCTCCACTCCGGTTGACACACATGGCAAACTGTCAGAGACCAAGGGCCACCCAGTGGCAGACCCCACTGCATACCGGAGTCTTGCCAGTGCACTTCATTACCTCAACTTCACCAGGCCAGACATCACCTATGCAGTGCAGCAGATATGTCTTCACATGGATGATCCCAGAGAGCCCCACCTCACTGCTCTCAAGCGCCTCCTCCGTTACCTCCATGGCAATCTTGACTATGGCCTGCTCCTTCACCGGTCTTCCTCCGCCGAGCTCGTCGTCTACACTGACGCCCACTGGGCCGGGTGTCCGGACACTCGGCGCTCCACCTCCGGCTACGCTGTCTTTCTGTGCGGCAACCTGGTGTCCTGGTCATCCAAGCGTCAGCCGGTGGTCTCCCGCTCCAGTGCCGAGGCGGAGTACCGCGCTGTCGCTAACGGCATGGCTGAGGCCTCCTGGCTCCGGCAGCTCCTTGCCGAGCTCCACAGCCCCCTCTCCCGGAGCACGCTGGTCTACTGTGACAACGTCAGTGCGGTGTACCTCTCCACCAACCCTGTTCAGCACCAGCGAACCAAGCATGTGGAGATCGATCTACACTTTGTCCGTGATCGAGTCGCCATCGGCGATGTTCGGGTCCTCCACGTCCCGACCACCTCCCAGTTTGCCGACATCTTCACCAAGGGCCTCCCGTCCTCCACCTTCACCGAGTTTCGCTCCAGCCTCAACGTCACTGGTGGCTAGTTGCGTCTGTGGGGGGCTAGTGTGTGTGCTTCTTTTCGTGTTTAGTCTGTAACTCCGTTGCGCCGGTAGTTCAGACTGCGCGGGGGGGTGGGGGGTGTTAGAGTATGAGTGTATAGGCCCATGAGGCTAGACCCATGAGGCCCATGTATGACATGCTACATTGCTACCCTTCTAGGGTAAGCCCAAAAGTAGGAAAATCAGAATGTCTAACAGTCATCAAGTGCCAACCTTATATGATGAGAATAACAAAACCTCGCATGTTCAGATTCAGAACACAACCTGTCCAGATGGCACTATGAAGAATTTGGATCATAAACAACAAAATATGTACCAGAGCATGTTCAACGAAAACCTTCTATTTTTATGCAAAAATGTACTCATAATTACAATATTGATTCTTGTCAAGAGGACAGGCATTTGTTTGAGAAAAGAGGAGAGCATGTGAGTCAACTCCAAGAGCAATTGATGAAACATACCATCCTCCCAAGGAATGATGACTGAGTCTGTGCCCTTTTCTGTGGACTAGTTCCTGTTGAGCCAGCAGCTTTTAGACTCTTTTGAAGCATGATCAATAAAGTTGATGAATTTGATAGCCAGTATGCAAGATCCTCATTGCTATCGTGTTTCTGAAATACGAACACGATTAATATTTGAAGAATAAATATACTGAGATATAACTTGGAAAAAATGTTTGTGGAACACGGATCCTTGAAAAAAACATATAGAACACAAAGCACAGAATACCTGCATGGCAGAACCAAAAATTTGAATAAGCCGATCAAAAACACTTGTTTTCTCTGTTTCAAAGATCTTCCAATGAACAAGACACTTATATATGGTTATTGCAGCAACCGGCTTTCCTTCACTAAAGCCAATATTTTCACTAACACAGTTTATAAGTGCATCAACACTCTCCTGCAAAAAGTATATGGTTCAAGGGAGCTTCACATCATATATCATCCTATAAACACACTAAATGGTTTAAAACAAACAGATATGATAGTTTTAACATACATGCTGCCTCTCAAAAAAGGATGCTCTAGGTTGCCCAAAGCTCCCATAATCTTTGGGAGCAGGAGTTCCATGAGGTGTCTGGAGAGAGTGATCATTTAGATTCAAACATAACAGAACAGGTAGTTGGCAATTGAATATATTATATGCTTCTGACCTTTTGTTCATCAATGCGTGGACTGCCATTAGTCAAATTCTGCAAAGGTAGGAAGACATTGAAACATTTCAACAATGAAAATGTGTAGTTTAAAATATTAACAAGTAAAATATGCAGAAGTAGAAATACAAAAAAGAAAACACCAACAGGCGAACATTTGTACTAAAACGTTTGTATGACTCAAGGAATGGAGAGACCACATACATATTTTGGAGATACGTTTTCAGGTATTGTTCTAACAGGAGTACGCAACAGTGCCTGCTGCCGAAGTAGTTGATTTTCTGCTTCCATAGTAGTTACCTTTTCTTGAAAACTGCCACCATGCAGAATAGACCATTTTCAACGCAATCCGTAAAACATGTACATGATGCATCAGCACAAAAAGAGATTACATATGTAGACAACGCGAACCTTAGCATTGTGTTGGTCAGTTCATTTATCTTTGACTCGGCATCTGTAGCTTTCATCAGCCACTCTTCCCTTGCTTTCTTCATTTCTTCAAACTTCTGTTCTGTTTCATCAATTTTGGTCTCAAGAGAGCCCACTAAAGCCTAAAAGGTTAAAACAACACGACTATGTCACCATCTTTTGTAGTAATATAAAGGAAAGAGGTAAATGAAAGGAAAAGAAATGAAATAGAGCCAGATGATATCACAAGCTTCAGTTTGCCTAAATATTGCAGTCTACAAAGTGTACTTCAATTCTCATCAAATAAGTTTGCCTTTAACTCCTTAGCACAAATTTATGATGCAACTTTATGCAATATGCATTTCACTCAATTTGAAGGTTCTCAATAATATATTACACCAGTTGATGAACAAATCTGATGCAATGAACTATGAACAGAATACTCATTCACCATACATACCTTAAGATTCTCATTCTCAGCAGTAAGTTTATCAATAAGAGTTGTATCAACTTGGACCTCTGGTACTAGCGAAGCTTTCTCCAGCGCTTCTTTTGCAATTTCCTGTTCCCTTTTCAACAGATCTTTGGTTTCCTTGGACTGCAATTGCAGTTCCTGCAATTGTTGTTGCAACTTCCGATTTTCTTGCGTCTTGGCTTCTTCCATGTCAGTCTGCAGGCAGGGAAAACATGCATAAGGTACTTACAGAGGCATTAGATGACTAGAGCTAATATGAATGTTTTTAGGTTGTGTTTGGCTTCCTGTATCTACATAAGGTGCGCTGTGTTTGGTTGCCTCGGTGATGGTTTGGGCCTGTCCCGCGGCGTGCAGAAGGGAGCAGTGAACCTGACTCTCCAGGAATGAGAATGAGACCCATTTTCCAGATCCAGGCTCGCGGGATGCAATGTATTAGCAGGTTAATGATGAATTAGCATAATTTAAGGCATATTAATGTATTTCAAAGTAAATTGTGGCTTAATATGTTGAAAATAAGTACTCAATTCCAAATTGTAAGCCGTTCTGGCATTTCTAGGTACATGGCTTTTACTATGCATCTAAACATAATGTATGTCTAGGTGCATGGCAAAAGCTATGTTTCTAGAAAAGACAACACGACTTGCAATTTGGAATGGAGGGACTACTATACAATCAGTTCAA
>CM041630.1:24975406-24995633 GCA_023333625.1 Bothriochloa decipiens
ATATATATATATATATATAGTGCTAAATTTGGTGAAAAGGTACCTGAGTCACACGTACTCTGTGCACCTTTCAGTCATTTGTGTATTTCTGGGATTCCAAAAATGAATACAGTGATTATCCATCTTATTTAATTCGCTTCCTTGCAGATGCGTGATGGTGCACTGAAGGATGCCCCTGACATTGCTACACTGAAACCGTGCACGCTCACGTTGGTGGAAGGTATGTAAAAACCATGTGGTGCCCTCCATTCTGTTGCCTTTCTCGTCTGAAAGAAAAAAAATCACAATTCTAACATATAGAGAAAGCTTTGAGTGCGTATTTAAAATTAGAGAGTGCAATCAAGCTTCTCATGAGCTAGCTAAAAGTAGAGTGCAATCCTCATGAGCTAGCTAAAAGTAGAGAGTGCAATCAAGCTTCTCATGAGCTCTATTCCTGAAAGTGTTCATGTGTTTTGTTGCTAACGATCTGTTAGCACTTGAGTAATGAAAGTCATCCATGTTAAAAAACAACAGAAATCAAATGGTTTAAAGTTCAACCGAATTTATTAAAAAATACTAATATTTATAATTCATACCATTAGATTAGTTATATCATATATTATACTAGCAAACTTAGTTAATGTTATAAATGTTGATACTAATTTTTATAAGTATAGCTAAATTTAAGATAGTTTGACTCTCATCATACTTAGAAATGCATATTTTCTGAACTAAGGTAGCATTTCCACAAGCAAGGTATCACAACCTACAAGGTATTTTGAAGGAGTATTTTTATTTTTTGAAAAATATAGTAATTTTAAAAAAAAATGCAGAGGAGTACAGCGAGGAGAGCGCGGTGGAGCACGTCCGGCGGCTGCTGGACATCGTCGCCTGCACCACCTCCTTCGGCCCCGCGCCGCCACCTCCGCCGTCGCCGTCTCCCAAGGACGCCGATGCCGCCAAGGAGTCCTCCGCCTCCAAGGCCACCGCATCCGCCTCCTCGGGCGGGCGCCGCGCGGCCTCGCCGCCGCCGGCGTCGCCATCCTCCGCCGCCGCGAAGGAGTCGTCAGCCGCGAAGGAGGCAGCAGCCAAGGAGTCCGCGGCTGCGGCAGAGCTGGAGGCCGAGATGAGCGGCGCGTGCCCGCGCCTCGGCGCCTTCTACGAGTTCTTCTCACTCGCCAACCTCACGCCGCCAGTCCAATGTAAGTGTCAGCCTCTCGTTATCTGCAATCCGAAGCACGCACGGGTCATTGCAGTTAGTAAAGACGTCTAGCACCCACGATTCGTTGCATTTACGTAAATCTCTTGATTTATTTCAGTTGTAAGGCGAGTGTCGCAGACTCGACAGGAGGAGCAGCCTTCGGATGACCATCTGTTCTTTCTTGAGGTAAAATGGCTAATAAGTTGCATCTTCTTTTGGCTCGTTTGTCCAAGGCTGCCTCGTTTTCTTTTTTGTTATGTGGTTGGTGGTCTTAATTAGAGAATCATCTGGTGCTTTTCAGGCAAAGCTTTGTAGTGGGAAATTCATCGTTGTTGAAGCTCGACGAAAGGGATTCTTCAGTCTAGGAAAGCAGCGAGTCTTGTGCCATAACCTAGTCGATCTTCTGAGGCATCTTAGTAGACCATTTGATAATGTTAGTCTATCTCCCTGAACTTCTGGATTGTTTTTATTATTGGCTAATAGTACCTTGAATGCTGAAGATATTTGACCTTGTTATTTGGTGCTCACCTTGGAATTATTACTATTTTCTGGACCACAGCGAAATCGATTCATAATCCATGGAGGATTTCATGATCTCCTTCATTATGATTAAATTGACTGATATCTGTGTGTGAAGAGTGCGTGTCTTTGTCAGTATCGAAATATACTGAACTGGCATAATTTTAGGTTTATCATGATAAAACTTTTTGTGCGGTTGCAAATCAAAAGCAATTCGTTGATACCTGATGCTGTTTTAATAGTAATGTGGACATACTGTTGCAGAAAGTAAATTCTGCATCTGCATTTCTTTTATGATCGTGTCATGAGAAATATTGGAATCACAAATTGCTAAAGTGCAACAGAACTCATCTAATCACCAGCACTTATAAGTTGCAAGATTTTCCATCATACATGATGTTTCATACTACTGCCAATATGTTCCATTTTGCTAAGTTCTTTCATTATGTCTAACTTTATGCTTATCCTTTTTGTTGTTTGATTGTGTTTTAGGCTTATGAAGATCTTATGAAGACATTTTTGGAACGAAACAAGGTTTGCTATTAACTCATTAGTTACTTTTGTTTGCGATGTTGGAAATTATCAGGGGTGGAGCTAGAGTTATGCCAAGCATAGGGCTAGTAGTGCCTTCTTAGCCTTTATTGCGTAATCCATTGATTCTCAGAGTTTTTTGGTTTAATATTCTACTTCATTATTAGTTCTATTAGAATTATGTTATATGATCAGGCATGCATTATAAAATCATGGTTGATTTGAAACAGAACTAGTTAAATTTTAATGTACTTGTACTTCAAATAGAAAATAATTTTTTTGTTGTGCTCTCATCTGGGAATACCTTTTCTACTCGTGTAGATATGCTCATGTACCTTCATAACCTGTTTCAACAATATTGGTTGCATGTAGTGCTTTCTGCTTTTGTTGAAGCACCTTAATTCAGCACTCATGTATTGCAAAATTGTTGAATTTGGATAAGTCCAGTTTTCTGGTACCCAAGTACTCCTTCCTTTCCAAATTATAGGTTGTTTTGGCTTTTCTAGATACATAATTTTTACTATACATCTAGACATAGCTTATATCTCTAGAAAAGTCAAAACGACCAATAATTTGGTCCGGAGGGGGTACATTGAGCTACACTGCATCTTTGTTTGATAAATCTTTCTCCCTATTATTATGTCCTTTACCTAGTTGGTGTCGCTCTTACATTGCAGTTTGGAAATTTTCCTTATGGGTTTCGTGCAAATACATGGCTTGTTCCTCCAATTGCTGCCCAGTCACCATCAACATTTCCCCCTCTACCTGCGGAGGATGAAACATGGGGAGGCAGTGGAGGTGGTTGGGGAAGGGATGGAAAGAGTGACATGGTGCCATGGGCAGATGAATTTCTCTATCTCACATCCATGCCTTGCAAAACTGCTGAGGAGAGGGAACTCCGTGACAGGAGAGCATTCCTACTTCACAGCCTCTTTGTAGATGTTGCCATCTTTCGGGCTATTGCAGCAGTAAGGCATGTAATGGAAAGTACAGAGTTCTCGGCATCAACCAAGATAGATGAAGTTTTGTATTCTGAGACAGTGGGAAATTTTAGCATCACTGTCACAAGAGATTCTTCAGATGCAAGCTGCAAGTTGGACACTAAGATAGATGGAAACCGAGCCACAGGAATGGACTCTAAGAATCTTGCTGAAAGGAACCTTTTGAAAGGAATAACTGCAGATGAAAACACAGCTTCCCATGTAAGGTTTCTAAATTAAGGTTGCCTTGTTCATATTCTTGACAAACTATAGTAATTTCTTATTTTTCTCTCTAATGTTGCAGGATGTTGACAGTTTGGGCATTATCAACCTTAGATATTGTGGGTATGTTGCAGTAGTAAAGGTGGACAATATCGACAAAACCAAAGTAAACTCTCCTACCAAGCCTATGAATATTGCAGATCAACCTGAAGGAGGTGCACATGCATTGAACATTAACAGGTTAGTAGCAAGAGTACAGCAATGCTTCTATGCTATTCTCTAGGTTTTATTTGTGCTTCATCCTATAATTGTCTTTTGTTGATGAACTGCTCATTTGTTTAGTTTGAGGATGCTCCTTAATGAAGCCACTTCTACTGCGGAGAAAAAGATATCAAGCCTGTCACAAAATCATAGGCAGGAAGAACTAATTGCGGCACAAACTGTTGTTGAGAAATTATTGAAGGAAAGTCTTCAAAAGCTTGAGGAAGAGGAAAATGTAAAACAGTCATTTATGAGATGGGAACTTGGTGCCTGCTGGGTTCAACATTTGCAGGATCAGAAAAATTCTGATAAGGATAAAAAGCAAGGTGGTGAGAAGGATAAGAAGAAAACAGTGGACAAATCTAAAGAACCAAAGATTGAAGGGCTAGGGAAGCCTCTCAAAGCTCTTAAAAATGCGAAAAATGTTAATTCTGCTGACCTGGGTTCCTCATTGGGGCCCAAAAGCTCTGCAGAAAGCCAGAAAGACAAGCCATCAGATGTTGAATTGCCTCAAGGAGAGTCTAGTGCTTCTGAGAATGAAAACCCGCTGAAGGATTTATTACCAGAATTTGCTTTTACAAGGTTGAAAGAATCTGAAACTGGGCTCCACCAGAAGGTAATGCATCTCTTTTCAATACAACTGAGTCAACTTAGCTTTATTTGTATTGTATTTAGCTGATGAATGGTAAAACAGTCTTTTGTTGTACAAATGCTCATTTTATTATAATTCTTCATGAACTGTAGAGTAACCTTGTTTGTTGTACAGTCACCACCTGAGTTGATTGAGATGGCTCTGAAGTACTATGATGAAGTTGCACTTCCTAAGCTGGTATGTATCAATATCTGGGATTACGAGTTTTAAGAGAAACCCACATCTTCTCCTGTGGTCAACTTTTTAATGGCATTATGAGTGATAGATTTCCATGTGTACATTTTTTTATCGAGTTAGAAGCCTAATACTAATCAAAGAAAATATTCAGGTTGCTGATTTTGGTTCTCTGGAACTTTCACCTGTTGACGGTAGGACTTTAACTGATTTCATGCATACCAGAGGCCTACAGATGCGCTCTCTAGGACGAGTTGTAAGTTTCAAATTCTGTTGTACGTTTCATAGAATGAATGACTTTCCTTTCCAATGTCTTTGTAAATACTGACTAGATAACTATCTGTATAGGTCAAGCTTTCAGAGAAGCTTTCACATGTTCAGTCCTTATGTGTGCATGAGATGATAGTGCGTGCTTTCAAGCATATCGTCCGCTCTGTGATTGCTGCTATTTCAGACATGCGACAATTAGCACTAACAATAGCTGCAGCGTTGAACTTACTCCTTGGTGTTCCTGAATCTGGTGTCTCTGGAAGTTCTCTTAATGTGCACCCCCTAGTATGGAGATGGCTGGTGACCTTCTTGAAAAAGAGATATGAATTTGAGCTCACAGAGAAACATTACCATGATGTGAGGAAATATGCTGTCCTAAGAGGACTGTGCCATAAGGTAAAAGTGAATATTTTTTTAATCTTTTTTTATATTATAAAAAATTCATGCTGATGTGGTGTGCTCTAATTGAAGATAATCATTGCTTTTAGGTGGGCATTGAATTGGCACCCCGAGATTTCATTATGGATTGCTCTTTCCCATTCCATAAGCTGGACATTATTAGCCTGGTACCTGTACATAAGGTAAGTTTGCAAGGTAGGGTTATTACCCTTCTGAAATTAATTTTCTCATCATATCTAATCAGATATATATGATTTCAATGATGAAATGTACATCAGTTGTGATCACCAGTAGTTTACAGTTTTTTTACATTTATCAATATTTTGTTTGCTTAACAGGAAATGACATAAAAATGCAACTAACTTGATTTTTCCATAATATGCAGCAAGTTGCATGCTCATCTGCAGATGGTAGGCAACTGCTCGAATCCTCTAAAACAGCCCTTGACAAGGGTAAACTTGAAGATGCTGTCAATTATGGGACCAAGGTATCTTTTTAAAATCACGTGTAAATGTCAATCTTTTTTTCATATAATATTCACTGATTTTTTTTCTCTACGACAATACAGGCTCTTTCCAAGCTCATAACCGTATGTGGTCCCTACCACCGAATGACAGCTGGAGCTTATAGTTTGCTAGCTGTTGTTTTGTACCATACTGGTGATTTTAATCAGGTATACTGTGTTGCAGCTGTAAATAAATCAGATCATTTGATAAATTGCTAAACATTTTAAGACAATTCTAGGTGGGTACAACTAAACATGGTTCAAAACAATGATTATATCTGCTTACACAATATGTTAAAGGATTAAAGTAATCATAGCACTAAAGACATGACAAAATATATATTTCTGGAAAATAAAATAAATTTGATATCTTTTAAGGAGAAATTGTCTTAGATTTCTGGAAAATAAATAAATTTGATATCTTTTAAGGAGAAATTGTCTTAGATGTGTGTGGTGAGGCAAAGTACCAGAGAGGATGTGATGACTAATCAATTGATGATTTTAAGGCCAATTTTCCTGTAGATAATAAGCTTTGTGACGGTGTTCTGTTCTAGCTTTTGACATGTTAAAAAAAAATGCTGCAGGCTACTATTTATCAGCAAAAGGCCCTAGACATCAATGAAAGGGAACTTGGACTTGACCACCCTGATACTATGAAGAGCTATGGAGACCTTGCTGTGTTCTATTACCGTCTGCAACATACAGAATTGGCCCTAAAGTAAAGGCACTTTATAGCGTTCTTTCATTTTTCTGTTTCATGAATGCCATCTATAGTTTCGTAATAATAGCGTAACGGACCACAGTAGTCGTTTTAGGTCTTAGCTAAATTAATACTTTATCTCTCACTATCTTCAAGATCTAGATTGACATTAGTATTCTATCTAGTTTATTCATATGGTATTAATGATATTTGGCAAGAGACGAATTGAAACATATTTGTTATTTCTGTCAAGCATGAATTGATTTATTTCTGTTACTCAGTCTAGATTTTCTGTTCAAAAAATTATCACATCAAATATACATATTTGGTTCTCTCTTTGTTTGCTATATTTTTTTGTATTTGAAGTCAATCAAATGTAAGATGATAGTTCATACATAGATTGTTGGAAATGGAAAAACATGTGAAACTTGAATATATTCAATAACGTAATCATGACATGCAATATTCATTGTAAGTGAAGTCGCATATGATGATTCCTTTACAAATATGTTAATCGGCAAACATCTGTTGTTGTTTTTTCATATTTTAGGAAAGGTTGGAAAGCATAAAGAGAAGTGTCATCTTTTTTCTTCTACCATTTTTTTGTTTAGTTAGGTCATTTCTTTTTCTTTATGATCTTTGTCTATCAGGTTATATCTTATGTTCTGCTAAAGCTCGAATATTTGAAAATGAAAGGATTTTTTAAAACATAAATGGACTGTACTTGTTTGTTTGATAGTCCTTGTTGAATTATCTGCAAATATTAACTATGGTTGTAAATTAGGTATGTCAAGCGTGCGCTATATCTTCTGCATCTTACGTGCGGGCCATCTCATCCAAATACAGCTGCTACATATATCAATGTAGCTATGATGGAAGAAGGATTGGGCAATGTGCATGTAGCTCTAAGATATTTGCACAAAGCTTTAAAATGCAACCAGAAATTGCTTGGGCCTGATCATATACAGGTAATAATAATATATATTAGAATATGATGTTTCCTTCTTGCAAGGACATGTTTAATATACTTGTCCTGTAGTTTTTGATTGATTCACTATTTTTTGAGAGAACTTTCAGTTGATCTATTTTCTGTTATCTGCAGACTGCTGCCAGCTACCATGCTATAGCCATAGCTCTCTCGTTGATGGAAGCATATTCCTTGAGTGTTCAGCATGAGCAAACAACCTTGCAAATCCTTCGTGCAAAGCTTGGACCAGATGACCTACGAACTCAGGTATGCTTTCTTTGAAATATGATTGTTGAGATGCACAAAAGTACTGCTTCCAACTAGAGGTCATTTTAAAATGCATGTAGTCAAAATAGCGCTTCCTACTTGTATTAACTTAATAATAATGAAATTGGATAGATAAGAATAATGTCACTGTATAGCCACTAGAAGTACCTCCAAAAAGTTTGCACTAATGGAATTACTCAAGCTGTCCTCAGTACTCCACAACAATATAGGCAGAGATAACTTGGTTGTCCTTCAATTATTCCAAGTTTCCCACTAGAAATGTACGTTACAGAGCATTTCATTGTCCAAGATGACACATGTGTAGTTTTTTTTTCAAGAATGTGCCAGTTCCTTTATTTTGTGAAGAAAAGGTTCCATCCGTTCATCCTTTGTGACATATAAAACGAAAAGTGTGACCACCTAGGAGGAACTAGGCGGCTTTATATTAACAAAAAGTTCATAAACTTTTAACCTTTTTCTGAATGTAGGATGCTGCTGCTTGGCTTGAATACTTTGAGTCAAAAGTAATTGAGCAACAAGAGGCTGCACGGAATGGAACTCGGAAACCTGACGCATCAATAGCTAGTAAAGGACACCTAAGGTGAGACCTTAACTGGATACTTCTCACCAAAACATATAATAAATCCTTGGATAAACTTCTGTTCTGTACTAGGCTAGTACACAAAAAATATGTTCGCTGCTATTTTGATGCCCCATCTTAGATAGATATTCAGATATTGTATTGACTATTACTTTGGTCCAGTGTATCTGATCTTCTTGATTACATAAATCCTGACCAAGAGAGCAAGGGAAGAGATTCTGAATCTGGAAAAAGGAGATACTCAAGCATAAAGGTTGGTTACCTATATTTCTTTCTGCCTTAATTTGTTTTTTTGTCTAAGAATTTATTCACCCATACTCATTGTCAGGTTTTATCTCATTCGAATGAAAGTTCAAATGGAGCAAGCCCTGAGATATCTCCAAGAGATTCAAATCCCATTGTAGATGAAGAACAGCAAGTGAAAGAGCCATCAAAACATGACAGTACTGAAATTATTTCTGAAGCTGAGGTTAAACAGCCTCCTGAATCATTTGAGCATCCAGCACCTTCTGAGCTACAACTAGAGATAGCTGAGGTGAACATTAATGCACCTAAGGAAGTTATTGAAGCAGAAAATTCAGAACCTGAAGATGGTTGGCAGCCTGTTCAAAGACCTAAATCAGCTGGGGGTCCAGGAAAACAGATGAAGCATTATCGCCCAACCACCAGAAAGGTGTATGAACCCGATAGTCATGATCCAACATATACTTCACAATACAAGGCAAGGAATTCCTATTCAAATAACCGGTATTATTTCTTAAGGAAGAGAACAGTTGTACCTACAACGTACACAGATCCTCAACAGCATGTGAAAGTTCAGACATCTGGTGCCAGGTTTGGTCGCAAAATTTATAAGGCTGTGACCTATCGGGTTAAGCCAGGGACTACAACCACAGAAGTGGTAGATACTTTTAAGAGTACAGAGCAGATGAGTGGTAAAGCAGAATCCCAGGTAACATACTCACAAGCACACAATCCTACCTCAACAGATCACAAAGAATGTGAGTCACATGGAACTTTAGTTGCAAGTAGTGGAAATGCTCCATCATACAAAGATGTTGCATTAGCACGCCCTGGAACAATTGCCAAGACTCAAATACAGAAACCTAGAGATGATGTACCGCAGAACCAACCATCACTTGGTCAGATTATTGCACAAGAAATGAAAGATTCTTTGGTTGATTCACTCCAAGTGGAACAGGGGCCTGTCTCTGCAAATACCAATAATTCCAAAGAAGAAAGCAATGTGCTAGGGAAACTCCAGAAATTAGAAGAAACAAAATTCTCTGAAGGAGAACTGGAGATTGAGAATCTGGGCAAAGACAGGTTACAAGATTTGCCAATACCAAAGGCTGAGGAATCTGGAATTGGAAGTGAACCTGTAAATAGTAAAAAGGATGCCAATGTGTTAAGTAACACAGGTCAAGAACTATCAAGTAGTAGCAATGATGGTGCAGCTATTGAGTTTTCTGAGTCCGCTGGATCTGTAAAAACTGAAAAGTCTGATACTGAATTTTTTGAAGCTCTACCCCGCAATATAGAAAATATTTCAGTTTCAGCATCTACGACAAACACAGGGAGTCTTGAAGGTGTTGGAAGTGAGAAGTCCAAGCCTGACTTAGTGCTAAGTAATATTGATTTGCGAGAGATGCCTAATAAGAAGCTATCTGCTTCTGCACCACCATTTAATCCATCTCCACCATCTGTACTTAGCCCCCTTTCTGGCAATGTTGGTCTTCCACCACCAGGTGCAATTCCACGAGTAGGGCCTTGGCCTGTGAATGTATCCCTACATCCTGGGCATTCAACTATGGTGCCAAATGGTCCTCCTTTGTGCACTTCCCCTCATCATTTGTACCCTCCTGCTCCCCGATCTCCTAATCTCATGCATCCTGTGCCATTTATTTATCCACCATATAGTCAACCACAGGTGGTTCCAACCACCACATTTCCCATGAACACTAATATTTTTCGGCCTAACCATTATGGATGGCAACCTTATATGGGCCCAGCACCATCAGAATTTGTGCCAATGTCATCATGGTCAAGTAGCCATACAGTTGATTTCATTCCCACACCACATGTTGATGACCCTATTTCTCAATCTTTAGCAGATAAACATATTCAATCTGATGCAGCTATTGTTAGTATAGGCCCTTCACTGGACAGTAATGCTGTAGTGGCCAAGGAGGAGATGGAGACTCCTGCAGTGGTAGCAAGTGGCAATTTGATAAGCAACAAACATGATGATCAAGACAAACAATTAAAGGATTCCATTAGAATTGAACTGAGTCCTGACATGCAAGAAGACAACAGTCATGATGAAGGTAGTTTCAGGATATATGTAAAGGGGAAAAGCCGTCGGAAACAAACTCTGAGAATCCCAATAAGTTTGCTTAACAAGACATATGGGTCACGCTCATTTAAGCTTGTTTATAACAAAGTAGTCAGAGAGAATGACATATTCAGGCCTTCGAGTGTGTCCTTTGCTGAAGTTGTTTCATCTGGCAAATAGGCTATGCAAATTCTAAAGCATCTAATATTGGCATTAGTACCCAAGAGCAAATGGTCATGGATCTCCAATTCAAATGTACTAAAAAGTTCTTATTTGGAAGGCAGCATTATTCTCATACCATATTCCAGGTAATGAGAAATTTGGTTCATAAACTTTCCCTGTCTATCCATAATATTCCATTCATTGATATGCTAGTTGTCAATATTTGTGCAGATATGAAATCCCGTCACTCGAAACTATTCAAAAAGGATAAATGTTTTTTTTTCATTTCAAATACGGTATGTTATCTTTGCAACAATTTCTTTGGTTGTTTCATGTTTGACTCCTCTGTCTCTATTTGCTAGATCAGTTTTTATTGCAGTTCTATCTACTTAAATATTCTTCCAATCAGCTTACATAGATCTGAGCACTGTTAAATATTCTTCCAATTAGCATACATAGATATGAGCATTGTTTTAGTGCCTTTGGAACTTCTGAAGGGTGATGTTTATCATTGACAGCATCTATATGTACTTGTTTTCGTTGTTTTATGCTATAAAATCAACCATATCATAGAGTTATTTGGAGCAGAAAGGCATTGCAGCATTGATCCATCAGGATTATTGGTACAGTAGTTTCATTTAGCATGTGAAATTTGAGGACATAATATGACTTAATTAACTATGTAGAAGCAAGAGGGGCAGAAGAAAATTTTATTTTGTAAATACAGTCAAAGAACATCATTTCAAATTGTTACGCTGCAAATTTTCACCTATTGAGTATTATCTCATTTTCTGATTCAATTATAGAATTGTGACTCTACCCATTTTTTGTATATGGACAGCCTTCACCTTAAATTTTGTATTAGGACTTAGGAGGCACCATATGCAGTTCATTCTTATTTACATTATTGACTTTTTGCTATTTTCGTGACAACTTTGACCACTCTTTTTACACTTCAGTACTAATAAACTATAACAAAATTGACATCTTTGAAAGCATTTCAAAAGAAAAATCTAGTCACAGTCTATGTTGCCAATCTTGATCATTTAAACATATCATAGGTGACCACTGATTCTAGAGCATAGAAACTAGTAGAACTGACATAGCATACAGTAAATCTCCTTTGAATTATCTAATATTATGCTCCCAAGTTTTTGGTGATTTGTTATACACTGTTAACCACTCTATTTACACCACATTACAGGTGTCGACAATCCTGTGTAGAGTCCAGAAGAGTTACAAAGAGTTTTGTGAGATCCAGAACTAATAGGAGATGGAAGTATTACAAATAATACTAGACTGTCTAGACAGGCTGATTTTTCTTCAATTTTGATAGATTAAGAGAAAGGAATCCTCTTCAATTTTTGGAGCTCACTTTTGGGTTTTTGAAACCTAGCGTTTAGATTTTGTTTTCTTTTTATTGCGCTGCTGCATCAAATAATCTGGCTTGTGCCTTTTTGTTCTCGAGAAACTAACATTATTCTTTTTTTATATAACAATAATACTGTCTATTCAGTAAAGCTGCTTGTTTGTGGATGCGAATTTTCCCCCACAAAACAAGTGGCAATTTGATATAATAAATCCATATATTCTGAATTTGATGAAGACTTAGTGTCAGGTCTGTTGTGAACGAAGTTAAAATGCGTGACTACTGCCGTAGATATTGTCTTACATATTTTAGAGAAGACTGATTCAATGCGACAGTACCGCCATGTTTCCATTTGTTTGGCATTTTGTCGATTCGGCAACTTTGCATCTTGTAGACTGACTGTGTTTCGAGGCGCCAGGCTTAACCTGGCGTATAGGCGTGCCTCACCAAGTAATGACATGCTAATAAAAAGGGGAAATTCAACACATCAGGATGACTTTGTATTATATGCATTCATAAGTAATATGATGACAATTTATCTTTGTCCATCACTATTTGCTCCATTTTCATACGTGTATCTCAGTCCATGTACAGACAAAAATGGGCATTATATCGGAATTTATCTTTCTCAGACTGATTTATTCCATTTCCATACATACATAAAGCATTCTAAAGTATATCCATCTCCATGCGGAGAAAATCTAGAACACTAGTAGCTATAGGATGAGGTGGTGTAGCACCGTTAAATGGAGTTAGCAATTGCCTTTCAAACTGAGAGACCGAATAAGAATATGGTTTTCAAGGACTACGTGTCTATATGCGTGATCATATATGGTTTGGGCGATTTGATGTTTTTTTTTCTCGAATACGTAAAAGATTTACGCATTTTTGTATCTAAGAAGAAAAGTTTTTACACCCGTGCTTTCGCGCGTTTTTGGGAGTTAACATGATACATGAAGCGTTGCTCTCATACCTTTCCTCCTAAGCGGATTACTCACGAAAAAGACAACGCGCACACCGGCTTCGATCTATGGATCGGTGGTGGCGCTCATGCGCGGGTGCCGCGTCGCCCGTGGCGTGCGAGGTCGGGGAAGAGCTCACGCATCGACTCGGTGTCTGCGTCCACGGGGTCATCGCCAAACGTGGCCTCGAACTTCTCCTTGGCCTCCGCCGTCGTTTTTCCCTCAAGTTGCGCCATCCGTTGAATGATGAGGGCTTTCCCTCGCCTGGCGACCGGGACGTTGGCTAGCGAGGTGAGAAACTGGTCCTCGACCACGCCCCCAAGGCCGGCAAGCGGAAGCTGCGAGTACGCGCAAGCGACCGGCATTGCCAACTCCAGGGTAGCCCCACCAACTTCCTTGTACCCTGGCACACGGAAGCCCGGAGGCGGCGTGCAACATCCGTCGTCATCGTCCAGTGCACCGCTCTCCTGGGTGGCTGTCACAGGGGAACCCGGAGGCCGCGTGCATCATACGTCGTCCTCGTCCAGCGCACCGCGCTCCTGAGTGGCGGTTGCGGCCAGCACGGGGATTTTGAACACTCGCCGTGGGAAACCCACGCCGTGCGGCGTGGCCTCGCCGTCGTTCCCGTCCTCCCGAACGATGGCGGAAGCATGGCCAGCAGTTGTCAGCACCGGCGCGGCAACGAAGGCAACGTCCTCGTTGTGCTCCTCGTCCCGCTCGTTGACCTCGCCCGCCACCGTCCCCAGCGCTGGTGCTAGTCCAGCCTCAAGGGTGGATGCCCACTCCAAAGTGGCCACGAGGGCCGGCAGCGGGCCCTCCAGGACCACGTCCCAGGAGGCAGACGAAGACTGGTCTGCGCTGGCCACCGGCGTTGTCAACTCAGGGGACGTCCTTCCCGCCATGGCCAGGGGCTTGTGGTCGAGCGTTGGTAGCAGACCCTCGAGGATGAAGATCCATGCTACATCCCTCCAGGTGGCCACCGGATCTGTAGAGGTCGGTGGTTCACGGCCTGAGCTCTCGGTTGGGTCGCGATCGATGCTCCAGCCCCAGGGCGAGCAGACCGTGGCCGCCAAACCATGGAAGCCAGGTTGGTGTTGGCCGTCCCCTGGTTCCTCCTCCGTCTGCGGCGTCTGCACTGGCTCGAACGATGACTGCGGGCACGTCGGTGGGGGTGCTTGGGCCCGTCAACACAAACATTAAGAATAACATGTGTAGTGTCATAGACAAGTGGAATGAAGAAACGAAGAACAAACGAAGAAAACAACAAAAAGGAAATCATACAAGCCGAGCAAATGAAAAGGGTGTTTGGCCCTTAGCAACCCTGAGGCCACCGCTTAGAAACACACAACGAGCGGAGGAACGAGAAATACAACACATCGAATAGTTGGTCTGCCGGCACATAGTACCGTGGCACTGTTCAAATTAAAAGGCCGAGCATTCCGGCTATGTGAAAAGGTTACTGTAAGACTAAAAACATCAGCAATGGCTAGTAAGGGCAGGACTGTCAGTTCGAAAAATTGACCACACCGGTTGTCCGGCCGGCCAGGGCTGCCTTTTACATACTTTTGGCTAACGGTTGCTAGGATGGCTAGGCCAAATATATGGGTTCTCATTCACTTTCCTGAGACCTGAGGTGACCGCAGTACCCAAATGCCGCTAGAAGCTAGAATAAATAACTATACACTTTATTATCTAGTCCTCATGTAAGATATTGATCAAATTCAAATCATAGGATCAATTTCATGTTCACCTTTGTGAGCTTTGGGTCTTAGGGTCTGCTTGGTTGGTTTCTAAATTTTGCCAAATCATAACCATGGTATGTCATGTGGTTATCAGTTGGCTCACTATCAAATAATTGACATCACCAATTTTTATAGCCAAAGTTTTGGCAAGTTTTTAAATTTCTGATTTTGTGTGCATAAAAATGCTGATCTACTACTTGTCCGAGGAGAGTTCTTCAGTTTTTTAATTGTTTTTGAAAGATCCAGGATGTTCCGGCATATATTGATAAAAAGAAGAGAATTGACCCGGTTTATGAGGAAACTCGGGCCCAAAAACCAAACCCACGCCAATACAACAGAGAGAACGACAACCCCTAAAAGATACAAGACCGGAGATCCCGAAAGGCCAAGCAGGCCATCGTTGCCCAGCACAAGCAAAACGCAAGTGCAGCTCCGACTTTCGACCATGGCCTCACGCACACATCCGAGCCAAGACGAGTTCCATAGCGACGCCTTCAGGAATGTTACGACGTTCAATGCACCGCCGTCGCTCGTCCAAGAAAGGACCAGGTTCTCACCCCATGGAGAATGCTAGGAACACGACGCCCCAACAGGGAAAAACAGCGTCCGCAGGCGTCGCGGTCATCAGGCTTTCGCCCAAGGTAACCCTAGCCCCGACATCGGCCCAGATTCTAGAATCCTGCTTGTCGCCACCGTCGTCGCTGCCAGTTGTCCTGCAGAAACCTCACCAGAGGGGCCTCGACGCGCCAACTGCGCACCATAGCCGCAAAGCTGTGTCAGCCTCCCCTACCGACCAGACGACATGCCAAGACCAGCCTCGCTCTGCCGCATCGCCGACTGAGCACTACCAACGTTGTCGCCATCAGCCACAGCGCGTGCGCCCCCACAGTCTCAGGCACCGCCCCCAACCCTGGGGCCACCAGATCCGGGCATCAAGCCTCGAACCCGGCGCCCCTGCCGACGCCGAAGCCTCCATCTTGACCACTGCCGCAACCACCACCACCACCCCGGGATAGCCCGTAGCTCTAGCCGCAGCCATGGCCAAACAGAGGGGAGCGGCAAGGAGAGGGCGCCGCCCCCAACGCCTGCACAGACTGACCATGACCGCCATCGTCGACCGCAAGACAGATCTCGCCGCATAGCATCCACCACTCTGGGCTGGTCCCCTACTCTGGCCGCAGCCACGACCGTGCAGAGGGAAGCGGCAAGAAGAGCGCCGCCCCCAACGCCTGCATAGGCCGGCCACGGCCGCCACCATCGCAAAACTTCCAGCCACTGGCGGTGCCGCCGTTGCTGTGCCGTCCACCGGCCTGAACCGCCGTCCAGGACCCGTGTCCAGCCACCTGGCGAGTTCGACCAAGCGGGACAGCAAGGAAACGGCACCCCCATCACATGCAGCCCGATCGTCGTCGCCGCTGCAAAGCCGCGCCGGCCACCCATGCGCCGGACCGGCGAGCCCTACCATTGCCGCCTTCGTTGTCAAGATTGGAGGAGGGCGCACACGAAGGAGGACGAATCCCGTCGTCACCCCCTGCGCCGGCCCAGGCCCAAGCTGGAGCCGCCATAGCCGCGGCGGCTCTATCCGCCGCGCTCCACGCCGCTCGCCAACTCTGGCGGCGCTAGGGTTTCAGAGGTTCCGCCCGTGTTGCCCACGTGGGAGGCGATCGGGAGGAGAGGAGATTGCATGATTCTTGGTTAGCTTCAACTACATCGTGGATCAACTCGATGATGTACATATTTGCAATATACTTATATCCAAGCCGATCTCGTGCCGGACCAGAAAAGCGGCCGGGCTCCGAGCGGCGTTTTGCCCGTTTTAACACGTCGACTGACCTATGCCCTGTTCGCTTGGTCGTTTCTGGCTGCTGCTGATTTTTTATGAGAGAAAAATACTGTTAAATGGCTGACTGGTTTGGTTGATAAGTTCAAACGAACAGGCTGGTAATGCACGAGTTGGCGAGCACAGGGATGGCAGGAGCTTGGACCGTTGGACGGACCTCGAGAACGGCAGGACTCGCGAGTAGAATACTCCGGAATCCCAGAAAAGCCGGTGGGCGGTGGCGCCCAAACTAGAAGCATCCGTTCCTGCCGGATTGGCCAGCTCGTGCGGTGGGCAGCCTGCCTGCAGGCGCTTTACCCGCGCGCGGACTCCCCGGCACGCCACGTACGTGCCCTGCGCCCCCACCACCTGTGCGCGCGGCCGACGACGCTTGGGCGCGCGGGCGCTGCGCTGGCGGTGCGCGCACACGCGTCGCCGCCTCCGCGCGTGCAAAGAGCAAAGCCGAAGGCGACCTGTTCTGCTGCTCCGCTCCCCTGCGCAGCTGCATCCGCCGCTTCAGGCTCACGCTCCCCTGCGTCGGCAACGGATAGATTAGATAGAGATGAGCATCGTGGCAAGCTTGGTTGATTGGTCCCCTACCCTCTCCCTGCGTCTTTAAAACCAGGACGGCCTGCTTCGTCAATTGTCAACGCAAGTTTGTCCATTATTCGCCTTCTTGGTCTACCTAGTGTAGCTAGGAGCTCGAGTGCCACTGCGCAGCAAGCTGCCTGCTCGCCATTGCTGTGTGTTTACGCAAGCTTAGGATCTCCTCCTGCCCGCCACTGCGTATCTAGTTAGCTAGCAGGTAGCTAGTACAGAAGTAAGTGCGTGTGAAGAATCAAGAAAGATAAGCATGGCCGGGGTTGGCAGGAACATGGTGGCGCCGCTCATGGTGCTCAACCTCATCATGTACCTCATCGTCATCGGCTTCGCGAGCTGGAACCTCAACCACTTCATCAACGGCCAGACCAACTACCCAGGTACCTAATACGAATGGCCTTAATGCTTAGTTGTTAGCTACATCTTTCGTAAGCTTGATGATGCATATTGCTGCACATGTGTGTGTACATGCAGGCGTTGCTGGCAACGGCGCGACGTTCTACTTCCTGGTGTTCGCGATCCTGGCGGGGGTGGTGGGCGCGGCGTCGAAGCTGGCCGGGGTGCACCACGTCCGCGCGTGGCGCCACGACAGCCTGGCCACCAACGCGGCGTCGTCGCTCATCGCCTGGGCCATCACGGCTCTCGCCTTCGGCCTGGCGTGCAAGGAGATCCACGTCGGGGGCCACCGCGGGTGGCGCCTCCGCGTGCTCGAGGCCTTCGTCATCATCCTCGCCTTCACGCAGCTGCTCTACGTGCTCATGCTCCACGCGGGGCTCTTCGGCGGCAGCGGCGGGTACCGGGACCACGACTACGGCGTCGGCGGCACCGCCGGCGAGCCCAAGGGCGTCCCCAGGGTCTGATGACCATTTCTGATAGTTATCGATCTATCACCTGAACCTAGAGCAGCGTTCCATGATGACGTAATAAGTAGTACGTGCCACTACGTACAGTACGTGTGTACCTAGCTAGTCCACCGTCTGGTCGGTCATCTCTAGTACAAGTCAGGTCACCTTGCTTCTGTTTTTTTTTTTCTCTGGTTTGTATATGCATCATGTATCCCGTGTCAAATGTAGTTTCTGTGTGCCATCAGTTTCAACCGGCCGGCCGGTCAGTGACACTGATGAGATGTACTCCGTATCTGACATTGGCGTTGGCTCAATGTATCTGACCTTTATTTTACTTGATCTCTCCCGGCCCGTCTTCACTTTTGATAAATATTCAGTTGACCACACCGTACCGATTAAGGATCGATCGAGTCAATATAATACTACACATCCATCACGTAAACCACACCGTACCGATTAAAAATAGTAGAATGCACTAGTTCAGCATATCATCTCTCTGCAAATGTGTTCGCCCGCTGCATGTTTGGCTCGTGTCACTTACGTGGCGTGGCATGGCATGGCATGGCATCCGAGACAAGTCGACGTGGCATAATAGCGAGACCGCATGTGTATCTTCTGTGGTACACTCGTTATACAAGTTGAATGTAAGTTACTAGTAGAAATCGTAGAGATCTGATTCGAAAGATTGCAGGACCGGATGGAATCGTGTGGACCATACAAACACCGTTGCATTGCCCGCAGGAGCAAGGGCAAGGGACAAGTCACAACTCAAAAGCAGTCACATGGGCCATGGCCTCGTCAGCAGGCCGCAGGCCTTCACCACACCAGAGCGTCCCAGCCCAATCCCGCGGCCCATGAGCAACTGTGGCCCCCTTCCGTGGAGCTTCAGCGTCTCTCCCCATTCCGGCTCGTCCCCATTCCTCCTGCACATCGCCGGCGTCGGCCCTCCTCCCCGCCAGAAGCGCGTGCCGGCGCCGGCCCTCCTCCACATTTCCCCAATCCTCACCCAAACCCTAGCCCTCGCCAGCCGCCGCCCATGAAGACCGCCAAAAAGCGCAAATCCGAGCTAATCGAGGGCCAAGAACCGCTGGGGAGTGGCAATGGCGTGGGCCAAAGCAGGCTAGACCTCATCAGCCGGCTCCCCGATGAGGTTCTGGGCACAGTCATCTCCCTCCTCCCCACCAAGGACGGCGCCCGCGCGCAGGCCGTCTCCCGCCGCTGGCGTCCACTCAGGCGCGCCGCGCCCCTCAACCTATGTGCCGACAGCAGCATTAGCCGCCAAAATGACTGGAAGCGAATTGCCATCGTCTCCCGGATCCTCTCCGACCACCCGGGCCCCGCCCGCCGCTCCGCCTTCCCCGGCATCCGCCTCAGCTACGCCAAGGTTGACAGGTGGTTGCGCTCCCGGTTCCTCACCGGCCTCCGGGAGATCGAGTTTCGCTATGAGATCGGGAACCCGCAGCTGCCCTACCCGCTACCGCCGTCCGTGTTCCGCTTCGCACCCTCCCTCTGCGTCGCCAGCATCGGCTTCTGCACCTTTCCCGGAGAGATTGCGCCACTGCTCAAGTTTCCCTGCCTCAAGCAGCTCTCCCTGTCGGTTGTCATCGTGTCGGAAGATGCTCTTCACAGCCTGCTCGGAGGTTGCCCTGTTCTTGAGAGTCTCTTTCTGAACGGGATTTCCGGCGTTGGTTGCCTCCGCATTAACTCGCCCACTCTAAGGAGCATTGGCATCCGTAATTCTTGCTATAGGTTTGGAGATCCTATCAGATTCCAACATCTTATTATAGAAGATGCCCCTTGCCTTGAAAGACTGTTACCAACTTACCCGATCTGTCGGTTAACAATATGGGTTCTACAGGCGCCAAAATTAGAGATATTAGGCTGTCACACGGCATCACTATACTCCATTGGAACCTCTGTTTTTCAGGTAGCAGCAGCCTTCAGTTCTTCCATCTCATGTTCTGGATTTGTATTCCATAGTGACTAATTGTGATGTCTTCTGATTCTTGTCCAGAACATGATTGCCCAAAGCTTGACAACCTCAATGCGTACTGTAAAGGTTTTGGCCCTTCACACTCTGGGGCCTAATTGTTGACTTCCTCAAGTGTTTCCCCTGCTTGCAGAAGCTGTATATCCGGGTGAGGTTTTTTTTTTTTTTTTTTTTT
>CM041630.1:25004431-25161122 GCA_023333625.1 Bothriochloa decipiens
GACTCGGGTATACTCTCCTCTGTGCACCCTCCTTCTCCTTCCCATCCTTCGTCCATCATGGTCGCAAATGGGTCGTGTCTTCCTGTCACATCCGTGGGTGCCGCCGGCGTTTCTGGCTCTTTTCGTCTTCCTGACGTTCTTGTTGCACCTTCTATGGTTCACAACCTTCTTTCTATTCGTCGTTTTACAGCTGACAATTCCTGTTCTGTTGAATTTGACTCTTCTGGTCTTACTGTGAAGGATTTGGCTTCCTGGCGTCCGCTCCTCCGATGTGACAGCTCGGGGCCCCTTTACACCCTTCGGTTTCCGGCCTCTTCTTCGCCGGCTCTTTTGTCAGCTGCTTTCGCCGCCACGCCTTCCTCCACTACTTGGCACCGCCGGCTTGGCCATCCTGGACGTGATGCTCTGATGCAGCTTAGTCATAGCTCTGACATTCGTTGTACTCGAGCTCACGATGAGCACTTGTGCCATGCGTGCTAGCTGGGCCGCCATGTTCGCCTTCCTTTTTACACTTCTTCACATGCGGCTCATAATTTTGACCTTGTACATTGCGACCTATGGACGTCTCCTGTCATGAGTATTTCTGGGTATAAATACTATTTGGTGGTGGTTGATGATTTCTCTCATTATTCGTGGACTTTTCCCTTGCGTGCAAAATCTGAGGCATTCCCCACTATTTCTCACTTTTTCGATTGGGTGTCCACTCAGTTCGGCCTTACCATCAAGGCCGTACAGTGTGACAATGGCCGTGAGTTTGATAACTCTACCTCCCGCACTTTCTTCCTCTCTCACGGTGTTCAGTTGCGCATGTCCTGTCCGTATACCTCCTCCCAAAATGGCAAGGCGGAGCGCATGATTCGGACCACGAATGACACCATGCGCACCCTTCTGCTCCAGGCGTCGCTTCCTGCTCGTTTCTGGGCAGAGAGTCTGCACACCTCCACCTACCTTCTTAACCGTCTTCCTTCCGCTGCCTGCCCAGCTCCCACACCGCATCATGCTCTCTTCGGTACTCCTCGGTATGACCACCTTCGTGTCTACGGGTGTGCGTGTTACCCTAACACCACTGCCACCACTCCCCATAAGCTGGCTCCCCGCTCCACTCTGTGTGTTTTCCTTGGGTACTCCCCAGATCGCAAGGGTTAACGGTGTTTTGACCTCACTTCTCGTCGGGTCCTCATCTCTCGCCATGTGGTGTTTGATGAGTCTGTCTTCCCCTACTCCACCACCGCCACACCATCCTCCACCCCTGACCCGGACCTCGCCTCTCTGTTTCCCACTGACATGGTGGTCCAGCCACCTTTGCCGTTTTCTCCTACAGGTACTGCTCCTCCGTCGCGCACCAGTGCTGCTCCTGACCCTGTGCCCTGCACGGGTCCAGTAGCATCACCCTCCGGTCCGGCCCCGGCTCCTCCGCCTGACACGGGGTCGGGGACGTCGGTCCCTGCGGCCCCGGCGCGGTTTGCCCAGTTGGCGCTTGTCTACCAGCGCCGGGTGCCGGTGGACCCGGCCCCTGCTGCTCCTGGCCCTGTGCCCTGCACGGATCCGGTAGCGCCGCTCTCCGGTGCGGCCCCGGCTCTTCCTACGCCCCCGGCGCGGTTCGCTCAGTCGGTGCTTGTCTACCAGCGCCGTGCACGGGCGGTCCCGACGCCTCCGTCGCCACCAGGGGCGTCCTCTCCACTGGCGGCGCGGCCGCTGCCAGTGGCCTCTTCACCGCCGACGACGCCTACACCACCGCCGCCGCCATCGGCAGCCCGTATCGTGCAGCCGGTGTACCACCCACCGCTCCTTCACCGCCACCCGCGGCATGTTCACCCTATGGTGACGCGGCACGCGGCGGGTACCTTGTGATCCCGGGCTCTTGCGGCGATGTCCGGCGACACGCAGGTCTCTCCTGTACCCTCTTCCGTTCGCGACGCCTTGTCGGACCCTCACTGGCGCCGCGCGATGGAAGAGGAGTACGTAGCTCTCCTCGCCAACCAGACGTGGGATCTGGTGCCCCGTCCGCCTGGCTCCAATGTTGTTACTGGCAAGTGGATCTGGACGCACAAGCGGCGGGCTGATGGTACCCTGGAGCGGTACAAGGCTCGCTGGGTTCTTCGGGGTTTCACTCAGCGCCCTGGAGTCGACTACGATGAGACTTTCAGCCCGGTGGTGAAGCCGACCACCGTCCGCACGGTGCTCTCACTGGCACTTGCTCGCTCCTGGCCAGTGCATCAGCTGGATGTCAAGAATGCGTTTCTGCACGGGACTCTCACTGAGACAGTGTACTGCAGCCAGCCAGCGGGGTTTGTTGACTCTTCCCGTCCAGATATGGTCTGTCGGCTCAACAGGTCTCTCTACGGCCTCAAGCAGGCCCCTCGGGCATGGCACTCCCGGTTTGCTGCCTCCCTGGTGACAATGGGGTTTGTGGAGGCCAAGTCAGATACGTCTCTGTTTATATATCACCGTGGAGCTGAGACTGCTTACCTGCTGCTCTACGTTGATGACATTGTCCTCACAGCCTCCAGCTCGTCACTCCTCAGCCGCATCATCAGCTCTCTTCAGCAGGAGTTCCCTGTGAAGGATCTCGGTGTGCTCCACCATTTCCTCGGGGTGACTGTTGAGCCTCGTCCTGCCGGCCTTCTTCTTCACCAGCGGCAGTACACTCTTGATATCCTGGAGCGGGCTGGGATGACTAACTGCAAGCCCTGCTCCACTCCAGTTGACACTCAGGGCAAGCTGTCAGAGGCCGAGGGCCCCTCAGTGGACGACCCCACAGCATACCGGAGTCTCGCAGGTGCACTTCAGTACCTTACCTTCACCAGGCCAGACATCACCTATGCAGTGCAACAGATTTGTCTTCACATGCATGATCCCCGAGAGCCCCACCTCACTGCTCTCAAGCGCCTCCTCCGCTACCTCCGCGGCACTGTCGACTACGGTTTGCTCCTTCGCCGGTCTTCCTCCTCCGAGCTCGTCGTTTACACTGACGCTGACTGGGCCGGGTGCCTGGACACTCGGCGCTCCACCTCCGGCTACGCCGTCTTCCTGGGCGGCAACCTGGTGTCCTGGCCGTCCAAGCGCCAGCCGGTCGTCTCCCGCTCTAGTGCCGAGGCGGAGTACCGCGCTGTCGTTAACGGCGTGGCTGAGGCTTCCTGGCTCCGGCAGCTTCTCGTCGAGCTTCACAGCCCTCTCTCCCGGAGCACGCTGGTCTACTGCGACAATGTCAGTGCTGTGTACCTCTCCACCAACCCTGTGCAGCACCAGCGGACCAAGCATGTGGAGATCGATCTCCACTTCGTCCGGGATCTGGTCGCCATTGGCGATGTTCGGGTTCTCCACGTCCCGACCACCTCCCAGTTCGCCGACATCTTCACCAAAGGTCTCCCGTCCTCGACCTTCGCCGAGTTCCGCTCCAGCCTCAACATCACCGGTGGCTAGTTGTGACTGTGGGGGGGCTCGTGTGTTGTTCTTGCTTCTCTTCATTCATGTCCAGCTTGTAAACTCCGCTGCGCCGGTAGTTCAGACTGCGGGGGGGTGTTGGAGTATATGAGGTTTAGGCCCATGAGGCCCATGTATGTCTATATAGCTACCCTCCCTAGGGTTAGCCCAATAATGGAAATTATTCACTTTAACATCCAAGATGACACATGTGTAGTTTTTTTCAAGAATGTGCCAGTTCCTTTATTTTGTGAAGAAAACGTTTCATCCATTCATCCTTTGTGACATATAAAACGAAAAGTTTGACCAACTAGGAGGAACTAGGTGGCTTTATATTAACGAAAAGTTCATAACCTTTTAACCTTTTTCTGAATGTAGGATGCTGCTGCTTGGCTTGAATACTTTGAGTCAAAAGTAATTGAGCAACAAGAGGCTGCACGGAATGGAACTCGGAAACCTGACGCATCAATAGCTAGTAAAGGACACCTAAGGTGAGACCTTAACTGGATAATTCTCACCAAAGCATATAATAAATCCTTGGATAAACTTCTGTTCTGTACTAGGCTATTTTGATGCCCCATCTTAGATAGATATTCAGATATTGTATTGACTATTACTTTGGTCCAGTGTATCTGATCTTCTTGATTACATAAATCCTGACCAAGAGAACAAGGGAAGAGATTCTGAATCTGGGAAAAGGAGATACTCAAGCATAAAGGTTGGTTACCTAGGTTGGTTACCTATATTTCTTTCTGCCTTAATTTGTTTTTTTGTCTAGAATTTATTCATCCATACTCTTTGTCAGGTTTTATCTCATTCGAATGAAAGTTCAAATGGAGCAAGCCCTGAGATATCTCCAAGAGATTCAAATCCCATTGTAGATGAGGAACAGAAAGTGAAAGAGCCATCAAAAGATGACAGTACTGAAATTATTTCTGAAGCTAAGGTTAAACAGCCTCCTGAATCATTTGAGCATCCAGCACCTTCTGAGCTACAACTAGAGATAGCTGAGGTGAACATTAATGCACCAAAGGAAGTTATTGAAGCTGAAAATTCAGAACCTGAAGATGGTTGGCAGCCTGTTCAAAGACCTAAATCAGCTGGGGTTCCAGGAAAACAGATGAAGCATTATCGCCCAACCACCAGAAAGGTGTATGAACCTGATAGTCATGATCCAACATATACTTCACAATACAAGGCAAGGAATTCCTATTCAAATAACCGGTATTATTTCTTAAGGAAGAGAACAGTTGTACCTACAACGTACACAGATCCTCAACAGCATGTGAAAGTTCAGACATCTGGTGCCAGGTTTGGTCGCAAAATTTATAAGGCTGTGACCTATCGGGTTAAGCCAGGGACTACAACCACAGAAGTGGTAGATACTTTTAAGAGTACAGAGCAGATGAGTGGTAAAGTAGAATCCCAGGTAACATACTCACAAGCACACAATCCTACCTCAACAGATCACAAAGAAAGTGAGTCACATGGAACTTTAGTTGCAAGTAGTGGAAATGCTCCATCATACAAAGATGTTGCATTAGCACGCCCTGGAACAATTGCCAAGACTCAAATACAGAAACCTAGAGATGATGTACCGCAGAACCAACCATCACTTGGTCAGATTATTGCACAAGAAATGAAAGATTCTTTGGTTGATTCACTCCAAGTGGAACAGGGGCCTGTCTCTGCAAATACCAATAATTCCAAAGAAGAAAGCAATGTGCTAGGGAAACCCCAGAAACTAGAAGAAACAAAATTCTCTGAAGGAGAACTGGAGATTGAGAATCTGGGCAAAGACAGGTTACAAGATTTGCCAATACCAACGGCTGAGGAATCTGGAATTGGAAGTGAGCCTGTAAATAGTAAAAAAGATGCCAATGTGTTAAGTAACACAAGTCAAGAACTATCAAGTAGTAGCAATGATGGTGCAGCTATTGAGTTTTCTGAGTCCGCTGGATCTGTAAAAACTGAAAAGTCTGATACTGAATTTTTTAAAGCTCTACCCCACAGTGCAGAAAATATTTCAGTTTCAGCATCTACGACAAACACAGGGAGTCTTGGAGGTGTTGGAAGTGAGAAGTCAAAGCCTGACTTAGTGCTAAGTAATATTGATTTGCGAGAGATGCCTAATAAGAAGCTATCTGCTTCTGCACCACCATTTAATCCATCTCCACCATCTGTACTTAGCCCCCTTTCTGGCAATGTTGGTCTTCCACCACCAGGTGCAATTCCAGGAGTAGGGCCTTGGCCTGTGAATGTATCCCTGCATCCTGGGCATTCAACTATGGTGCCAAATGGTCCTCCTTTGTGCACTTCCCCTCATCATTTGTACCCTCCTGCTCCCCGATCTCCTAATCTCATGCATCCTGTGCCATTTATTTATCCACCATATAGTCAACCACAGGTGGTTCCAACCACCACATTTCCCATGAACACTAATATTTTTCGGCCTAACCATTATGGATGGCAACCTTATATGGGCCCAGCACCATCAGAATTTGTGCCAATGTCATTATGGTCAAGTAGCCTTACTGTTGATTTCATTCCCACACCACATGTTGTTGACCCTATTTCTCAATCTTCAGCAGATAAACATATTCAATCTGATGCAGCTGTTGTTAGTATAGGCCCTTCACTGGACAGTAATGCTGTAGTGGCCAAGGAGGAGATGGAGACTCCTGCAGTGGTAGCAAGTGGCAATTTGATAAGCAACAAACATGATGATCAAGACAAACAATTAAAGGATTCCATTAGAGTTGAACTGAGTCCTGACATGCAAGAAGACAACAGTCATGATGAAGGTAGTTTCAGGATATATGTAAAGGGGAAAAGCCGTCGGAAACAAACTCTGAGAATCCCAATAAGTTTGCTTAACAGGACATATGGGTCACGCTCATTTAAGCTTGTCTATAACAAAGTAGTCAGAGAGAATGACATATTCAGGCCTTCGAGTGTGTCCTTTGCTGAAGTTGTTTCATCTGGCAACTAGACTATGCAAATTCTAAAGCATCTAATATTGGCATTAGTACCCAAGAGCAAATGGTCATGGATCTCCAATTCAAATGTACTAAAAGTTCTTATTTGGAAGGCAGCATTATTCTCATACCATATTCCAGGTAATGAGAAATTTGGTTCATAAACTTTCCCTGTCTATCCATAATGTTCCATTCATTGATATGCTAGTTGTCAATATTTGTGCAGATATGAAGTCCCGTCACTCGAAACTATTCAAAAAGGATAAATGTTTTTTTTTTTCATTTCAAATACGGTATGTTATCTTTGCAACAATTTCTTTGGTTGTTTCATGTTTGACTCCTCTGTCTCAATTTGCTAGATCAGTTTTTATTGCAGTTCTATCTACTTAAATATTCTTCCAATCAGCTTACATAGATCTGAGCACTGTTAAATATTCTTCCAATTAGCATACATAGATATGAGCATTGTTTTAGTGCCTTTGGAACTTTTGAAGGGTGATGCTTATCATTGACAGCATCTATGTGTACTTGTTTTCGTTGTTTTATGCTGTAAAATCAACCATATCATAGAGTTCTTTGGAGCAGAAAGCCATTGCAGCATTGATCCATCAGGATTATTGGTACAGTAGTTTCATTTAGCATGTGAAATTTGAGGACATAATATGACTTAATTAACTATGTAGAAGCGAGAGGGGCAGAAGAAAATTTTATTTTGTAAATACAGTCAAAGAACATCATTTCAAATCGTTAAGCTGCAAATTTTCACCTATTGTCTCATTTTCTGATTCAATTATAGAACTGTGACTCTACCTATTTTTTGTATATGGACAGCCTTCACCTTAAATTTTGTGTTAGGACATATGCAGTTCATTCTTATTTGCATTATTGACTTTTTGCTATTTTCGTGACATAACTTTGACCACTCTTTTTACACTCCTGTACTAATAAACTATAACAAAATTGACATCTTTGAAAGCATTTCAAAAGACAAATCTAGTCACATAGTCTATGTTGCCAATCTTGATCATTTAAACATATCACAGGTGACCACTGATTCTAGAGCATAAAAACTAGTAGAACCGACATAGCATACAGTAAATCTCCTTTGAATTATCTATATTATGCTCCCAAGTTTTTGGTGATTTGTCATACACTGTTAACCACTCTATTTACACCACATTACAGGTGTCGACAATCCTGTGTAGAGTCCAGAAGACTTACAAAGAGTTTTGTGAGATCCAGAACTAATAGGAGATGGAAGTATTACAAATAATACTTGACTGTCTAGACAGGCTGATTTTTCTTCAATTTTGATAGATTAAGAGAAAGGAATCCTCTTCAATTTTTGGAGCTCACTTTTGGGTTTTTGAAACCTAGCGTTTAGATTTTGTTTTCTTTTTTTTGCGCTGCCGCATCAAATAATCTGGCTTGTGCCTTTTTGTTCTCGAGAAACTAACATTATTCTTTTTTTATATAACAATAATACTGTCTATTCAGTAAAGCTGCTTGTTTGTGGATGCGAATTTCCCCCCACAAAACAAGTGGCAATTTGATATAATAAATCCATATATTCTGAATTTGATGAAGACTTAGTGTCAGGTCTGTTGTGAAGTTAAAATGCGTGACTACTGCCGTATATATTCTCTTACATATTTTAGAGAAGACTGATTCAATGCGACAGTACCGACATGTTTCCATTTGGTTGGCATTTTGTCGATTCGGCAACTTTGCATCTTGTAGACTAGACTGTGTTAGGCGCAAGGTCAGCCACAGGCTTAGCCTAGCGTATAGGCGTGCCAAACCGAGTATCTACATCTACATCCTAACATAGCTTTAGTGTTTCAACTACGACCCCATTGTCATTCCGGGCACCATGATTTTCTTGGTTGGCTTGAACTGCATCCCCAAGTGTTACATGCGCTCTTGCTATAGAGGAAGAAAACAAACCTTGTCTCCAACCTTCTCATCACCTCTACCACAAGAGTTTTGCTCAATGGTGAACCAGCGGAAGAAATTATACATCGGCGCGGCCTCCGACAAGGAGATCCGTTATCTCCAATGTTGTTTATACTTGTAATGGATGTCTTGAACAGTCTTTTTGTGAAAGCTAGTGATTTGGGCCTGTTGTAGCCACTCTCTAACCGGACAGCTGGACAAAGACTTTCTCTTTATACCGATGACGTTGCCTTGTTTATTAAGCCATTGGAGGGGACTTACATATTACTAGAGCAGTCCTAGATATCTTTGGTGAAGCCTCTGGCCTAAAAACCAACCTTGGTAAGAGGTGTACTATTCCAATTCAATGTAGAGATGATACTTTGGCGGAAGTTAGCAATATATTGCCATGTACAGCCTTAGATTTCCCTTGCACTTGTTTGGGGCTCCCTATCTCTAACAAGAAACTCAGCAAAACAGCTTTAATGCCCTGGGTTGAGAAGATTGCAGATAAGCTCCCAGGTTGGAAAGCTTCCCTCATGAATAGGGCTGGTCGTGCTACTCTAGTGATATATGTGCTCTCAGCTATTCCGGTGTATCTCCTGGTTGCTATCAATGTCCTAAAGTGGTTTGTCAAATTGATTAACAAATTCAGAAAAGGATTCCTTTGGAAGGGCAGGGAGCAGGCTAATAGAGGCTGCTGTTTGGTTGCTTGGGAAAAGGTGCAAAGACCAATTGACCTTGGAGGCCTTGGCATACTGAATCTTGAGACCATGAGCTGGGCCTTGCAGATGCGATGGCAATGGCTCAAGAAAACTCGAGCTGATCGTCCTTGGGTTGATTTGGAACTGCCTTGTCATGCTAACACATTGGCATTATTCTCTATTGCAGTAACAACCCAAGTTGGAAATGGCAACAACACACTGTTCTGGACAGATAGATGGCTCCATGGATGCTCCATTGCTGATTTGGCACCTGCAGTGGTTGCTCGTGTCAGACCTCAAATTAAAACCAAAAGAACAATGGCAGAGGCATGTAACACTCTGGTCTTAAGCATGCATAATCACTTGCATTCTTAAGCATAAGCATCATTATGCATAGCATTGATGAAAAGAGCAATTGTTATTTTATGTGGATGCTTGAATTATTCAAATTATGGTTGCATTTCACATGAATTGGATAAGTGGTATGAGTGTTTGGTGTTTGATGATCTCTAAAGTAACCTAGACATGATTAGGACACCAAATGAACCTAGGTTTATGTTTATGGTTTTGGTTAATTAAGCTTTGTTGTCATGGTTGACCAAGGTGGACCATGAAAGTGGTTTTGTTTGATTGATTTGAAAGTGATAGCTAGAGTGCTTGCATGTGTTTTCACCCTAAATAAAGTTTGCAGAGAATTTCATAAGGAACAAAAATTGTTATTATCACTTTTCATGAAAATGCTTGGAAGATGTTCAAAAATGTTGAAAAAGGCAGATTTAGGGGCTGTTTTTCTATTTTTAGGGATTTAAGGGGTATTTTCATTTGGATTTTTGTATTTCAAAATCTATGTAGAACCTGACCAAACTTTATATAGATGAAATGTTCTACTCTTCTAGAGATACATTTTCTCTAATATAAGTTTTGGCTAATTCGGCTTGGTTTGGGACATATAGGGCAGGAAAGTTTGTAGTAGGAGTCATGGAAATAGCATTTCAGTGACGGTTGGTCAAAACCGTCAGGGAAATGGCCGGCCACCGCCCATCGCGCCCAGCCCGCGCGCTCCGCGTGGTGCGCGTCCACCGGCGGTCCAGGGCGGCAGCGGCCGTTCCAACCGCGTTAACTCGCCCGCGCGCCCGCTATTCTTTTTGTCCCCGCTTCATTTTCCCCTCTCCCCACCTCTCTCCTCCCCGCAGCGCAGCTCGCCGGCGTCGCCATCGTCCGCCGCCGCCATTTTCGTCCGCCACCGCGCCATTTTCTTCCTGGAAGCCGCCATCGAGCTCGTCCGCGTGTGCTCCATCCTCTGCTGCCCTCACCTCGTCAAGCCGAGCCCGAGGTATGGCCCAATCGAGTGTGTTGCCGTCCGCCGCCATGACCGTGGCTCCGCGAGCTCGCGGTCCGCCGTGGCCCCAGTGATTGAGCTGCCATTTCCTTTCCCTTCCTCCAGCATTAGGTGCGCCTCATCGAGTAGCAGCTGTAGCCCTAGCTAATGGAGCCGATGCGGGTCACCTCTCGCCGAATTTGGCCTCGCCGTCGGCCGGGGAACCGCCGCTCCGGCGTGCGCACGGCCGAAGCCGCCACGGCTGTGCTCTGCCCTCAATAGAACCCTAGACCAATGCGCCTTGACCCGCTCATGCTTCCTCGCCGCTCGGCCACGCTGGAGAACCGCTGTCCCGGCCGGCAACGGTGAACCGAGCCACTCCTCTCTCCCCCCCTCTCGCAAGGACGTCGTCCTTGAATTCAAGGAAAGTCGAGGATATTTCTTCGTGAATTTCTGTTAACCTCAGGGTCTCCGGTGCAAAAGTGTTTTTCTTTTTTGTTTTAAATAACTGTTTCCAGATTTGAATAAAACCTTTGAAAAATCATAACTTCTTCATTTTTCATCCAAATGAGTTGGTTCAACTTGTAGTATTTTTATTATGAGAAGATCTATGCATGAAAAATATGAAATGTGAAATTTGTGATACTTTTCTGTATAGATTTATTTATCTCTATTAATTACTTTTATCTTAGAAAATGCATAAGTAATTCTCTGTTGCTCAAAAAAATATGAGACCAAGTTTGTTAGTCTTCTTATGTCATGCTCTATCTGTGAAAAATATTGTGAGGCTATGTCCTGTAGAAAGTTTGCTCTATCTAGCTATGGTGCCTATTTCCATTAAATGATAAATAATTCATAATAAATAATATATAAGGAATTTGTGCATGAAACTTTTTGGAGGATGTTTTTATGTCAATCTAAAGCTAAAAATGTTCTAAGATCTATTGTTTGATATTTTTCTATATACAAAGTATTTTATGCCCAGTGAATTATGCTGCCCTATTATTTTTGTGTAGGATAAAGTACTTACTGTTTTGACCTAAAATTTTTATGGTAGTCTACATTAGACATGCTTAAGCTTTTGTAATTTTTACTGAATTTTTTGAATAGTCTAAATTCATATTGCACTTCTACCCTAATTTCTTTTAATAAGTAATAATGCTTTAAAGCTATCATTTTATGTGTGTAAAAATGCTTTTTATGATATTTGTGATGTGTGTGATTTGTTATTGGTTTTGGTTCAGTAGAGGGTAGTATGCAAAATAATGGTTGTTTATAATTCCTTATAGCATGCGAGTAAATTGTAATGCGAAGCTTATTTAAAATTGGTCGGTAGAAGAGAATACAGATGACATGTGCTTATCTTACACGTTCCAAAATTATATCATTTATCTTAGCTGAGCATTCATTCACCATCAGCATCAGCATTGTATTTACTATGTATTCGTGGTATTCATACGCACCATGCATCATACAGGATCGTCAGAGCTCGAAACGGTAGTTCCCGGAGTATAAGAAGAGGAAGGCCAGCAGAAAGCTCTGGTGCGGGAGATAGCAGCAGAAGAGGATCCCAAAGCTGATCTTCCCGAGTGTCCCGACCATCAGCGAAGCTCTTTCCTGAAAGGCAAGCCCCGGAGCATTCTCCCTGTGGTTTACAAAATATCTAACTTGAGTCCTTTACTTGTTTGATGCATTAAGTTATAGGCGTTGTTTTATACCGTTGCTGCATTACTTATATTCCTTGCCCACTGTATATCCTTCAACCCTGTTAGGTTCAGGTGAGATTATCTGCTTAGCCTTGCTTAAACTAGATCGGTAGAAGTCGGGTGATTTTCTGTCATCCGCGTGTTATAGGTGGTGACTCAGAACATGGTTATCTCGGATAACCATGTGGAGATAATAAATCGAGACCGGGCGGGATTGGTGTTGGGACTGAACTGGAGGTTCGGTGAGGTTATCCTGTCTATGTCGAACTAGGACCCCGTCCGTTGTACGTCCTCAAGTCATATTGAACGCATGCCTCACATTTAGCTGGAAGGATAAGTCGTTCCGACCGCGAAGCCTGGGTTTGGTTTGGGCCAGGAGTCGACCTGCTGTACGCATCGTATTGGAGAAGATAAGGGACCAAGGGTTACACGGAGAGTAAGTCCAAGGTCAGGGTCGCCCTGAATAAGGCAGCTGGGCGGTTCCCGGATACGATGGTACCTGTTGATCTCGCGATTTTCCCGAATTGAATTTTTGGTGATCTGTATCTCACCGTGGCTGGTGAGTGTGGTTTGTGTGAGGAATACTCGCCAGCTGGTTAGTAATCGATTATAATCGCCATCGTTCCTGGACAGTGAACACTTGACTTGAGCAGCGGCATCGTAGTAAGAACTTGAACAAGAGATGAGATGGTTGAGCTGTTGAGATTGAAAGATACTCAACCGGAATTGGTTATTTTTCCTGTTGAATAATTATTACCATGCTTGTTTAGTACAGGTGCTAATGTAGCATGATAAGGTTAATCAAATTAAAATACAATGCTAGAAGGTTATGATCAATTCTTTCTTTAATGCAAGCTTTTTCGCAATTGATGAGTCAGCTATCCTATTTATACAGCCTTGTATATTCCTTGGAGTCAATTTTATTTTTAGTTTATGACGGGTAAGTCTAGCTGAGTACATTCTCGTACTCAGGGTTTTATTTTCCCATGTTGTTGCAGATGGTGAGATGTTTTATGGCTATTGTCAGCACTGCTTCTATCCCGCCTTGGGAGATGACTAGACCTTGGGCATGGTCACCCTTCTCTACTTAATGCTTTTGTTAGATGTTGATCAAGAACCTGGCACCGTATTTGAAATGAGTGTGTGTGGTATTTGAACTCAATCACTTCCGCTATTTTAAAATTTGAACTTGGTTTGTAATAACTTTATTCGTACTCCGATGGTGTAAAACTATGTGCGAACTATGTACGTTGTGAATGGTGAACGCTAAACTCATTACGATCTTGGTCATGCCGAAAAAGTTTGAAATCCTTCGAGATTTCGGTATGACTACCGGGTTTATTAGGTCTCAATCATGTAAGTTTGCTATCTAATGACGAATTACGTGCTTGTGCTCTAATAAATTGGTCGGTTCTGTTACAAGGCACTACAAAATAATGCTTGGGTGCGTGATATTCAAGGAGGCCTATCCATGATCGGACTTCCAGAGTACTTTCACCTTTGTGATGATCTTAGCGAGGTTGTGCTCTCCCAGGATGATGATCAACATATTTGAAGATTTGATGCCTCTGGAACATATTCAGCCAAATCTACCTACCAAGCTTTCTTCTATGGTTCAGTCACATTTGAGCCTTGGGGACGTTTATGGAAATCATGGGCCCCTGGAAAATGTAAAATTTTTATTTGGCTCGCCATTAGAAACCGATGTTGGACAGCAGATTGGCTTCTTGCTCGCAGGGGACTGTCACATCCAGCGAGATGCCCACTATGTGACCAAGAGGAGGAGACTATTCAACATCTGCTCACTAATTATATGTTCTCGCGGCAAGTATGGTTCAACATTCTTTCGCCCATGGAGATAGGTGAAGCAGTACCATAACAGAATGATTATAGCTTTGCTGATTGATGGGCCAAGTGTATTCGTAGAGTCAAGAAGGAGTACAGAAAAGGGGTTAATTCGCTAATCATTTTGACATCTTGGCTGATATGGAAACATCGCAATTCATGTGTCTTTGATGGAGCTACTCCATCCATTAATGAGGTCTTGAGGCAGTTTAGAGATGAATACAAACTGTGGTGCTTGGCTGGTGCTAAGAAGCTCCAAGCACATCAGTTAGATGGGGTAGGAACCTCTGTTTAGGTGCTTGGGGTTGGTCGCCACATGTGCCATAGGTGATAATGTTGTAAGTGTCCCAACCTCCTCATGTATGGTTCCGGTATCAATTGGTAATGTACTCGGACCTTTATCTTCTCTATAATACAATGATACGCAGCTCTCCTGCGTATTCGAGAAAAAAAATCATGGTCTTTGGCGAGGGCTCGACGGTTATCCATCTTGGATGCCCTCGCTCAGGGTGGTTAGCACCTTGTCTGTTTGTTTTGGGTCGTGCTTTCTGTGTCATTGCCAAGTTAGCTTCTTAGCAGCAGCAGCTGCTGCTGAAGAGTGTGTGTTGTGTGTGGTTAGAACCTATTTTTTATTATCTTCTTAGTATAATAAAGTGCAGCTCTTTTGTGTTTTAGAAAAAAACAGCTTAGGGTCAAGTCGATGATGTACATATTTGCAATATATATCAAAGCCGATCTCGGTCCGGACCAGAAAAGCGGCCGGGCTCAGTGTCACGTCTATGACCTAATGCACGAGTTGGCAAGCTAGCACGGGGATGACAGGAGCTTGGACCGTTGGACGGACCTCGAGAACTGCAGGACTCGCGCGTAGAATACTCCAGAATCCCAGAAGCCGGTGGGCGGTGGCGCCCAAACTAGAAGCATCCGTTCCTGCCGGATTGGCCAGCTCGTGCGGTGGGCAGCGCACGCCGGCGCTTTCCGCTTTGCGCGCGCGCGCGGACTCCCGGACACGCCACGTACGTGTCCAGCACCCCACCACCTGTGCGCGCGGCCGACGACGTTTGGGCGCGCGCGCGCTGCGCTGGCGGTGCGAGCACACGCGTCGGCGCCACACGCCGCCTCCGCGCATGCAAAGGGCAAAGCCGAAGGCGACCTGCTCGCCTCTGCGCGGCAGCATGCGCCGCTTCAGGCTCACGCTCCCCGGCCTGCGTCGGCAACGGATAGATAGAGATGAGCATCGTAGCAGGCTTGGCCGATTGGTCCCCTTCTCCTCTCCCCCTGCGTCTTTAAAACCAGGACGGCAGGATCTCCTGCTTCGTCAATTTAAGTTTGTCCATCCGCCTTCTTCGTCTAACTACTGTAGCTAGCTAGTAGCTCTCGAGTGCTCAAGTGCCACTGCGCAGCTGCCTGCTCGCCATTGCCGTGTTCAAAGCTTCTTAGGCTCGCTCTAGATCTGATCCAGGTAGGGTAGTTAGCTAGCAGCCTAGCACAGAAGTAGCTAGTGTTCACCCTCAGTCCGTGTGAGGAATCAAGAAAGAGAGAGGATGGCCGGCGTTGGCAGGAACATGGTGGCGCCGCTCATGGTGCTCAACCTCATCATGTACCTCATCGTCATCGGCTTCGCGAGCTGGAACCTCAACCACTTCATCAACGGCCAGACCAACTACCCAGGTACGTATAATGCTTATTAGCTATTAGCTAGTTCTTTGTAAGCTTGCTTGATGGCTGATGCGTGTTGCACTGATATATGATATGCAGGCGTTGCCGGCAACGGCGCGACGTTCTACTTCCTGGTGTTCGCGATCCTGGCGGGGGTGGTGGGCGCGGCGTCCAAGCTGGCCGGGGTGCACCACGTCCGCGCGTGGCGCCACGACAGCCTTGCCACCAACGCGGCGTCGTCGCTCATCGCCTGGGCCATCACGGCGCTCGCCTTCGGGCTGGCCTGCAAGGAGATCCACGTCGGGGGCCACCGCGGGTGGCGCCTCCGCGTGCTCGAGGCCTTCGTCATCATCCTCGCCTTCACGCAGCTCCTCTACGTGCTCATGCTCCACGCGGGGCTCTTCGGCGGCAGCGGCGGGTACCGGGACCACGACTACGGCGTCGGCGGCGCCGCCGGCGAGCCCAAGGGCGTCGCCAGGGTCTGATGACGACGAACGATTTCTGATCGATCGATCGTCAGTTAACGATCTATCAACTGAAGCTAGCAGCGTTCCACCGATCAGTGTGTGACGTAATAAGTAGTACGTGCCACTACGTACAGTACGTGTGTACCTAGCTAGTACAAGTCAGGTCACCTTGCTTCTGTTTTTTTTTTTTCCCTTCTGGTCTGTAAATGCGTCATGTATCCCGTGTCAAATGTAGTTTCTGTGTGCCGTCAGTTTCAGCCGGCCGGCCGGCCGGTCAGTGACACTGATAGAGATGTATCTGACATTGGTGTTGGCTCAATGTATCTGACCTTCATTTTACTGGATCTCTCCGGCCCGTCAATTCATTTTCGCTGCATGTTTGGCTCGTGTCCGACTCTCCCAATTTCTTTGTCACCGGTGGCATGACAGACTCCAAGTGTGCAATGAAGCTTCACCCGTCACTTTATTTTTGCTGCATGTTTGGCTCGTGTTCGACTCTCCCAATTTCTCTGTCATCGGTGGCACGTCAGACTCTAAGTCTACATATGAAGTTGAGTCGATAGGGGCTCTGAAATATTCTAAGTCTACATATGAAGTTGAGTTGATAGAGGCTCTGAAATATGTTTTCAAGCACAGTCTCTCTCTTTGCGAAATATATTTTCAAGCACAGTCTCTCTCTTTGCATATCAGATGGACCATATCATTACAACCAGACGAATTAGATCATCGCGCTGAAGCACTGCTATAGCTTCATGAAGCCAAGCCCGAGCATCATCATGACGCTGAAGCACTGCTATAGCTTCATGAAGCCAAGCCCGAGCATCATCATGTTAGGCTCGGCTGATAAACTCTAGAATCTCGTCCCATCATCATGTTAGGCTCGGCTGATAAACTCTAGAATCTCGTCCCGTTGTAGTGCCTAAACACACTGTGTCATGTTACATTTTAACAGAGCATGCCTTCAAGAATCCTGAGTGCCATAAATTGAACATCTAGAATCCTGAGCCATGTTTTTGTGATATCTAACATACCCGTTGGAATAGATTGCTTGGCTAGCCTCTAAGGAAGTTTCAGACTTTTAACGAAACCTTGATCTTCCATAGGTTTGCCTAGTCTCGCTGGTTTGCTGCAAAATCCGATTTTCATGCATTATGTTCTATCAATCCGTCCTTCGATCCCGGTTATCGATCAACATCCGGTAAGCCAATCGGACGGTAAAAGAACCTGATTTTTCCTAGTGTCAGGCCCGAAAATCCCTTTGCCTCCGAGTCGTCAGAGGTATACTGAGGAGTGAAGATCAATTCCCGATCCATAGGTATGAAATGGCTCTGTAGCGCCTGTATATCCCACGATGCAAATGTGGGATCAATAAGTTCGCAAACTCTTTTCGACGGCTCAATTCTTGCACATCTAACCGACCACAGCAGGCCATCCCTCGGCATCCAATTCATGTTCCATATGTGAGTATCTTCCCCGGTGCCAATTTTTCGAATCATTCCTTGCTTGAGCACCTCCTTACCATCAACAATGGCCCGCCAGACTCTTGACGGTGAGGGTCCCAATTCTGCCTCCAAGAAATCTTCCTCAGGAAAATAAACCGCCTTTAGTATTCTCGCATTGAGTGAAGATGGTTCCTGTAAGATACGTCATGCTTGCCTAGCTAACAAGGCAAGATTGAAAAGCTCAATGTCTCTGAAGCCTAATCCTCCCATATATTTAGGCTTGGTCATCTCCTCCCATGCCACCCAGCGTGTCTTTCTCTTGCCCTCCTTGCTTCCCCACCAGAAGCATCGAAGTAGGCTATCTAAGTGCTGACATAAGCCCCAAGGTAACCTACAACAAGACATGGAAAAAGTTGACAAAGCTTGCGCTACTGCCTTGATCAAGACTTCCTTGCCGCCAGCTGATAGCATCTGCTCTAGCCAGCCCTGCACTTTCTTCCACATCCTGTCCTTCAGGTACTTGAAAGCCCCATTGGCTGCTAAACCAACATCCGTAGGCATACCCAAATACTTCTCGCTGAGAGCTCCATTATGGACATCTAGTCAATCCATAATCTCTTCGCGGATGTTCCCACTGACAACTTTAACAAAGTGTATTGATGATTTGTCCATATTTACCCGTTGTCCTGAGGCTTGGCAGTAGATGTGTAACTCACCTCATCTGCACTCTCCCTATTCGCCTTGAAGAACAGCAGGCTATCATCTGCAAAGAGTAAGTGACTAACCAACGGAGCTGATGCAGCCACTAATATTCCACTGAGGTTCGATGACTGAATTCGTAATTTCAAGAGGCACGAGAGGCCCTCTGCTGCTAGTAAAAACAAATAGGGTGAGATTGGATCCCCCTGGCGGATCCCTCTCGATGGACGAAAATTCTCAAGACGTTGACCATTAAGCAAGACTGAGAACGATATTGTGGTAATATTATCATAATCATGTGAACCCACATCTGATGAAAGCCGAGTTTGATCATAATAGCTTGATCAACCGCTTTAGAGCGCAGTATCTCCTGTCTCGAGCTCTCTTCTTCTTCATATAGTGCATGCACTCGTAGGCTGTAATTATAGTATCAGTGATCAACCGTCCTGGAACAAACGCTGATTGTTCTTCCGAGATAATTTCTACTCTATCATAGGCCTTCCTCATATCCAGCTTTAGAGAGCAGTATCTCCTGTCTTGAGCTCTCTTCTTCTTCATATAGTGCATGCACTCGTAGGCTGTAATTATAGTATCAGTGATCAACCGTCCTGGAACAAACGCTGATTGTTCTTCTGAGATAATTTCTAGAAGCACTAACTTCATTATGTTTGCCATGACCTTTGATGCATTCTTATAAATAACATTACAAAGGCTAACCGGCCTGAACTGACCCAGCTCCTCTGGACTTTCCATTTTGGGAATTAGCACAACACAAGAAGTGTTAATAGCCGTTGGGTCATCTTATCCTCTCAGCATTCATAGCATAACTGTAGTTACTTCTTTCCCGCACAGCTCCCAATGACGCTGAAAAAAATGTGCTGGCAATCCATCCGGCCCTGGCGCTTTTGTTGAAAACATTTGGAAAAGCGCAGTCTTAACTTCTTCCTGCACAAACGGCATCACCAGCTTCTCATTCATAACCGCTGTAACTTCTTCCATCTCTAAAGTTCCTCCTGATCGATACAACTCCTTATAGAAGTTTGACGTCAGAACCCCCATCTCACCCTCATCTTCAGTAAAATGGCCATCTAGTTTTTTCAGCTTGGAGATAAGATTATTTTTTCCTCCTTTGGCTAGCTCTCATGTGAAAATTTTTTGTATTTTTGTCACCAGCCGCTAACCATGTAATCCTAGAGCGCCGCCACCACATAATCTCCTCCCTGTGGTTAAGCTCCATAATTTTCTCCACCACCTTAATTTCAGCATGTGATGGTCCAATAGTCCGCCCTGGGTCTGATTTGAGGCGGTCTAGCTCTAGGTTTAAGCGCTTCAACTCCTGACGAACATTGCCAAAAGTGTTCCTGTTCCATGCACTCAACTCGGATGACACTGAGTTAATCTTGAGTTGCAGTTCATGTAAAGTATGAGCTTCACCGACCTCTGTCCAAGAGTTAGCAAGCATTTTAGAGAAACTCTATTGAGATTCCCACATTGTTTCGTACTTGATGGTCTTCTATCTCCTCTTCCTCCTATCACGCTCCGTCTCCTGAACCCAACGAAGCATGATGGGATCATGGTTAGACGCTGCAGCAATAAGGTGTTGAACGTGCACTAGAGGAAAGCACGAACACCACTCAGCTATAGCAAGTGCTCGATCAAGATGCACACGGCAGTAAGAGACACCAACAACCCTCTTCTCAAACGTCCAACTTCTACCCTCATAACTGAGGTAAAAAAACCCACACACATCAATCATGTCGTGGAAGCTTGCAATTTGAGCCTGACTATGCTCCTACACACCAACATGTTCATGTCTGTGTAATACTTCATTGAAGTCACCAAGGCAAACCCAGGGAAGGTGTGAGGATGCCTTGATAAACTTCAACATATACCATGTTTAATGGCGCTCTGAAATATGATCTTCCCCATAAACACATGTCAATCTCCATGGTTCACTCCCATGCTCGGTAATAATAGCATCAATATGGTACCAGGAGTAAGGCAACAATTCCACTCTAGTTTTATTATTCCAGTAAATTCCAAGACCACTACTACGACCTGAACTACTGACAGCAAAGGAATTATTAAAACTAAGAGTACTTTTCAAAGACTCAACACGTGCTCTGTGGATCTGAGTTTCTAAAACACATAGCACTGTCGGGGAAAAATTTTTCACGAGCCCGCGAAGTTCCTTCATTGTCGCAGCATTGCCCAAGCCACAACAGTTCCAACTGATGCAACTCATTGTTCCTGGTGGCACTCCATCCTGGAACCCGCCACATTTTTCATTTTTCCTTCCTTGGTCTTCTTGAACTTGTTCCTGTCCCTTGGTGAGACATAGCCTAGTGGGGAGGAGGGATCTTACCACCAACATCTGCACTTTGGGACGTTTCAAAGGACAACTTCTTCTTCGACTCCAAGTTCTCTGGGATCTTCTTGTTGATCTCGGGTTTCAACGGACTGACAGCAGTATCCCCCAGATCATCATTTTTGCCTTGATTTAATCCAGCCTCCTTCGACGATCTCTTACGACAGCCATCGCTAGTACCAGATGCACTTGGCTTCTCCTTCCAAACGGACCCTCGGCCACCCTAACCGCGGCCAGCTCATCCACCCCCTCTCGGCGGCCAGCCTGTAGCACGCCCCAACCCCTTTGTGGTCCGACCACCAATCATCTGAGAGGAGTGCGGCCCATGAGCAATTGTGGCCCCTTCCATGGAGCTTCATCGGAGGAGGTCACCACCAGCGAGGGTTAGGGTTTACCCAGACCTCTCCCCATTCTGGCTCGTCCCCATTCCTCCTCCACATAGCCGGCGTCAGCCCTCCTCCCCGCCAGCAGCACGTGCCAGCGTCGGCCGTCCTCCACATCGCTATTGCCATCCGCCACCTCTCATTCCCAAATCCTCTCACCCAAACCCTACCTCTCGCCAGCCGCCGCCCATGGAGGCCGCTAAAAAGCACAAATCCGAGCTAATCGAGGGCCAAGAACCACTGGGGAGTGACAACAGAGTGGGCGAAACCAGCCTGGACTTCATCAGTCGGCTCCCCGATGAGGTTCTGGGCACAGTCATCTCCCTCCTCCCCACCAAGGACAGCGTCCGCACGCAGGCCATCTCCCGCCGCTAGCGCCCTCTCTGGCGAGCTGCGCCCCTCAACCTATGTGTTGACAACGACCTCAGCCACCAGGACGGGAAGCGAGTCGCCGTCATCTCCAAGATCCTCTTAGACCACCCCGGCCCCACCCGCCGCTTCGCCGTCCCTGGCATCTACCTCCATGACCACTACGTTAGGATCGACGGCTGGTTGCGCTCCCGGGCCCTCACTGGCCTCCGAGAGATCCTGTTTCACTACATCATTGAGAACCCACGGCTGCCTTACCCGCTACCGCCGTCCATCTTCGGCTTCGCACTCATCCTCTGCGTCGCCACCATCCTCTACTGCGACTTTCCCAGAGAGATTGAGCCATTGCTAAGTTTCCCTGCCTCAAGCATCTCACCGTGTATTGCGTCCTCGTGTTCGAAGATGCTCTCCATAGCCTGCTATGTGGTTGCCCTGTTCTTGAGAGCCTCTTGCTAGACGGGAATGTTGGCGTTGGTTGCAATAATGCAACATGGCATGTACATGCTGGGCATTGTTTATCTGTCACCATTCATTTGTGCTTTAAAATTCATGCTAAAACACTCTTTCCTACTTTTACACTCTCTCTTCCAATATTGTGTACTTTTGGTACTGCTGCACACATCTTGATGTAAAGCGGACGGTTAGGATAAGCAGCACCTAGCATATAGAGGCTAAAAAACTGCGTTCGCCTCTGTGTTAACTTGCCGTCCCTAAGGAGCATTGGCATCCGTGCTTCTTATTATGGTAGGAGGCTCGGCAAACATCCTAAGTACGCCCTATGTATTCAAAATGATATGATGTGCTGCTACTTAACTATATATGCAAGGATATGTGCCTCAATTATGTTTGGTTCAACAGTGTTACATTGTACGATTGAATACAATGGCACTGAGAGTCATTCTTGATCGATCTGGTTTACTAAAAAGAATGTGTGCTATGTTGAGTACACAAGTCAAGGCATACTACAATTCATTGCACACAATATTGGGTCATGATTCTTTCAAATCGAAATTAAGAACTGTGTTATGACTTAAGGCTAAATCTGTACCATTCAGACTCCAAAATACATATTCTTGTATATTGAGAACTGTGTTGACTGGACCTAATCGAGAATGTGGAGTGTGGACAAATATTAGGTGGTGTGGACAAATATTATCAAATGGCGTATTAATCCGATTCCACAACGGAGTGGGTTTTCTAACATTGATTTTTTGTACTAAAAAAAGATGTTTTTAAGCCGGGCATGTTGCTGTTTCTGGAGTATTAAGAACATTGGCATCTAAATTAGACATGCAGGAAACTAGATGAGAGGCAAGTGAATCAAAAAAAAAAAAAATCCAGAACCCCTTCTCTATGCATGCAAAGATTTAGGAAATTCTTGACATGTGCTTTCCCTTTTTGTAAATTGTGAGTGATCTTGTTGACTTCATGTTGTTGTTCCAGATAAGCAGAGCAACCACTGATGTCAGTAGTTGTTCTTCAAGGTGTGCCAAATGTTTGAGAAGCACTTTGTTTGTTTTGAACTGAATTGTATCTTCGAATGGTTTCTATAGATGAAATAAAAAAACGATACCTATTTTGCTTTCCAACATGTTGCAGGTACATAAGGAGCATAGCAGTGATATGTCAAACTATCTTAGTGTGCCGTGCAGGTATATTTATCTACATAAGGAGCCGAGCAGTGATCCTAAAGTATGTGCAGGCTACTAATTACGATATCTTTGCCATTTACATATATTTTTCATGCTATTTTGCTTTGGTTGACAATCCAGTAATAGTAACTATTGTGGCTTTTAATTTAAACTGGCCACAATGATGCATGTATATGTACCCAGTGGAGATTATCATGGAGTGCACAGGGATGTGTGTATGGTTGTTTAGAAGTCGCCAAAATTAGGCTTGCTCAATCGGATGGGTGATTTAGAGCATTTTCAAGGGACTAGTTAAATCTTTATGTAAATATAAATATGGCTATTAGAACATCTCCGAGAGCCTAGGTAAAAGAATCATCTAAACTCAGGATTTTCTAAAAATAGCCACTTAAAAGTACCCGAGTACTGCAACAGTCTCTCTAAAAATTAGCTCTTAACTATATTTAGTAGGTCCACGTCATATATGTGTGCCGCATCTTGTGAGAATAATTTCACATGGCAGTGGCGCATTGTAATGTCCTAGATGGCTAGATAGGGATGTGAATAGCCTATAAAAGTTTCTACAAAAATACTAGGTAAACTTTATTAGTGAGCAAGATTTTTATTGATAATTCTAGTATATTATGATCTCTAGTTCACACGAGGATTATGTCACTATAATCTAGAGCTAGCAAGAACAATTATTTCTACACAAGCCACACAAGATAAACTATAAAAGTAAATACAAGGAAGAAGGTGATGTTTCTTATACCAACGGTGAAGAGAAGATGTTGCCAATCAACAAGATGATAATCAGTCAATCACAATAGACAACAATATGAGAATGAAGCCAATAACCAATCGGATATAAGAGACATAATGATTTTTCCCCTGAGTTTCACTTGTGCACCGACAAGCTAGTCCCTGTTATTTCGACTAACACCTAGATGGTTCCTGGGTTAGGCCCTCAAACCAGCACCCTGCAAAGCACCTCAAGACACCACTCTCAAGTGCGGCAACTCAATGACACGAGAATTCCACTAGAGTTGCTTTTGACGCTCCGCCGAGTAAATCACAAGAACCTCTCACAAATCAACTAAAGGTGGGCAAGAACAATCACCAACTCTTCCCAACGCCTCCAACAACCTCGAAACCGGCTAGATGGCGGTACCCACCAAGAGTAACAAGAAATCCACCGATAAATCAACCCACAAGTACCACTAGATGATCTCATTTATAAAAATACACTTAGAACACATAATTTCACTTTAAATCAAGTAAACAAGTAAGAGAGATGAGTGGGAGGAGAAAGCTTAGCTCAAACTAAGAGGTTTGTCAACGAAAATGTCCAAGAGTGTAAGCATGAGCCGAACACCGACATATTTATAGAGGGGGTGAGGCCTCTCTCTCAAATGTGGTCGTTCGGGACCGTGGGACGCTCGTCCATTGAGCATTGGACGGAAATCCTCCCTGTCCGACACCTCCGTCAGACGCCGCACAACAATCCAGGGAACGACACGTGTCCACTTCTAGCATTGGATTCGAGCCGTTGCCGATCTATGAGAACCGTCGGCCGTTGGCAGACGCACTGCTGGACACTGGATCCTCCTCCATCCGACGATGTTAGTTGAAGCAGCCAAGAGCAATCGAGAGCAACCGACCGTCGGACAACTGTCCGATGCTCGCCGTCGGACGGAAGTTCCTCCGTCTGACGCCATGCGTCACACCACCGTTGGCCAGACCTCGCGTGCCAAACTCCAACGTTCAAATCCAGAGCATTGTACGCTCGCACCTGCGTCTCACATCATGTCTGACGAACTTCCATCCAGTAGTGTCCAGTTTCTACACCGAGAGCTCCAAAGCCATCGGACGGTGTCTGACTCTGACCATCAGACAGACCTGCTCCATCCGATGCCACGATTCAGCCAGCCATTGCCCAGTCCTTCACGCGCCAAATCCCACGACTCAAATCGACCGTGGGACGATGCCACCTGCGGCCGACGCCTCAGCGTCCGAAGGCCAGACAACCTGCGTCCGACGCCCTTTTCTCAAATTTCTTCAAGCGCGATCTTCACCACCTTGCCTCATGTACCAACTCCAAATATGTCTCGATCACTTGAGTTCATGATTTAGCATTTTATAAACATTTTGTAAGGATTTAGTTAGCACACTAGGTCCTATATGCATATGCAATTATGAATTCACCTAGTGGCACCTGTGTATCGAACCGCCAATAAGATATCCCCTCTTAATAGTTTGGCTATCATTCTAAATCACTCACATCTTCTTTGGTGTCTTAAGTGCAAAACAAAATGGCCCTATTACTTTACCTTTGTCTTAAGCCCATTTTAATTTTCCAATTCCATTATTCACCAAGTCCCGAGCACTTGATTATCTTCTTGGATCAAAATCAACCATCCACCATGATCATCTTGCTTCTCACTTGTCTAGGAACACCTTATCTAAATCATCCACTTAGCACAAGGTTAGTCCTAGGGTTTCATCTATAGCCAAAACTAAACTAGAGACTTTTAATCTTCTCTTTTTTGGTAATTGATGACAACCTTCACAAAAATGATTTCATAATAGAAGTTTTGAACTTGTCATGCTTGCCCAAGCAATTTGATCATGAATAAGATTTGGACAATCATTACAAATTCGATTTTGGTAGGATTAGCTCCCCCTATATATGTGCATAGAATTTGTATTGAAAGCTTTGCACATATGTATGGATAGGAAATGTTGGGAGAGTAATTGTACCAAAATGATGCTAAGGTATAAGAGATGAACTTTTAAGCGTGATACCAATCGAAGTTGCCATTTACACCATCCCTATCACCATTGTGTAATGGATATTCATCAAAACAAAAGAACCCCGTGAGATCAACATTAATAGCTGAGGCTCTTGATCCACTTGAAAATAATAACATGTCTAGTTACACCCTATGCATGCTAGTAGATCATTTTATCATTCAAGTTCTATATTAGCATTACATCAAACAATCATGTATGAGATTTAAATACATGTGCAAAGAGCAAGTCGTATGTTAATGTACAACCAAATGCAACAAAGAGTTTATGAGCTTGTTCCCCCTACTTGTATGGTTCAAAATTTTAATTTACCTTTTTTTATTGTCATATCTTTGTGACTTATCTCTCCCCTTTGTCATTAATTACTTAAAAGGTATGATCAAATTGTGGGGAGTAAGCTACATTGGTTCTTTTGATGAGGCAGAATCAAATTTTATCAAATTTGGTTCAATCTAGATCACTTGCCAAAGATACTTGATTCAGTTTGAACCAAAGATAAGGTTCTTCACACCTCTCTAGAAGGGTTATCTTGCCTATGTTGAATTGAGGGCAAAATGCACCACAGGTCCATTATCTTTTTCCTCGGTGTCATATAGATCCATTACCTTTAAAAGTGCAGTTTTGGGTCCATTACCTTTGTTTAATGTTCACCGAGGGTCCAAATCTATCTAGAAGCACTACTAGTGCTATTTTTGCCATTCATATTATCAATAAAAATAAAAAACTATAATAAATAAATGAATAATGATATAATCATATTTTAAAATGTGTATTACAAAATAAATAAATAAAATTATACAAAATAATATTAATAATAGAAAAATAAAGAAATATATTTAAATATAATTTTTAGTAACAAATATAGGATTTAAATTAAATCATATAACAATACTAAATTAAAGTTAATATTGATATTTGCATATTAAATATTTTATCATGTGCATATTCCTTGCGAATACAGATAATAGTTAAATACATATTTGGAATTGGATAGAAAAATATTAAGAAAAGTGGATATTTAATATGAATATCTATATTTAATATGTGGAGTATCAATTTTAGTATTCACATCAGAAATGGAAGTGAATACAAATATCCACTTTTACTGACTAATGATATTAGTTTTAGTATTATTAATGATGCGTTCAATAAAACTATTTAAAAGCTCTTTGACAAATGATTAATGTGAAAGGATAAAATATTTAATATGCACATAGCAATATTGACTTTAATTTAGTATTGTTATATGATTTAATTTGAATCCTATATTTGTTGCTAAAAATTATATTTAAATATATTCCTTTATTTTTTCTATTGTTAATATTATTTTATGTACTTTAATTCATTAATTTAATAATACATACTTTTAAATATGATTGAATCATTATTTATTATAGTTTTTTATTTATAATAGTGCAGGTGCGGTCAACAGCCACCGTGGAGAGCCACGTCGGTTGTCAACCTGCTTCTAGACAGATTTGGACCCTTGGTGAAACCCAAACAAAGATAATGGATCCAAAACTGTACTTCTAAAGATACTAGACCTATATGAAACAAAATAAAAAGGTAATGGATCCAAAAATACACTTTTAAAGGTAATGGACCTATATGACATAGAGGAAAAAGGTAATGGACCTGTGGTGTATTTTGCTCTTGAATTAAATACTTATAGCAAATTTTCTAGATTGAACACTAGGATTGCAAGCCCACAAACATATCATATGCCATCACTAGATCATATAAACATATAAGCAATAGTGGTACCATATATACATCAAATTTATTTAATTAAGAATAAATGCCCCTAAATGCAACTTGTATGTATATATGTTCTAACAATTCCTAATATCTTATGAATGACATGCCAATACATTTTTACCTTGCTTAATCGAAGGAGAGGCATGTCAATAAGTAGGTGAGGTGCATTCAACTCATGTTTGAGAAATCAAGAATGATGAACTCATTCCTTAGCTTGCAGAACCTCTTCTCATCAAGTGGATTGGTGAATATATCGGCAAATTGATCAACGGTGCCCACACTCTCAATAGCAATGTCACCCTTTTGTTGACGATCTCTGATGAAATGATGCCTAATGTCAATATGCTTTGTTCTTCCATGTTGAACCGGTTTTGAGTCATCTTGATTGCACTCAAATAGCAATGGTACATTCTTGAAATTGAGACCATAGTCCTTCAAGGTTGATTTCATCCATAGCAATTGTTCACAACAACTACCAGCACTAACATATTCAGCTTTGACGGTAGAAATTACCACACTATTTTATTTTTTGAGGACCATGAGACTAGTGATCTTCCAAGCAATTGACATGCGCCACTAGTGCCCATTGGAGTTGCTATTGGCTTTGCATCTTGCATTCCAAACTTATTGAACATGTCCCTCATGTACTTACCTTGACTCACAAATGTGCCATTCTTAATTTGCTTGACTTGAAGACCAAGGAAGAAACTAAGTTTTCGTTCTTTATCCAGTCTAACCTACAGAAGAGTATGAAAAATAAGCGGACCTATAATCCACTTGATCCAATTGAATGCTTTGAGTTTCATCTTAGTCATGCTATATTATAAAGGCATGAGACCTGATGTTGACTTTGCCAAGTTCTTTGTTTTGAATGCAAAAGTCCTAGAAAAAATGGTATTTGAATCTGACAACAGCCGCAATGATAAGTGGATGGCTGATCAACACAAATGGGTGCAACTGGACAACAGAGCTTCTCAAGGTGCTCACTTTGAATTCAGAAGACATCTTCGATTTCAACCGTGTACTTTAAGCGCATACATGATTTATGGATGGATGGTCCCTTTGACAACACTTATGCAGATGCTGCATGAAGATTTGGTGTGCATTTAGTAGATTGCCTTATTACAGCCTTTAGTTTGTTGCTTTGCAGTTTTTTGACATACGTATACTCTTACTAAAGCTCGAAACTGTGATCACTCTATTGAAGTTGTGAGCAGTATCAGTATGTGAAATTCGTTACAAAAGCTAACTATGCATGCCCATTTATAGAAGTCAATATTTTGGAGCAACATATATACAGTTTTCATTGGGTAACAGCCTCAATTCTTGTCCTTGCAATTGTTTGCTTACAAAACCATATGTGAATTTCTGGTGTTGATTAGATTAGATTTCATCGACCTTGTTGACAGAAGATATAGAAGTTTGGGGAAAAAGTAAGAGTTGTTTTTTAAATTTATTGCACCAACATATCTTGAGATGTTGCCTATAGATGAATGGTGATTTTTATAAGATTCTTAAAATTTTAGATCAACATAACTGCGTCAATTAGAAATATCTATTACCTTGGGATCCAACAGAAGTGTTGCCTTCATGGCTTTAAAACTAAATGATATATAATTACTACATATGTTGTCTGCATTCATAAACGGCTGGCAAAATTTAAAGTTTCTACTTGATGGCGTGGAGAGTATACGGCCACAAATAACTATGTATCAGCGTTATTTAACCGAAAAGTAGTCTCTAATCGGATAAGGTTTGAGTAAAACTGCTGAAATCCTAAGCTAGTGCAATGCTAAAAAAACAGAAACAAAAAAGAAACAAAACTCAATAAAATAAAATGTGTATAATACCATGCATGCCGACATGTCCACAATTACAATACTGGTCAAAATCTGATGCACAAAATCATCAGAATTTGATGCCCCATACAATTAATATACGTTTTTTTTTCTTTATCTCCCAAGAAGATGGCGACCTCGAGTGTTTGCTCCCTTGACCCTGAAGTTCAGAATCATGTAATCCCGTGGCTACAAACTGAATATACAGCAGGAAGAAAAATAAACGAATTACAAATCAGTTCGCTCGCTTAGATACATTACCTCTCTATCTCGGAGCCCATGTCAATTGCCATTCCTTTCAGCTCGCTTAGATTAGACAGATCATCATCCTGCTTTGCCTTCTCTATCTACAAAACAAGAAGCAACCTGATGATTATGGAATGCGCATGTGACATCTGACGCAGCAAGACTTCGTTACGTGTGGGAGATGCATTAGCCTCACACAAGTAGCTCCAACTTTCTCAAGTGCTTTTGCTAAAAAAAGAACTTTCTCAAAGTGCTGATGAGCATTCAGAACGGTAAATGCTGACAAGTAGGACCCACAATTCATCAGCGAAAGAAAAAGACACAAAGAGACAGACGGACAGATCAGAGGGTGGCAGAATCAAACGGCTGCAAAATCGAAACAGAGTTTTCATTACTTTTTCTTTCCCTTTCCGGTCTTTTACGTGTGTGCGTTAAAAAAGATTGTAATCTTATCAAAGCCACTAAAAAATTCAATCTATTACCCATCTCTGACTTCGAAAAAAATTTCTCATCCAAACTATTTCGTCCACTTCTCGTTTAACGGTGTCAAATTCTATTAAAAAAGTCTTAAATGCCCTTGAGTCAATGACAGCCAGGTCCTACCATCCCTTTCCTCTCTTCAGTAAGACAGTGTACGGTCATCCCCAACCTCCCCTCGCATGGTCGCTCTTCCCAAGCCCGCGCACGCGGCGTCGCTCGCGCCGCGTCCGAGCAGAGAAGGCGCGGGGCGCGCGACGGCGGCGTCGCTCGCGCCCGCGTCCGAGCGGAGAAGGCGCGGGGCCTCCGGGAGATCGAGTTTAGCTACGAAATCCGGCTTCTCTACATGATCGAGAACGCGCAGCTGCCCTACCCGCTACCACCGTCCGTGTTCCGCTTCGCACCCACCCTCTGCGTCGCCAGCATCGGCTACTGCGACTTCCCTAGGGAGATGGCGCCACTGCTCAAGTTTCCCTGCCTCAAGCAGTTCTCCCTGTGTTGCGTCTTGGTGTTGGAAGATGCTCTTCACAACCTGCTCTGTGGTTGCCCTGTTCTTGAGAGCCTCTTGGTGGACGGGATTGTCGGCGTTGGTTGTCTCCGCATTAACTCGCCCACTCTAAGGAGCATTGGCTTCCGTGTTTCTTGCTATAGGACGATAGTAGAAAATCATACTAATCTCCAATATCTTATTATAGAAGATGCCCCATGCCTTGAAAGATTGTTACCACTTTACTGGGGGGTCCATGGTCCAGCTACATTCCAAGTCGTGCGGGCACCAAAACTAGAGATATTAGGCTTTCTGTCCATTTGGATCACTAAACTCGAACTTGGAACCACAGTTTTTCAGGTAGCAGCAGGCTTTAGTTCTTCCGTTTTGTATTCTGGATTAATATTTGCTAGTGACTAATTGTGATGTCTCCTGATTTTTGTCTAGAAAATGATTGCCCAAAGCGTGCCAACCTCACATTAAAGGTTTTGGCACTTGACTCTTGGGGGCCTAATCTGGACTCAGTTGTTGACTTCCTCAAGTGTTTCCCCTGCTTGCAGAAGCTGTATATCAGGGTGAGTATTTGTCTTTGCTTGCTTCATGTGCCAATATGAACAATTGAGACATAAGTGAGCTGCCGTGTGACATTGCTGATTGCGTAGTAACTGCTTTCATATTGTTTTCTCATTTTTATCCAGTCTAAGCTACAGAAAAGTATGGAAAATAAGAGGAGCTATAGTCCACTGGATCCAATTAAATGCCTTGAGTCTCATCTTAGACAAGTGGTCATGATGTATTATGAGGGCATGGGGCCTGATGTTGACTTTGCCAAGTTCTTTGTTTTGAATGCAAAAGTCCTACAGAAAATGGTATTTGGATATGCGAACAGCCGCAGTGATAAGTGGATGGCTAATCAACACGGACTGCTGCAACTGGACAACAGAGCTTCTCAAGGTGCTCAATTTGAATTTAGAAGAGGTTCTTTTATTATTTCACCCGGGTACTACCAGCACACGCACAATTTGTGGATGGATGATCCCTTTTACAACACTTATGCAGATGCTGCATGAAGATTTGATGCACATTCAGAAGATTGTCTTATCATAGCCTTTAATTTGTTGCCTTGCAGTTTTTGACATACTCTTACTAAAATTAGTTTGAAACTGTAATCTGTCTATTGAAGTTGCGAGCAGTGCGAGCTGTAAATCCATTGCAACAGCTAACTTTTCATGCCCATTTATAGAAGTCAATCTTTTGGAGCAACATATATACTGTTTTTATGTGGAAGTTTCAGGTCAAATGATAAATAAAGATAAGACATCAATTATGTTTAGCCCCAGTACAACACAACAAACCCAGACCCAAGTTTTGGCTGAACTAAAGATAACCAAGCTTGCTAGGAATGAGAAATATTTTGGTCTACCCGTGTATATTGGTAAATCAAAGAAGCACATGTTTGGGTATATTAAAGGAAAAGTGTAGACACAAATTCAGGGCTGGCAAGAGAAATTGATCTCCAAGGATGGTAAAGAAATTATGATCAAGAGTTGCAGAAGCCATCCTTACTTATGCTATGTCTTGTTTTTTTGATCTCACTAAAGGTCTTTGTGAAGAAATCTCATCTATGATAGTGAGATATTGGAGTCAACAAGACAAGATAAATAAAATTCATTGGCTTCCTGGCAAAAGTTGACAAGGTCAAAAAGCAAAGGCGGGCTGGGCTTTCATGATTTATATTCTTTTAATGTGGCCATGCTTATTATGTTCAAAAGTGTTGAGGAGCCAAATATTTTCCAGATAAATCCATTCTTGAGGCATATGCAAAGGGGGCAGTTCATATACATGGAAAAGTTTGAAAGGGGTTCAATTATTGAAACAAGGGATAATCTGGAGAATTGGGGATGGTTGTTCTGTAAACATTTGGAGGTATCCCTGGATTCCAAGAAACTTCTCTAGGACGGTGATTACTCCTCAAAGGAACTCATTCCTCCAAAAGGTTGCTGATCTGATCAATCCTGTTACTGCCTCTTGGGATGAGTTGTTAGTTAGAGATACCTTTTGGGACGATGATGCAAGTATCATTTTATCGATTCCACTATTTGAGAATATAGAGGATTATCCTGCTTGGCATCCAGACCCACTTGTTTTTCAAATGCAAAGAAATATGGATATGTTGGCTGCTACTTAATCTTGAAGAGGTGAGAATTATCCTGCTATCACAAGCCTCTGTCCATGAAATTGTTTGAGAAAATCTGGGGCTATGACGAGGCAACACAACAAAAATAATCTTACTTTTATGGTCTTAGTGGCATGCTCGGTTTGCTGCTTTTCTGTTGGCACTGGGATTTTTGGAGGCCAAGTCAGATACGTCCCTGTTTATCTATCACCACGGAGCTGAGACTGCCTACCTGCTACTCTATGTTGACGATATTGTCCTCACAGCCTCTAGTCAGTCACTACTCTGTCGCATCATCACCTCTTTCCAGCAGGAGTTTGCTATGAAGGATCTTGGTGTGCTCCACCACTTCCTCGGGGTCACTGTTGAGCCTCGTCCCACCGGGCTACTTCTTCACCAGCGGCAGTACACTCTTGATATCCTGGAGCGAGCTAGGATGACTAACTGCAAGCCCTGCTCCACTACGGTTGACACACAGGGCAAGTTATCAGAGGCCGAGGACACCCCGGTGACAGACCCCACTGCATACCGGAGTCTTATCGGTGCACTTCAGTACCTCACCTTCACCGGGCCGGACATCACCTATGCAGTTCAGCAGATATGTCTCCACATGCATGATCCCCGAGAGCCCCACCTCACTGCTCTCAAGCGCCTCCTCCGCTACCTCCGCGGCACTGTCGACTATGGCCTGCTCCTCCACCGGTCTTCCTCCACCGAGCTCGTCGTCTGACGCCGACTGGGCCGGGTGTCCAGACACTCGGCACTCCACCTCCGGCTACGCTGTCTTTCTAGGCGGAAACCTGGTGTCTTGGTCGTCCAAGCACCAGCCGGTGGTCTCCCGCTCCAGTGCCGAGGCGGAGTACCGCGCTGTCTCTAACGGCGTGGCTGAGGCCTCCTGGCTCCGACAGCTCCTTGCTGAGCTCCACAGCCCTCTCTCCCAGAGCACGCTGGTCTACTGCGACAATGTCAGTGCGGTGTACCTTTCCACCAACCCTGTTCAGCACCAGCGGACCAAGCATGTGTAGATCGATCTACACTTTGTCCGCGATCGAGTCACCATCGGCGATGTTCGGGTCCTCCACGTCCCGACCACCTCCCAGTTTGCCGACATCTTCACCAAGGGCCTCCCGTCCTCGACCTTCACCGAGTTTCGTTCCAGCCTCAACATCTACGGTGGCTAGTTGCGTCTGTGGGGGGCTTGTTTGTGTGTTTTTTTTTGTGTCCAGTCTGTAACTTCACTGCGCCGGTAGTTTAGACTGCGGGGGTTGTTGAAGTATGTGTGTATTAGGCCCATGTATGATATGCTATATAGCTACCCTTCTAGGGTTAGCCCAAGTAATCTAATCACAATTTTCAACAAAGAGTAACACATCTAGTAAATCAAAATGGAGTTAATAATCTAGTTAAACCTGTGGATTATTACAAAGATAATTGTGATGGAGCTTTCCTTTCGAGATCATGAAGGCCAATTTGTTGCAGCTGGTGCAGGGTCTGAAGAGCACCTAATGAGTGCACGATAGCCTGTTTGAAGGGGCTTGAGTTGGCAGCATCCCTGGGTATGCTTCATATTCTTGCTGCTGTTGTGGCTAAAGTAATTGGAGATCCTGTCTTTGACAGATCCCCTCTTGGTAACATATTTGGAGAAATTAGAGCTTGAATGGTGTCTGATTTTTCAATCTGTTCTATCTCTCATTGCCCTTGGCCTCAGGCTTGTAATTCAGTTGCGCATACTGTACCTGCTTTTGGTCTTAATTCTGTAACTGGGCGTGTAATGGCAGGAATATGTCCCTGACTTTGTACCTGCACTGGTTGTCCAACGATTAGCCTGGACAGTATGTTTAATGAAAGTCTTTGTTCTCTCAACAGAAAGCCTCAATTCTTGCCCTTGCATGCATTTGTTTGCTTACAAACCCATTTGTGGTGTTGGTTTTCATTTATCTGTTGCTTCCTTTTTTTTGTCTACACAAAAGTTTACCTTGTCAGCACTTCTAATTATTTAGATTGACCTTGTTGATAGAAGATATACTCTCCAGGTTTATAAAAGAAGTTGTTTTGGACAGCGACACGATCTGTAGAGCATAACTTTGACTTCTTATTTTTATAAAAATATTTATTAGAAAGTGATATTGTATATTTTTATAAAAGTAGTTTTCAAAACAATCTATTTCATATAGTTTTCACATTTTTAAACTCTAACTTGAAAGTCATTCATAATTTATAGTCTAATGTTCGACGCAAGTCTTATCCAAACGGCCTTTTTTTAGGACTTGTTTTTTCATTAATCGCCTTCTTTTATTCATAACTTCAGATGTTGCCTATATATGAATGGTGATTTAAAAGATTCTTAAACCTTTAGATCAACGTAACTGGAAAAAAATAAATTAGCGTCAATTAGAATTTAGAAATATATCTATTACCTTCAGATAGAAGGAAGTATTGCCTTCAACAACAACCAAGCCTGTCAGTCCCAAGCAAGTTGGGGTAGGCTAGATTTGAGACCCAACAAACCACCCTCGGTCACGGTTCCGGCACGTCGATAGCCAATTTCCAAGCACTCCTATTCAGACACAGATCTCTAGGTATATCTCATTCTTTCAAATCTCTTTTTATTGTCTCCTCCCATGTCAACTTTGGCCTTCCTCTGCCTCTCCTCACATTATTATCTTGACTTAGAACTCCATAATGCACTGATGCCTCTGGAGGTCTCCTTTGGACATGGCCAAACCACCTCAACCGATGCTGGACAAGCCTTCATGGCTTTAAAATTAATAAAGGATACATATGCTGTCTGCATTCATAAATCGCTGGCAAAGTTTGAAGTTTCTACTTGATGACGGCGTGGAGAGCATACGGCCACAAATAACTATGCATCAGCACTATTTAACCGAAAGAAAGTTTCTAATCGGATAATGTGTCCGAGTAAAATCGCTGGAATCCTAAGCTCGTACAATGTTAAAAAAATCATAAAAAAGAAGCAAAACATTTAAAGTGTGACTAATACCATACAAGCCGCCATGTCCAATGTTACAATGCTGATCAAAATCTGATGCACAAAATCATCAGAACTTGATGCCCAATACAGTTAATGTGATATATCCAGGAGACAAGAATATATGTTTTGTTCTATCTCCCAAGAAGACGGCGAGCTCGAGTGTTTGCTCCCTTGACCCTGAAGTTTAGCTCGTCATAATCCTTCTCTGCATCGCCCATTGCTTTTGTTTGCCTGAATCCAACAAACATGGAGAGGACATGTCATAATCGCAGCTAATGTTCGCATAAGGCTCCAGCTTAAGAAACAATACTCCAAATTAATTAATAACTAACGAAATCTCTATCAACATTCAAACAGGCAGACAGCAATTCCTTTTTGGAAGTTGTAGATACTTTCTTGATAACTATTCTTCACTATTTTTATATTAATATAATGAAAAGAGTCGAAGACAAAGTGGAAGAAACATATACTGGTTATACATTAAAAATCGTGTAGGAAGACGAAGAAATGAATTAGTGACCACAAATCAGTCCAAAAATAGCGAAATGTGACATTACCTCTCTATCTCAGAGCCCATGTCAATGGCCATCCCTTTCAGCTCGGTCAGTATGTCGCTTAGATTAGATAGATCATCATCCTGCTTTGCCTTCTCCATCTACAAAAGAAACAACAAGATGATTAAGATACACATGTAGGACATCAGACGCATCAAGATTCCATCACATGCGGGAGATGCATTAGGTTCACATTTGTCTACAGTACCTCAACTTTCTCAAGTGCTGATGAGGGTTCAGAACGGAATTGGCGTGCATTTGATGGACGTGGATGATCTACCAACCCTAGTTTCTGCCTTTGCTCCAAATGACTGCCCTTCCTTATGAAGGAATCATCTGCATCCATCATTGCATCCATTCAGTCAGGAGCGCATCATAACCAATACCAAGTGGGACAAGTTTCTTTAATCATCATACAGTCCAGTTTAAGGTAATTACCTCTAGTTAGCATAGGACCCTTGATTGCGCCATTCTTCTTTGGCTTCCACTTTTTGGAAAATAGGCCCCCAAGATCACCCAATAGCTTCTCGCTCTGAAAAATTGTGTAAAAAGGACATCATTTAGTCAGTTCCTATCACCAACATGTCAGCAATGTGCGAAGGAGCATCCATACTCTGGCAGTCACAAAACAGTGTAACACGCATGTCATTGTTAGTACATTCAGGTTTTAACCCCCTCTACCCTCTAGAAGTACATACTTCTAAAGTTATTAGCCGGAGTCCAAGCAGATTTCAGGATTTCAGGGAGTGTCCAATTCTGGTTGGAATTGGTGTGATATCCCCCTACTTAAGCAGAATTAGGCTCATTAGTATAAAGATTCTGTTCATGCTGGCCAGCCATGTGCAAATGGAGCAGCATAAAACTTGCAAAAATGTTGACAATTGGAGGTTCAAATTCCCCTATGTAAATTAGTCAGCTAGCACACCCTATTGTTGGATTTCAGAATTCCTGAAACTGTCTGGATATGGAAGAACAGTGACTACCCTCTTCTTCAGGCGAACAGAAGAACTACGCTACTCCACACCACAAATGAAGAGAAGAAATTCCTTCGAAAAAAAGGGTTGTCGTGGTGGTTACCCTGGAGAGATCCTGGTCGATGTCGACGGCCATCATGTGGGTGCGGTGGATCTGCTGCCCCTGCTGGTGGACGGTGACGAGCGTCTTGGCTGCGGTGTCCCGCATCTCCTCGGCGATCCTGACGCACCCCTGCGTCCGGCGCGTGGTCTCCTCGGCCCTGTACGCCGCGTACCCCTCCAGCTCCTGCACCGACTGGGCCTCGAGGCCGCCGGCGTCGCGGAAGTCGGTCCGGTAGTGATGGTTGGTCGAGGAAGAGGAGAAGAGCCCGCTGCCGCCGGCGCCCAAGAGAGAGCCCCGCTGCTGCTCGTCCGGGGGCGGCACGGAGGAGGCCCGCCCCGCCGGCCGCTGTTGCCGCTGCTGCGGCTTGTCTTCGTCGGAGTCGGAATCGAAGGGGTTGGTGGGCTTCTTCTTGGGCGCGAAGAAGGATCGCTTCCCGCCGCTGCTCATGGTGGCGGCTGCTGGAGTCCTGGCGCCGCCGGCAAGTAATCGCGATCGGGATTCAGAAGTGTCTGCTCGTTTGTGCTTAGCCGTTCCTGTGGGGAATGGAATTGAGGAACCGGATTTACAGAATTTAGAATTGAACGTTCAACTCCCATGAATGAACTGAAATGAAATTCTTTCGATGAAAATAAGAACAGAAAGAGAGCAAGTGGAGCACCTGTACGAACGAAGGAAGGCGGAGAAGATCGACGGATCGGCAGCTGGGAACCGGGCAACGAACTGCGGCAGACCCGAAGGAGGAGGAGGAGGAGGAATGGGCGGCGCCGGTGGCAATATAACAGCTAGCCGAAGACGACGAGGAGCAACTCGGATATACCGTCGTGCCCTGGTCGGGGGGGAAAGTCCCAGCACGCGAGGATTGGACCGGACAGCAGGAAATGGTGAGCGAGGACACGGTCGCAGCGATGCCTCGATGGCGTGAGCCGTGACAGCAGGCACTGCACAGTGCACACAACGCCCGCGCCCGGCTCGATCCCATTTCCGTCTGGTTTCCGGCGGCTTCCTCCGGCTCGCTCGCGCACACGCGCTTCTTGTTCGGGAAAATTATGAGGTGGCTCTGTTGATAGGTGCGCGTGCGACTTTTTCCTCGTCAAGGACGCGGCGGCGGCTCGGTCAAGGACGGGCGGACGGGGACGGCATGGTTGATGGCGCTAGCAAAGTTAACGTGCTTTCTTGCTGTGCTTTGCTTACCGCTGAGTTAATTGTGGCCTTACGTTGTTTATTATACCGTGCGACGTAACGGGAATTCAAAAAAAAAATCAACGCGACTAGAAGATCATGAAGAGTACATAGTAGGATCTTATTGGTGCGCGTTTTATTTTGTTTTTGTAAGCACCAATCGTTTTCACATGCGTATGTACGCTAAGAAAAACGTCGTGCATCCATTTTCGAGCTAAGTTGTCATAGCAGCACACATGTTCTATGTGTTGATTCATGCAATCATGCCAATCAAAATATCTAAATAATTAGGTGTATAAGTATAACGCTCTTAAAGTTTAACAGTCGTCACAGATAATACTGAAATGAAAATGTAAGAACGTTCAATCAGGTCATATAAAATAGCGATTGGTCAAATTAAGTTCTTTCATTTCATTGTTTCATTAATAAACATATGCAAACCAAAATTTAGTTTTACCTCTTAAACTTTTGAAGGAAGATGCCCGATACTTGGTATATACATACATGATTCGCTACTTCTTTGACTAAGGACTAAAAAAAAGGAAACTACGTTTTTGACTAACAAAACCAAAAATATGTATCTAGGCAACCATGCAAGCAACAAATAAATGGGGGCATATCTCTAGGATAAACAACTGCATGTTATCGATGTAGTTCATGTTTCATTTTTCAGGATTTCTTATGAATATTACTTGAATTCATAAATGTACTTATGAGTAGATGGGTAGATGATACAGATATTTTCCATCTGTATCCAAGATTCATCCTTCAACTTCGAGTATTCAATATCCCATACCATGTTTGTATCCATATACTAAAATCTGAATATTTAATACCCGATACCGATTTCTCAAATCGCATATCATTGACTATTTGACCATTTCCCAAATACTCAAATCGCATATCATTAACTATTGACCATTTCCATTGGCATCTTATCCGACACAGTTGACCATCATCTCTAAACGAACCTAAATCCAAGAAATATTGTAGATATCTGTATATTTGAGTAAAGAAATTTGAGTCTCCAACATTTGCGAGCACGAGTAGAGACCTTATTGATGCAAGGTTGTTGCTCCCCGATCCTAAAGATAGGATAAAAAAATAAGAGACCCAAAGAGAAGCCTTGTTCTTTATCTAAAAAAAAAAAAAAAAGAGGAGCCCTGCTGGAGTTATTCAATACACTAGTTAGAAGCATAAAAGATATTACTGTATATCATTCGATAACCATATAGCACGGCATTACATTTTGTGTACCATATTCAACCTTTCTATGAAATCTCACAAAACCAACTCCGACGATTACAGTACACGACAAAAAAGGGCACCTTTACATACTTTAGTTTAACTATAGATTAATACTAATACTGTCTTCTAGTATAGACGAACATGTAATGAACAAGCCCTCCAATGAGCAGGCATACATAATTCGCTACATAAATACTGTGCAGGTTGCTCTGTTCCACTGGCAGATGCATATTCCTGCCTGCCTTATTGACAACCAAGTTTGTACACGGGAGCAGTGCAGAATCAAAACACCTTGCTGTTCAGTTCACCCGATCAATTTTGCGCCCAAGTAATAAAGAATGCTACACAATCAAACACCATATGCTGTATTCCACGGCCCAACCGCACAAGGTTTGCCACAGCCTCCATTTTCCCCACTATATCTCAGATATTAGGTTGAGGTTCCACCATGGATCAAAAGAAACTTGAGACATTTCTGTCTCTTATCTACAGAGGGGACATTGTAAATATGGGGACAAACACCGGCAAAAATACTCTTCAAGCATATGCTGATTGGGGGAGCTGATGTGCTGACATCCTAGTTGCAATCCAAGCCACACTCCTCAAGAAGTGGACCATCATCCTTTGCAAGGAAAGGATCAATCCGGACCCAAAGGAGCGAGAAGATTGAAGCCAGCAGAATGGACCAGACGATGACAATTGTTGGTGTCCTGTTTTGCCTTCCAACCAAACCTTTGAGGAAGGGATACAGATGGACAATCACCCAAAATGCAAAGAAGAGCTTCCCAAAGAGGGGACCCCATGACTCGTATCCGTTATTGATTGCATTGGAAACGCCAGCGACGACACCGATGAAGTTCAATAGGAGCAAAGTGGTAGGAGGTATCAATAAGGTAGTCCATTTGAATGTATACAGCTCTGAAAACTCCTCATCATCTCCACCCTTTGATGTCACAGTGAAGCTTGTATCAACACCAGCTATGACCTTGAGAAGTCCCTGGAACACAGCAAAGAGGTGCGAGGACACACCTCCAATGACCCAGAACTGCTCATTTCTCCACCAATCATCAATTCCAACACCACTCCATCTCATTTCTAGAATGCTTGTAGCAAAAATGCAAATAAAGAGTGACATGAACCACAGGCTGGCAACATTATTCAACTGCAACAGATGAAACAGCTAACATTAAGATTCAAGCATTCCACAGCATACAAAATTATAATTGAATAAGCTTTTATTTACCTCTGGAGTGATAAATTTCCCTGTCAATAAACAGATGGCAGGCAATGTACAGTAAGCCAAGAGGGGAATAGATGTCCAAGGATACACGATAGAGTTGATGTATGAAAATCTTTCCAAAAATTTCAGACCACCACCATACCCATACCAAAGAGGGCAATGATTGCTGAAGAAGATTTCAATAGACCCAAGAGCCCACCGAAGCACCTGGTGAAGACGATCTGAAAGATTCAGAGGTGCAGAACCTTTGAATGCAACCCGCTTCGGTATGCAATAAATTGACCGCCAACCATGACAATGCATCTTGAAACCAGTTAAAATATCTTCTGTAACTGATCCATAGATCCAGCCAATCTGAAAAGAAAATTATCATATGATTCACTATGTAACATATGATTTGACTCATCAACCAATAACAACCACAAGCTCTAGACTTTACCTCTTTTCCCCAGTCTGTCTTGTCTTCATAACCACAACTAATGACATGTATAGCTTCTTTCAGAAGAGAAGCAGGACTTGCACTCTTCAAGGTTCCACCATTCTCAAGAAGTGTGGATGTAACAAAGACAGAAGACTGACCAAATTTCTTTTCTAATTTTTGATGATTTACAATACCAGCTTTTTCATTCTCAGCTCCTACAGGGAACAGCACAGGGTTAGATAGGCAATCACAATGAAAAAGTTTCAAGAAAAGTGTTGAAAGGTCACAGTTACCTGGAGCAGCTTCGTCAATTTCACCAAAAGCATATGCAGGGGATTGATTTTCTTCTTTCTTGAAAAATAATAATTTTTTCTTCTGTGTTTTGGGTTTGGTAGTCTTCTTCTTCTGCTTCCTATTACCAAAGCAGCAACAGCAAAAGCACCACTTGGGCCAGCAGTTGCAAGTCCTTGATGGTGGCTTCTTTGTTTTGGGGGCATCATAACCATATAACGCCTGCCTTCTAAATACACATCCAGTACCAACATAAATCGGACCCTGAATACCATCCAAACCTTTCATGTTGATCTGCACAACACAAATGTTAGTAAAACATTGATCAAGGAAACTATACAATATAGACAACAGAACATCTCAGAAATATGAAAGCCAAACCTTACATCGAAAAAGACAACATTCCTGTTAGCATATCGGTCATGGCGATCAATCCCATCAAATCTCTGAGGGAACTGTACATAGCAAACCTTCTTTCCTAGTAAAGGGTCCATCATAAAGCACATTGCTTCCTTTATAGCCTTGCTGTTGTTGACATAGTGATCACAATCCAAGTTTAACAAATATGGAGCATTCGTTAGTACAGCAGAGACTCGGACCTGTGATACAGACAAACAAAAGTAATTAGAAACCCACTGTATCCCAGAGGTTATAGAAGACAGACAAACAAACAAATGATTCAAAGATGTAACAATTACCAATGCATTCATAGCACCAGCTTTCTTATGGTGGTCATAACCTGGTCGTTTCTCTCTTGAAACATAAACCAATCGTGGCAGTTCATTTCCCTCAGAGTCAAGACCTCCACTTTGGCCAAGGAAGACCTATTTGTACAGAAGAATTAACTTCTCTTGTCTTGGTGATAAGAGACGGAAAAAAATAGATGCTTGAAGCATGCCACAATACTACGTAGCAACAAACCATAAGGCTTACCTGAATCATTCCAGGATGATCACGAACATTGTTTCCAGGCCAGGGGGTACCATCTTGCATTGTCCATCCTTCTTCAGGAACTTTCTGTGCTTTAGCAACCAAGGCATTGATTCTGACCTTGAATTCCTCATATTCTCTCTGAAAATAATCCAAAATTATTTTAATTAACACACTCTTAACAAACAGGATAGCAGACAACACATTATAAAGAAAAGGACAAATCAGGCACCTTCATTGCTCTCCTCTCCCTAACAAAACTTGCAGCCACCTTGTCTCTCAAATAGTCTATCTTCTGTTGGAAGTACCACTCTGGAGCACGAGGTTCAATATTGTACCTTTTGCAGAAAGGAACCCATTTCTTTGCAAATTCAGATGTTTCAGATAGTGCTTCAAATGTTAGCATTGCGGCACCATCATCAGAAACATAGCAAGAAACCTTATCGACTGGATAATCCACCGAAAGGATAGATAGAACAGTATTTGCTGTGACCAAAGGAGGTTCCTTTAAGGGATCAACTGTACTGACAAAAAAATCAATTGGAGCAAGTTGAGACGGCTGGCCTTCCTTGTCGAACCTATCCATACAAGCAATTAATCACAATACAACAGGAAGAGAAGGTAAATATTAGTAGGTGGCAACAGTAGCTAACCTCAGTGACAGCCGGTCTAGGTAAGTCTCTCTCTCAATAGGGAACCACTTTGGGAATTGATCAAGAATCCAAGACATGGCAAACCAGATTTCACAGATAACAGATATGAGCCACAAAGCAAATGCATCATTCACTGGATGCATCACTCGGTAGTGGAAGAAGAACCCCAAAACCACAAGCCGAATAATGATAATCATCCTATATGGATTGATCTGGCTTGATGGAAGTGGAATTTTCCTGGACAACGGCTGTCTTGCTTCATCCATTCTGGTAAAGAAAGAAAAATTTAGCTTAAAGTTAATACTTCAGTCTAGTCTGCTTCTGGAAATATCAAATGGAACGTAACGTGTAGTAAAGATACATGCAGGGCAAACACGTTAAATTTTATAGAGTACATACTATACTGGCCCATTGCGCATTGTCATCCGTGATTCATTCAAACAAAGGCAAAACTAAAAAAAAATGAATCCACCAGTTTCTTTCATTTTACTAAGAAAATCGGAAGCATTACTTTTTTTGTGAGTGATAATTATGACAAAGGTGGAAAATGGTATCCTGCACAGAGCATGGACTATTTTGGAAATTAATTTGGATGAGTACATGCAACCAAATAGCATAAAACATTAAAGAGACATTAAACTAACAGGGACAAACAAGTTTTGAGGGTCATACAGTGGTAGATCAGCATCATCACCATCATCACCACCACCATCATTCTTCGTCTGGTGCATCCTCTCCTGTCTCTGCTTCCAACTCTCCATCCGCTCCTTCCAAGCAACACTACCATACCCATATGCAGCAAGATCCTTGGATGGGTCCATAGACCTGGGTTGCACTGGAACAACAACAGTTAATCAATTAAATTCAGGGCACCACAACCACACCTAAGTTTAGGCTGATGATCATCCAAAGAAATACATACCAGGTAAGCTGGGATCCGCATAAGGAAGGGGATGGATCCTCTTTCCCCCACCGCCCATGAAAGAAGGCACCAGCGCGTGCTGCTCCGGTGGGATGTCATCGACCTGCAATCACACCAGCAGAAACAAGCAATTGAGCCATTGGCACACCAATAACCCACCACATACGGAGGCGGCACGGGAACAGTGATACTTGGATTCGGCAGTAACAGTACCATTTGCCCGTTGGTGAGGAGCGGAACATTGGGGTTGAGCTGGAAAGGCTGATGCACGCCATTAGGGTCACCTCCACGGCCGTAGCTCATGTGGCCGTAGAGCATGGACTCAGCCACAGACTGCGAATCATTGCCGTCCCAGTTGAATTCGTTGTCAATGTCATCGACGCCGTCCTCCTCCTCATCGCCGGTCACACGCTGGCAGCCTGCAAACACATAGGACGAGTTGAATGAACAATTCAGACTAATAAAGAAGAATCATCGACCCGCCAAACGACAGTAATTCACTGGCGCCAGGGTGGGTGGAGCTGCATTTGGGTGGATGAAGTTGGGGACACCCACCCTTGAGGCGCTTGTATCGGGTCTTGCACTGGGGGCAGTTCTGCGTGCCCTCCCGGCGCTCGTACTCGTAGCAGTCCCGGCAGACGGGGAAGGCGCACTCGTTGCACGCCACGAAGGGCTCCCCGCCGGGGGCGAGGCCGACGTCGTCGCCGCAAATCTGGCACATATGACCGTTCTGCTCCCGCAGCGGCTCCGGCTGCACGCACACACATATAGAAACAAATAAAATCAGCGCCGTAACGCTCGCTCCTCTCGCAAGGGAGCCGGGAATCGAAGCGGCGCGCGCGCACGTACCCCGGGATCGCCGTCGCGGCGGATGACGACGAGCTCGTTCCGGTTGTGGGAGCCGGCCACCAGCCCGGCACTCGCCTCCATCGCTATCTCCGCTCCTCCTCCTCCGCCGCCCCCGACGAAGGCGCAGGATACTGACCGGTGGTAGCTCCTCTCGCTCTAGCAGCAGATCTCCATCCGAGCGATTTTTCTCACCGAGCGCCGCGCCGCGCCAACGAAGAAGACGAGGAGGAGAGGAGAGGAGAGCAGGAATGCGTGCCAGCGGCGGGCGGCAGCGTCGGTCGGAGGGGATTAGCGAGGCGAGCGGGGGATTTTTAAAGAAAATTGGGGGAGAAGAGAAGGAGAGTGTCGGTGGACGCAGAAAAAAAAGGGGTAGGGGCCAAAAAGAAAAAGGAAAGACGGCCAAGGAAAGGGCCGCGCCAACTACTAGTGTTGACACAAATGGGAGGTAATTTTTGGGATGAAAAGTGAGCGCTGCCAAAAAGCTTTGCCGCGTCAAAAACCACAGGTGTTTTATGGAGGAAAATCACAGCTGGCCAAGCCACATCATCTTACTCATGGGCTGAAACGACACAACGAACGAGGTCAATCCGGGGAACACAAACAAGGAAAGGAGGGAGAGATGGATGCGTCTCACCCGTCACCACAAGGGAACCATGCCATGGATGGATGTCCAGCCAATGATTTCAACCATCTTGTTTTGGTTCATAGTTATAGAGGAAATCCATCTTGCAAAAATTAATACGAAAATGTTTAGTTATTAGAAACTACTAACAAAATCTTATTCAGTCGGACATTGAAATATATATCTACGGGGATACTATTCATATGTTACGACGAATGCCCGGCAAAATAGTAGTCAACGCTCAAGAAAAGCGCTAATAGTCAAGATATGGTGACAACCAAGGACAATGGTAATGTAAGGATCCGATATTTATTTTTAATTTAAATTTTATATCTAGAAAAAAATATATCACCATCCTATCTATATGACGAACTTGAGATAGAACAATAGTTGCTACAAAATAAAAATCAAAAGATGACCAAGTAAGGACATGAGCATTCCATATGAATTGCGATATATATTCCTCGATACATCTTCATCGTCATTGATCTACAATTTGATTTAATATTCTACTATTTCTAACTCAGCACCAAATAGATGTTATATTACTTTGTTCGAAAAGGAGATGTTATTATATTACTATGTTGTAGTTAAATGTGAAATTCTTTTTACCAGTGATCTAGAGCAGAAACTAGAAATATAATCATAATGGTTTATGCCCTATACAACCTCATTGATGTGCTACTATAACAACATCAATCTGTTTATGGGACAAATAGCATCAGCACTTGGCTGAAAAATACCATGACAACCAAGGAATTAAGGCTATAGTCAATTGTCAAAAACTTTTAACTGCTAATCTGGACAATACTAACTCAACCTTATTGATTTGTGCCTATGGCTTGTGGTATATCTAGAGTGATATTCTAGGTTGTGATGACAAATGCTAGATAAAATATTTGTCAACGCTAGCACCATGAGTCCACGACATAGCGATAGCCAAGAGGAAAACAAAACCACTCTCTTTATTATGAAATGTTGACCATTGATTAAAGATTATCTAAAATATTACTATTAGGAAGTACTCCCTCCATCCAAAATTGGATCATATGAGAAAAATTGAGTTTTCCAAAAATCAGAATCCTATGAGCAAAATTGATTAAAAATAGTAGTCTTCAAGAAAAAAGAAAAAAAGACATGAGCATCTCATATTTTGCCTTTTCCACTGTGCGCCAAATCACTATGTTTTACTTAATTGTCAAAAAATTTGACCACCAACCTAATGTAGAAACTAATAGCTCCAACTTAATAATTCATTCCCCCTTAGCGATATACTAGAATAATATTACTTGTTTTGTTGGGTTTATTTGGATGGAAGCATGAAAACTTGCAAGACCCAGACATCAATCTTACCCATCCGATTTTGGAAACCTAGAGCTAGGATGTGTTACTCGGTATTAGCCCATAGGCTTGCGTACAAACAAGGGAGAATTATGAAAATGGCATCAAAAAAACTTAAGCTTAGGAAATTGGCCCTATTTTTTTTTGAACTTAGGAATCTAGCCTCAAAACCAAATTTTCTTAGGAAAATGGCCTTCCGTCAAGTCCGTGAGGCAAATCCGTTAGTTTAGACACTGTGGTGCGAGCGAAAGACCACTTTACCCCTCATCTTTGAAATTCATAACTGGAGTTTGGTAACTCCAATTTTGGTGAACCAAATTTTGCTGTGCTCCTTGAGATGTCTAGTTTTTATTAAAAATATGAAACTGGTCATTTTTTGTTGAACTATTTATTTGGTAACTTCAAAAATATGTGATTATATATGTGGTTATGTGCTTGAAATATACATGTGCGGCTATGTGTTTGAAATTTGTGAATATATACAATAATTGAACAAAACTCTATTTTTTATTTTTTTCTCTTAGGGGTAAAATGATCTTTTTACCCTAAAGTTAACACTGTTAAGGGCCAAAACTGACGGAAGGCCATTTTCCTAAAAAAATTTGGTTTTGAGGCCAGATTCCTAAATTCAAAAAAAATAGGGCCAGTTTTCTAAGCTCAAGTTATTTTGAGGCCATTTTCCTAATTCTCCCTACAAACAAGCCCATAACAATGAATATGGATATACTAGTAAAGCACAAGGCCGAAAAAACAATGATAGCCCCGAAAATTAAGGAGGTTATTATTGGCATCCATTATTTATTGAAATTATATTATTTTTGAAATGTTGAGTGCTGCTCCAAGATTTAATGTTTCACTATTACGACTACTGTTCAAAGAAAATGTTCCACGACTATGAAGTACTGACTCTACTCCATATATATAGATGTGATATTATAATGCTATAGTCAATACTTGAAACTCTTACCACGAACTTGGGCTATATAAACTACTCAATAATAACTCATTTTTTTAAGTCTTGCCTAGTGCCCTGTGTGGCATATTTTGAGGGACATTAGTAGGCTCCAATGATAAAAGGTGGACAAGAACGAGATAGTACCCGGCACTAGCACCAAAGATGTGCAGCATATCTAAATACAACAGTACCGCTAGCATCCCATATGTAGCTATTTCATGGAAAATGTTCATAGTTGACCTAAGATTCATATATTAAAGTTAACTATGAGGCTGTAGTGACGAATGCAATAAAATAGTATTTTATGAGAGAATAAGCCGAAATAAACTAAGACTAGAACAAGGAAACAAGACCTCATGAAAAAGGCCACATGAAAAACTCTGACCACTTCCTCTCAATGTTACCCTAGTGATATGCCTCCCTAATGGATTCTAGCTCAGTTTACTTTTATCTATGTATATGTATATGGAATAATGTCCTCGATTGTGAATATTTAATATCAAAAAAAACATTGTGAATATTTGAAAAACTGTTGATCCGTGATACAAGCATTCCAAATGCATGCATCATCATTATTATTGACCCCCCAACCCTACATTCCCCTGTTGCCAAGCATTTCCATCCATAATAGTAGTATCCTATGGAGGAGAATGGAGGGAGAGAATATTTGCAATAATTAAGGACACATTGAGATTTATATATCTTGCTTTTATTTTCCTCGCTAATTTTCTTTGGTACTCCGTAGGGAATCATAATAATCCGATAATGAATTGCACACGCACGGCAAATGCGGAAGCACGAGGGCCGCAGTGTGTGATTCCACACGATGGTACCTCTGGTCGAGGTATTACACAAGAAGAAAACAAAAGTCGTCGCGCCAGCGGAAAATATTAAATTTGTTTAGCCACCCACACTGGTATTAGTAGGCGTATTAGTAGTAGGGCCCCTCCTATATATGGAGAAAAGAGATATATAGGCCAGAGTGACCGCACCCAAATGCCCAATGTTGGAGTACGTGTTTATTAGGCTTACGAGACCCATGTATGACATGCTATATAGCTATATTTTTAGGGTTAGCCCAAGTAATCCAACCATAATTTCTAGCATGGTATCAAGCTAGGGTTTCTCCTTTTTTTCTCCCTTCCCTCCTCCCCAGCCGCCAGCTGCCGCCGGCTAGCCTGTCATCGCTGCAGCCATGGCTGGCACTCCTCCTCCTTCTCCTCCTCCCTCTTCCACCTATTTTCACTGCTTCCCCCCTCTCCCCAACCACACGTGGGCGCAGGTTGCCCGTCCTCCTCCTCCAGCAGCCACCCCGAGCGCTCCCAGCGCCGCCGCCACTGCTCTCCTCCTGGCGATGGGCGCGGGTGCCGCGGGCGCGGGCGCCGGGGATGCGGACGCCGTGGCAGCCGCCGTCGCCACTGCCGGGCTGGGCATGCCGCTGGACGACACTGTCGCTGACGCCATGCCGCGCGTGCTTGGCGCAGGCGTGAGTGCCTCTCCCTTCCCTACCCCGCCTCATCTGCCGCCCACTTCCCACCTCCACGCAGCGGGTCCCGACTCCGCCCTCGTCGCCGCCCTTATCGCTGCCCGGGCTGTTGCCGCGAAAGGCCAGGCTTGTGTGCGTGCGGCCGCCCTCGCTTGGGAGCGCGAGCGCGATGCGGCCCATGCACTAGCCCGCCAGATCGTCGAGGCGAAGCAGCTCCTTGTCCTCCTAGCCTCAAATGACATCGAGGCCACCTCCTCCGGCTCGACGGGTCACCGCGTGTCCCACACCACGGTCATCTGGCATGATCCGGTCGATCCGCTCGTGGCGTAGCTCCACTACCAGGCCGAGGGTGTCCAGAACATCTGGCTCCTCATCCCAGTTGTCCTCGAGCCTAAGTCGCCCTCCTACGCCCGTTGGCGGGACCTGTCCTCTTCACCCCCCGTCGCTACGCCCTCGATGACCACATCCTCGTCGATGCCTCGGTAGCGGTCCAGTCCCCCTCGTGGCTGCGCCTTGACAGCATCGTGCTCTCCTGGATCCTTGGGACGATCTCCCTTGACCTCCACGACCTTATCCGCAACTCTGCTGACGCTCGCCGGGCCTGGCTTCGGCTCGAGGGCCAGTTTCTGGGCAATGCCGAAGCCCGGGTTCTGCGTCTCGATGCGAGCTTTCGTACCTTCACCCAAGGTGACCTCTCCGTTGGCGAGTTCTGCCGCCAAATGAAGGGCATGGCAGACTCCCTCGGCAACCTTGGTTGGCCTGTGGAGGACCGCATCCTGGTCATCAACGTCCTCTGTGGGCTCAGTGACCGCTACGCCCACCTCTGGACGTGGATCACCTGGCAGCGCCCCTTCTCCACCTTCCTGCAGGTCCATGACGACCTTGTCATGGAGGAGCTCACTCAGGACATCCAGCCAGGGTCCACCTCCGCACCAGGGTATCTCTCCGCACCGGGGTCCTCGTCTTCCTTGACTACCCTTGCCGCTACTCCTTCGCCGTCGTCGTCTCTTCTTGGTCCTCCTCCCCCCGAGCCGAGTGGGGGTGGGGGCCGTGGCAGCTGCTGTCGCCACGGAGGGGGACGTGGTGCGGGTCCTGACCGTGGGAGCAACCTGGCGTCGGCGCCTCCACGGGGTGCACCCTGGCCGTCTTTTCACAACCCATGGTTGGGGCGCATCTCTATGTGGCCCTTCCAGGCTCCCGGTGGTGAGCCTCGCCCACCGGCGGCCATGCTCGCTGGTGCTCTTTCGGGGTTTCACTCCGCGTCTCCGTGGGCTACACCTCCCGGTGTCTCGTCCGGGCCTGTCGGTTGGGACCTGGCGGCCTTGGCCTGCTCCTTCAGCACCATGGCCCTGACACCACCTGTCGGTCCAGACTAGATTGCCGACTCGGGCACCACTTACCACACTACTCCCGACCCTGGTATACTCTCCTCCATTCACCCTCCTTTTTCCTTTCACCCTTCGTCCATCATGGTCGCAAATGGTTCGTGTCTTCCTGTCATGTCCGTGGGTGCCGCCGACGCTCATGGCTCCTTTCGTCTTTCTGATGTTCTTGTTGCACCTTCTATGGTTCACAACCTTCTTTCTATTCGTCGATTTACAGCCATGCGCACCCTTCTGCTCTAGGCGTCGCTTCCTGCTCGCTTTTGGGCTGAGAGTCTGCACACCTCCACCTATCTTCTTAAATGCCTTCCTTCCGCTGTCTGCCTAGCTCCTACGTCACACCACGCTCTCTTCGGTACCTGTCGATGAAACCTCATCGGCAGTCTACCATGGGATACCCCGAGGTAGTAGATTGCGGTGAGGGCGCGCTAAGATCTATGACCTAGATGTGAGATGCAAGACAAACAACCAGGGTTTATCTAGGTTCAGGCCGCTCAGAAGCGTAATACCCTACGTCCTGCGTCTCTGCTGCTGTATTGATGAGTATCGGAGTACAATGAGATGAGATCAGATGCCTCAGGCACGGAGGTCTGAGTTACAAGAGAGATCATGGAGATCTGCTCTGTGTTGAGAGGTGTAGTCGTAATGACCTGGTCTGTCTAAGGACCTCTGCCCCTCCTTGTATATGCCAAAGGGACAGAGTTACAAGTAGAATAGCCTATTTGGTACTGTTACTAAACCCTGCAGTGCGCGTCGTGTGCCGCACGTCTTCATCTTGGGCTGGGCCGTCTTCGATGGTGTGACCCAAGTATAGCCGCGAGGGTATATGGGGGTCATATCCCCACAGTACCCCTCCTCGGTATGAGCACCTTCGTGTCTTCGGGTGTGCATGTTACCCTAACACCACTGCCACCACTCCCCACAAGCTGGCTCCCCGTTTGACTCTGTGTGTATTTCTCGGGTATTCCCCGGATCACAAGGGTTACCGTTGCTTTGACCTCACCTCTCGTCGAGTCCTCATCTCTCGCCATGTGGTGTTTGATGAGTCCGTCTTCCCCTTCTCCACCACCACCACATCCACTTCCACCCCTGACCTTGACCTCTTCTCTCTATTTCCCACTGACACAGTGGTCTAGCCACCTTTGCCATTGTATCTTGCAGGTACTACTACACCGTGCCCTTCGACGGGCCCGTGCCCCAGCTCATCGCCCGCCAGTGACGCCCCTGGCCCTGCGCCCTGCCCGGGTCCGGAGGCGTCGCCCTCCAGTGCTGCCCTTGCCCCTACGCTCGACGCGGATCCGGGGACGCCGGCTTCCGCACCTCCTGCGTGTTTCGCCTAGCCGGTGCACGTCTACCAGCACTGTGCGTGGCCGGCTCCGCTGCCTCAGTCACCACCGGTGGCCTCTTCTCCACCGGCGATGCCTACACCACCGCCGCGACTCCCGGCTACCCGTGTCGTGCCGCCGGTGTACCAACCACCACTCCTTTACCGACACCCGCGTCTTGTTCACCCTATGGTGATGCGACACGTGGCTGGTACCCTGCAGTCCCAGGCTCTCGCAGCGATGCCCGGCGACCCACAGGTCTCTCTTGTACCCTCTTCCATTCGCGACGCCTTGTTGGACCCTCACTAGCGCCGCGCGATGATAGAGGAGTACGCGGCGCTCCTCGCCAACCAGACATGGGATCTGGTGCCCCGTCCGCCCGGCTCCAACGTTGTCACCGGCAAGTGGATCTGGACACACAAGCGGCGGGCTGATGTACCCTTGATAGGTACAAGGCTCGTTGGGTTCTCCGAGGTTTCACTCAGCGCCCTAGAGTCGACTATGATGAGACATTCAGCCCAGTGGTGAAGCTAGCCACCGTCCGCACGGTGCTCTCACTGGCTCTCACTCACTCATGGCCTGTGCATCAGCTGGACATCAAGAATGCTTTTCTACACGGTACTCTCATTGAGACAGTCTACTGCAGCCAGCCGGCGGTGTTTGTTGACTCTTCTCGTCCTGACATGGTCTACTGGCTCAACAAGTCTCTCTACGGCCTCAAGCAGGCCCCTCGGGTGTGGTACTCTCGGTTTGCTACTTTCCTGTTGATACTGAGATTTATGGAGGCCAAGTCAGATACGTCCCTGTTTATCTATCACCACAGAGCTGAGACTGCCTACCTGCTGCTCTGTGTTGATGATATTGTCCTCACAGCCTCCAGTCAGTCACTACTCCGCCACATCATCACCTCTCTTCAGCAGGAGTTTGCTATGAAGGAACTTGGTGTGCTCCACCACTTCCTCAGGGTCACTGTTGAGCCTCGTCCCACCGGGCTACTTCTTCACCAGCAGCAGTACACTCTTGATATGCTGGAGCGAGAAGGGATGACTAACTGCAAGCCCTGTTCCATTCCGGTTGACACACAGGGCAAGCTGTCAGAGGCCTAGGGCACCCCAGTGACAAATCCCATTGCATACTGGAGTCTTGCCGGTGCACTTCAGTACCTCACCTTCACCAGGCCAGACATCACCTATGTAGTTCAGCAGATATGTCTCCACATGCATGATCCCCGAGAGCCCCACCTCACTGCTCTCAAGCGCCTCCTCCGCTACTTCCGCGGCACTGTCGACTACGGCCTGCTTCTCCACCGGTCTTCCTCCACCGAGCTCATCGTCTACACTGACGCCGACTGAGCCGGGTGTCCTGACACTCGGCGCTCCACCTCCGGCTACGCTGTCTTTCTGGGCGAAAACCTGGTGTCCTGGTCGTCCAAGCGACAGCCGGTGGTCTCCAGCTCCAGTGCCGAGGCGGAGTACCGCGCTGTCGCTAACGGCGTGGCTGAGACCTCCAGGCTCCGATAGCTCCTTGCCGAGCTCCACAGCCCTCTCTCCCGGAGCACGCTGGTCTACTGCGACAACGTCAGTGCGGTGTACCTCTTCACCAACCCTGTTTAGCACCAGCGGACCAAGCATGTGGAGATCGATCTACACTTTATCCGTGATCGAGTCGCCATCGGCAATGTTCAGGTCCTCCACGTCCCGACCACCTCCCAGTTTGCCGATATCTTCACTAAGGGCCTCCCGTCCTCGACCTTCACCGAGTTTCGCTCCAGCCTCAACATCACCGGTGGCTAGTTGCGTCTGTAGGGGGCTCGTGTGTGTGCTTTTCTTTTTGTGTCCAGTCTGTAACTCCGCTGCGCCGGTAGTTCAGACTCCCGGGGGTGTTAGAGTACGTGTGTATTGGACCCATGAGGCTCATATATAACATGCTATATAGCTACCTTTTTAGAGTTAGCCTGAATAATACAATCACAATTTTTAGCAGCCAACGATGACTGCAGAATTGAGGAACAAGCGGAAAGATACGTAAAGTGTCGGTCGGTCAGCCAGTCATGTAACCACCACGCAACCCAGCTGCACACGCGAGCGACACATGCCTGCCTGCATGCCCCGACCCGAGGAGGATCACACACAAACGCCAAGAGAAAGAAAGAAAAGGTAGCTAGCAGCTCACCCCCACTCCCACTCCCACTACCAGCACAGCACTCCCCGTCCAGTCCCCAAAATAAAAGGCGTGGTGGTGGTTACCGGGAATAATTAGCAACGTAACCGCCGTGGTAATCGATGGCTGTCTCTCACGAGCGGATCCAGCGACCCGATCGAGTCGGCAGCTGGTAGAGGCTGGGATCCATCGTGCATGATGATGACGGATTGACGACGGGCGGCGGGGGGAAGAGTGAGATGAGAGGAACGCACCAACGACCAACACCAGCAGGCCGGCGGTAACCCCTCCAGCTCCGGCTCAGAAGCCCGCCGGCCCCGGGAGCTAGCTGATGCTGATCGGTATCATGACAAAACGGGCGGTAGGTGAAGGGTCCCTCGTGTTCATCTCTTCTCTTCGTTTTCGTCCGCACGCAAGGCAAAGGCAGCAACGCTAACTCAACCTAGGCTAGCTAATCGATGGGCAGGCAGCTAACAACTCCTACTCCTCCTAATCGGCTTTCATTAGTCGACGCGAGACCCAAATTATATTAGTTAGGTTGTTATATATGGGCAGGTTAATATTCGACGCGCGGCATGAGGAAGACGTGCATGCGCGCGCAACGTTTCCTGCTAGCTTTCTGACCACGTTTCATGTCGCTGGGTTTCTTGTTGGCTAAATAAAATTAAATCTTTTTACTTCTTTTTCTTCTTCTTCTTCTGAGAAGAAAACTAAAGATTGATAAAGCTTTTTGATTTGTCTTTTTTGTCTCTTTTTTTTTTGTGATGATGAAGAAAATGGTATTTATGCCAAGAGATCCTGAGAAGACCCTATAATTCAAGTGAGCACCGACCAGAGACCAGGGCTGTGACTTGTGAGAGAACGTCCTAACGGCTAACTGTTGGAGATGATGTCCTGATTATTTGATACACTTATTATTGTTTTTGAAAAAAAGACAAGTTGTAAATAATTAATCCTGACAGAACAAACTCAACCGGATGTAATGACAGTGGGTCTCTCTCTGTCTATATAAATGAAATATTATACTCTGTAGTTAAGCAATCTTATCAGAGATGTGAGCGACCGAGGCGGAAATAGGATTTTGGACGGCAGGCGCCTGTGTGCCGCGGTCCCGTGACAGATAGCGACATGGGTTGGGTCTTGGTCTTTATTGAATTGATATACTCCTTGCTAGCTAGCTAATTGCAATTTAAAAATGTTTGCACGATGTGATCCCCCGACCAACCGGCTGGCCGACTAAAACCGATTAGACTGGGCCAAAAAATGTTACGTGTACTACATCGCACGCTGCTACAGTGCGCGATTGGTCCGGGATTTATTGCATATATATTGTGACGAATTATGGAGGGTTCAGGTGGCCAAATAATCCCTGATTTTATTCCCCCCTCTGCTTCACTTCACTAAGTACTAACTAATAGCTGATTATATCGCTGCCTTCAAGTTCAGCTAGCCTTATTTGCTAAGCATATTTGACGAATTATAAGCATATTTCGTCACATCTTTCTGTGTTAGATCCTCTTTGAAACGCAGACATTTTATATGGCTATTGTACACGAAATTTATAGGAATTGATTTCTTTTAATCGAAAACCACAAAATTTAGAAGAAAAAAGCACCTTAGATTTCATAAAGCGGCCGTGCCGACGTGCCGTGTAATCTCGTAGTGTTGTTGCTACCATGCGTGTTGAGTGTCTAGTTAGTTGGTGGGGAGATTAAAATAGGAACAACTTAGACGAAATTGTAGCTCTGTTTCTGATTTAGTCGTACGTCCCAGTAGTTGTAGGCCCCCCTAATAGCTGGACACAGACGTTGTCAGTTAGACTGTCAAGACTCACTAATCTTATTTGCACAGGCGAGAGAGATGCATTAGTATTCATATTCACTGGACAAGTAGCAGCTCTCTCTCTCTACAGCCACACGCTCACTTCATCTTAGTTTGCCACGTCCTTCACAAAATTCACAAGGAGCGGCCGACAGTATAGTAAACCTGTTCGGCTGGCGGCTGCAAGTATTGGAGCTTTTTTTTTTTACACCTCTCATCTAAGTATAGCCGTAGCATCTGTTTATGAACAGACACACACCAACACCATAGACATGCACACCATACTCACACCCTAAGTACATAAACAGATCCTACAACTACACATAGATATGAAGATCACGTCCTTTCGGAGATCAACGAAACCATCCAAGCCTCCGTAGACGATGTACGTATCGCTATCCCTTTGTGACACCACGCGAGAGAGGTTGAATCTGAAAAATAAAAAAAAAACCCTGATGAGAAATCGTGGGTCAAGCAGGACTTGAACCCACGGCCGGCTGCTCCACAACCTGGAGACTCATTCGCACGAGCTACAGCTCGTTCCCATTGGAGCTTATTTGCAGCACCAGCGGCCTTGCTGCCTCTCTGCTGGCACTGTGCAGTAGCTGTTTTTGGCTGCAAAGAAGTTCCTTCTCTCAAGTCTTCTCTCCCACCCTCAATCATCAGAGTGTGGACTACTATCTATAATACGCTGTTCTTAATACTAGTGTTTAAGTCCTGTAATACTATACTGCTGCTTTGGAAGATGGTGACATTCAACCAGCACTATGAACTAAGCAGGTTTTCTCATACCATCAGCCCATCCCTAGTGGTAACCACTAGCAGAGTGCCAAATTCTTCCATTTTTATTCTTTTTTTTAAAAAAAACGTTAAGTTGTTCTTGGACCTCTCATCTGGTGCGTATACAACTATTATTTATCAGATTCAGATCCAAAGCATTTAGAAGATGGTACTGAACCCGAGATGAGCAGTACCCCCCCATTTATCACATTCAGATCACGAAGCTATAAAAAAGAGAAACTCCACAAACTCACATTGTACTACAAAATAGTCCATCCATATTATTATCGTTCAGTTCAGTACTGATCTGAATTCTTAAACTCCAAAAACTTATCAGATCGCGCGCTCATTCTGAGGCTGGATTTTCAGCAAAAAGGAGCTGCGGCAGTGGCGCACAGGCTGTATATAGTGGACCCTGAAGCAGGCCTGGAAGCAAGGCACCCCGAAGCAAAGCTGCTCTGTCGATTTCCGCGGTCCGTAACACAGAGGACTGCGCGCACATGTTTGCCACATGCTTTGCAGCAGCAGCATCACCCCCAAACAAACATGTGATCCATATCCTCTCTCCATAAGCTTGACGAACTGTGCATCTGTTCTCCAGCATGTTGCATGTATAGACAGATCTCAAGGACGAAATGCAACAGGAGGTCAGGAATGTTCAAATGTGGTGTGCTTTTGGTGAGGAGACAGCAATGTCATCCTGTTGCTGCTCTTCCGATCCTCTGCTGTCAAACGGCGATTAATCTAATGTAATCTACTAGCTACTGGCTACTACGACCTCATCAATATTCTTCTGACTATTTCTTTCAGGGAAAAAATATTCTTCTGACTAAAAGGAGCAGCAAATGATGAAAGCGTGACTTGCTCAGAGCTCAGAAGGTTCCATTCTTTCAACTGTCAGACAGTGATTCCAGTGCCATAAAATCTTGCAGAGCGGCGGATGAATTGTTTAATCTCGGTTAGTGTGAGTGGCGGGCGCCTCAATGATTGGAATATTATGCACGGATGGCCAGCTTGTTGTGTAGAAAGAGAATCTTGTGGCTTTTCTTTGACGCAAATAGCTACATGTACTGCCATGTTGTTACCCACTCCTGCTTTTTACTTTTTTATGACTCCTACTTTTTATTATGTTCTAAGATGAAGATATAAGGGAAGATACTGTCGGCATGTGTCATATATAGTTTATACTGAACTTATGCAAATATTCTCTTATAAGAAGATAATAGTCTACCCCATAGGCCTAGGAACACCAATTTTACCAACCAAAGTGAGGCTTGTTGCGGTAGTATTGGGCAGTCCCACTTTTCTTTCCCGTGATAGCTGAGATTATTTTCCTTGATGATGGAAGAATTTTATTAATTCAATATCTTAGTCACACAACCTGAAATAAAAAACTTAGCAATCTAATAACAATAATCAATCCTGACGGACTAACCTATAACTTACAACCATTTGGGGGCCAAGGGTATGCCCGCAGATTGAGGGCGCATATGAGAGTTTTTTAGGATCTCCACAATTTGAGAGCTTGAATAGGAACTCGTTGTTTTCCTCTTATCACTCAAATTGTGAATAGAGTCCCTTAGGATCCTTGCTAGAGTTGCTTTAATGTTGTTGGAGTGCCCAAGGCTACTACAAGCTAGACCAAGTGATTATACACTCCATCTACCCTCTCAAGTGCATATTGATTATCCAAGGCACATGATAGAAGTTAGGGTTCATCTTTATGTGAGTTAAGCCTTAGAGATTGGTTTGTTGTACCCTTGTAAATGTTGGATGTGTCGGAGCACTTGAGGTCTTGGTGTTTTGAGGCGATGTCGATATTTCTGAGTTTGGTATGGAGTGATGGTGACTTGGTGTGCACAAGACAAGGGGACCCCTTTCTTCATGGAGAAGCTCCATAGTGGACGATGATAGAACGAGTGAGAAAGTCAGGTGTCACTGGTGAGCATTTGTGGTTTGTGTCATTTGCCTTGGTTGTGCAAATCTTTGTGGCTAGCTCAATGTCGTGAACGGGGGCAAAGGCTTGATAACCGAAGCGTACATTGATTGAGCTTCGGCATGGACTAGGGTTATGGTTTGTCAACTGATTCTCACAGAGTTTACCCTCTGTTGACTTACTCTTATCGTACTTAAACTTCTATTTTGTGCTTCTTTTGTGTGGCCTTTACCTTTTCTAAATTAGCAAATGTTACATGGTAGAATTAACTTTGAGTTGTAAAACTCTTTGTTAGCTTGGGTAGGCAGAGCACTTTTGAAAAGAAAAAAACTTAGGACTACACCAAACTAGTTAATTATCTTATGCATGTGTGTTTTGCTAGTGATGTGACATATCAATCGCCTAAGGGTGATATATATACTAAGTGCAATCTTCCTGCCATTTTATTCCACATCACGCAGTCAGTCACTTGGTAGGCACTAGGCCAAAGGCCAAACAATGCAAGTATTTCGATAGTGGGCCTGAAAAGTGAATAACTTCATATTTGAAGGTCGAAATGGAATCGAGGTGAGAGTTCATTGTAAAAAAAAGGTGTGTGGCGCCTATGTTGTCGTAATGGGATGGAATGCGTATGGACAAGTTGCCAAGTCTTCTTAACTTTGTATGAAGTTTGAACACAGATGCAAAGAGAATTTGTGGACCCAAACACGAAAGAGATGCAAGCTTCTAGTGTGGTTCGAAACTGGATGTGGGTTCCACATTTAGAGGTCAAAAATGAAATTGAGGCCAAGCTTCAGAGTAAAAGAAAAAAAAACTTGGTATTTAGGATGCCGACCGAGCCTCCATTTTATTGTTACTGCTTACGGTCGAACGACTTTTTTTAAAAGACGGCAAAAGCTTTGCCGTGATTTCTACTAGACGAATAAAGAAAAAGAAGGCAAGCGTCCTGCCTAGTTTTTAAAGTAGAAACTGGACGAAAATCACGCATACAATTGTGGAGGATATCCTACTCCCACAGCACACCTAGGTACCATGTCAACTCAACTCGCGCCATAAAAGAGCGTCAACTCAACTCTACTCAACTCCACACTTAGTCGGACTGGGACATCGACTCAACTCTACTCAACCTAAGAACTAAGCAACTGAAAACAAAGGAACACCTACTCCATCACTGGCACCAACCACGAACACAATGGCGGAAATGACAAACCAGCACTGCCCAACCACTCGACCGAGTCAAAATCCACAATGACGCCTTCAGGAAGGTTACGGCGCTGAAGCGCCGCCGTCGTTCGTCCATGACAGGACAAGGTTTTCACCCGTGGAGAGTATTGGTGGCACGACGCCCCTAACAGGGGTAACGACACCCGCAGATGCCGCCATCGCAAGGCTTTCGCCCAAAGAACCCCCAGCACGGACAGCGGACGGGAAGTCGGGTCCCCGCCAGACACCAAGACGTCGCTACCAGACATCCAGAAGAAGCCCCACCAGGGCTGACGCGCCGGCCACGCGAGCAGCCGCAAAGCTGCGCCAGCACCCCGCGCGGACCACCTGTCGAACACGAGCCTCCCGCCACCATGTAAGTCCACCAACCGCCGAAGTCGTAGCCGCCGCCCGCCACCACCGCCGGCCGAATTGCCCCGCTGCTGGCACCGCCACCACCCTGAAGATACCGGATCTGGAGCAGAGCCCCGTACCAGCACCATCATGGACGCCAAGGCCTCCGTCCTCATAGAGACCGCCCCTCGACGGCAGTCGGCGACATGGGGGAGGGACGGCATAGACAAAAGCCGCCCCAACGCCAACACGAACCCCAGCCCCCCGTCACAAGATGGCCATCATGAAGAAGAAAAGGAGGGGGCGAGCAGAGAGGGAGGGAACCTCCCCGCTGCCCCCTGCGCCCGAACAGCAGGCGCACCAGCAGAGCGCCCTCCATCGGGGCCGGCCCTGCCAACAACACCGCCAAGGTACCGCAGACGAGTCGACGCCCGACCGGCCATGCCGCCACGGAATCGCCGAGGAAGTTGCTCTAGCCCCCACCCCAACGTGCCGTCGCCGAATCCGGCCAACCAGCAGCAGCCAGCTAGACAGCCAGAGCCGGCCAGCCTGCAGAGCCATCACCAGCAGCGCCAGAGGGGGGCCGTGGCGGCCGGTCAAACCCCCGGCCAGCCAGCCAACCGAGCCCCAGCGGGCTGGCCGGCCACCAGGGCAAGCCAACCCGGAGAGGGCTCACCGTCGACGCAAGGTCCCAGCAAAAAGGCCAGGTCTGGCCTTGGGTGGAGCTCCCTCCGCACCGGCCGCACGGATCCAGCAGGCCACCGCGCGGATCCAGCCCCGGAGGGACCGGAGCCGGCCGATGCAGCGCCCGCCGAAGAAGACCACCGTCGGAGCGTGCCGCAATCCCCGCACAGCACGGCCAGCAGGCACCGCGTCCACCGCCGCCACCCCCGGATCCGGCTCCGGGAGCCCCGGATTCGGCCACGGGCGCACCGGAGCCGTCGTTCCATGCTCCGCCGTCGCGTTCCCCGCCGTGGTCGGTGTCCTCACCATGGTGGCCTCCCCCGCCAGGAGGAGGAAGAGAGGCCCCGCCGCCGCCTTCCTCGCAGTCGTGCGGGCCTCCCGACGAGCTGCTCGGGTGGCAGCGAAGCAGAGGACATCGAATGGGGGGCGGCAGTGCAGTGGTTTCGGACGGCCGCCCGAGTTGCCCCAGGAGCGGAGCGACGCGGGGCGAGACTCAAAATGTCGATACGGTCCAACAACTATTCAAGTAACAGTAGCAGAACAAACAGGCCGCCCCGTGAGGACTCGAAGGCCCAATATACGACTGACCCAGTGTGCCAATCATTAGCAAGAAGTGAGCTGCGTGGGACGGGACGGTGGGAGAGGATCATGAACACTGCAACAATTTTTTTTTTTTGAAACTTAAGAGGCTCTCATGGTCCTATATTTGAAAACAAAAAAGTGCTCAGACGAATCGCGAGTAAGAGTATTTACAAACTAAAGGGTTCCAAAGTGATCCTGTCCTTGCTATTGCTTGCGTCTCTGTTCCTCTTTCTTCCTTCCTTCCAACTGTATCTCCCTCTGCTAACATACACGTCTGCAAAGAGAATTTCAGAGCCTCAAACATATACTCCAGTTGCAGTAAGTTTCCATTTAAAATTGACATTTTTTATTGCTCGTGGTCACGGAGGAATCAGTCCATTCTGTTTCTCACTAGCTCGACTGGAGATAAAACCTTGCTAAACCTCCGACGCAAGTAACCGTGCATCAGGATTTGGTAAGAAGCTATAATACCGTATCTCACACATCACATGACATTGTTGTGCCCCAGTTGCTTAACCTTAAGGTATCTTGACCGTATCGTTGATAATATAATATCACCCTTCTAGTTCTGTGTCAAACAGGAGGTGATTATTAACTGAAACTGGCCTATCTTGTTATCCCCTCTTGTGTGTTACGGTCTGCTACAAGAACATCGATCATTCTGCATATTGACCCGGCTCTCGCTGTGCAGCCAACCAAACACAAAAGCAAGTCGCTCTCTAGTATCGTTTCATTCATCCTAAATAAATGCATCTTCCCTCTGTTTGCTCGCAGCACTGCCTGCTCATGTTTTGCACTTGTGCCGAAGCAAGGCAAGAGGCAAATAAAGTGGACTAGGTGAGGATGGACGCCGATGCTGAGCTTGGAGAGGCGCTGGCCATTATGTTCACGGTGACCGTTTCTGGGCTCTTGGTCACCATCATCGGCACTGGAGTTCTTCATCTCAGAACCCGGCGCAGCATCGTCTCTGCTCTTCTGTGCAGTGTTCTTGCGGCGTTCTGGGCGTGGGGCTTGATCAGGGTGAAGAGGCTGATGTTAGCAGCTAGCCATGGTTGGGCTGTCAAATTGGCCATGGGCCTTGAGCCCAGTCCAGACATTGGATGGCACATTACATATGCCAAGCATCAGGAACGAGAGGGGCATCAAACAAATCAAACATACAGACCAAAGGTCATCCCCTATCTCTGAACTCCTCCTTTCTCCATTGTTCTTCTTCCTTTCAATCCCTAGCCTCTACTACTCCTTCCCCTAATTTCTTCTTATTCTCTGCAATCTGTACCAGGTTGCTAACAATTGGTATCAGCTCCATCGGTCCTGGGTTCATATTCATATCCATCACCATGAGTCCCGATGACGCCAAGCTCATCCTCGACGCCCTGCGCGAGCTGTCCGCCGAGCAGAACGCGAGGTTCGATCGACTATTCGCGAACATGGACGCCGCAGGCAGCACCCGGGCTGCAGGGGAACAGCGGGATGACCCCATTCCGCTTGGTGACGGCACCCTCGTTCCGTACAGCGGGGTGCAGTCCGTGACCGCCGACAACTGGGGCGGACTCTTTGACGAAGGCGACCTCTCCGACGAGCAGCTCTGCGAGGCGCCCATCGTCGCCGATAACTGGGGTAGGCTGTTTGAGCAGCTTGCCCATGACACGGAGGAGCGCGACATCGGCCTCTCCGACATCGACGTCTTCGGCTCCACCCAGGTCCGCAACGAGCATGACGTCAACTCCAGCGTCCCTGTCGTCCATGAGCCCGCTCCCATGCTCGACGCCGCCTCCGCCGTCCCCGAGCGCTCCGGGTACCTCGTCGCATGCGCAGAGCTAGAGAAGCGCGCCGCCGCCGTCCCTGTCGAGGGCCCGCTCCTCGACCGCATCGTCTCCTTCCTGACACGCTCCTCGGCAACATCGTCTCCCGCCTTCCCCTCAAGGATGCAGCGCGAACGGTAGTGCTCTCCCGTTGTTGGAGGCCTCTCTGCGTCGCTCCGTCTGCGTCGCTGGTCAGCTCCGACTCCATCCTCCCGATGCTTGTAACAACCCTGAAATCCAAACACCAAAAATACCAACTATCAAAATTTTTTTCTTAAGTATCCAATGTTTGGTGAGTGTCATGTAGGAAACTATCCACTAGTTGCACAAGTAGCACCTAATAATAGTTGAGGCATTTGTATTTTAATTAAAAGAGTATGATTTGCCTCTTATTGATTTTATGTGATGATTAATAAAATCAAACAACATTTGTTATCGCATATATATGTGTGTAGGTTTACGTGCAACTAACCTTGGACATGCCTACCAACATGCCCTTGAGACCCTAGGGGACACCAAGTACATGTTGGTCACTAACATGTTTAGCACTAACAAGGATCAATAGCATAGTTAGTTAGTGGCTTGCTTAGGAAACAGAAAAGAGAAAAGGGAGGAGGAGAAAATGGAAAAGGGCAAATGGTCCAACCGGCCACAGCAGCCCAGCAAGGCCCGCAGCCGCGGCCTGCCACCCCGCTCGCGCGCTGGCCCAGGCCAGCCTCGCCAGCTCGGCCTGCCTGCCGAAGCCGCGAGGCCCAGCTCCACGCCTGGGCCCGCTTTGCCGTCAGGCCGGCCTGCCTCGCCCGCCACCGCAACCGCTCGGCCTGCCAGGCCCAGCAAGGCCGACCGACCCAGCTCGCCCCGCGGCCCAGCCAGCCCCGCCCGCCCCCGCTCACGCCGCGGCCCGCGAAGCCGAAACGGCCTAGCAAGGGGCCGGCCTCACACACGCCCGCGTCCGCCTGCCTGCTGTCGCTGCCGCGTGGGACAGGCCTGTCAGCCCCCATCTCTCACCAAAAATGGCCACTGCGCTGTTCCATCCGAGTTCCAGTAATGGGAGCAACATGCCTCTGCCGTCCATCCGTGTGCGGCCGCGCCCGGTGCCGTCCGTCTCGCCGCTTGCCCGCGTCGTGCGCCCCCGAACCCTAACCCTAACCGGCAAGGGCCCCTAGCCGCCCGATCAGCACCTTCTATCCTCACCATCCGCCTCCACGCCATGGCCGCCGGCCGGCTATAAAAGGGTACGCCATGGCCTCCTTAGGGTTTCCACGACGCCCCGCCACCACTGGTAAGCCACACCACCACCCCGGGTCGCTTGCCCACCAGGGAAAGGGAGAGGGAGGAAGAAGGACTGGAGGAGTGAGCCAAAGCTCCGCCGCCGCCACTCGCGGTCGCCTGAGCGATGCCGCCACCCCGTACCTCGCGCACGACCGCCTCACCGTCTGAGAGTCGGAGCCCGGCCACCGTCTGCGCACGCGAGCGCCTCGACGCCTTCCGCGAGGACCGGAGCTACGGACGCCACCGCCGTAAGCTGGAGCACGCCGGAGTGGAGCATCGCCCCGTTCGGCTACCTCCGCGACCCGCCGTGACCACACCACCTCGCTGCACCGCCTCTCCACCGCCGACCGCACCGAGCTTTTCCCCATGGTGTGCCCTCACTTTGCCGTCCCCTGTTTTCCCTGCTGCACATGCTCGCACCCGCCATGGATGCCAACAGCCAAAACACCGCCGTTTTCCCATCGCCCTCTACCTTTTGCTTCATCAACTCGACCACCGTGTTCGCCATGATCTGTAACGCCTAAATGGCAAGGTCTCGGAGCCGGCATAGACCAAAGTGGGGGCTTAGCACCTTTGCAAGCTCCGGTCTCCCTGGACTCCGGCCGCCGGAGCGCCGCCGCGGCCAACCAGCCGTGCGCGCCTCCGCCGTGCCTCCGTTAGGCCACAGGTTGGACCTTGAGCTCCGAGCTGCCCAGAACGGAAGGAGATAAAGAAGGTGGGGCACCAAGGCGCGCCAATTTGGAGCTCCGCCGCTCGTCGTCGTCCGCCGCTGCCGCCAACGACCACCTGCCTAGAAGGGATGTTTTCCCAAATTGACGCCTGCGTAACGTTCGCCTTAGCCTCGCAATGCCATAGCACGCGCTAGAGTCGCCCCGACGCGCCACCACGCCCTGCCGCTGCGGCCTCGTCGTCCGCCGCCGCTGCCGCGCGCGCCGGCCGGCCGGCGCACCAGCAAGCGCCGCAACCCACAGCCGCTCTTTCCTTTGCCTTGCACAGCCGTTGTGCGAGCCCAAGCCGCTCCTCGCACGCTGTAGCGCCGCGCAGTCGTGGCCGCATCACCCGGTGCCGCCGCTACACAAGCGCCGGCGAGCAGGGGCACCGGCAGCGTGCCGCGACCCCGCAGCCGCCTCCGCGTCGCCTCTGCGCAGCACCCACCGCTGCCTTGCCCAGCCAGAGCCACGCGCAGCCACCGTGCACCCGCTCGCCGCCGGCGACATGCCTGCCGACCGCCGCGCGTGTGAGACAGAGGAAGGGGATTAAATCCCCATGTGGACTGAGTCCACAGCATCCGACCTGGACCAATGCTCGTGTGCCACCTGGCCCCTTTGTCTGTAGCTCACCATGCACTAGGTCCATGGACCGGCAGCCGTAGACCAGGCCCATTAGGTATCCAGACTGGCCACGTGGCATGACTGGTATGCCGACACGTGTCGGGCCGGCCCGGCCCAGTTAGGCCCACCCAGCCCAAATCCGGCCCTGCCCAGGCCCGCCGAGACCTAGTTCGGGCCCGGTCGACATTGACCGTTGACTGGTCAATGGTTGACCGTTGACTGCGTCCCACCTGTCATTGACCAGCCGACCGGACCCACGCATTAGTGCTGATGTCCGCATGATGTCAGCGTGACGTCAACCCTGCGCCCTTGCTGCTGTACCTCACCGCCACGTGGGCCAATCTGGTTGCGCCACGTGTCAGCCTCTGGTTAACCAGCCCCTTTTTCTTTTTCAGAATATGAATTAATCTTCTAAAATTCATAACTTCTTCATACGATATCCGAAAAATATGAACCAAGTTTTCATAAAAATGAGCTTATGTAGATTGCATTTGGAGTTATTAGATTTTATTTGGCTCTTTATGTTAATCTATAGGGGTGACTCCCGCGACCATTATGTCTCGATTTCAAATCCTACAAAGGAGTTGCTTGAAGAGGAGGACTAGGAGCGTGCCGAGGACTTGACGGAGGACTTGAGTGACAGCTATTCAGGTGCCATGTCCCATCCAACCTCGTAGATCCTAACGCATGCAACATAATAGAATGCTAGTGCTCTACTTTATGCAATAATGCTATGATATGCTATGATAGGATTGCATGATAGATTACTTGTATGCCTTTCCTTATCGTAACCTTCACCCTGCTCACCCGCTTATAGGATAGACACGCTAAGCAATGCTTGTTACATTCTACTTATACTCCACTTGCATTATATTTGGAGATATGATGCGGATGGTGGACTTGGGTGGATTCGGCTCGGGATGCCGGATTTGGTGTTTGTATGGGTGTCTCTGGGTAATATAACATGGGAGGGTTGTCTGGTGAGGGTTGAGTCGATTGGACAGGATCTACGACGAGCTTTTGGAGCGAGTCTTGCCGAGGGGGTGCGACCTGGGCACCCCTGTGATCTGAGTACTTGTGGCGAGTACATGGTGACTTGAGGAGATCCCGGGGTCGAGAGCCTTCGTGGAACGAGGCCCCTGGAGCGAGATGCCGTTGAGGCAGAGGGCACTGATGGCCCTGTTTTGAGGAGATATCCTGTCGGTTCCCCCTAGGACCTTTGTCTCTTGAGGACCGGTACCACGGACCCCTTTGTACGCACCACTCGCCCCAGATGAACCGGGGACGGATGATTTCAGCTACCTAGGGCGGTGGCACTACTATTCGGAGTATGTAGTGGAGGATGGTATGGGTGGAATCCCACACCATTCCGAGACGTTCATGTGTCCTCTTTCGAGCATCGGCCCCTCGGAGAGCAGGAACATGACTTCACATTCTCAGCCACTCCAGGTCGGACTTGGGGTGTCCTAGGGTTGAGAGGTAGGGTGGAACCGCCATAGTTAGATGGTCATTTTGCTATCAGCCTAGGTGTTCGCGAGCGCTAATGATGGTTATCTTGTGGATGGTCGGCATTTGCCGGTTACAGGTATACACACTCTGCAGAGTTGATTTGAATCTATATATAGTCCGCAGCCTTGGTATGGCTATCCCGTGACCCATGCTTCTCTTGAGTAGAGAGATGAGTCCTTTCTACCTCCCTCTGAGTGATGTTGTTGTTGTTACCCTACGGCATGATGGCCGATTAGGCATGGATGAGAGAGAGTTGTCCATTGCCGTCACGTATGAGCGTGGTTGATGAGTGAGCTGAGAGAATGATGGCTGATGGTATGGTGTTGTGGGATGAGAATAGATTAAAACTCGAAGAACTGTTATTATATAATGTTGATGATACGTATATAGAAAACCACGGCTAAATAATAGGTCTCATTGACTATATCCTTTTGCATCCACCTACCACAAAGCATAAGCAAAGCATAGGGTGGGAGCCGGTGGCCAGTACAAATCGTACTAAAACTTATTTGGCAGGTGAGCTCGACTACACCTACAGCGACAAGGGACTCAAGGATTAGATGGTCTCGTGCCTATGCTCAAGATGGTGTAAAACGTTGCTTCCGCAATATCCTCTGCTTTTGCAGCTGTTGTAGATGCTAGATACTCTGATGAATCCTGCCATGACCCATCTATTGTATTCTTTTATTCGATGTATGGCTTTATAATCAACTGTTATTAGATAATTAATAATTTGACCTCCTAAGTTATCATTATATCTATCGTTCTTTGTATTTTCCCTTCGCGAAAAATCGAGCAAGTTTCAACGCTGATCCCCACGGGCGCGATCTCCGACATCGACGCCACCACGGATGAGTTCCTTCGTCTCACCAAGGAGGGGAAGCTCACCATCGAGCTCGGGAAGGAACAGATCGAGAAGCGGCCCTTCTCCCTCGTGGTACCGTTCAAACTGGACTCTGTGGATTCGCGACCGCGAGCTCATCGTGGTCCTCCCCGCTCCTCGTCCGCCGCGGCAAGCTCCTCTGTGCCCGCCTCCGCTGCGCCGACCGTGGCGAGCTCCTCCGCGGCCGCCCTGGCCCTGCCGCCCACGGCGAGCTCGTCTGCCGCCCATGGCGTGCTCCTCCGCGCCGTCATGGACGCCGTCCGCCGTGACTCTGCCGCCCGCGCTCGCACCGGCTTCATGGACCGCGGCGTGCTCCTCCGCGTCCGCCTTGGCTCTGCTGCCCGCGGCGTGCTCACCTGCCTCGGCTTCGCCGACCGCGGTGATCTCCTCCATGTTCGCCATGGCTCTGCCGCCTTCGCTCGTCTCGGCTTCGCGGACCGCGGCGTGCTCCTCCCCGTCATCACGGGCGCCGACCATGGCGTGCCCCTCCTCGTCCACCTTGGTTCCGCCTGGACCCGTCTCCGCCATCTCGTTCGTGCGCCCGAGCTCGCCACCACGCTGCAGCGTCGATTCTCATACCACCACTGGATGCGTCCTTGACAGGATTGGCTACTGACTTGAGCAAGTCTGGTGGTTTCTTCGTGCATGCAGTACAGTTGTTCGATGAAATGCGGAGCTACCACTCAGGTATTGCAGGTGCTACATCTACATGGCAATTCTCTAGTTGGTTGGGTAGCTGTGCTTTGGGGTTCCTCAATCTCATGGGTATCAATCAGTATTGTTGGTATCTGCATATGCACTATGATATTGCCAGCACAGAGTTTGCATTCTTGATTATTGTAAGGCCACCAGCAAATCCAATGATTAGTCAGTTTGTGAAGCATGGACCAGCATGGTGCTATCAAGAATTAGTTCCACTGATTGAACAACCAACATTTTATTGCAAATCAATTGTTTAGTTCCTTCTGCTATTGCCATCAATGGATGATGTTCACTGTTCAACTTATGTCCAGGGTATTTGGTTTCCACCTTGGTGCCACTGTTTCTCAACTTGTTGGGTCTGTGGAGTTGCCCCTGCCATGGCCACTTGATTACAGTGGTTGGTCTCCAAATTCTAAGCTGTTAGTTGCATCAGTTTTAGCACTTTGGGATCTTGGATATTCTCTGCTGCAATTGGCATGGTCATCATTTCAAAATATGGAAGCTTCAAGCTATGATGCACTTGTGACTCCTGAAGGTTCGCAGCGATTGCTGTTAGTGACTATGGTTTGTTGTACACTGATTCAAGAGCGAGTACAGCGGAAGTGTGGTGGTTTAATTTGCTCTCAGCCATGTCTGCCACCTATACAAGGTCAATCTGTTCCAGCTTTGATGCACTCCAACTCAGACCAACCCCTTGGCCATCCTTTTACAGTTATGTAGTTCTGGTTCAATTGACTACATCACTGATTGTGGCTAGCGGTGTCATGTGGGGACGCACCTACATTAGGCGGAAGCAGGCCCGCGATGTACGCCGAGCCGCTAAACGCGCAGATCGCGCGGTGATCGCAGCCAGGAGCGAGGCTGCCTCAACCGACGCTCGTGGCTAGCCAGGGAAGATAGAGTTGGATTCTATTATTAGTTAGAGTTGGATTCTATTATTAGTTCCTAGATTAAAGGAGTCTGTTTCCTATTTTAGATTAAGGCCACCGGCCATATATATATATATATTCAGTGTAACCCGTACGGGAGATTTAAGCAATATCAAATCAATCTATTTCTCTCTATCTTCTTCAACCTAAGCCCAGCAGATCGTGAGGGGCAAAACCTCCGTCTCTGGAAGACACGGCAGGAGACTACGAACTCCGTAGTCGAGGGCCAGCTACCCGAGGGTTTGAGGCCCTTGACAACCTGGTATCAGATTCCCGGCGATCCGCTCGTTACCGGTCTTCGTCTCCGCCACGCCAACCCTCTACAGCCGCCGCCATCCCACCATACCCACCCGCCTCGTCGTCCACCGGCTCGTACACTGCCAGCATGGGTGACATCGATGCCCTCAAGTCCACCGTGGAGAAGCTCACTGAAGACGTCGCGTCCCTGCAAGCTACCACGCAGGCCAATGCCAAGACGATGGAGGCTCAGGCTAACGCGATCGCGGCACTCTCGGCTGATCGTTCGTCCTCATCGGGCAGCAAGGCCCTGTCCGAGGAACACTTCCAGGACCGGCCGCCCAAGCATCAGAAGATGGACTTTCCGCGCTATGACGGCAAGTCCGACCCGCTCGCGTTCATCAACCGATGCGAGTCGTACTTCTTCCAGCAGCGGATCATGGAGGAAGAGAAGACGTGGATGGCGTCGTATAACCTCGTCGACGGCGCCCAGATGTGGTACATCCAGGTCCAGACGGACGAAGGCACACCGACTTGGCGCCGTTTCAAGGAGTTGATCGACCTGCGGTACGTACCGCCGCTACGTTCTGCGCCTCTCTTCGAGCTGGCGGACTGCCGTCGCACGGGGACTGTCGAGGAGTACCAGGAACATTTCCAGGCGCTCCTGCCCCGAGCCGGCCGGCTGGACGAGATCCAGCGCGTCCAACTCTTCACCGGCGGTCTCCTCCCTCCGCTCAGCCTCGCTGTACAGGTCCAGAACCCGCAATCCCTCGCGGCGGCCATGAGTCTCGCTCGGCAGATGGAGCTCATGGAGCAGTACCAGCCCGTGCCAGCCAAGGCTGCCCCTCGGGCCATCCTGCCGGCACCACCTCCGCGCCAGGCCGCGCCCCAGCCAGCGGCGCCCAAGGCACCCACGCCTACGGTCACCATCGAGGGCGTCCGGTGAAGCGTCTCACCCAGGCGGAACAAGAGGAACGACGCCGCCTCGGCCTATGCTATAACTGCGATGAGAAGTATGGGCGGGGCCACAACTGGGTCTGCAAAAAGCTCTTCGTCCTCGACAGCATCGAAGAAGACGACGACGCCGATGCCGAGGGCAGTGTCGACGGCCCCGCCGTGGCGGACGCGCGGTGTTCTCATTGCACGCCGTGGCGGGCGTCCGCGTTTGCAAGACCATCCAAGTCCGGGTCCAGCTGGGCTCCGAGGTCCTCACGACCCTCCTCGACACTGGATCCACGCGTCATTTCATCTCGGAGGCTGCTGCACTCCGGACCGGCCTGCCACCGCAACAACGCCCACGTCTCACGGCCACGGTGGCCAATGGGGAGCGCATCTCCTGCCCTGGAGTGCTGCGGCAGGTGCCGCTCACCATCCAGGGTGCACGCTTCAACGTCGATCTGTACATGATGCCACTGGCGGCCTACGACATGGTCCTGGGGACGATCTGGATGGAGACATTGGGGCCGATCGTGTGGGATTTCACTGCCCGCACCCTGTCCTTCCAGCGCCATGGGTGCGAGGTCTGCTGGACGGGCGTAACTTCGGCGGACGAGCCGTGCGTCCAGTTCGCCACAGCCACCCCCTCCCTCCTCGACGAGCTGCTCTCCGCGTTCTCGGATGTCTTCGCCGAACCAGTCGGCCTGCCCCCGCCAAGAGGCCGTGAGCATGCCATTATCTTGAAGCCCGACGCGCAGCCGGTCGCGGTTCGCCCGTACCGCTACCCGGCGTCCCATAAGGATGAATTGGAGAGGCAGTGTGCCGCTATGATGGAGCAGGGCGTTGTTCGCCGCAGCACCTCGGTGTTCTTGTCGCCGGTCCTCCTCGTCAAGAAGGCCGACGGGACGTGGCGCTTCTGCGTAGACTATCGCGCCCTCAACGCCCTCACCGTCAAGGATGCGTTCCCTATTCCGGTGGTGGACGAATTGCTTGACGAGCTGCACGGCGCGCGGTTCTTCAACAAGCTGGACCTGCGATCGGGCTATCACCAAGTCCGCATGTGGGCGGAGGACATACACAAGACGGCGTTCTGCACTCACGATGGGCTCTACGAGTTCCTTGTAATGCCGTTCGGGCTGTGCAACGCCTCGGTGACATTTCAGGCGCTCATGAACGACGTGCTCCACCCCTACCTGCGCCGGTTTGTCTTGGTTTTCTTTGACGATATACTTATCTACAGCAGGACATGGGCCGATCACCTTCGCCATCTTCGCACCGTCCTCGCCCTTCGTCTCCACCTCCTCTTCGTCAAGCGGTCCAAGTGCGCGTTCGGTGTCACGGCTATGGCGTACCTCGGCCACATCATCTCCGAGGCGGGCGTGGCCATGGATCCGGCCAAGGTGCAGGCCATCCATGACTGGCCGGTGCCCCGGTCCGCTCGCGCCGTGTGAGGCTTCCTCGGCTTGGTGGGCTACTACCGGAAGTTTGTCGCCAACTACGGGGCCGTTGCCACGCCTCTGACAGCCCTCCTCAAAAAGGACGGTTTCTCATGGACTGACACCGCGGCCTCCGCCTTCGCCGATCTCAAGGCCGCGGTCACGTCCGCCCCTGTGTTGGCTATGCCCGACTTCGACAAGGGCTTCGTCGTCGAGTGCGACGCCTTGACGCATGGGTTTGGCGCCGTCCTCATCCAGGAGGGCCACCCGATCGCCTACTTCAGCAGACCTGTCGCGCCCCGACACCGCTCTCTCGCTGCCTATGAGCGGGAACTGATCGGCCTCGTCCACGCCGTTCGCCATTGGAGGCCCTATTTGTGGGGGCGCCGTTTCGTCGTCAAGACCGATCATTATAGCCTCAAGTACCTACTGGACCAGCGGCTCTCGACGATCCCACAACACCATTGGGTGGGAAAGCTGTTGGGCTTTGACTTCACGGTGGAATACAAGCCTGGCGCGGCGAACACGGTGGCTGACGCGCTCTCACGCCGCGACACGGACACGGGGGCCGTACTGGCCATCTCGACGCCACGGTTCGACTTCGTCGAGCGTCTCTATCAAGCTCAAGCTGCTGACCCAGCCTTAGTGGCCATTCATGATGAAATTCGCGCAGGTACTCGTGGCGAGCCATGGAAGGTCGTGGACGGCGTACTCCAGTTCCGTGGCCGCCTCTACCTTCCGCCTACGTCCCCGCTCATCCAGGAGATCATGGCGGCTATTCACGACGACGGGCATGAGGGAGTGCAGCGCACGCTTCATCGTCTTCGCCGCGACTTCCACTTCTCCGACATGCGCCGCCTCGTGCAGGATTTTGTGCGCGCGTGCGATACGTGCCAGCGCTACAAGTCCGAACATCTCCATCCGGCCGGACTGCTGCTGCCCCTGTCGGTGCCGTAGGGTGTTTGGACTGACATTGGTCTAGACTTCGTGGAGGCTTTGCCGTGCGTCTGTGGGAAGTCCGTGATCCTCACCGTGGTGAACAGGTTCAGCAAATATTGCCACTTCATGCCGCTGGCCCACCCCTACACCGCCTACCAAACATCGTTGCGGGACACGCCTTTCAGGGTGGTCTATGGTCGTCATCCGCCCACCATCCGGTCCTATCAGCCGGGCGAGACTCGTGTGGCCGCTGTCGCCTGCACCATGGCGGAACACGAGGAGTTCTTGGCCGATGTCCACTACCGCCTGGAGCAAGCACAGGCCCTCCAGAAGAAATACTACGACAAGGATCATCGTCCAGTTTCATATGCCGTGGGCGAATTTGTGCTCCTTCGCCTTCGTCATCGCACTCCAGCTTCGCTGCCTCAGGTCACCAAGGGCAAGTTGAAGCCCCGATTCTTTGGGCCGTATCGTGTCGTCGAGCTGATCAACCCCGTCGCCGTCCGTCTCGAGCTGCCTCCACGCGCCAAGCTTCATGATGTGTTCCACGTCAGTCTTCTCAAGAAGTATGTCGGACCTACTCCGGCTGCACCACCCGTCCTGCCGGCCATCCATCACGGTGCGGTCGAGCCCGAGCCCGAGCGTGTGACGCGCGCGCGCCTGGCCCAGGGAGTTCAGCAGGTGCTCGTTCATTGGAAGGGGGAGACTGCAGCTTCAGCTACTTGGGAGGATCTCACCATTTTCCGCGAGCGCTATCCAGCGTTCCAGCTCGAGGACGAGCTGGGCCTCGAGGGGGGGAGAGATGTCATGTGGGGACGCACCTACATTAGGCGAAAGCGGGCCCGCGACGTACGCCGAGCCGCTAAACGCGCAGATCACGCGGTGATCGCGGCCAGGAGCGAGGCTGCCTCAACGACGCTCGTGGCTAGCCAAGGAAGATAGAGTTGGATTCTATTATTAGTTAGAGTTGGATTCTATTATTAGTTCCTAGATTAAAGGAGTCTGTTTCCTATTTTAGATTAAGGCCACCGGCCATATATATATATTCAGTGTAACCCGTACGGGAGATTTAAGCAATATCAAATCAATCTATTTCTCTCTATCTTCTTCAACCTAAGCCCAGCAGATCGTGAGGGGCAAAACCTCCGTCTCTGGAAGACACGGCAGGAGACTACGAACTCCGTAGTCGAGGGCCAGCTACCCGAGGGTTTGAGGCCCTTGACAAGCGGCATCCTGCCAAAGCTTCCTTGGGTGTCATTTCCTTCAGGCGAGTGGTTCTCAGTTGAGTGCAAATGCCATATCCAATGTGGTTCATTACAGTATGTATCACAACTACTACCAGCTGTTGGGAAACTTGGGAGCAACTGCTATGTGAGTATAGTGGCATGTGTCCTTCGCAAGTTATCTTCTAGTTTCAGTGAGGTGCATTCCATTGATGCCGAGTATGGTCCAAGTGTTGTTCACAGCAGCATAGTGCCACTGGCATGGGATCCGGGAGCTGAAAGTATTATCCATTTTCAATTGTTGCTGGGTGTTACTAGAAGCTTTCAGTCTGCCAAATTGTTTCAGTTTATGAGATATACTACACTTGCAATAGCCATATGCAGATATGCACATTTGCATAAGGGGCAACAGTTAGGACCCATGATTTGGTGCTGGAACATTGTGCCTCCACGTGAGGGGGTCATTTTTGTGTTCCACCTCTTCGTTGATACTCAAAAGAACTTGCTGCAACCAGAAGTTGTCTATTCACCAGGGCTTTTCTGGTTCAAGGTCATTTGGCTGCTACCTGCACTTGTGCTCTCAACATATTTTGTACAGCTGAAGCGTGGTGGGCTGTCACAGTTTGATTCCCTCCTGTTGAGCAGTATCTATCTGGCCAGTTAAAAAGAAACACCAGCTGCTTGGTTCAGTGATGGAGATTATCCTGGTGATATGCTATTGAAGCTCCCTTGGCACCCACCAATGCATCTCAATCATGCTAGTGTTGTTCTGTTGCTGCTGCAATGGCCATCTTTCTGCCGCTATGGAGCTGACAAGAAGTCCAAGTTGTTGCTATTCAGGGCTTCAACTCACACGGCTTGGGGGCAAGCCACCTTTCAAGGAGAGGGGAATATCAGCTATATGGGCTATGATAAGCTTCAGTCTGACCAGCGCAAAAACCATGAGGTCAGATATACTGATCCGCAGACTTGGTTGGACTGCAAAATGACTTTGATGACTATTTGTGCAAGCATCAATCAAGAGATCCAAAAAGGGATGTCAGATGACCTGATCGGGTGTAATGGCAGATTGCTCTTCAGCATTAAGGTCTTGCAGGTGCCTTGGGATCCTGGAGGTTCCATCCTTCTCCATCGGCTTGGGGGCAAGCCGAGTTTTAAGGAGCGGAGAATGTTAGCAACTAGCCATGGTTGGGCCGTCAAATTGGCCATGGGCCTTGAGCTCAGTCCAGACATTGGATGACACGTTACATATGCCAAGCATCAGGAGCGTGAGGGCATCAAACAAATCAAACATACAGACCAAAGGTCATCCCCTACCTCTGAACTCCTCCTTTCTCCATTGTTCTTCTTCCTCTCAATCCCTAGCCTCTACTGCTCCTTCCCCTAATTCCTTCTTATTCTCTGCAGTCTGTACCAGGTTGCTAATAGCTGAGCTACTGGCTCCAGCGCAATGGTCGCTCCGACCAAACGTTCCCGTTGGTGCCAATACATATGTTCGAGATCGTTTCATCTCTGATGCTGCTTCTGATAGCACTGCTGTTTCATATCAGACTTGGTCGAGCCAACTTGCAAGGTGTGGATAAATTATCATGATCCATGCATATATACACATCATTCTATGCATACGTACACAACTGAATTGGACCAGGTATGGTTTTACAAGGTATGTCCCGGATGGTGATGCAACGGTTGTTACGCCCCCTGCTGGCAAGACCATCATCGGTGCTGCTCTTCCTCGTCGGACTGGCCATCACGGGCTACGGCCTGGGCGTCTTCTTCCATGGTGACTCGGCCGTCTACTTCGTTACATCGGCTTGGTAGTTGCCATCGCCGGCGTCTGGTCGCACCGTGACACCGTGGGACATATGGCTGCTGTTTCCGTCATCGTTCACGTTTTGGCGCTCCTGGTGGCCACCAATACAGAAGGCGATTGGCATCATAGTGATTTCCGATAAGTGGTTTGTGCCTCAGCTCGACCTAGTTGTTGTAGATTAGATCTTCTAGAAACAAATTGTTGTATGTATTCAGTTGTAACAAATACTTGTTGGCCACTGCGACAGAATTGAGCTAACGGCGGACAACAAGTTTGTTCTAGCACTAACAAGAACCTAGTCTTCCATGAAAGGAGCAAACACTTCAGGATAAGATACCACTTCATCAGAAACTGCCTGAAGAATGGGAGTGTTAAGACCAACCATATTAGCATTACTGATCAGCTTGTTGACATCCTCACCAAGTCACTTAGGAAAGCAAAGTTCCAAATCACTTCGGAAAGCAAAGTTCTAGGAGGGAGGGAGGGATTGGGCTAATTCAGATCAATTCCAAGATTGAGCAGAAGGCTTATGGAAGAATTGAGAGTTAAGCCTATGTGCTTCTCTCTAGTTATCTAGTTATAGCTATCTCTAGTTTGTTAAACCTGATTTCAGCATCTTAGCTTCTAGGCACTTTAGTGGTTACAATATGCTCTTTAGTTGTTGAGCTTGTTATGCTTTTCTTCTGTACCAAGTGTTGCTTTTGCCTATATATGGAACTACAAGCAGCCAGTGTTATTGCTGCCATCTAAACCAATTCCCAATTCCCCAATTGTGTGTTACCTGGCCAACAATATTCAGCAGGAAACATAAGGCCTATTCTGTATTGCATTGCATATGTACAGTAACAGAAGAGCTATTCTGATTGAAGAGAATCTGGATACCTATACATGTAGCTTCACCAGTGTTGGCTGGGTGAGCGACATTCATCTACATTGTGTCATTACCTAACAGGATCATCCCTAGAACTTTGTATACTGAAAACACCACTTCATCTTTATATTACAACCTTGTAGTCGGCAGTCCATTTCTCAGGCACAAAGGATATCCATCCCAATGGTAGCAATGCAGCCATACTTTGCAGCAAAATACCCAAAGGCAAGCTTGAGTAGTCCATAGAAGACACACCGATCAGGGTGGACAATCCAACTCCAAACACTCCACTTGATATTGCTGAAAACACCAGTCCAGATGTGAAGAAGGCGAACAAAGAGCCTTCGCAGCCTGGTGGGCAGAGACTTGACAACAAAACTGAGAATGGCAAGACCTTGAACTGAGCTAGAGCTTCAGCTAGAGCTGAGAAGCAAAGAACATGAATCTCATTCGGTATCCCTAGCACAAGGTTAAATTGTTTCACAAGGACCAAATCTGACAAAACTGCCAAAGCATATAGTATCTGAAGCCCACTGGTAAGGCACCTCAGCGGGATCCTTTTAAGATATCGATTGTAGAGTACAGTTAGTGATAAGACCATGACCTGTCCCACAACTTTTGATAGACCAATAACTGATGGATCAAGATTCAAATGCTGTGTTTGAAAGCAGAACATGGTTCCAGAAAGAATAGGCACAACAGCAAAGGATGTCATGATCCATGCAAGAGGGTATAAGATCCTTTCCTCGCGGATCGCTGTCATCAAGTTTGAGAATTGCTTGCGGAAGTTAGCTGCCAAAGAGCTTTTGACATGACGATTTCTGGAGTTTCCTCGAGAGCTTGGCAATGTCTCCTGTGTACTTAGGGACAGTGCTAGCTGGAAACCAAGAAGGACTGAGAATGCTGTGAACATGATCTTTGGTTCCTGTGTTTTAAGCAGAATGTAACCACCAGACAAGTTCCCCAGTAGGGATCCTGCAGCCAGGGCTATGAATGCATATGACTGTAGTACACCAGCCTTCTGTGTTCTACTGAACTCCGTGACAACAGCATCACTTACAACTTCTGTGACAGACGCTCCTAGATTCCCAATGAGAATGCATGCCATTTGAGTTGGAAATGCATCCCCTGTAATTGGAGTAATTGCAAGTGTTCCCCAAGCAATAAGCTGCAGCAACACTGAACATAGCCAACATAAGTTTAAGTCAGTTGTATGCTTTCCAAAAAACAAAAGTCAGCTGTGTACTTTGATTAACAGCTGAGTAACAAACAATGACAATGAACAGTTTGACAGTAAAACCACAGGATCAACAAAAGCATCATAAAATAATCTCTAAATACCTTTTTTATTATATAATTGCAGCTTAGTGATTAGTCCTGATGTTCTGTAAACCGAAAGCAGCTGGTTTGCACTTTCTCATTTGTGATTGCAGATATATTCAATTGTACAACTCATTAGTTTATTGAAAAAAAGGATTATGTGCAAAAATTAAAATTAGCATTCCAGCACAAAAAAGGTCAACACAAGACAAAAAATAAATCTAATGAAGGACAAAGTCCAGAAAGTATAAATAATATGAGCAGACAATTTAACAGTATTTCAATTAGACTGCAGCTATTTGTGCTAGGAGATGCATCTCAACTTCTGAAGTGTCCATATCATAGTACGGCAAGGAAAATATACGTGATGCACTAATGACAAATGAGTTGTCAAGTCTTGATAGGAAAACCTATGTAAATCTAAAGGTCAGTAGCTTTCAGTGATTTGTGGTCCTAAAGATACAGCCCAACCAGCATATTCTCATAGGAGCCACAAAATAAGGGACCATTTATGAGAATACCAGCTTACCAGCACTCAGATTGTGTGACTATCAGTGTGAGTAAATCACACGTCACTGCATCAAAAATCACAGAATAAGGGTAACCTGCCGGTTAAACCAACTTAGCAAGGCTTGAAATGTGTGACTAGCAACAAAATCGAAGTACACATCAGGAAGGAAAGTGTCTTGGTCCATCCCAAGGCTGCATATGCCACTTTCCAGAACACATCTTTTACACAGGATAGGTGCAACAAGTAAAGGTGCTCTGCATGATACCATTGCCAATGGAACAAGGCACCGATGTTTATGTGCTAAACACTTAAGTGCTTTAAACAGCAGTAGCTTGAGAGTGGTTTGTTTTGTTTTTAAATCTGACAATCAGATGTTACAGCCACACATCTTGTAATGAGAAATTGACTGCAGTTCTTGAACTCCAATGTTCAGGGTGTTTCCAGTTTCAGAAAGAGACATCAAAATGGCTATCCCTTTCAATGCGTTCAGCGGCTCAGAAATTTTCGTAGCCAGCTGTTGCTTTCAATGTGTTTCAACGGCTCAGATATTTTCATAGCTAATCGGTTAAAATTCATTCTTACTTCTGTACAAATAATTGAAGAAACAGTGAAATATGAGACCAGACAATCTAGAGGAATACAGCTAGATTTCCTTTCCTCCTGAAAATGTTTGATTATTTCAAACATTGATGATCACAAGTATGCTTATGAATTGAAGATCATTCACTTCACCGTGATGGAGAATTGGAGATGCAGACAATTGCAGCTTATTCGGAAATACTAAATGAAACGCTCGCATCACTCATTGACATGATAATTTGCTTTCCTTCAGCCCCAACATTGCTGGAGTCACACGATGAACATGATAATGATACGGGGAGGAAAACTGTGTTCGTACCTCCAATGGAGATGTAGGGGAGTCGGTGCGCGCGTCCGATGTAGACGGCATCAGAGAGGACTCCGAAGAGCGGCTTGGCGACGAGCGGGAGCGTCCCGGCGTTCTGCACGAGCTGCAGCCCCGCCGGGCTGAGGCCCAGGCCGCGGGTGAGGTGGAAGTTGAGCGCCAGCCACGGGAAGCAGCGGAACCCCTGCACGCAGTAGCCGACGCCGCACAGCCACCACACCCGGCGCATCTCCCGCAACGCGCCGCGCCGCTCGGCCGCGGGCGTCAGGCGCGCAGGCGCGGGCGCGGTCGCCGGCGGCGGCGGCATGAAGGACGGTGGCGACGTGGGCGCGGCCGAGGAGTCGTGGAAATTGGCCAGCCGGCGCCGCCTCTGCCCCCGCCGCCGCTCCTCCGGCGTCGTCGGCGTCCGGAGGCATAGCTTGACGCCGACGCGGCGCACGTTTCTGCATGTGGCGGCGGCGGGTCGCGCGGCCGGGCTGCGGGGGAGGTGGACGTGCAGGTGCGGCGCGCACGGCGGCGAGAGGCAGAGCATGGTACCGGCCGGCGTCTCCCGTCGTCGTCCGCGCGGCGGAGGGGGGGCAGGAGGAATGCGGAGGCGACGAGAGCGAAGCGAGATGGTGGGCGTGTGGTGGTGGAGAGGTTAAGGGTAGCCCGGCCGGGCTTCGAGTTGGGACGAGGGAGTGGAAGAAGCGGAGCGGGCGGAAGAGGCGGAGAGACTTCTGGAAGACGAGCGCTGGTATCTGTCTTTTGGTGCCCGTCCCTCGTGGCCATGTGGACTGTGGTGCCCTGGTGGGGACGGACGCTGGGACCCCGTGCCCCGAAGTTGTTAGTCTTCGACGCCGATGGTTTTCACTTCACTTTCAATGCTTAAACGGGATGTGTTTATTTACTGGGGGCCGAGAGCAACGAGTAAATTTGTATTGCGTGCTTCCTAATCTGGATGGTGATGCAAGAAGAACACATGAGGTTTATCCTGGTTCGGGCAATAAAAGACCCTACGTCTAATGAAGGGAAGAGTTTGTATTATCTTACACCGAAGTACTTTGTACATGGGTGAATACAAACGAGTGAGTGAGTAAAGCTAGCATTTGAGCGTTTTGGGCTCTGGTAGCTCTATGTTATGGGTGTGCTATTTGCTCTCTCTATCATAGGCCCTAGCGTCTTCTTTTATAAGCGAAGGAGAGGCACAGGGATACATGGATCCTAGGGCTGTCGTAGTAACTGATGTCAAGGAGATGATGCCGATCATGTCGTAGTGACTGTAGAAGCGTGCGTCGGGCGTGACGAGCCCTGTAGCGACGTGCTTGGAGGTGATGGCCGTCCTTCCCGCGCGTGTGATGACGTTGCTGATGGCTGGTGAAAGACTGGTGCCCATACGCGCAGTGGCGGACGAGCTAGAGTAAATTTGAGAGGGGCGCACTAGCCTTGTGGGTGCATAGCTTTTTATTTTATGGGTGCAAATATGGTGAAAAATTGAATATTATCACTGTTTTTCTAATTTCTTATGGGTACGGCTCCACCCACAGCCATGAACCTAGCTCCGCCCCTGCATGCGCGGGCGTGCGCACTCCCTGAGCCGTCCCGTCAGGGAGTTGTTGGTGCGCTGGCCGGTGGTGTGGAGGACTTCGTCGAGGGGGTGTTCGACGAAAGTCGAGACCCGAGTGGATAAGACCAAGCCCCGGGAAATATGGGATCTGCGTTGACAAAGGTGTCTCGAGGGGGTGCCAAACGGGGCACAGTACGCGGCATGGTGATACAGTGGAGTACGATCCACTAGTTTCTGGGGTATGGGTAGTAAAAGGGGGATTTGACCGGTGTACTATCCACTGTTACGCGGCTGTAGCCATGAGGTTAGGCGGGGGCAGGTAAAACATATTAAATGCCCTGAGCGCCGTACAGGAAGTAGGTGGGTCGAGGGGATGTGTGGCACTCGTCGGGCGTTAGTTCGCCCCGGGGGAGTTCCGTCAGACGAGGGGGTGGTCGGCCCCTCGAGTAGACTACCTCGAGTTGAGAGGATCCTGTTGAGAGTACGGTAGCCTGGGCTGTCGAGACCCGTTCGTGGGCTGGCCCGACGTAGTTCGATTCTTGGACCTGATATCTTACGTACCTTGGGCCGCATAATAATGACGACGGATTTAGTTGTTGATGCTGGTATTGATTTGCTTAGTCAAGGGTTAATGGTACCCCTTATTTGGGTACCCGACAGTAGCCACCAAGCCCCCGCATGAGTGATGGCAGTCATGTGGGGGGTCATGAGTCGAGACGAGGTGTCATCCATGGTTTTCCAAAGGGCGCGCGTGAGCGTACCCTTCGGGGGTAGCCCCCGAGGCCTTGGAGGAGTAGGGAGAATCCTCTGAGGGCTTTATTTGTCCTCTGACTAAGGGCGCCCGTCTAGCTGGCGTAGCAAGCGCTCCTGAAAGGTTAGGTCAACATAAACTAGAGTTGTAGCGCCTGATCGAGGGGTATCTCGAGTTGTCGAGCCCCCGGGTGCGTTCGACCCTCTTTCATCGAGGGGTGCTAGGCGTAGTCGAGCCCCCGAGCCTCATGCGGCTTGGGCATTGCTAGCCTCGGACGTCCATCTCACGACTCGATTCGATCGGATGTGAGGTGAGAAGCACCGTACTACCCTCGATGGGCAAGTCTCGATGTCCTCTGTGAGCTGATAATGGGTGATCCAAGTGAGAGCTCGTGCCTCGTTCGATGGGGGTCGACTGGTGGCCCTGATGCGTCCTCATTGCAGCAAACGTGCGGTCACATGGATACCGATTTCACATTCGATGGAACTCGGCGGCTCGACACCTCCCTCCGAGGGGATTCCAATGTGGTCCTTTCATTTTGCCTTGGATAAGTCCGAGGGGGTCTCGAGGGTTCATCCTTGAGCTGAGCTTCGCGTTGGCCCCCCTTGGGCATCCCTGACTCGTGCACTCGAGGGCGGCTGTCGTACCCTGATCGAGGGTTAGCCTCCGCTCCCTTGAGAATTCGGCGTGGGACCGGAGTCCATTTTACCTCCCGTAGAAGGAACTGCCATGGATAACTTCTTCTGTTCGTTGGGCGCGTCTTTTTAGGCAAAAGTCAAAACGGTGCGGTCGTGGTGGACCCGAGTAACAGCTAGAGACCGAGCGGACGACGTGTGTACCTGTTCCGGGGATCGGTTAGGTGAATGCATTAAATGTGGACGGTTCGCGTACCCCCTCGGTCGAATCCGCCCATTGCGTTTTGCCTCGGCTATAAATTCAGGGAGGTGGGATCCACCTATTCCTTGTTTTGCCTTCTTGTCTTCGCCACCGCCGTCAAGAGAAAAATCACCCTGCTCGTTAGCGCAAGGGAAAAAGAGAGAGAGAAAAATCGGGAATCTTCCTTCCCGTCCTTCCGCCGAGCAGATCCACGCCGTCTCCATGGCACCGCAGCTCCTTCCCGTGGAGGAATGGCGCCCATCGTATGTGTCAAAGCGGGAGCAGGAGGAGCTGGTGGACGAGGGGCTCCTCCGCCCTATCGTTTCGCCTGCCCGTCCAGAGTGGATGGTGCCGTCGAGGGGGCACCGGGAGCCGAACCCGACGGCGGGATACGTGGTGAGCTTCGTCAAGTTCCATCGGATGGGGCTCGAATCTCCTTCGAGCCGGTTCATGCGGGCACTGCTCCACCATTATGGAGTCGAGCTCCAACATCTCTCCCCCAACGCCATCTCCAACGCGGCGATCTTCGCCACCGTCTATGAGGGATACATGGGGATGGAGCCGCATTGGGAGTTGTGGCTCCATCTCTTCAAGGGGGAGCACTTCACCAAGCCGGAGTCACCAGGGGTGAGGAGCTTCGTCCACGCAAGGAGCTGCAACCTGGTACTAAAGCAGAAAGAGCTGTTCATCCCGAAGGGGCTGATTTCCAGCCACGGCAGGTGGCACACCGGGTGGTTCTACATCCGGAATGATGAGGACCTACTGTCGCGCTACATCGGGCGTGTCCTCATGGAGTGCCCATACAACTGGTCATTTGGTGTGGCGGGGGAGCTTCAAGTGCGGCTGAATCCCCTCCTCGCCGCACTGCGGGCCGTGAGGGACCGGGGGCTGAACACCGGGATCATCGTCTCGGTGTTCCATAATTGGAGGGTACTCCCTCTGATGGCGCGTCCGCTGCACCTTGATCAGATGGGGCCCGTGGCGCAGCTCGAGTAGCTCGAGGCAAGCCAGATGTCATTCGAGGAGCTGCCGCCGACGAGGTCACGAGGCGGGTGAGGGGTGCGATCACTGGCGCCTTCACCCTAGAGGAAGTGGGCTGCATCCTGATGATACTGGACGCCGGTCACGTTCAGCTGGTAAGCACACCATCTCGTTACGCTCGAATTTCCTCCTTCTCTAGTTGAATTTCACGCTTGTCATCGTGGATTTGTGTTCAGGGCGCCATTGACTACAGCGCGTCAACGCCCCCGACTAAGGAGGATGATCCCGACCAGCAGGTGAGATGCTTCATAGATCAACAATTAAAGAAGAAGAACGATAATGAAAAGAAAAAGAGGAAGGAGAGAAATCTCGAGCGTCAAGAGCTCGAGCAGCGCCGGGCCAAACAGAAGCAGGACAACCTCCCTATCGAGGAATCTCCCTCGGAGGAGACTGAGGAGGGGGAGGAGGAACATAGTGATGACGAAGAAGGGATGGCGGTGCGTCTTGCGCCCCATCTGCCCGCCTTTCCTAGTGCTGATGTGCGTTCTGCGTAGGAGAATGTCCTGGAGCAGCCTGCCGCTCAGTCGTCGAGGGCGGCTTTGGGGCGGCATCAGGAGAGAAGGCCAGCCGATCCTTTGACTCGTAGTGGGTCATCGTCCCGCCATGCGCGCGGCGGGACTCCCCCAGCTTCGTCTCCGACCTTACCAAGCCAGACGCCAAGAACGAGGAGAGGTGTCGGGGCTTGATCGATGCCGCCGAGGAGCTGGGTGAGAAGTTGGCGAAGCTGTTTGAGCCCGAGGTCCTTCCTTTCAAAGGTGAAGAAGGCACCGGCGATGAGGGTGGTGGCGATGATAGGGACCAAGGCCTGTGAACCAGATTTGGGCAAGGAGGCCCATGTAATAGATTAGTTTTTGTGACATTGTGATGTCGTGGCCCTAGGGGCCTTAAAACATTTATGCACTTATCGTGATGCTTTTTGGATGTTTTTATGCTCGAGTTGTCTTTATTCCTATTTGCCTGAGTTTTGCTTTTTTACTAAGTGTTCGACGCATGCTCGTATCCCTCGAGGGGGAGCAAGTGGAGGTACCTTAGCGCAGAGGCATAGGAGAGCCTTCGGCTCGACGGCCCTCGACTCTTAGGGAATTCGAGGCGTTTTCTACTTAATTACGAAGCGCATTCGAGGCATAGAAGAAGAAAGAGGCTTCGAGTTTCAAAACGACGTTTGGGTTTTTTAGGAACTTTGGGAGGGTTCCTCCTATCAGCCCCTGAGGGAGGCTCAACTTTGCTGAAGCAGAGTCGAGGCTACCTTAAAGCTATGAACAAAAAAAGTACTGAAGTCATGAGCATTTTTATTCATTCATGATGCGATGAGTGTATAATATATGGGAAATGTACAAGGCCTCGAGGCCCTTAGGGATAAAAACGACATAGATGTTCGATGCTCTAAGCGTTGGTGAAGGTTTCGCCTTTGTTGTTCGATAGCTTATGGGTTCTGGGTTTCAGCACTTCAGCTATGGTGTATGGGCCTTCTCACGATGGAGTCAGCTTGTGGCGCCCCCTGTTGCTTTACCGTTGACAGAGGACAAGATCGCCAACTTGGAGATCCCTCTTGCGCACGTTGTTGTGGTAGCGTTGAAGCTTCTGCTGGTACCTTGCGGAGTGGAGGAGGGCCATATCTCGAGCCTCCTCGAGCTGGTCAACGGCGTTCACGAGGGCCTCCTCGTTCATCTGTTCGTTGTAGGCCTTAAGTCGAGGGGAGCTATACTCGGGGTCGGTGGGGAGGACGGCCTCAGACCCGTAGACCATGAAGAACGGAGTGAACCCCGTGGCTCGACTAGGTGTTGTCCTTAAGCTCCATAGGACCGAGGGTAGCTCGGCAGCCCATTTCTTGCCATACTTCTTCAACCGGTTGAAGATTCTTGGCTTGAGGCCCTGGAGGATCATGCCATTGGCGTGCTCGACCTGGCTGTTAGTTCGAGGAGCGACTGCGGACCAATTCACACGAATGTGATTGTGGTCGCAGAAGTCCAAGAACTTCTTGCTGGTGAATTGCGTGCCGTTGTCAGTGATGATGACATTGGGGACCCCAAAGCGATGGATGATGTCGGTGAAGAACAAGACTGCTTGCTCGGAGCGGATGTTGGTGATGGGCCGAGCCTCGATCCACTTGGTGAACTTGTCTACGGCCACAAGCAGATGCATGTAGCCCCCGGTTGTCTTCTGGAGGGGCCCTACAAGGTCGAGCCCCCAAACCGCAAACGACCAAGTGATGGGGATCATCTACAGGGCATGAGCCAGGAGGTGCATTTGCTTGGCATAGAACTGGCACCCTTCGCACGAGCGAACGAGGTTGATTGTGTTAGAGACAGTGGTTGGCTAGTAGAAACCCTGCCGAAAAGCATTTTTGACGAGGGTCCTTGGCGCAGTGTGATATCCGCAAGCCTCGAGTGTATGTCCCCGAGGAGCTTCCTGCCTTCCTCGACGGTGATGCAGCGCTGGAGGATCCTTGATGGGCTTCGTCGATAGAGTTCCTTGTCGTCGCCGTAGATGACGTAGGACTTAGCCCGTCAAGCTATCTGCCGAGCCTCGATTCGATTTTCCGAGAGCTCCCCTCGAATAAGGCAGTTGAGGAAGGGAACGCACTAGTCTGATGGTGGACTTGACGGAGGAGGTGACCCCTCGATTTCCATGACCTCGGCCCTGGTCGAGGGGGCCTCGGTCATGGTCGGGGGGTCGAGCATTGATGGCGTGGCGCCAGCCCCCGAGCCTAGTTCGACAGAGGGCTCGAAGAGGTCCCTCAAGAAGACGTCAGGTGGGACGGTACCTCGAGTAGACGCGATTTTGGCAAGCTCATTCGCGGCTTCGTTGTACCGTCGAGCGATGTGGTTGAGCTCAAGACCGCGGAACTTGTCTTCTAACTTGTGTACCTCATTGTAGTAGGCTTCCATCTTGGGGTCATGGCAGATCGAGGCCTTCATTACCTGGTCGATGACGAGTTGTGAGTCGCCTTGAACATCAAGGCGTCGAACCCCGAGCTCGATTGTGATGCGCAGGCTGTTGATGAGGGCCTCATACTCCGTGATGTTGTTGGAGGCAGCGAAGTAGATGCGGATGATGTAACACATATGGACTTCGAGGGGTGAGATGAAGAGCAAACCCACGCCTGCTCCTGTCTTCATGAGCAACCCATCAAAGTACATTGTCCACAGCTCGGCTTGAATTTGTGCTGGCGAAAATTGAGTGTCGGTCCATTCGGCAATGAAGTCCGCCAGTACCTAAGACTTGATGGCCTTGTGTGGCGCGTAAGTGAGGGTCTCGCCCATGAGCTCGACTGACTACTTAGCGATCCTTCCCGTTGCCTCCCGGTTTTGGATAATCTCCCCGTGGGGGAAGACGAAACCACGGTTACCGGGTGACTAAGGAAATAATGCTGGAGCTTGCGGCGCGTGAGCACGATGGCGTAGAGCAGCTTCTGGATCTGTGGGTAGTGAACCTTTGTCTCTGAGAGTACCTCGTTGATGAAGTAAACCGACCATTGGATGGGCAGGGAGTGCCCTTCCTCCTGCCTCTCGACTACTACGGCCACGCTGACCACCTGGGTGGTTGCGGCGACATAGAGGAGAAGAGGCTCGGCTGGATCGGGTGGCACGATAGGTTTAGGAGGTACAAGAATCGGAGGGGAGGTCAGTATACTTTTGAGTTTGGTGAGGGCCTCCTTGGCCTCGGTGGTCCATGCGAAGTGCTCGGATTTCTTCAAGAGTCGGTACAGCGATAGGGCCTTTTCTCCCAGGCGCGAGATGAAGCAACTGAGGGCCGTGAGGCAGCCCGTGATCTTCTATATGCCCTTCAGGTCTCAAATCGGCCCCATCTTGGTGATCGTCGTGACTTTCTCGGGGTTGGCCTCGATACCACACTGAGAGACGATGTATCCTAAGAGCATGCCTCGAGGCACGCCAAAGACACATTTCTCAGGGTTGAGCTTGATGTTCTTGGCTCGAAGGCATCCGAACGCGATTTTGAGATCATCGATGAGGTTGTCAATCTTTTTAGACTTGACTACGATGTCGTTGACGTAGGCCTCGACTGTCATCCCTATATGTTCACCAAAAACATGGAGCATGCATCGCTGGTATGTTGCCCCGGAAGGCCGAAGGGCATGGTAACGTAACAATACGTGCCAAAAGGGGTGATAAAGGAGGTCGTGAGCTGGTCAGACTCCTTCATCTTGATTTGATGGTAACCGGAATAAGCATCAAGGAAAGAGAGGGTCTCACATCCCGCAGTCGAATCAACAATTTGATCAATACTGGTAAAGAAAATGGAACATTAGGACATGCTTCATTTAAACTAGTATAATCGACACACATCCTTATTTTTCCATTCTTTTTCTTAACTAATATAGGGTTAGCTAACCACTCGGGATGATGAACCTCCTTGGTGAACCCAGCCGCCAAAAGCTTGTGAACCTCCTCGTCGATGATCTTGCGCTTCTCCACGTCGAAGCGGTGATGTCGAGTGCATCGAAAATGGAGAGGTCGTCGTGGAGTCTACCAGGCTAGCCTTGACACTCGAGGGCCTTGCCGCAGAGGCCCCCGAGCCCAAGTGCCACGCAGGCAGCTTCGAGCCTGAGGAAGGCACCAAGAAGGTCCCCCTCAACCCAAGCAGCTCTGGCGAGAAGGCGCTGACGATCAGTGCCAACCTCGACAACAAATAGGAAGCAGTGCTCGTCGACTTTCTCCATGCAAACACCGACATGTTTGCGTGGAGTCCCTCGGACATGCCAGGCATACCAAGGGAAGTCACCGAGCACGCCTTGGAGATCCAGGCCGGGTCCAAACCGGTGAAGCAATGCTTGCTCATAGGAGGAGCCGATGGTGATGACGACCTTGGGTCCCAGCATCTTGAGCTTGAGATATGTGTAGTTAGGGATCACCATGAACTATGCATAGCTAGGTCGACCGATGATGGCGTGGTACATGCCGTGGAACCTGACTACTTCGAAGATGAGGATCTCCTTGCTGAAGTTCGAGGGAGTGTCGAAGCAGACGAGAAGGTCGATGCGACCGACGGGTAGGGCCTTCTTCCCTGGCACAACTCCATGAAAACTCCCAGCGCTGGGCTGAAGCTATGACTTCTTGACCCCCAGGAGGTCGAGGGTCTAGAGGTAGATGATGTTGAAGCTGCTGCCCCCGTCCACGAGCACCTTGGAGAGGCAGGTGTTGAGGATGACTGGGTCGACGACGAGCGGGTAGGCTCCGAGGTTGACAACGTGATCTAGATGGTCACCATGGTCGAACGTGATGGGCGCATTGGACCAGTCGAGGTACTGGGGTGTAGCGACTCAGACGGAGAAGACCTCTCGATGCTCCCTTTTGCGTTGTCAAGGCATGAGCTGGGTCGAGGGACCGTCATAGATTATGTAGCAGTCGAAGACCATGGGGAACTTATCATCTTCTTTGTCGCCGCCCTTGTCGCCGCCCTTGTCGCCACCTTTGTCCTTCTTCTGGTCATCTGTCTTGATGCCCAAACTCTCGTAGTAGTTCCTGAGCATGCGGTAGTCTTCGAGGTTATGGTTAGCCCCTCCCTTATGATAAGGGCAGGGCTCCTTCAGCATTTTGTCAAAGATGGCCCCCTCATCGACCTCGAGGCTTCTTGCGCTCGACTGCAGTGATGAGATCATCGTCTGCTACCTCGCGCTTGCCCATCTGGGTCTTCTTCTTCTTCTTGTTGCCCTTCTTGGAGCTCTTGCTTGTGCCCTCACCGGCGGGCACCTGCGCCTTTCCCTTGTCCTTCTCATTGCCAAAAAAGGCCCTGACCGCCTCTTCGACGACTGTGTAGTTGGTGATGGCATACATCAGCTCATTGACGGTCTTGGGGTGATTGCGCCCTAGCTCCCGAACCAACTCCTTGTAGGTGGTGCCCGAGACGAATGCTAGGATGACGTCATGGTCAGGAATGTGCGGAAGCTCGGTGCGCTGCTTGGAGAAGCGTTGGGCGAAGTCGCGGAGGGACTCCCCGGGCTGCTGCTTGCAGTTGCGGAGGTCCCAAGAGTTGCTAGGGTGCACGTAGGTCCCCATGAAGTTTCCCTCGAAGACCCAAACTAGGTCGGCCTAGTTACGAATCTGACCGGGGGGAGCTCCTCGAGCCACCTTCGAGCGGTGTCGAAGAGGAACAGAGAGAGTTGGTGGATGATGGTGCGATCATCGCATGGCCCGCCCAGCTGGCAGGCTAGTCGGAAGTCGGCCAGCCAGAGCTTCAGCTTGGTCTCGCCGTTATATTTGATGATGCTCGTGGGGGTCAGAAGGGGCTCGGCAGCGGCGTGCTGCGGATCGCCCTGCTGAAGACTCGAGGGCCCAGCGGCTCGGGGGCTCGGCGGTCCTCGTCGCTGTCATAACGTCCCCCTCGATGAGCGCTGTAGCCTCGATCCTCCGCGTCCCTGCTCTTGCACCGTCGGTTCTCGATGATGTCGTGGCACGCGTCTTGAGGGTCGCGGTTGTCGATGATGCGATCTTAGACGGGGGCCGCCTTCTTTTTTCGTGGTGCCGCTACCTGGTGAACTGAGGCATCTCTCTCATCGCGGGAGGGCCTCGATGTCTTGAAGCTGAGCTTTCGGCTTGCTGTGTGGCTGCGACTTTAAGGAGGCCTTCCACCTCATCCCGTATCCGTCGAGCTGAGTGTTTGACGGCGCGGGCATGTTACAAAGTAGCATGGTCACTGCGATAATGTTTTGGCTGGCTCGGGGGGAAGTGGTTGACGACAGGGCGCTCGAGCACCCCATCCTCGATGATCTGCCAGTTGACTTCTCAAGCCCTGCCTCAAGCCCTCGCTCTGTGCGGGAGCCCGTGGCCTACCCGAGGGTCTGCTCGAGTTGACACAGGTGCTCATGGTCCTCGTCGAGCTTGGCCTTCATCTCCTAAACTTGCGCAAGCTGCACAGCCTGGTCATCCTGGGGAAGACATAGGCCCATGGGATCCGGTGGTGGCTCCTCTCGATCTGGGGTCGCACAGCCGTCCTCTGCCGCCGCCGCGATCACAACTACAGTCGGGTCGACAGTGTCCTCGCTTGACACGACGGCCCCATCCTAGAAATGGAAGCATTCCTGCATGGGGTCGTAGCTATCAGAGTTGGAGTCGGGGCTGCCAGAGTAGAAGATGGGGAACTGCCCGCGCCGCTCCTCCTCCAGCTGAAGTCGCATCGTGCCGAGGGTGTACTGCCTTGGGCCCAACGCTCGTGAGAAGCCAAGGTCCTCGGAGGCCGGCAAGATCGTTGCTAGGTCTGTGGTAGCATGCAAGAGAGCCCCCGGGCGGTCCTCCTACGCACTCATACTGGAGCATATTGTGGCGGAGTATGTCTTGGCAGCATTGTCCAGACCGAATGAGAATCGACGATGAGCCCCAAATAGTCTGTGTGGCAGTAGATTGGGCGATCGTGGGGCTGCGCCCATCGGGGTAACCTCGCTGAGCTCCCCGGACGAACACATCGCGAAGGTGTAGTCGGGGTCTTCGTAGAGCCCTGCCGGATCGTTCTCCGCTCCTAGGTGTGGGTCAGACAGGTCCCCAACCAAGGCCCTGCGCTGCCCGCCAGGGACGGAGGAAACGCAGAAGACGTTGACCCAGACGCGGGTTGATGATGACGGTGGCACCGGTTGCGCCTCCTTCTGGGCACGGAGGCGTGGTGGTGAGACCGGCGTGCGGCCCCTCCTGAGCATGGGGGCTCGTTGCGGCCTCCGCTCGGGTCTCCGAAAGAGAGCAGGACCATGTCGCAGCCGCGGCCGAGTGACATGAACTCTAGACTCCCGAACCAGATCACCGTAGCTTGCGAAAGCGGCGAAGCTGAGTCTGCCATCCAGAAAAATGGCGGGAAATCGTCAGTAACACGTAGTATCCCTACTTGGCGCGCTAACTGTCGGTGTTTTGACCCCGGGGCTCGAGAGCCAACGAGTAAATTTATATTGCGCGCTCCCTAATTTGGATGGTGATGCAAGAAGAACACACGAGGTTTATCCTGGTTCGGGCAATAGAAGGCCCTACGACCAGCGGGGGGGGGAGAGTTTGTATTATCTTGCACCGAAGTGCTTGTACAGGGGTGAATACAAGTGAGTGAGTGAGTAGAGCTAGGATTGAGCATTTCGGGCTCTGGTAGCTCTATGCTATGGGTGTGCTATTTCCCTCTCTATCCTAGGCCCTAGCGTCTCCTTTTATAAGAGAAGGAGAGGCACAGGGGTACATGGATCCTAGGGCTGTCGTAGTAACTGACGTCAAGGAGATGATGTTGATCATGTTGCGGTGACTGTAGAAGCGTGAGCCGGGCGTGGCGAGCCCTGTAGCGACGTGCTTGGAGGTGATGGCCATCCTTCCCGTGTGTGATGACGTTGTTGATGGCTGGTGAAAGACTGGTGCCCATGCGCGCAGTTGCGGACGAGCTAGAGTAAATTTGATGGGGGCACAATAGCCTTGTGGGTGCATAGCTTTTTATTTTATGGGTGCATATATGGTGAAAAATTGAATATTATCACTGTTTTTTAATTTCTCATGGGTGCGGCTGCACCCACAGCCATGAACCTAGCTCCGCCCCTGCATGAGCGGGCGTGCGCACTCCTCGAGCCATCCCATCAGGGAGTTGTTGGAGCACTGGCCGGTGGTTTGGAGGACTTCCTCGAGGAGGTGGTCGAGGAAAGTCGAGACCCGAGTGGATAAGACCAAGCCCTGGGAAATATGGGATCTGCATTGATAAAGGTCTCTCGAGGGGGTGCCGAACGGGGCATAGTACGCGGCATGGCGATACAGTGGGGTACGATCCACTGGTTTCCAGGGTATGGGCAGTAAAAGAGGGATTTGACTGGTGTACTGCCCACTGTTACGCGGCTGTAGCCATGAGGTTAGGCGGGGGCAGGTAAAACACATTAAATGCTCTGAGCGTCGTACTAGAAGTAGGTGGGTCGAGGGGATGCGTGGCACTCATCGGGCATTCGTTCGCCCGGGGGAGTTCCGTCACTCTAGGGGGTGGTCGTCCCCTCGAGTAGACTGCCTCGAGTTGAGAGGATTCCGTCGAGAGTACGGGAGCCTGGGCTGTCGAGACCTGTTCGTGGGTCGGCCCAACTTAGTTCAATTCTTGGACCCGATATCTTACGTACCTTGGGCTGGGGAATAATGACGGCGAATTTAGTTGTTGATGCCGGTATTGATTTGCTTAGTCGAGGGTTAAGGCTACCCTTTATTTGGGTACTCGACATTGGGCCTTTTACCTAGATGCTATACTCATCCAAGCCACTAAAAAATTCAAACTGTCATCACTGTCCAAGTTCAAAAAAATTTTCTCTACCATGCCATTTCGTATGTATTCTATTCGTTTTCCATTGTCTAGAGTCTGAACAAGTGGGTCTAGGTAGTTTAAAAGGTCCTAAATACCCCTTTGCCTATCTGTCTGACTCGAGCAGCTCGCCCAAGTCCACATCACCTCCGTCCCCGCAAAGTTCGTCATCGTCGAAGCTGCCTAAGTCCCCACCGCCGTCGTCCCCTAGCAGTTCCCTGCGCTCGCGCTAGCGCCGGACCGGGGGGGCACCCTGTGCTCGCGGCCGGGCGGAGCTCCCCTGCACTCGTGACAGCTGGCTCTTCTTGGGCGAGGACAAGGCCTACATGGTAGCGGTGGCAGTGGCGACCGCAGCAGGGCGTCGCACATGCACCTAGTGGCCTCGAGCACGACGGCATTGGCTTGCTGCTCGACTCCTTGCCAGCCATGTCCATCTTCCACCTTCAACCTCTCTATCCCCCCGCGCGCGCCAGAGCAGGGCAGGGCTCCCCCTCGCCCCCTCCCGCGCCCCAGAGCAGAGCACAGTGGGGCGGGGCTCCCCACGAGCGCGTTCTTCTCCTCGAGGGCACGCGTCGCCATGGCGAGCACAGCAAGGTCCACGTCCGTGCCATTGGAGGCCACCAACATGGCCTGATCCACCGCGGCCTTGAGTGCCTCGCGTGGAGCCCGCCAGCCACCCCTCACCGAAGGTGAGGTGAGGTCGCGCCACTGCTCGCGTCACGCGACCTCACACTGCTTCGCGCCGTGTGCCCAACTCACCCACGCTCGTGCTGCTGGTTGCCGAGTGAGGCTGCCGGTTGCCATCAAGAGGAGGGTTGCCTGGAGGGGAGGGGTTGGCCGCCGGGAGAGGAGGGGAGGGCCGCGGCCGCCCCGGCTACCAACACGAGACTCGAAGATGACGAGCGTCGAGCGTAGTCGGAGGACTGGTTGGTGGCGGCGCGAGCGAGGCAGAGAAACGTGCAGAGAAGAGAAAGAGAGAGAAGAGAAAGGGACTTTGAGTGGCTGACAAGTGGACCCTACTATGGGGTAAAATGGTCTTTTGACTTGCCTATTTGACACCGTTACCACCAGAAATAGACGGAATGACTCAGAAGAGAAAAAGTTTCAACCTATGGTAGCTGTGAGACATTGAACTTTTCAAGGACATGGGCGAGATTACGAATTTTTTTAATAGCATATACGTAAAAGACCCTTTGTACTACTAGAAGTATGTACATTCTTATCTTAGTAGGATTAATAATTACGTTAGGTTTTTGTGATTATAATTATTTAATTAATTTTGTAATTTTTATTATAATTTTAGTCAAACTTAAAATATTTTAGCTCTCCAAAACTCATCATACATTCTTCCACCTTCGCCAGCTACGACTAGATGACGATGTCGCCCCTAACTTTTGGGCATATATTGAGACTTGCAGGAAGCTGGTGGAGCAATAAGGCTGTCTCCAACAGCCTGATGCAAATGGAGACCCAAACCTAGAATATGTTGTGCACAGTATAAATAGGTTGAAAAAGCTGCCTCCAACAGAAGACGCATAGTGTGCAGGCATTTTAGATTGGAGGTCACTCAGCACACATATTTGCCTTCCCCTTTCTCCGGGAGGCAAAGCTTCAGCGCCTGTAGTTGTGGGGTCAGGGTGGAGCAATGGTGGGTGCCAGGCGGGACCCTGCAGGGAAGGGAGGTCACCGACGATGGGGGTCTGACGACGACGGCGAGGGTGAGGCGGGGAGGGAGGCAGGCAGCGCCATGGGAGCAACTCCGGATTGGGGCTATCGGCGCCGGCGTTGGAGCAGCACAAGGCGCTAGCGATGGAGTGTGGCGCCAGCGATGGAGCGTGGCGCCCCCGCCGCCGCGTCTCCGGTGAGCGCGCGGGCCCTGCTGAGTCGTGCCCGCCCCCACCATCGGGCCTCCGGTGGGCGCGTGGGGTGTGCCGCGCCGTGGCTGCCCCCGCCGTAGAGCCTCCGGTGGGCGCGAGGGGCATGCTGCGCCGCGTCCGCCCCCGTCGTCGCGCCTCCGGTGGGCGCGCGGGGCGTGCTTCGCCGCGTCCGCCCCCACCGTCGGTCCTCCGGTGGGCGCGCGGGCCCTGCTGTGCCACGTCCACCCTCGCCGTCGTGCCTCCGGTGGGCTGCGCAGGCCTCCGGTGGGCTGGTCGATGATGGCCGCGGGCGTGGTGGAGCTGTTGCGAGGATGGAGGCGAGGAGAGGAGGTCCGAGCACGGTAGATGGCCGGCGGCGCGGCCGAGGGGAATTCCTTTTTTTTTAAGCGGAGGTCGGAGGAGGATGACGAGGCAGAGGATTTGGCTATGCTGTCGGAGTTTGGCTTATTTTCGGTGGCCATCCTTTACCTGTGCACGATGCAAACAAGGAAATAGGTATTGTATTTAGCTATCTATCGTTGGAGACAGCCTAAGTACTACACGATTAGGCCACTTGAGAACGCCAAGCACTCCAAAATACCCATTAAGGAAAGTTTAAACCATCTCACTATTTTATTTATTCCTAACGAATGAAAGCAAATTTCATTGTAAAAAAAATATTTAGTGCAATGAATTATCACGTGTTTCGTAGACTATGTTATGTGTGCTCATGTGAACCATGATGATTGCTTTTATGGGCTGGAAAAGAATTCCAGCTTTTTCCTAGTGTATCGTGGACAGCTCCTATATTGGGTTGTGAAGGAAGCGGCCCTGTCACCTTTGAAAGTGGAGTGGAGGCGAAAGAAATGAAATTGGTTACATCTAGGTTTCACCTGTTTGGTTTGGGTCTTAAAGTATAGTGCTAAAGTTTAGTCATTTTGAGTCGTTAAAATGTTAAACACCCTAACTAAAGTGACTAAATTTAGTCTTATTGTGAGAGACAAAACCAAAGACTATTTTATATATTTTTATTTTATTAGACTCACATGCTCCTCTCTCTGTTATTGGGTTACTGAAATAAATCAATTATTTGCTCGTTCTAGTAACTACTCTACTATTTTTTTCTTGCCATATCAGATATAGCTAGTTAAATAGCTAGTTATTGGAACGCTTTAAAGAAGCCCTAAATTTTTGCTAGTTTTTGAGCAATTTTGCTAGTTTTTCTAGTATATAGTGACAGTGAGGACAACTTCTATTGGGCTAGGTCCATCTCCGGGAGAAAGGAATAGGGTCGTGTCACCTTCGATAGTGTGGGAGGAGAAAAAAATGAAAAGGATGGGATGGAGGCCGAAATGAAGAGATATTAAAATTTGGTCCGATCTAGATGCCTAAGATTTTTATTTCTAGGCCTTGTTTACTTGACTCAAAAATGTTAGAAATTTTACTCTCTCTCTGCGTCATATTAAATGCTGTGTTTTATGTATGTAGCATTAAATGTTAGTAAAATAAATAACTAATTACATATATTAGTTGTAAATTATAAGACGCATCTTTTAAGCCTGTTAGGTCATCATTGAGCAATATTTGTCAAATACAAATAAAATATTATAATATTTTTTAGGTTATAAATTTCAGAAACTAAACGAGGCCCAGTATAATAATGTTGACAACTCCTGTTGGGCTAGGTCCACCTCCGAGTGGAAGAATTGGCCCATGTCCGTCTCTTACTCCGAGAGTGGAAATGCGGAATGGAGGTGGGAAAAAAGAGAGAGAAAGGCGTATGAATATCTCAGCAATGTTAGGAACGTAAGGCTTAGTATTTTCTAGATTTAGCTTAAAATGATTGAAATGACATTTGAACTTGGTTTAGTATCTGATATCGATGCTGCTTCAGAATTATTTTACAAGAAAACAGACACAAACAGTTTTATGAATTTTCCAAACTCATTTAAAACTAAAGAACAATTGATTTCATATTTGAACTTGGTTTTTTGAATCATTAATGATTTAGTAATTTTTGTGATATGTTAAATCAATGGATCATAAACGTTACATCTTTCCTTTTTATATCATATACTTTTATAGATGATGCAAAATCTTATAGTTAATTTAGGACCTTTGTCCACAAGTCGGCCATATGTACTGCATACTTTATCCACGACATAATTTATGACAATACAAATTTTTCATAGGTTCTAAACGAACAGTAGTGACAATAATATGTTGTCACTATTTTGAATTCACATAAATTCTTACAACATGTTCCATAGAATCCCTTCATTGTGTGGTGAAGTGGGCTTTGGCAGGAGATGGTCAATCCTTGAATCTGGCCTACTGTACATATTATATTAGACATGAGTACAAAACAAAGTGTAGATATCCAAAAATATCATTTTTAGAGTACATGTCATGGCCCAGTCGTCCAAGCAGATTATCTAAAGCATATAAGCATATTTTGCACTTCATTCTTTTTCTTTCAAAAATTTGCACATAACTTTTTGGGCAAGATAGTGTTTTCTTAGACGGTCGGGTACACTTTTTGCGGAGCCATGAATCCAACCATGTCAACAAGATCACAATTACTAGATCCCAGAAGTGAATGAAATAAGAACAATGTAGCAACTACATGGTTACAATACCAAACACCACCACAAAAGGTTGCATAGAAACAAATAAAGCATCACATGATCAAACAAATGCATCAACTTAAGATTATGCTTATGCTCAGATGATTCACATAAAAGGACCTGATTAACACTACTCATGCATTTTTTTTAAAAAAAAGGTCAACATTAAGCATAATATTTTTGCTTTTGCTCTTAAAAAGTTTTAAGTTGGGGTTCATGTTAGAAGAGTTGAATTCAACACCTTACTACCACTTGCAAGAGTTTGAAATGAGCTCATGATCATCTATTGACATATCTTGTTTCAGTTCAAATTACTTAGCCCGTGACTGACACCTAGGGTGTTACACCCCTAATCGTAACAAGTGTAATCATATGATCATGATACTTTGGAAATGCTAATCTATATGCCATTGCAATTATGATCACACAAGGAGTATTCCTATGAGAACTAATAATTGCAACCTAATTTAGGAAGGTACATAAATAATAGCTACTTCTAGATTAGGATGCTCTTAAATGACTGCTACTTCTTAGCTGTTACATAAGTTACAAGAATGATAGCTGGGGAGTAGATAATTTGTAGGCATTGATATATGCTATATATTGTATATAAACGTATTCAAGCATTTTATTCAATCCTTTTTGTCAAGCATTGTTGTCCTATAAATTGGTAGAGAGTGGAAGGATGTAACCAAAACACTTGTTCTGCCTATCCCTTGCTCATGAGTGTTAACATACTCATCTTAGTTGCCAATTGAAACATGATGATGAAAATGAGCAGCACCAAGAGGCAGCAAACTTTCTACCCGATGTTCCTCATCCTCATGCTTACCATCTTACTGATAAGCTCTTGTAAGTAATATGCACCCTTGTTTGTTAAAATGTCTATCAATCATGTAACTAGAAAGCAAGAAACTGACATGCTTATGATGTAGACGAGAATTTGGGGGCAAATGCAAAAGATGATTCGTGCAACGGTGGAGATCCTTGTTTTGGAAAGTGCTTGGTTCCAGGCAAGTGCGAGCGTTGTGGACAAAGGGTATCTAAGTGGGAACTGCTCTTATCTAACATGCTACTGCTGCGGGAAAATAATGTAATAAGAGAGACAATATGTGACAATGGGGCTACATGAATGGATATCGATGATTCACGATTCTTAATCTTTGGTGTTGTTCAGTTGGTGGATAAGCCGATAGTTTTCGACTGATTCAATAGTACTGTGCGAGAAAAAATAAGCTGGAATAAACCAAAATAAGACAAGTAGAACAGGGCCAGATTTATTTTCCACTTTTTGTTTAATTATTTGGGTCTAAAATCCCACTCTTATGGCGAGCATGGTTCATGGTTCAACTACCTCAGATGCCCAACCCGCATGATGCGAGTTTGTTTTCTCTTGCGTTCGAAGCCTTGCAGAAAAGTCCTATGCTTCCTCACCAGCGGCGAGAGGGATGTGCGCCGACCTCTACCTCTTCTACTTACTCGACTCCAACAATTAGAGTTACATGATGGATGTTACAATTGTATAAAAAAAAAGGCGAGTTTACAATTCGTATTTGATGAGAAGTACACGGCTAGTTGACATTCAAATAAAAGTACACAGCTCTTAATTTGATTCACTTTTATGTATGCGATTTATTATAGAAGAAAAAAACGCAAAAACAGATGTTTGAGAGAAGGATTTTTCATCCGACACGATATAGCAAAACTGAAAAAAGTTAATATAGAAATAGTGAAGCAGTAGTGAATCCGACCATGCTGACAAGATCACAATTACTAGATCCAGAAACAGAAGCGAAAACGATGTAGCAACTACTCTGTAGGTGCTCGATAATGTGAAGATACATGGAGAGTCATTGAAAAAATAAAGATGGAATGGAAAGAACACCCCACTGGACGCTTCAGCTGCTTGGTCGCTTCGTAGCCTTTAGGATATCAGTGAGCACCGAGGTGCAGCTTGCTTCCAGGTGCTTGTACCCCTCGGTCTCCAGGACGGCGTCAAGGTATCCCACGATGAACTCGACGCAACTCGCCTTGAGCTGCGAGCAGCCATGCTGCTCCGCTAGCGCCAGCGTGGTCGCCGCCGTGTCGACGGAGAGGCTGTCCGCGAGCCTGCCCTCGCAGAGGAGCTTGAGCCTGTCAAGGCCGTACCTGTCCGCGCCGGCGAGCAGATGCTGCGCCATCGACGTCGCGTCATCACCCATCTGTTCCAGCTCCGGCGCCGTGTCGGTGTAGACGAAGCGAAGCAGGGCCCTGAACGCCGCGGGCTCCATGTCCTTCACCTCGACGCGCCGGGACGACGACTCCTTCATTTCCCCGAACAGCTCCGCCGTGAACACCGGCGACCTCGAGGCAAGGATGGCCTTGTGCGCGGCGAACTTCTCGCCGGACACGTGGAACGTCACGTCCGCGCCCGTCCCCTTCTCCAGGAGCTCGCCCAGGTGCCGGTGCAGGTCCGGGGACGGCACGGCAGCGTCTGGGCGGCGATCGCGATCCACGGCCGTCGCCGCTGCGGTATTCGGCGCCGCCGCCGGTGCTCCTTTGAGCACGGTAATGCTGCATTGCACGGTGTAGGAATCACCCGCGAGGTAGCCTGACGCCTCCAGATCCTCTCTCGACGTCACCTCGAGAGGACCGGAGTAATCGCCGGACTTGTAGAACTTGTGCGATATGCTCTTCTCCTCCGACGGCTTCAGTCTCCCGGAGGGATCAACCAGGCGGCAGCTGAGCTTGGCCTTGACGTCGCCGCCGCGCGCTTCGGAGAGGAGGACGAGGTTGAGCGTCACCGGACGATGGCGGCCCGCCCAGTGATTCTTGGGACGCCAGTCGATCTGCCAGTCGTGGAAACCGACGGACCATTTCTTGGACTTGATCAACTCGCCGTCGCTCATGGCCATGGTGACCGAATGGCCTTCCACCTTGAGCAGGAGGTCCTTGGAGCGGGTAACCTCGGTGAGGTTTTGCATTTGCATGGTGGGTGACTGGATGAAAGGGATGTACAGTTAGCCCCTACAGTAGAGGTGGCGAATCTGTTTGTGTTCTTGGGAAAACATTTGCCCAATTTATGGACGCCGCCGGCAGGGTCGCAGGGACGGTTGGGGTACTGTGGTGCAATTGAAGTGGCGAGTGGTGACGCTGACGCCTCGAGTGCTGCGTAACGCCGTTCGAGGACGAGGTCAGGTTGACCACTACGAACGTCGTAGCTGAGTAGTCCCCCAAAATACTACTGTGTATGTTAACGTGTTGTCTTTCATACTATGAATTGGCACCAGTTGCCTCTTGCCACATATCATTTTTCCCTTCCACCGCCTGCTCTAGTGAGTTCCTATGGAGCCACATGATGAAGAAGATGAGCTGCAAGATGCCGAAGACGTACTTTGATCCTGCAGAGGTATTCATTTCACCTGAAGACCGCTACCCGTAGGAGTGGACTTCCACTGCTTCAAAAGTGTACCGCGGCTATCAGGATGGTAGCTTATAGAACCTCGGCTAATCAACTTGATGAGGTGTTAAAGATAGTTGCAAGCACTTGTTTGGAGATTTTGGGAGATTTAGAGTGAATGGGTGACGAAAAATCAGTGAACTACGCCCTCCAAGAAGCGATAGAACTGGAAAAAATATTACAAGAAAATGAGGAGGCTAGTGGTTTTCCAAGAATGTTGGGAAACATCGATTGTATGCATTGGGCAACGGGCATGGAAGAATTGTCCGAAAGGTTGGGCAGGCATGTTCACACGTGGTGATAAAAGGCGCTCCTACTATGATCTTTGAAGTAGTGGCAACTAGGGGTCTTCGTATATGACACGCTTTCTTTGGTACCGCCGAATCTCAGAACGACATAAACGTTCACCACTGTTCATTCAAGTAATAAATGTAGAAGCTCAAGCCATATACTATAATGTAAATGAAACAAAATATGACATAGGTTACTATGTTGCCGATAAAATATACCCGGCAGTATTTGTGAAGACGGTGATGACCCCTTGTCTGCGGAAGACAAATTATTTGCAGTAATTGATGCAAGAAGGGTCAAGGAAAGATGTCGAGTGCGCATTTGGTGTGCTACAATCACGCTTTGATATTGTTCGTCGACCAGCAAGGTGACAGTGGAAGATGAGAAGGATTCAGTTAAAGAAGTCTTGGATTTGAGTGAGAATCCAAGTGCGACGATTGTGCTCCCACCTGAAGTTTGTACAAGCGGCAACCCTGATCCTGCATTCGTGGAGGTACTTCATAGAAATTCCGCTATCAAAGATCGGCCAACACGTAGGAAACTCAAAAAAGATCTAATCGAGCACATATGGCAACGCTATGGACAAAAAGGAAATTTGACAAAAAAAAGCGTTGCATCTATATGTAATTATGATATTGGTTTTGATAAATATTGTAATCATGTTCCTCTTATTTATTCTTGATATATTTTCTATCAAATAGGCACATAATAGTATACATATATTTATTTATAGTAGATCTTAGCTACTCCCTCCGTTTAAAATTGTAGCTTATTTAATTTTTTTTGTTATGCATTTTGCTATTATTCTTGACATATTTTTATCTAGTTACATAGCAAAATGCATGAACCAAAAAATCAAAATAAACTATAATTTAAAACAAAAAGAGTATATACAAAACATTTAACAGAGATAGACTCCGCATGTCTATGAGTTGTACATGCCCTTAGACCGGCCAATCAAAAGACACACGATGAAAGGTCCAAATATACCATCGATCCTGTGCTCATCTCATCACGTACTGTGGTCTCTATTGCACTTGGCACTTAATCTAGACCTTAGTATTTATTTCATTTTAATTGAATATAAAATTAGATGAAGTCTAATAAAATCCAACAGCATATTAGTTATTTGATTAGAGATACCCTTCTACATTTGCTGGGAAAACACATATGTACTCAAGGCAATAACTCTCATTTTCAGAACATAACAGAAAACAACTTTTTGCGAGCTCCTTCCCTCTTTTGGTGGAGCGTATCATTCCCACTCACCATCAAACTTGTATGGCAATCGATAAATCATAAAACCATGTATACACCGCGACCCACAAGAAATGGGCAAAGATCATCGGCAACGAGATGTGTGGCGTTGTAGCTGATGACAGCCGATGCACTGGCGTCCCTTGATAGGAATTATTCGGCGTCGGCGGTGGCGCCGGCGACGCTTGGTGGAGCGATTCAAACGCCAGCGTCGAACCATGGATGTCGTAGATCATGTGTGTGCCGGCCTGGATGAGGCTGCCCAGGAGGGACACGTGCCCGTCCGTCGACGGCAGTATCGTCAGGCACTCTAGCCCGCTGCTGGCGTCCATGTAGAAGTAGTTCCCCACCTCCAACTCCATGACGGCGTTGCCGTCGAAGACGAACGCCATGGCCGGGATCTTCGCCGTGGCGAGCGACTGGCTCTCGTAGCACACGTCGAGGCCAAGCGCCGAGCCGTTCAACATGGGCAGCCGTATCCGACTCACCAGCGCCTGCCTCAGGAGCTTGTACGCGCTCTCCTCGAGGAACGTGACGGGGACGGCGATGCTCAAGACAACACCGCCGGAACCGTCCTTACGGAGGTCGAACGTCCCTCGCGGGATGCCGAGGTCCTTGCCGTCGACCTGTATGCCGGTCAGCCCGACGAGGTAGATGTTGGGGAAGTCATCAGTGGCCAGGAGCGGTGTGGTCAGGGCGTGCTTGGTCTGCGGCGTGGCGTCGTCGCCAAAGAGGATGAAGCTCTGGGTGTCATCATCAGTGTCGCCTTCGGGGGCGAAGTAGTAGGAGAAGCGCCCGGCGTCGAGCTGCGACACCAAGGAGAGGGGGCCCCTACCGAGGCCGATCACGCCGGCCGCGCTGCCGAAGTCGCCCACGCTGTCGACGCCGCACCCAAAGACGACGTCGTCCACGCGGGTGTCGCCGAACGTGAACGATTCGGTGGCGAGGTACCCGGTGGTGTTGGCCTCGCCGCCTCTGTACATGTACAGGTAGCCGCACCCGGGGAGGTCCGCGCTGCAGTTCTGCGCAGCGAAGTTCTGGCACACGTCGCTCGTGCACCGCACCACCGCCATTGTGGTGGACAGCGTCGAGTAGAAGGGCGTGGCCTCCGGTGTGACGCCGCAGGTGGCGCACGAGCCGCAGTGCGTCCACACGAGCTCGCTGGAGATGTCCAGCGCGCCCGTCACGCTCTGTGGGGGCGTGCCCACTTGGTAGCTGTACAGGTACATGCCGGCGTTGGTGGCCGGGGCCTGCCGGCTCTGCCCAGCGCCGTTGCTCCCGTCGCCGGCCGGCTTGCTGCCCTGCTGGCCACTGCCAGGCTCGCTCTGATCGTCGTAGCTGCTGCCGCCCTGCTGCCCTTGACTGGGAAGGAGATCGGCCATGTCCGACGCGTGGTTCTTGAAGAACTTACGCAGCTGCTGCTGTGTCCTTGGGGTCATGGTCAGGCGTGGATATTTGCCTGCTCTAACTATTCGCGGCGGCACGAGGACGAGGACAAGGAAGACAATGGCGATACAGGGGATTGTTATTCTACGATCTTCCATTGGAGTTTGGCGTAGGGTTTCTGAACTTGAATTGGCGAATGTGTGACTTTGGTGGCCCTATTTATAGCCTTCACAGTTGACACTACGGGTGAAGAACCAGTCAAGAGCAGATCTCAAGGCAAAGGAGAACAGCAAGGCCACTATGCGAGACACAGCATGGCCTCCATCGTTCGTTGATAATCTACGTGCACTTATGCTTAGTAAACGCCAAGTCGTCGCGTGACCAATTAACAGCTTAATTATGTGCACCACTTGATGGATTCTAAAATCCATTTGAAGTTGACTTTCCAAGGTTACCAACTTGGATCAAGGTACATCTTGGCTATGTTAGTCCCAATCCATGTTGTTGGGGGGGAACTTAGCTCGCCATTCAAATACAATTTCTTCAGTAAGAACCGCTGATTTGGACTAACATAGCCCACTTGTCTTAGACCAAAAAGGAAATTTTTTATTGAATTGGAATGGGACTATGGGAGAAGTCCAAAGTTTTGTCCGGGGGAATGCACTATTACTACCAAACCGCTTTTGAGAGATGGCTGAAAACGATTTAAACAGACAATTGCACCATGTCTATGGGACGTGTCTTTATAAATAGACGATTGGAGAGATGAGTATTCATTGTCATAAGAAATTTACTCCCTTTGTCCGAGATATATATATGGCCATGCAACCCGTGCCCATTGGCTCGACACGAGGTCTGGTTTTTAGGCGGGCCGCACCCGAGTAGCACCAGCCCGCTTCAAGACTAAAAGGCAAAATCCTTACGAACAAATAAAACTCCCAACCCTAAGTTAGACACCACTCTCCGCCCTCCTTCCCCACCTTTGCCGTGTTCTCCTCTTTCCTCTCGCCAAGTCACAATCCCAACCCTAAGTCAGACACCATTCCACTGCCCATCTCCCCACCTGCGCCGTGTTCTCCTATTTCCTCTCGCCAAGTCGCAAGTAGCGTCACGCACCCCGCGCCGCTTGCCACCCCGTCATCTTGCACACCTCCGCTCACCTCCCGCAGCTGCGAGGACACCATCCACTGGCCGCAAGGCCACGAGCTCCGCCCGTCGGTGGGCCCCAGGAAGACACTTCCGTCACTCGCCGGTGATGGACTCCTCTCCTTCGTTCAGGAGCGCGCGTGGCGTGTCCCAACTCCACTCTATCTAATGACGCCACTTCGCAGCCTACCAAACCCCCCTCCTCTGCCTTCTCTTTTCGCCGGATTCTCGGCAATATCGAGTGCCACCACCAACCTTTCTCCCTCTCTCTCTCTCATCTCTGTCTCTTTGGTGGGCCACGAAATTCTAGTGAGAACGGGTATTACTATAGCTAATGAACCATCCCTGCAAATATTTTTTTGAGGCGGATCGGTTAATTGGACCGCCCCAGGAAATACTACTGTATTTTCAAAAATAATAATAATAATAATAATAATAGCAGCAGAAGCAGCAGCAGCAGTAGTAGCAGTAGCAGTAGCAGCAGCAGCAGCAGCAGCAGGAGCAGGAGCAGCAGCAGGAGCAGCAGCAGCAGGAGGAGGAGCAGCAGCAGCAGGAGCAGCAGGAGTAGCAAGAGTAGCAATAGCAGCAGTAGCAGCAGTAGAAGCAGTAGTAGCAGTAGTAGTAGAAGTAGTAGGAGTAGTAGGAGTAGTAGTAGGAGTAGGAGTAGTAGTAGGAGTAGTAGGAGTAGTAGTACTAGTAGCAGTAGCAGCAGTAGCAGCAGCAGCAGCAGCAGCAGTAGCAGTAGTAGCAGCAGTAGCAGTAGCAGTAGCAGTAGCAGGAGTAGTAGGAGTAGTAGTAGGAGTAGTAGTAGGAGTAGTAGAAGTAGGAGTAGCAGTAGCAGCAGCAGCAGCAGCAGTAGTAGCAGTAGTAGCAGTAGTAGCAGTAGCGGTAGCAGTAGTAGTAGTAGAAGTAGCAGCAGCAGCAGGAGCAGGAGCAGGAGCAGGAGCAGGAGCAGGAGCAGTAGCAGTAGCAGAAGCAAGAGCAGTAGCAGTAGCAGCAGCAGGAGCAGGAGCAGTAGCAGGAGCAGAAGCAGTAGCAGGAGCAGCAGCAGCAGGAGCAACAGTAGCAGCAGGAGCAGCAGCAGCAGCAAGCAGTAGCAGTAGCAGTAGCAGCAGCAGCAGAAGCAGCAGCAGCAGCAGCAGCAGTAGCAGTAGTAGTAGCAGCAGCAGTAGTAGTTTTCTAAGGCTACACCTAAAAGTGTTATTTTAAACCTGGTCGTATTTCTGCCCTCTATAAAAATTGGTGAGCGCTAACAAAATCCGAATTAGGAAACCATCAACCGACGGGTACGGTACAATGTTTTTAAGAAATGCTATCTGGCAACCAGCTTTTTTTTGTCCATCTAACAACCAGATTTGTAGCCCTCAATTTAATACGTGGCACGATCTGGAGCGTCCAATCTTCTTGTAGTCTCCTACTCCCTCCATTTCAAATTATAGTTCGCTTTGACTTTTTTGGTGCATGTATTTTGCTATGTATCTAGACATATTATTTATCTAGGTACATAGAAAAATACATGCACCAAAAAAATCAAAGTGAACTAAAATTTGGAACGGAGCGAGAATCTCCTTACCCATTCCCTCTCCACATGAGCAGCTCCTCCAGGCCAGCCGCCGCCGCAGCCCTTGCCCCCCGGGTCGGATGCCGCCCCCTGCCCCAGGTCAACCACCTCCACCGCCCTTGCCCCCAGGTTGTTCCCTCTACCACTGCCACCTCCCTGCTCCCTTCTCCCTTCCCATCACCTCCCTCTCCCTTTCGATCTCCGCCCTCCTCCGGCGCCGCCGTCCGTCCCCGGCGCGGGCATCCTCGAAGCGCCAACGTGGTTGTCCCGGACACACGGACGCGAAAGTCCTTTGCACCAGAGCCGGCGCCGCCCCTCCTCGTCAAGTTTGTGTGGCATTTTGTATTTTGTTTTTGAAATTTCTAGATATTTTTTAAATAATTTGATGTATATTTCTCTGATGTCTGGAATTCATAGAAAAATTGTAAATTTGTAAATTGTTTTTGAAAAACTTGATATATATTTGTATTATTCCCAAATTATATTGGTCTGCCTAATAAATTACACTACTTAAATCAGTGTAAAACATAGTTACAAGGCAATGTAAATATTGTTCTAAGTCAGTGTAAGTATGTGAGAAAATTCTGGCTATTTGGAGGAGCTAAAATAGCCGGCTATTGGCTAGACACTCCATGTTTTTCCATCACAACCCACAATAAAACTCAATCGAAACCATCAGCTGAATAACCCACATGTCAAACTTTTTTCTCTCCTCCATTTTTTTTCTCTCTTTTGTCTTATCTCTCCTCCGTTATTTTTCTCCTCTCAATCTCCCATCTTTTCTTCTTTATCCTTCACGTAGCCATGGAGGAGAAGACTCTGTGAGGCACACACGACTCCTGACGAGCATGACTAGAGAGGGAAGAGATACTCCCCTCCATACTCATAAAGCATGTCGTTTAGAACATAATTGTGCATACCAAGGAGTTGGTAGCACCATGCAACAACGACGTTGGTTGGAGCAGCGGCACAGCCGCGTGGACTGGTGCGCGCGTGGTGTGGCACCTGGCGCAACGACAAGGCTGGCATAGTGCGGCCTGGAGCGGCAGCACAGCGCGGCCACGATGGGCTAAGCTAGCAGTGAGTCAGTGACGGTTGGGCAATGACGAGCCGGGCAGCGTAGCAACGACAGGCTGGGCTACCACAGTGGAGAACGGCAAGCTGGCGGGCAATCAACTCCTTTTTATTTTGTGTGTTTAAAAATCATTTTCAAAATCGAGTTGCTTAAGCTGACCGGCACTGCAAATATATCCCAGGATCGATTCACTCAATTAAGACAGCTACTCCTACTAGAAATAAAGTCTTAGAGAGAGCGCATTTTCTTCTCTCTCCGGCTCTCTCTCTCCATCTCAACATAGAGTCGATTTCTCTTTATTTACGCACCGCCACCCAGCGTCGCGCAGACTGCCCAGCCCGCTAGGGCCCCGTTGCTCTAGGCAGGGATCCTAAACATGTCCCTACTCTTACATTTTTGCGCACACAAAAAAACACTTAATCCATCAGGGCCCCAACTCAACCAAATCCCAAGTTTACGGAGTCAGCCCCAACTCAAGTCCCAACAGGGCTAGAGGGAAAAGTCCAAGATCATTCTGCATCTATTTTTCAAGCAGTGAATTCTGAAACCTACAAACAGTTGGTATTGGTAGAGAAGGTAAAAAACAGCTTCGAGCCTACTGCATACCATTGTGTGGCGCCAACATAAAAGCCACGAACTGGTTGACTCAAACGGTAGGGGCAAGTTCATGTATGCTGTACCCATCTGAGAATGCTACAGAACAAATTTCCAAAATCACTCTCAATGACTCATAGAATGTGCTGATTGAATGTATGCTGAGGGTCCTATCACATGTGACTGGTTTCAGCTCACTGGTTGCGGGGCTGGCTCTGCGGTGGCTGCTGCAGGTCTTTGTTGAAGGAGAGGCGAAAGCGCCTTCACAACAATGCTCATGTTGGGCCTGAACTCTGCTTCGTATTGCACGCATAAAGCTGCCACTGCAGCAAGCTGCAGGGGAGTCCAAGGAAGTGGGATTACATCAATAAAAGATGATCAAATTAATGAAAAACATCATTGATAGAGACATGTAGAGGGGTAAAATGTCGACCTTAGCGACTCCCTTTGGAGGATATTCTCCCTTCAACCTGGGATCCACACATTGCTTCACCTTGTCTTCACTTAACCTTGGAGTAGCCTGAAAGAAACAAAGAAATGTATATAAAAGAAGTCAGAAATGAAGACTTCCCTAGCTTTTTTCTGATCTAGCTTCTAGGGTTTTCTGACAAAGACCATCCCCAATTTCTGACCAGACAAGAATCAGTTCTCACTTTGAGTAAGACTCGGTGCCTAATGAGTAGAACCCTGAGAGTGCATTGATTTGGTTATGTTTGGTTCTACACTTCAAGTAACATCTAAAAAAACTAGACTAATTTGAGAAACCAAGTATGGCAATAGCAGTATCCACTATATCCAGTAACAACTACGCTATTTTTGCGAAGCCATGTCAATATGGCAATAGCAGTATTACCATACAACACATAAGCAACCATTCTCCAATGTAAGAGGAAATTAACTTACCCATGTGACTAAACTCTGTTGTCCTCGAGGCATTGTGTGATCTACTGGTTTCCTTCCAGTCAAAAGTTCCAAAAGGACCACACCGAAGCTGTAGACATCGCTTTTCTGTGTCAGCTGGCCAGTCATAGCATATCTGTACCAAGTAGCGCCAAATTTAGAAAGCGGAAAGAAAATCAGGACTTTAAATATTTCTACAGTTCATGAATAAAAAACTATTTTCACCACAATGTTGCAATATAAATCATTGATCTTGCCAGATTTATTTCACTGTAACTCTATCATTAGTTGATTAATTAATTATGATATAAGTAACACTAATAACAGATCAACCAATGTAGTCAATCCAAAATAACCAATCAAGGGCAGAAACAAAGGTAAACCTGGTATTAAAAAGTTCCAAAAGAAATGTCAGCATGTCTTGATAGCAAAAGAAATAAGACATACCAAATTATGCAGCCCACATTATCTTGGGCACACTATTGAAATCAAGAAAACACCTTATCCAGATAAAACCAAGAAAACCAAAAAAGGAGGTGACCCTCTTACACCCAAGTTTCTTCAATAAATAAATTACGTGGGTGTTAGGGATGCCATAAAAGGTTGTTCAGTAGGTTGAAGTCCGTGGTTGATCAATTAAATGGCACTCATTTAATTTGCAATGCGAAGTTCTGCAAAAGGCTTTTCCCAGTGTAGTGTTTTCTTTCCTGTTTGCTGCTCTCCTTTACAGTTTATTTTCTTTCTTCCCTTGGTTTTCCTTTAGGCTTAGGTTACTTACCCTATATTATCAAATAAACAGCAGGTCCAGCCAGGTTTCGTTCAAAATATTCTGCAAAAGGCTCCAAAATGTGTATTAAATCCATATATAGCGGATTTTGGTAATACATGGGATAGGATAGCCGTACTAAATCCATATATAGAGGATTTTGGTATACATGGGATAAGATAGCCAGTAGCATATGGCAAATTATCGTTTTCAGGTGGCTTGCCAGGATGTTAAAATAACTATCTTGACATACTAGCTTAGTTGTTCAACAATCTTAAAAATGGAATATTCAAGCACATATACAATGTTTTTTTTTTGTCAACACAGATTGAAGATAAAAGGGACTAAAGACCTCAAAGATTAGCAGAAGTTCAGGTTCAATACTAATGGTATTTAATATTTGCTATCAGTTCAAGAAAACCTACTCTGACTGCTCACTGCAATATATTATCAATGCCACACTGGCTAACCTAAGTGTGGAAAAGAATCCCTATGGTGCCTCCACAGAAACAACCATTGTACACAGATGAAAAATCAAGTAATGTGGTAGCTATGAGCCTATGGCACTATATGATGGCATATCCACTTTACAAGCAGTTATGATAATATACAATGGGAAATCACTACAAAAACACACAAGCTTATACAAATCACACACACACACACACACACACACACACATATATATAGCCAATGCTTTCATTAATATATTACAGCTGTGAGTGGTACTTTTAGGATATGTAGTTACAAATGATTCAGAGCACAATTGTGTAAACAAAGTTCTATCATAATATTCGAAATAAGACTCATCATTTACCTAGCCAAGGTCCAACTTTTCTTAATAGGAATGCATTTCATTTCATTCTATAAACTAAACGACACAAGTAAAACACTGGTTAACTGACACCACAAAATTCGGTGCCTTGCCAACCCAACTACTGGTGTCATGCAGGGATTCATGCCTTGTAAGGACATTAGTCTGGCTTTGTTAATGGAACTAATGATTTCAAAAACAGCAATCTTATAAATCAACATACTTGCTGGTGCAAGTGTTAGAAGTACTTGTACCTGTATGTATCCTCATAAGAAAGTAGAATTCAACATCTTTGATATATGTAATAATTATGCAGATAGATGATGGCGAGGGAAAACAAAAGATGGCTATAGGTTTTTATCTGTAATTATGTATATAAATGACTGCAGGAAGAGAAGTGACCCAAAGGTTGACTTGCATCATATCATGTACTACAGTTACCAGGTAAATTGACCTTGACGGGTATGGGTTCCATACTACATTTAGGTGGAAATATTCTATGGTGTTGATGTGTTCCATATTCCTTGCAGCAATGGTATACATAAATAATTTTCTGTTTAACACAATGATCAAGAGTATTGGTTAGGGCAGCCATTTGTCTTTTCACAGAGGCTGTCTGTACATCATGGGTCCGCAATATGGTTTTCTTAAAAAAAAAAGTATCTTCAGTTGTTGGCATGCATGTGTGCTTCCCAACAGCTACATAATAACTTTGAAGAATGTGTCAATGATAACTTTTTTGTGTGAAATCTTGAATCATGATAACTTAGTCAACAAAACTACCAGTTACATATTTCGCAAACAAAAATTACTTGTCACTATAGCAATCAACCAGATAAGCATGCTAAAATATAGTAGCTAATAACATGATCACAGTTGCACAAACTACCAGTTCAACCATTATAAAGAATATATAGTCATTAAGGTGGCAGTCAGGGCTCAACTAAACAGGCATGAAAACTACAATAAGTTCAAGGTATGAACTATGAAACCTACAGTTGAGCTGAGAAACTACAGTCAGAGTAACATTGATGAAAATGTATGTGGCACCAAGAAAATAATTATTATGAATAAGGATATTAGAAAATTACTCAGGTGCGTGATATCCAAAAGTTCCCAATACACGAGTTGAATGGAGCCGAGCTGCCATATCTGGCGCTTGGTTCAAAAGATTGAAGTCTGCAATTTTTGCCTTGAAATCCTCAAACAGCAGTACATTGCTTGATCTGATGTCCCGATGGATGATTGAAGGCTGAACCTTTTCATGCAGATATTCTATACCTTTTGCAGCCTCAATAGCAATTTTGACCCTCTGCATCCAATCAAGTACAGGGCCAGGCTGCGCGCCTTGAACGCCTTTTCTTCCTGTTGTATAAAGGAATATGATGCATGTCCATCACAGTTGAGCATGACATCCTAAAGAATACATTGTGGCGCACATGTGACATGAAAAGGGTACTGGATATTTAACGCCTTACCATGTAAAACATCATGAAGGGAACCCATGGTTGCAAACTCATATGCGAGTATACGATAATTCCCATCCACACAGTAACCCAACATCTCAACAAGATTTTCATGTTTTAGCTTTGATGCCAGTGAGACCTGCAACATAGAGAACATATTTCATACTTCCCCTTTCGACATTACCAACTATGTATGAGGAATATGAACACAAAGTTAAGAAGCTTAAAGTGCTGTCAGTGCTCACCTGTTTCAGGAACTCATCATTAGGCTCATTTTCAGATGCATCAAGTTTTTTAACAGCCGCTTGCCTCCCATCATCCAACTTGGCATGATATACTCGTCCATAAGAACCTTCACCAATCAGAGCACTCGATCCAAAATCATCAGTCTTTTGTTTCAAATCATACAAAGACAATTCAGGGGCATCAATTGTAGGAGGGGAGAACTCTGGCTCAGGTTGACTAACAGGAGGTCTCGAATTTTTCTGCTTGGCTGAAAAGATAAAACTTAAATCAGCAAAGACTCAAAATATAAATGATGTCACTATAATATGATACACAAGGACTTAATAGTTAATACATAGGTCCCAAATAGTCATTCAAATATATTTTAGCAGAAACCTTGGAAACTTCTGTTCAAAGAGAGGACAGAGGCAGCTACATGCACTAAGACAAATAACACCTTGGGAATAACACAAGGAAGATATAAAAGACATGTATTATGAGCATTGTATGACTTGGTCCCTTAAAAAGACAAGGATGATCGGTCAGCTAAGCATATCTGTGACATAGTAAAAACTAGGAATGGTGTTCCAGCACTTCTTTGTCTACCTTCCAACACAGTGAATTAGGTCCCTGGTCCCCCAAAAAGAACAGGGGCAAACTGTGCAACCCACAGGCAACAAGTATAAATAGGGTTCCAACAGTGTTGTCTGCATAACAGGAGTGTATATGTGATACAAGAAATAATATAATCGGATCTTTGCATCTGATGACAGATGCAACATTTGATATAGAGAACAATATAATGGTATGTTTGTATCTGCTATCTACACATTTGATATAAGAAACTAAGGTGTATCCTTGTATTTGCAGTCTTAAAATTCTACCAAGAACCACTGTGATGGTACCACTGAATTTTGTCTGCATTAATTTGCCGAGAAACACTATGATGAGTTGACTTATATCAAGTTCCTAGCCAGTCCCCAAAGTCATATCTAAAATTATTGACCTACCTCAACTGTATGAGTAAATCCAGCAATAATCTGATTCTGTGATTCATATTAAAGAATATGAAAACTTTCTGTGAATGGCCAGAGAATTGCTTCCAGATATTCTTCAGACTGAATAATACTGAATTTTCCTAATTCCCACGAAACGTCAAGAGAACAAAAGGTTGGTTTCTACTTAACCTTCAACTTGTCCAGTCATACCAGAATTCACAAGATCAAACAAAGATGTTGAAAGCAAGTAACGTACGGTCTATCTTATTGCTCTGAGCTTTGGCCTGTTCCTTGTCGTAGCCATCTTCATCGTCATCAACGTGGCAGTTACAACATAACCACTGCCTCATATCGCCGTCCCGTCACCTGCCGCCACTTCAGTACATACATGCAACAGAAACGCAAAACAGAGTTAGACATATGTGGAAAGTTTCAGAAAGAAGATATTCCTCATACATACACAGCCAGCATGGCTACATGCAATCAATCCGTCAAAAGGTACCGGGCATACAACGCGTCCGTACTCATCACACAAAAGGTACAAGGCGGTTAGCATGAATGCTAGTAGACCTATTTGATGTGTGAGCTAACAAATATGTTTTAAATAGCAGGCCGATAGCAGTGCAAGTCTCAGAATAACTTCAAGAAAGCCGGTACCATTTTAGTATTTCTCTTTCCAGAGGGTTTGGGGTTATCCATTTTAGACAGTATTCACTATGCAGGTGAGTGAGTGAACGAGTGATTGCAGCAATGCGGGTCGCTTTCAGCCAGCCTTTTTCCAGAAGCGTGTGGGGAGCAGTGCTAGTACATCCTGGAACCGAAAGGAGATTCCAAGAAAAAAAAAATCCACTATAAGTCCAAGTTCCTCCGCTATTACCAGGGGGCAACCTTTGGTGTTTCCACCAATCCCAAAAGAAAATAAAATAAAAATTATACATACTACCACCGGCAGTACTCGTTCACCACGCATCAATCAAGCGAGCAAATCCATGAACCCCGAAGGGGATTGGATTGGATTCGAGGAGCGTTCGTGCATCCGCCCCAGCAAAGGAAGATTTGGATTCGAGGGCACACAAGCGTGGAAAGAGATAATCTCTCCTGTCAAAACTGAACTGATCTCGACACGAAACAGCAAGCGGTCAATCCGAGGAAGAAAATTGTTAGGGCTTCCTTACCAGCGACCGACGGAACCAGTCGAGGACCCGTCGGGACGGAGGGATCCTCGCTTAGCGCCGGCACCCACGACGGAGGCGGAGGACAAGCAGAACGGGGAGAGAAGACGCTGGGCGGTGCGTGCTCTAGTACTGTAGTAAACTGAAGTCTGGAGGGCGTGTGTCTCGGCGGAACGAGAGGGGGAAAATGGTGCGACCTGCGGGACCACACGGCAGACCCCTTCTCTTCTTGGTTTTTATTTTTTCCCTTTGGATTTGGATTTTTTGTTTTCTTTATTAATCTCTTTGGATTTTGGATCGGATGGACGGCCAATGCCAGGTAGAGATTAGGGAAGCAGCCAATAGCCGTCGATTTAAACTTGGCACGAGTTAGGTCTTTGAAGCCGAAGAGATAGTTTCGTTACATTGTTTTCAAGACATATACATAATAAAATGAAATTTGAATGAAGCAATCACTCATTCACTCTCAATACAAAGGTTTATTTGATAGTTTCATGGGTATTTAATTTAATGACTCGTTATTGTTGGTAATCCAGCTTAAAGAGTTCCATCTAGATAAAACTTATTTTTTTCTCTCATATCTTAAAAAATACATATGTGGCAACTCAATGTCAATGAAACTGGTATAAAACTCTCAATAATAGTGGCCTTAAAATATACTCTGTATTCCTCAACTTACTATGCTTCACAGAATGTCTAAATCTGTACAATCCATATTAAAGTGTATCAGCGGATCTTAAACATTTTGTACAAGGACAATTTCGACATTTTATTTTTAGGATAAGGTTCCCAGTTTAGGAAAAAAATACTCTGTAACAAGCCATGCGCAGAGGGGGCACGTGGGAGCCCTGGCGTGGCTCGTGGAGGGGTGAGAAGCAGCGATGGGCGACCGTGGCAGCGGCACGGAGACTGGCCGCAGCGGCGTACGGGCGGCGGTTGCGGCTGCGTGGGTGAGAGAGATAGATAGGGAAATGTTGATGGTCATTAACTATTATTTTTACCAACAATATTTCATTAAATACCTGGCAACATGACCCGACAATGTCTAAAAATAATTTAAATTTTACCTAGTTCCACTTGTACTTGGAATTTATATTTGTATGCAGAAAAAGTAGCAAAAATAAGTGCAATTGGACCAAAAGGAGGCAATGAAACGTGGCAGGGCCAGCAACCCAGCCAAGGCCAGGGCGCCCACCCTGGACTCAGGGCGCCTACCCTGACCAGGGTGCCCACCCTGAGCCAGGGCACCCACCTTGGCCGTGCCAGCTTTCGGACACAGCCACGTCACCGATCCTCGACAACACCTTCCCATGTCTCTCAACCGTCGAATCCAAGTCGGTTTGATCCAAGGGCTCCCGAGTTTGGTCACTTGAATCCATGGGCCCATTGTCATGCACTCAAGTGGTGAAGTCGGTTGGAACCGACTCCAAACCGACTCAACCAGCATGCAACCGACCTGAGGAGATGAGCCCTGGCCGTTTGACGAAGAGGAGGTGGTGCCAGGTGGACGGCGCCCACCCTGGCCAAAGCTTAACATCACTACTAATAATTAGCAGGAAAGTAGATAATGTATGATTACAAAGAAGTATACCGAACTCGAAGACTCCGGAAGACTCTTCTAGACTCCGAGGCGAAACTCCACCCGACTCCTCTTCTCTTGCAGGCGACTGCTACTCTAGCTAGCTAGAGCTAGAGCGGGAGGGCACTAAGCACTATAGCTGGAGCTTCCTATGCTAAGGCTCTTGCCTTCTTGTGCTTGTGAGGTAGTGATGTAGTGATGATTGCTTCAATGGCCGAGGTGCCCTTTATATAGTGATGGGCACACCAAGGGGTACTTGTAGGCAAAGAGGGAGGTCGCTTTGCCAGCACCGTCAGGGCGGGCACCCTGGCCAGGGTGGGTGCTGTCCACCTGGCACTGCCTCATGATCAAACGGTCGTGGCTTATCCCCTCAGGTCGGTTGCATGCTGTTTAAGTTAGTTTGGAGTCGGTTCCAACCAACTAAACCTGACAATGGGCCCATGGATCCAAGTGACTTCACTCGAGAGCCCTTGGATCAAACCGACTTGATTTCGACAGTTGGGAGACGTGGGAAGGTGTTGTCGTGGATTGGTGACGTGGTTAAGTTCGGGAGCTGGCACGACCAGGGCGGGCCGCCCTGCCTAGCACTTGGCCCGGTTGCTACCCTATCACGTCCCATTGCCTCCTTTTGGTCCATTTGCACATATTTTTGGTACTTTTCCTGCATACAAATATAAATTCCAAGTACAAGTGGAACTAGGTAAAATTCAAAGCAAATTTAGACATTGTCGGGTTATATTACCATTTATTTAGTGAAATGTTGATGGTGAAAACGGGGGTTAGCAACCATCAACAAGCTCCCCCAAGCTACCCTTTTGCTTGTCCTCAAGCAAAACATGCGGGTTGAGCATGGTAGAGTAAAAGATGTGATAAAGCCTTATACTTTGTGATGAACATGATTTAGACATACCTTAAGTCTATTACATGGGGCTTATAGCTTTTTCACCTCGCAGCATGCACAAGCAAGACAGTGTAACAGGCATAAACTTTATCCCTTGCTTTAGTTTAGCTAGAACTTCATCTGGAGGTTTTCAATATTTTAAGAAAGAAGTTCTTGCAGGAGTTCCTCTAATGGCACACTCAGTCTCTCAATATGATTGAGGTGGGTGATGTACTCACTTGCTAGAGTCTACCACTGAGGCTTATTTATGGAGTTCAGTAGGTGGGAAAAACATGAGTGACTTGAATTTCATTTATTGCTAGGTTAGACACTAATTAGATCACTAGGAGAAAACAAGTCATGCGAAAAGATCAAGATTGTGCAAGTGTAGAGATATTTGGTGAAACTCCTTGAGACTTGAATGGATGCCTGCTTTCAGGCGGAGGGAGCATGGTTACTATATTCTCTCTTTCTTTGTTTCTTTGTTTCTCTCTCTCTTTTTCTTTAGCAGGTATTGAGGCTTCTGTTGTCTCTCATTAGGGATTATATCCCTCTTTTTTTGAAGTAAACCATGCTCCTCCTAGGGATATGTACCCTTAGTCTCATGATGATTAGGAGCAGCATTGTGTATCCTCTGAGTGAGAATAGCAGGAGGGGGATAAGAGTTATTTGGTGGTTACACACTTCCAGTTTAGAAGTTGAAAATGGGGTGTATGTGTAAGTGATCTTGACCAAAAAACATGGCCAGCTTCTCGGCTTAGATCGATAAGGTCTAACTAAGCTCAACATAACTAGACAATTTTTTTATAGGTTTTCTATCTATAGAACATGTACTCAGCATGGTGGTAGGTATTTTTGAAACCATTGAGGAACAAATTGCAAGAGTTTTTGAGATTTGTGAAAAATATTAAACTCCATATATCCGTTCCAACTGTCCCTCAGTCAAGTTAAAAGAATTACTCTTCCTTATCACAACATATCTCACCATAGCATGTACTTAGTTATTAGCATGTGCTACCCACAATAGTGTTGACTCAAGATAAAGTATTTTTTATGTTCAAAACTTAGCAGTGATAGGTCGATTAACACATTCATGAATGGCAATGAGTTTCCACTTTTAGCAGGCAATTTATTCAGAAGATATAGGCATGTACATAAAGGTATAAATAAAGTTGTGATTGAATGCCATACCTTAGCGGGGAAAAGGTGTTTCCCCAAGCTTGCCTGGTTCATGGGGATGGAAAGCCTCCTTGTCAGATATTTCTTTTTTGTTCTTTATTATGTTGATTAATGCTAAAGTCTAATACACTTTTATTATTTATTATTATTATTATGATTATTGTTTTTTAAAATGCATGTCATAAAGGAAAGATTTTATATTTCATTGTTTTTATCATTATACATATATGTATTTATTTATTTTTATTTTTTATTATATATGTATATATTTTGATTTAAGGATAATGCATAACAAAATATAAAATGCATGCTTTGAAAAGGGAAACATGTAATGCACTAATTAAATTATACCTTGTGATTCACGGATTTTCCTTCGTGATTTCTTCCTCTATTGTTTCTTTCTATGTAGAGGGTTTAGGTTCTTCGTGAATTGCTGGTGTAGGATCAGCTTCCTTATTCTTCTTCAGCTTCCATGTTCTGCTGGTTTGCTTCCTTGCCTTAGCTGTGCCTTTAGCTCTCCCTGGTTCTTCAGTTTCCGGCTCCTTGTTCCTGGACTTTTGATTTGATGTCTAAATATAAAGGGAAGAGGTTGCATTGTTGATACCTGCATCATGTGGTGGAGGTGCTTCCTCCGGCACGCCTTTTTCTTCCTTCTTGAGTGTCCCTACCTCTTTCTTGCGCCTATATGGCTTTGATGACTCAACATAGATATGGGGGATTTCGTTGCTTGTATTTTGCCCCAAGGGATTGCTGGTTTGCTTGAAAATTCATCAATTGTTTGTTCCCTCTCGGGCTTGTTCTCCTTCTTTGTCGATGCCTTTTTTCATCAGGGGAGGATGTTGTGGACGACAGCTCTCCGTTGTGTTGTTCATCTAGGATCTGTTTACCTAGCTTGGTCTTTTTGGTTTCTCTTCTTTCGATCTTTCTTGTCTGCATTGTGTTAGAAACATGCGAAAAAGCAAATTGTTCCTTTCCCCTAGGGAGGTGGAAATAGATTTGTCCAGAACTCACATATATACAGGCATTAACAGTGTTTAGGAACGGACGTCCTATGATGAGAGGTGTATCTTCTTTATTTCCCATGTCCAAGACTACAAAGTCTGTAGGTACATAATTACCTCTGAATTTTACTAAAACATCACAAGCTATCCCTTCTACATACCTTACAAATTGATCAGCTAGTTGCATGTAGAGGGATGTTGGGGCCATGTGTTGATAGAACAATTCATCATATTTTTCTTTAGACATGATGTTTATGCTAGAGCCAAGATCACAAATTGCATTATGAAAAATATGGTTACGAATTGAACAAGTGATAACAGGACTACCAGGATCACCCTTTTTAATCATAGCAGTATCTTCTACCTCAAGTGATCTAGAATATAAAACACTGTCATATTTAGTAGTAACAAGGTTGGCAGTTTTGATCCTTCGTTCAGGTTGGCCTGGTATTCTCTCAGAAGTGGGAACAACAACTGTTAATTGCGCTAGTTGACTTTCCAACATTTTGTTAAAACTTAGCTAATTTTTCATAGCAAATGAGAAATCTTCTAACTTAGCATTGATGTTTTCTAGCATTTTTTCATTAGCATGAAGTCTTTTATTAATGCATTCTTTCATTCTTCCTTGACTATACACAAGATCTTTGAGAGAAGGGTAGTTATTTCCTTGATTGTTCGGACACTGAGGATAATCATTATTAAAATTGTTACCTTGAGTGTTGGGGCGCTAATTCCATCGTTGACCTTGAGTCTGAAATCCGTTGTCGTGGTTGACGAAGTTGAGGTCTTCATGGGTTTCAGGACAATATTGTCCACAATGACCGGATTCTCCATAGACTTCACACGTCATGAGGGAGTCCAATGCTTGCATGGTCTCCTAAGTGCTTATCTTCTCATAGCTTTCTAGCCTCTTGGCTAGCAGGCCCACCTTAGTTGCAATCATGTCATCTTCTTTAAGAGTATGCATACCTATCTTGCGGGGCTGTAGACATTCATCGCTCCATCCTTGGTTGGACACTATCTTTTCGATTAATGCCTTTGCACCTGCAACATTAAGAGAAAAGAATGCTCCACCAGCAGCAGCGTCTAGATGACTTCTGTCGAGGAGGTTAAGGCCATGATAGAAGTTCTAGATTAAAAGCCAGTCTTCCATGCCATGGTGCGGGCAAGCAGCTATGTATTCTTGCATACGCTCCCAAGCCTCGGGAATTGACTCATCAGCTAACTGCTGAAAGCTAGAAATCTTGTTGCGCAGCGCATTGATTTTACCCATAGGAAAGAACTTGACTAAGAACGCATTGGAACAATTGTCCCAAGTTTCTATGGCTTCGCGGTTAGAGTAGAACCATTGCTTCGCCTTTCCCAACAAGGAGAATGGGAACAAACGAAGATGAATAGCATTTGGGGTCACTCCCTTAATCGTGAAGGTGCTATAAATCTCCAAAAAGTGTTGGATATGCGCATTAGCATCTTCGTGAGCTTTGCCACAAAATGGGATGGATTGCACCATTGTGATTAACGCAGGTTTCAACTCAAAATGAGTGTCTACGTTAATGACATTGGGCACGGTAGCTACATTGGCAGCAGATGGGGCTGAGAAATCACGGATGGCCTTGTTGGCCATGTTCATGAAAGAAACAGGTGAAGAAAAAGAAATGGGAATGGGATCGCTAAGCTTAAAAAGCTAAACGCAAGGTAAATTGACAGACTCTGGTCCAATGCACCAGTTGCCTTCCCTGGCAATGGCACCAAAAATGCTTGTTGGTATTTGTTAGCATCACTTAGCGGGCTTGTTAGTCCTGACACTAAAAACACGTGATGACAGTTCTGCAGGTTTAGAAAAAGATTTTGCAAGCGCACAGAACTATCGTGTAGCACTTCGCCTGGGAGTACCAGGTGTCGATTTATTTATTCCCAAAGGAAGGCGGGGTGTTGGTGGCTCTTTGGGTAGAGTGTGGTGAATTAATGGGTGTAGGGTAAAAAGGATAAGTGGAATGATAACTAAGGATAACTTAGAATCTAATTCAATCCTATGATCGCTACTTCACTCTCAGTGCGTGCACGCGGGTGTAATCGAGGTAACTAAGGTAACTAAGTGAATAGGAAGATTATATCTAGTCAAGAGGCGTACGTGCTCCTAATTAAACTGGACACAACGCACCACGAGCCTTACATTTTTAGAACTAAATCTAGTGTGGTGGACTACACAGGCGAATTGGGTTGTCACCACCTATTGCTACCACGTCGGAGACCTAGCCGTACCTGAAGGAAAGTTATAGCCTAAGCACCGCGCTTAATCTACAAGCTCACTATCTCTACTTGAGCTCAAAGCAGAGACACCTTAACCGGGCGACAACAGAACAGTACCAGATAAATATAACTATCACTAAGATAACTCGGTAAACCTATGCCTATAACCAAAGCTTAACCTCACTACTAATAATTAGCAGGAAAGTAGATAATGTATGATTACAAAGAAGTATACCGAACTCGAAGACTCCGGAAGACTCTTCTAGACTCCGAGGCGAAACTCCACCCGACTTCTCTCCTCGTGGAGGTGACTGCTACTCTAGCTAGCTGGAGCTAGAGCGGGAGGGCACTAAGCACTGTAGCTAGAGCTTCCTATGCTAAGGCTCTTGCCTTCTTGTGCTTGTGAGGTAGTGATGTAGTGATGATTGCTTCAATGGCCGAGGTGCCCTTTATATAGTGATGGGGACACCAAGGGGTACTTGTAGGCAAAGAGGGAGATCGGTTTGCCAGCACCGCTAGGGCGGGTGCCTTGGCCAGGGTGGGCGCCATCCACCTGGCACCGCCTCATGATCAAACGGCCGTGGCTCATCCCCTCAGGTTGGCTGCATGCTGGTTAAGTCGGTTTGGAGTCAGTTCCAACCGACTTAACCTGACAATGGGCCCATGGATCCAAGTAACCTCACTCGAGAGCCCTTGAATCAAACCGACTTGATTTCGACAGTTGGGAGATGTGGGAAGGTGTTGTCGTGGGTTGGTGATGTGGTTGAGTTCGGGAGCTGGCACGACCAAGGCGAGCACCCTAGGTCCAAGGTGGGCGCCCTAGTCGGGGCGGCCGCCCTGACTCCGAGGTGGGCACCCTGGCACTTGTCCCGGTTGCTACCCTGTCACGTCCCATTGCCTCCTCTTGGTCTATTTGTACATACTTTGGGTACTTTTCCTGCATACAAATATAAATTTCAAGTACAAGTGGAACTAGGTAAAATTCAAAGCAAATTTAGATATTGTCGGGTTATATTGCCATTTATTTAATGAAATTTTGATGGTGAAAATAGGGGTTAGCGACCATCAACATGGCCCAATTTCTTCCCTAATTTGTTGGGCCAGCATTATACTTGTTATAAAGCCTCCCTCTTTTCCACTCGGCGCGTCCTCGTGACGAAATTGGAGCCAATTGTTGATGCTGATGAAGGGCATAACTTTTGGCAATGTGGCCTCTTTTTTGCAAATCATGCGGCTGTTGATGGAATTGTTGATGATGATGTGGGCCGTTGTTGTAGTCGTGGAGGATGATGTAGAGTTGCATGGCATTGAAGTAGTTGACGTAGTTGCTCATTAAGCAGAGGTATTTGTGAGGGTAGCCGTTACGTTGATGATGATAAGCATGATGTTGAGCTCGGTTCCTCCTTTGTTGGCATCATTGTAGAGGTGGGACACGGTGCATGATGTAGCCATGGAGAGGTCGATGATGATGAACAGGTTGTAGCACGGGTGGTAGTTCTTCATGGTCGATGGTGTTGTATGAAAATTAAGCGTGTCACCAGGAAAGAACTCACCATTAATGAAGGTATTAGACCAAATATGAGGCTCGTTGTGGTAGGCGTTGATGTGGCTGAGAGGGTTGTAGTTGAAGTGCCTGTCTACCATTCCAATTTTGTACGCCATATCTTTGAAGATGTGTAGCCATCCAAAGAATAGTTTGTAACTGATTTTGTTGTTGCTGGTGAGGAAAGATAGCTCCTGTGGTGGTGATGAGGTAGGTGGTGCCATATCTGGTGCCAACTCTGGATATGTTGCTTGATGAGGGAGCAAAAAATTGGGTTGTTCTATAATTGTTACCTCTTGTTTGATCGGTAATTGATGAAGATGGTGTTCTGGTCGGCTGAGTTGTACCAACGTTGAACTAAGCATTATCCCATTTGCAATTCCATATAGCAACATTCTACTATCGTTGTCATTAAGGTTGGCATCTTTGTTTTTGCGGACAAGGTCATTCAGAAGCAGTGGCATGACGAAGGGCAAGAATAACCATGCAGTTGGTGACGGGTGGAGGTGGTTTTTTGTTACCTTTTTCATGCTATTTTTGATTCGAGGTAAGAGTGGTTCTGCCATGTTGTTGTTGATTGAGGTGTTGTCAGAGATGGCCTCAACTTGTTGATTCTCTATAAGGTTCATCAGTGGCAATGTCAGGTTGGAGCATGTTGATGTCACTGCTGTCAGAGGTGGGCGCAGTGATGTTGATTAGGTGGTGGTTGGTGTTGCCGATCTGTTGAGTTTCCATGGCAGGGTTGTCATTGGCCATGAGGGAGACGTCTCTGTTGTTGCATGGTGTTGTTAGCATGACGTGGGGGGCGTTGTTGATGGTGATGATTGTGGGATTGTTGTTGCTGTCCTTCGGCTGTTTATCCTAAACAATGTCATCGATCACGTTGACGTTGGCGTTTGGCGCTGATGTGGTATTGGGGGCACCGGCAACGATCTTGATCTTTCCGCAAATCTTGTTGGCCTAGCCGCGTGGCCTCGTTTTGCGGTGTTGTTGTTGTCGTTGTTGTGGTTGCCAGGAGATGCTCCACTTGTGTGGGCATGTCACCGAGCACTTGGTGGGCATCAATGTTGGTGTCCTCCTTGTTGGTGATGATCCCTATCTATTGTATCTCCACAACAGGGTCGCCAATGGCATCCTTCAGTTCTATTGTGGCTTGGCTGCCGTTGATCGAGGCGTCGATGAGGGTGTTGATGTTGAGGACGCGGATGTCGGGCGATGTAGTCGCTCGCGGTGGTGCCTTTACTATTGAGGCCATGGGGTCAACGAGGGCGACATCGCGCTTGGGCGTGAGCTCCTTCTTATTGGCAAGGGAGTGGCATTGTTGGTGAGGTATGACATAGCTATTGGCGCGTGTTGCTGTCTTTGTTGACGGGCGCCAGTTTGCTGATGATGACCAGGGGTTGGTCGTTGTCATCCTTTTGTTGTTCCTCCAGGACAGTGTTGTCGTTGATGCACGCAGATCCGATCTAGGATGGACCTTGGTGATGGTGGTGCCATGGGTGTTGGTGTAGACGTGCCAGTTGTTGACAACGTTGATGACAGCAATGTTGTTGGTGTCATGGCGTGTCCACTTGGCCTCTTTGGCCACGAGGCGCCGATCCAGTTCGGCGAGCTCATCATCGAATAGTTGGTGAGCGTCGTAAGTGGCATCCAAATCTGGCTTGATTTGGACTTCATACTGTTGCTGCAGAAAGGAATTATTGAGTTCTTGTACTCCACCTTCGATTATGGCGTGGATTTCCTTGATGGTTGCTGCATTGGCGATGTCGTGGCTGGCAATACGTGCCAGCTTGCCTTCTTTGTGTTGAGGAGACGACCCCGTTCAGTGATCTCGTTGTCGAAGTTGAAGGGGTTGATCGCGAACACTTCTTCCATGAAGGCGGCGTCCATGGTGGTCGCGGCGGCCATGGATCAATCTGATCTCCAGATACTAGTTGTAACAAGCCGTGCATAGGGGGGCACGTGGCAGCCCTGGCGTGGCTCGTGGAGGGGTGAGGAGCGACGATGGGGGGCCGTACTGGCGACGCTCCAAGCAGCGGTGCGGCGGCCGTACACGCGGCAGCATGCGGGCGGCGACTGCGTGGGTGAGAGAGAGAGATAGATAGGGATAAACCCCTTCTATTACTTGATTCAATCTGATTACAAGTCTCAACTATTTATAGCTCGAGGATTACTTAGCCCCTAAGCGGCCTAAACCCTAATTCTATGCGAGCGAGATGATGGCGGCGGCGGCGCGAGTGGGCTGCGCGCCCTTGGCCTCCTGCGCGCGTGTGCGGCCTCCTTGGCCCATGCGACGCTGCTGTTGCGGCGCTACTCCTCTTCTGGGCTAGCGTTGGCCCAATTTCTTTCCTAATTTGTTGGACCGACGTTATACTTGTTATATACTCTAGGATAAGAAAAAAGTGTTCTACCATCACCTAAAGATTGTTCGAGGTTCACAAATGTGAAGAGAATTTTTAGGACAAGGGAAGAATGTTTTAGGTTATGAGAAAAATGTTAAGGAGAATGAAATGGATGAAAAAAGGGGAAAATCAATGGGAAGGAAACAAAATAAAAATTTTAAAATGGAGAAAAAATAAGCAAAAATAAAACATGTTCATAAATAAAAATAAAATAGAAGAAGTACGGAAAAAACATTCTAGTGGAATATACCCTAAACAGATCATGCAAACTCTATTTTACTCATGGAATTAAAGAATTGTACATTAGGAACAAATCATATGAGCTCACAAAACAAGAATATTATACTACGTGACAAGCTTACAGTTGGAAAAAAACTAATATTTTTGTCAAACAAACATTTTTACAAGAGAAATAAAATTTGTACACCCAACAAATCATAACTCGCAAATAAAAAAAAACTATTTTATATGATACCAACATTATAAACCGCAAAGAATAAACAACAATGCAAATAAGTTACAATGTTAAATGGGAGAATTAGAATTTGGTCTTAGAAAAACTTGCTCTTAGGAATTAGGCCTTCCATCAGTTTTGGCCTTTTTATCTAAATTTAGGAATGAGGCCTTGAAACAAAATCTCTTAGGAATCAGGCCTTCTATTTGTTTTGGCACTTAATGGTGTTAACTATGGGGTAAAAAGATCACTTTTACCCTTGAGGAAAAAATGAAAAACAAAGATTTATTTATTTATCGTATATTTTGAGTTATATTTCATCATATAATCACATACACATTTCCAGCACAACTGCACATATATTTTCACATAACCAACATAACCACATAATGTATATATATTCACAAATTTCAAGCATAGCAGCAGAGTATATTTCATGCACATAACCGCATATATAATCACATATATTTTTTAAGTTATCAAATAAATAATTTTACAAACATGACGAGTTTTAAATTTTTAATAAGACATCTCAAGGAGCACGACAAAATTTGGTTCACCAAAATTGGAGTTACCAAACTCTATTTATGAATTTCCAAAGATGAAGGGCAAAATGGTCTTTTTACTGACACTACGGTCTCCAAACTAATAGATTTTCCTCATAGACCTGACGTAGGCCTGATTTCTAAGAAATTTTTGTTTTAAAGCTTGATTCCTAAATTCAAAAAAGAGCCTAATTTCTAAATGCAAGTTTTTGGAAGGCTAAATTTCTAATTCTCTATTAAATATACACATACAGAACAAAATTATCTCCATGTATACAATAAGATTCACAATAGAACAAATTAGAACATACCATGGGACTAATAATGAAAAGGGATAATGTAGCATATTCAATGCTGTAAAAATAACGATATAATCTAATTATATTGGTCTAATGAATTTTCAATGGATCAAATAAATTAAAGTACACATGGAACAAATTTTTTTTGAGAAGCACATGGAACAAATAAAATAGGGAAGAAAAATTATCCTAGCCCCACTAAAAACATTATTGGGCCAAAACATATACAACATGGGCCAAAAAGAACAGAAAAATTTGGAAAAAAAAATGAGCCCGGGAAGAATCTCTTCTCCCATTACTTATGGGCTCATTTGATCGGGTATGCTTCCTCTACGAAATCTTGTACGCATTGGACTATTTTGGTTGCATTAAAAAGGAAGACTGATTCAACTGTGCCAACTAAGGATGAAAACGGTCGGAAAACGGTCGAAAAACTCCTCTGTTGTTTTTTGTTTCTATATTTAAATACGAACATGAAAGCAGAAACGGAATAGTCAGAAATGAAAACAAAAACGAACTTACGATATTTCGAAAACAAACCAATTCGAACGAAATTATGTCGAACACGGTCGACTTATGAAAATTCAATACGATATACCGACCCACGGTGCATAATATATATATATATATTGAGTTTGAGTATATAACATTGAACCGCATATATTCACATATAAGAAACATTCGAGCACATATATATTCACAGACGTATAGTTCGCAAATCCACCATAGTCATTGACAAATAACCATAGTTAACTTGTCACATAACTACACATATAATGACATATATTTTTAATATTATCAAATAAATAATTCTATATAACATTGTCAATTTCATATTTTTAATAAAAACTAGACATCTCAAGGAGAACAATAAAATTTGGTTCACTAAAATTGGAGTTACCAAACTCCAGATATGAATTTTCAAATATCTAGCGAAATATTTAAAAAAGGTTCTTAAGGTACTATTCACATGAGTCACAATCTGTGCAGATAAGCCCTTCCCTTTTCTTGAATTCAAGCGTGAGGTCCTTGACGCGATTTCAATAGAGGAGGTCGACAGGCTCGCGGTTCCAGCGTTCCAGCAGCACCTTGGCGGCAAGGAAATGGCGGAGGAGCACTGGGAGGCCAGCGCGCACCCGCAGGAGCCCTCGGCTCGGCCAGGGATGGCTCGTGGTGTACCGGCCATGGACGGGATGGCGGTGCTGCGAGCCCTGGAGCCCTAGAGGCGCGGCGTGACCGGTCGAGGAAGACTGGCGGCGCCACCGGGAAGTGACGCAGGACGGGAGGAGTACGGAACTACGGGAGGGAGTCGCGTGACTCACGTCATGCACCGCCAGGAAGAGGAACTTACGTGAGGGTTGCCAATTTGGGTTGGGCTGTAGAGTGGGCTACTGGTAAGGCTTTGTAGGAATATTGGGCCAAATTCGGTTCCTACCGAATTTCGAATATGGTTGCATACCGAATATAATGTAGAAATGTAGAAATCGGTCGAAAAAGTCTCATACCGAATTCTGCTCCGATTTCAAATTTTCTTCTGAATTTCGTACCGATTTCGAATTTTTTCGAAAAAACCGAAAACAATCGGATCAAATATAGAAAACGACGTGATTCGGTCGGGAAATTTCGTTTTGGATTTTGGGTACGTTTAGCTGCATTAAAAAGCATGTTAAATATATGTACATTTGACTCATTTTGTTATATTTTAGATGAAATAAAAATATTTAAACCACTTTAATTTAGTCTACAAACTGCCAGCATACATCAAAGTTAGAGCGGTGCTAAACGGGCTCTAATTCTTTGTTTTAAGGGAGAATTAGGAATCAGGCCCTAAAAACAAAACTGTTTAGAAATTAGGATTTTTTTCGAATTTGGTAGTCTGGCTCCAAAATAAAAATTTCTTAGAAATCTGGCCTTCCGTCAGTTTAGAGGCCTAACGGTGTTAACTTTGGAGGTACAATGACCATTTTACACCAGATAAAAAAATAAAGAACAGAGTTTGGCTTATTTATTGTATATTTAGAGTGAAGAGAGATTAGATAATATGTAAAGCATAATATTTACAACAACCGATTTATATACATATAATATAAAAGGAAAAGATGTAGGAAAAGGAAAACACAAGCACATATGCATCAGGAACCCTACCTTTCGTTCTATTTCCTTTCCCACACCCTTCTTGAACGCACGAGCAGAGCACGCACGGGGAGTGGTCGGCGGTCGATTCGGCCCGGTGGGTGGCCAGCAATGGTGGAGACGGTGTGCGGGAGCTGAGGCGGCCCCAGATGCATGCGTAGGAGGCGGCAGCTTGGCCGGGCGCAGCCGGTGGTGGCATGGCCACACGCAGCGAGGGAACGTCCTGGTGGCTGCACGGCGGCGGCGGCAAGGAAACGTCCTAGCGGCGTTGATGGCGTCGGTGGGGGAGGGCAGCGGAGCCGAGCGACGTTTTGAGGCGGTGGCTGGGGTAGTTGTGGCGGCCGCTCGCGAGCCACAAGCACGGCAGCAGCGCCGCTGGGCCGGCGCCGGGCCAAGGGAGGTGGAGGGGAGGCGACGTGCGCGCTGGACTCCCGCCTCTTCCTCCTCCCTGGAGTGAACTTCGACAAGGGGCTGGGGGGCAGGGTCGCCCTCTTCGTGGACGCTAGGGTCGCTGGCCGCCCCTTCCTGGTCGCGCCGGACAGGGCCGGTCCCCATCCCTGGCCGAGCGCGCCGCCGTCGTCCATCGCGTCTTTTTTTTCCTCGCGAAACGGCGTCAGAGAGCTTCGGTCCAGAGTCGGACCGACTTCAGCGGGCAGAGAAGAAAATAGGGAGGGGTAAAATGGTCATTGTACCCCAAAGTTAACGCGCCTCCAAACTGACAGAAGGCCAGATTCCTAAGGAATTTTTATTTTGAGGCAGATTACCAAATTCAAAACAAAGAGGTCCTGATTCCTAAACAGTTTTATTTTCAGGGTCTAATTCCTAATTCGCCCTTGTTTTAATACCTTTTATTATAACCTTGGAATTTTTATATGTGATTTAAGGTTAGACTAAACCCAGTTAAAGATGGATGACTTTCCTCGTCCGCCACCAAAATTACTTTTCCTTTTTTTTCACGTCCAAATTTTCTTTTAACGACACACTTGTTATTTTCTTTAATTTTTTGCTGCTTATTTCACCAATTTTTTCTTTTCCATCTAATTTGGGGGTTCTTTGTTGTTTTTATGCCATTCGAACAACCGTTCAAAATATTGTTTCTGATTTTTTACTCGAGTTTTGATTTGTTTTTTCATGCCTTTTCTACCATCTCATTTTTTGTCCCTTTCTTTTAGTAGTGTTTCCATTTTATATGGGTTTTTATGGGCTTTTGAAAGGTTCCCATTTCGTACCAAATAAATTATTGTAATCCTTATTGTAAATAAGAAACTTGATGTAATGGAATCTAAATAAGTTAAAGGTTCCCATTTCGTACCAAATAAATTATTGTAATCCTTATTATAAATAAGAAACTTGATGTAATGGAATCTAAATAAGTTGATGGTCGAACAAATGAAAATGAGAACTATATCTTGAGGAGTTTGTTGTCCAGTCAAAATAAATAATCCTCTAGGCTATATGTATGCACCAGTGCAATCGTCAAGAAAAAGCTACTACGTGCAAAAATGAGAAAGGTCTTTCCATTATAATCTTTTTAGTGGAAAGACTAATCCTTGACATGTGGACAAATAATTTCATATTTTCATGGTGACTTGACCCGTCCTATTTTGCTGATGGTTTATGCGGCTGCGAGTGTTGCTAGTGTTGTTTTATTGTGAGAGAAAAATATGGTTCTATGGCTGAAAAATAAGACCGATTTCGGCTGATAAGTTCTTATAGGCTTTACTTAAAGAAGTCACAAAAGTTACTATTTAACTGTGCCAACGTATGCATAGCATGAAAAATAAAGTTAGTGGCGATATATTTAATAGGAAAACATGTCTATGTTTCGTTATTTGATAGACTCAATAGGTTCCCAACATTAACTCACAAAGTAATACATATAAAAAATAATTAATAGATTATATCTCTTAAATTTCATAGGATGAGAAAAAATAGATGTGTAGCATTCTACGTTTGTGTAGTCGATCAATGTTTTTCGACATCTTTTCTCCATCATCCGTTTGCAACTCCTGAATATGTTGTCATTTTTCCTACAATGCAAAAGTTTTGGGAAAAAGTGAGACAGAATATCCGATGGAGATGCTCTTAAATAAATTATACATCTTAAATTTCATAAAGAGGGGGAAATAGATATGCAGCATTCTCTGTTTCTGTTTCTGTTTCCTATGAATGTTTGATAATTTTTATTTCATCCGCTTGCTAGTTAAAGAGTAATTGGCTTGTCCTCGACGACATTTACTGTAGTTTTCTTGAATGAACATCGTATATTTGAAATGAAGAGATATAATATATAACTACGCAAATGTCAAACTGCAACCGTACCTGTCATGCATGGCTATAATGCTATAATATCCTGCCCACCATGATAACCCGAGCAGCAAAAGATACTTTATATCCCATGATGATGCCGCAGGGGAGGCAGTGGCACCAAGAACCGAATCCATCCCACGGATAAGATATGCCAGGTGGCGTCAGGCCAGTGGCGGGAATCGCCCGTGGCGCCCTTCGCGCCGGCTGGGGATAATCCGCGGCAAGCAATTTGAGGCCATTACACCCTTGGCACGGCTCGTACAGCTCATCCTCTAACTCTCACTTCCCCATCCACGCGCGCCAGAGCAACTCATCAGCACCCGCGCGCGGCAAAGGAGTTTACGCCCCATGGCGAGCACCAACATGGCGTCGGCCACCTCGCGGTTCATGCTGGCTGCGGGCGTGCCCGCCGCCGGCAGCGGCAGCGGCAGCGGCATCAGCGGCCGCGTCAGCTTCGCGTCGGCGCCCAACCAGCTGGGCAGGAGGCTCGTGGTCCGCGCCGAGGAGGGGGCCGCGGCTGAGCCTGCGGAAGAGGGCGCTGTTGCCACCAAGCCCAAGGCCGAGAAGCCGCCGCCGATCGGCCCCAAGAGGGGCACCAAGGTTCATACTCGCTCCCCCCATCCATGTCGTCTATGCACTATGTCCTCGATTGATCTGGTCTCTGATACGATTCTTGTACATGCCAACGATCGGTGGCCAGGTGAAGATCCTGAGGAGGGAGTCCTACTGGTACAACGGGATCGGCAACGTCGTCACCGTCGATCAGGTTACTAGCTGGCTAGCTCTCTCTCCTCATCATAGACTATATATATTATAGCTAGGAGATACTGAAAAAGATTTTATATTATTATTTGATAATCTGGAACACGCATGACAATGTTATAGCTAGAGAATCATACGTACCAACATTTAATTTATGATTATATATATATATATGCAGGATCCCAACACCCGCTACCCGGTGGTGGTGCGGTTCAACAAGGTGAACTACGCCGGCGTGTCCACCAACAACTACGCCTTGGACGAGATCCAGGAGGTGAAATGAGTGGTCGTCGACGCCGGCCGCCTCAAGGGCTCCCGTGTGATTTGTAGTTATGAAAAATGAGGCTGTGAAGCTGCATGCTGTGCTAGCGTCACGTACGACGTCTTTTGTGTAATAGCTTAAACTCCATACTCATCATGTAATTGCCTGCTTCATTCAACGTGGACTCAATAATCTCTCTTTCTCTAAATTTGCTGTATTCTTTTTAATTTTCTTGTGATTTTGTACATGCACATAAATCTCTCTCTGGCACCATTCTTTGCTCTCTGTTAAAACTCACCCATGCAGTCATGCTACCCCGGAGTTCGTACAACATCTATAGAAGATCAATATATAGTATTTGCAACCCCAGCAACGACCATGCATAATGTGACAAACAGATGGGGGAAGCGATCTCAGCCTTGGTACAGCATGCGGAACAGTTTAGTGAGTTACGAATGGAGCAAAATCAAAACTTCACATGTCAGTTCTATATACTTATGGTAGAGTTTGTTTTCAAATGTTGTCAAACAGTTAAATATTACATGGATTTTGGGAGATTCCAAAGCTTTTTTTTCGTGTTTCCACCACTGGTTTCAAGTATGAAACAACGCTAAAGAGTCCCACAACTTTTACTACCGCTGCATCATACGCCTAACCGGTGGTGAAACATTTATCAACACAATTTGCAGTAGTGATTACCTGTGTGTTATACGTTGATCTGCATTGCAAGGGTCAACAAGGTCAACATCTTTCATAATTAGCGAGCCAGGTAGGGGTTGTTCATTCGCAGCGTGTTTTAGTAGGGGATCATCTTTGACTTCAATGACATGGAGAACATGCAACCAGGCGCCGAAGTTCACCTTCAGCAGGAGGAGGAGCAACTTGGAAAGTACTTGCATCTACATAAACCCAAACCAACCATGTAGGAGGAGGAGCAACCACCTTTTCATCAATGCATCACCGCTAGGTTCAAGGATACAATGGAAGCTAGGCCATTGGCTTGGCACGCCACTGTAACACCCATGGTGTTAAGCTTGCATTTGCATTGCACATTATAAGCATAATCATTTCATTTGCATAGTCATTTATTTAAAATGAAATGCTAGTGTGCAACTTATTTGATTGTTTAAAATAGTTGCCTAAATGCTAGATTATTTGGTCATGGTTGCAATTGAATGTTTTTTATCTCTATTTATGCCTATAAATGTTTAGCATGCTGTTTGGATCAATACCTATGTTGGTCACTTAGTTTAATTTGGCTTTAATCAATATTTCTTTTGAAATTGTCAAATTGGTGCTTATTTTAATTTGAACTAGAACTGCATGCTAGGTTGCTTATCTGTAGATGAGTGCTAAATATAATTGGTAGATAATTTTATTTAGAGCAAAACTTGTTTTTATGTCATCTCTTGAAAATGCATGGGAATGGTTCAAAAATACCAAAAACAGTTTAAAAATCAAGTTTTCCTTTTATTTAAAAAGGCTTTTGATTCTCAAATTTTGTAATTCAATTTACAGCCCAAATTAGGCTTTTACATTTAAAAGTGAAATGTTCTACTCGTCCATAGAAACATTTCGTCTTTTGAAAGTTTTTCCAAATTCGGCTTCGTTTTTGAACTACAGGGCAGTTTTGTTTCAGTTCAATTTTAAACCCGCGTGGGGCCCACCTGTTGGCCTCTCCCTTCACTTCTCCTTCCTCGCGACAGTGTCCAGGCCGACACTGACCGCGTGGCGTCCGTACACCAACGCATCCCACTGCTTGGTGTGTGGCCGCCGGACCCGTACAGCAAACACCACCGAACAAACTCACCCGACCAAACGCGCCTCGCCCCTCTGCCCGCGTGCCATGCGCTCGCCGCACATAGAAGATGGGCCATGGCCGATCGCTCGAGCCGCTGCGGCCACTTCAATGCGCCCAGACGCGCCGAGCCCTTTACTCCTCACCCACCACTCCTCCAGTCGCTCGCCCACAGTACTCATTTCCTCACTCCGCTCCTCCATCCCCCTGTCTTCCCCCTCACCACAGCAGCAGCACGCCATCACCGCCGTTGTGAGCTCGCACCATAGTAGCACCTCGCCACCACCTCATTTTCTTCCCAGATCACGCAAACAGCTTCGCAATGGCGCGTGCCATCTCCTGAGCTCGTTTCCAGCCGCTGACGACCTAAGGTAGTGGCCAATCGGCCCTTTCCTCTTCCCTGCCGGTCACGGCCGCCATGGCCGTGCCTCCTCCGTCCCGCTCCGCTCTGTCTATTGCATGTCTGGGAGTCTTCAGGGTTAGTCGGTGCTCGAATTGATGTTAGGGAGGTCGTCCGTGGTCCGGTTCGCCGGATTGACGGACCGTCGCTGCGGGTCGCGCCGCCATTCGCTGGCCGCTCGCGTACATCCGTCCGACAATCATTTTCTTGAGCTTTCTCGTGAACCCACGTGGCTTCGACATCGAGAACATCGTGCGCACCTCGCAGCATCTCGCCGTGGCCGATTCTGGCGAGCTCGCCGCATGCACCGCCGCCGCTCGCCGGCGCGCATGGCCGCCGGGGAAACCCACCATTTTTGCTTGCATTTCGTACACCGTTGAGTTCGCGTCGTCGAGTAGAGCGTAGGGGTGGTGATGGTTTGGCAAGAGACCTCGCCGCCGGCGAGATTCTCGCCGGTCGTCGCCGTCCCCTGTTCCGTGCCACTGACGGGTGGGGCCGGTTGACCTAGTGGGTCTCGCAGGTCAGCGGATCTGGGGTGCACAACACCGGGTGCACCCAACAGTGTTAGGTTTCTGGGTTCAGATCTGGGTACGCGTAGCAGTTTTGGTTTAAAATGATTTTCAAAAAAGATTTCCAGAATTACTTGCATGTCTTGTTATTTTCATACCTCAGTCAATATTTGTCCAAATGAGTTGGTTCAAGTTCCAGTATTTTTCTTGTGATGAGATATGTATGAGAAAAAATATGAGATGTATTATTTGTGACACTTTTCTATATAGTTTTATTTATTCCTAATAAATGTCTTTATCTTTAGAAATGCATAAGTAATTTTTGGTTGCTCCAGACAATGTAATTTTAATTTTGTTAGTCTTCTTATGACATGATTAATCTATAAAAAATGTTTAATGGACATGTCATGTGTAATTATTCTTATGTTTATTTATTGTTCTATTTCACTTGTATGACTAGAAATTCATAAATTATATATAGGTAATTTATGCATGGTAATTTTTGTAGCCTGTTCTTATGCTGATAAGTAGCTAATAATATTCTGAAATCTGTTGTTTAACACTTTTCTCTGTACAAATTATTTTTTATGCCTATTTAAGATGATGCCTTGTCATTTTTGTGTAGGTTAAAGTACTTACTGTTTTTCCCTGAAATTTTATGGTAGGCTATGTTATGTATGCTTAAGCTTCTGTAATTTTTGTAGAATTTTTTGTGCAGTTTAAATACCTAATGCAGTTCTATCCTTGTTTAATTATATACTTATTAATGTCTTGCTCTATCATTTCATGCTATCAATAATGTTTCTTTTTATTCTCGTAAAATGTATAATCTGTTAGTGTTGTTGATCTTGTTCAGTTATATGTGCAGAATATGTTGTCTTTATAATTCCTTTTAAAAGTGTAGAAGTCAATGTTTATTGTGATGCTTGTATAGGGTAATTGTAGGAGAGAATGCAGTAGTTGACATGTGCTTATGATAAATGTTTTTTGGGTGTTGTTATAAATCTTAATATGTGCACTCATTCACCATCCTCACTTGTCATTTGTTATTCACTTGCATTTCTTGTATTCATACGCACCAATGTATCATGCAGGATTGCTAAAAAATGTGACACATGTAGTTCTTGGAGAGCAAGCAGAGGAAGGCCAGCAGGGAGCCCTGGTGCAGGAGGCACCCGGGGGAGAGGAGCCGGAAGTTGACCTGCCGGAGTGTCCTGATCACCAGCCTAGCTCGTTCCTGAGAGGCAAGCCCCGGAGCATTTCTCCTGTGGTTTACAAATATCTAACTTGCGTCCTTTACTTGTTTATTGTATTAAGTTTACAGGTGTTGCTTCATACCGTTGATGCATTACTTATATTCCTTGTCTACCTTGATATACTTTATACCCTGTTAGGTTCGGGATCGTTATCTACTTAGCCCTGTTTAAAGTAAAATAGTAGAAGTCGGGTGAATTTCTATCATTCGTGAGCTATAGGTGGTGACTCAGAATGGTTGGTTACTTTGTTATCACGAATAACCATGTGGAGTAATAAATCGAGACCGGGCGGGATTAGTGCTGTGGACAGAACTGGAGATTCTGTGTTGTTTTATTCTGTCTGTGTCGAACTAGGACCCCGTCCATTGTACGTCCTCAAGTCATATCAAACGCATGCCCCACATTTAGCTGGAAGGGCGGGTAGATCCAACCGCGAAGCCGTAATTAAGTTTGTTTGGGCCGGGAGTCGACCTGCTATACGTGTCGTATTGGATGATGATGGGGGCCACGGGGGCGCAGTGGTAAGTCCTGAATAGAGCATGGTGCGCAGCCGGGTGGTCCCCGGGTACGATGGTACCTGTTGAACCCGCGACTTTACCCGAATAGACGGTCGGTGACTAAGTCTGCTCTTGCAAAGTATGCCTGGTTTGTGTGGGAAATAAATCACCAGCTGGTTAGTGATCGATTCGAATCGCCATCGTTCCTGGACAGTGAACACTTGACTTGAGCAGTGGCATCATAGTAAAAACTTGAACAAAGAGCTGAGATGGTTATGATGTTGATGCTGAAAAATGCTCAACCTAAAATGTTACTATTCTTGTTGAATAATTTATACCATGCTTGTTTAGTTCAGGTGCTAATCTAGCATGATAAGGTTAATGACTTAAAATGCAAAGCCAGAAGGTTTAATAATTATCTTTTATAAGCTCAAGCTTTTTCTGCAAATAAATGAGTCAGCTATCCCACTTATAAACCTTTCATAATCCTTGGAGTTAATTTATTTTTAGTTTATGACGGGTAAGTCTAGCTGAGTACCTTCTTGTACTCAGGGTTTTATTTCCTATGTTGTTGCAGATGGTGAGATGTACTATGGCTATTGTCAGAACTGTTTCTACCCCGCTATGGGTGATGACTAGACCTTGGGCACGGTCGCTCATATTGTCTTATCACTATGCTTTTGTTGGACTTGACCATGGACTTGGCACTGTATTTCAAACTAAGTGTGTGTGGATTTGAACTAAATTTGCTTTCGCTATTTCGAATTCAAACTTGGTTTGTAATAACTCTATTTGAACTCCGATGTGTTAAACTATGTGAGAACTTTATGTAATATGTGGATGGTGATTGCTAAACTTATTACAATGTTGGCTGTAATGGAAATGTTTGAAATCCTCTGAGATTTCTGGATGACTGCCGAGTTTATTAGGTCTCAAGTATGAAAGTTTGCTAGTCAAATGGCGAATTTAGTACTTGTGTTCTAATAGATTGGACGGTTCAGTGACAGTTGGTATCGGAGCAAGGTCAGTGTATTACTGTTCATAAGTATTTAAAACAAAAGAGTTTTTGGTTTATAAAAAGTAATTACAAACTTATAGCTATATATATGTATTTAAATCTATAGTTTAAAAATTAAGAGTGTGCCAGTGGTCAAGTCCTTTATGCCTAATAGTATTTAAGTAGTAACTTGGGATCGCGTCATATTTTCTGTTTTGTCGCCCATACAATGGCGGATTTGTATGGGTGCCATTCGCTTGAGTGGTAATGTATGGATCATTTTGCCTCTACGCCCTGGTAAGAGTTGTGAGAACATGATCAAATGCAATGCCGGTCTAGGGGAGTGATTATTGGTGCTGGATTATTTACATGTTGCACACATGTTTATATGAAAGTACCCCATGTTGGGTTTTCGTCTTCTGGCAATGCTGTCTTTTGACAATGATTTGGGTAGCGTGCACCTACATGTATGTATATTTGGGGATATACATAGATGGTGAGGGGTGTGAGTAATCGGTGTTTTCACCTTGTTCGGAAGGTGCGTGAATTTTTACATTGAATTGCATTCATGTGGGACTTGGGCTGAAATGAATTTTTCTGCAGGTACACTAACCGCGTAAACAGTAGAACGAATTAGTTATGTATAACTGAGAGAATGATGTATGCCACCACATAGCGCGTTAGATTATTAGGTCGTGAGGACGTATGTAACGTGCATGCATCATGGTTAAATTGCTCATTCATACATTGCATTATTCCTTCCCTTATAATTAAGTTGTCTAATTTCTCTAAAAATATCAACTTATAGGATATATAACTTTTTGACAGATGGCTCGGACCAAGCAGACCGCTCGTAAGTCCATGGGTGGACGTGCTCTGCATAGCCCGTATGACGCTCGGGCTACACCTCATGGTACCCATGATTTCTGGGACCGCTACGGCATGCCTACGCTGCTCTGGAGGCTTCTTGGTGCAGCAGGTTACTAGAGGGGCAGTGAGCCTAGCTACCGTTGGACGAGGACCCACTTGACAAAGAACAGCACTTGGTTCATGATGGAGGTAAGGGTTCTGGCTCGTGTAGAGGGCGACCTGGTGTGGATTGCCAGGACCGCTGCTACTGGGGGTCGGACTCCTACGGATGGAGCCATGAACACTGCTTATGAGGTTCTAATGGAGATCATGGAGGAGAGACCTTCTGGGTTTCTTCAGTTTACCGAGGGTATTTTTCCTAGAGATTGTCCCTATCTTTCTGATTGGGTTCAACCTCCAGGACTGTCCCTTGAGAGGAGTGCTGATGAGATCCGCCACAGTGACACTCCTGCTGCTAGTGTGGTGTTTTCTCTAATGAAGGCGTACGCCTCCATGTAGCACAATTTTGAGACTCTGGAGGAGGCTTTTGATGCCTCCCAGCTTACAGGAGAGCAGGCATAGCAGGCCCACCAGGCTGAGTTGATGAGGGTAACTGTAGAGTTGTCCAGGATGACAGTGCAGAGGGACCGTGCTAGGAGGCAGCGCATAGATGCTGAGAGCATGACTGTAAGTGTGATGCGCTAGAGGGACGCCGCCACCCAGAGGGACCTCGCATCAGTGCAGCAGATTAGGCAGATGAGTAGTAGAATTAATGAGCTTAAGACCTCTCTTGAGGGTAGTGACACCATGTTTGCTCGTATGGTGCGAGAGAGGGATGAAGCCTTGTCTGAGATGTGCAGCCTGAGGACTTGACAGGAGCAGGTGATCAGTGAGATGGGGGAGATCTACGCCTACAATGTTAGTCTGCACGGGGCGATGCACAGGATGCAGGATGAGCTTCGTAGCCTCAGGGCAGCAGCAGCAGAGGATGCTGCTAGTCATGTTTCCAGTGAGAGTAGCAACAGCGGGAGTAGCAACCGCGAGGAGTTGGTTAGTTGATGTTCGCTAGTCTTAGTTGTTCTTTGCATTCCTTTCATGTGGGCATTGTTGACACTTCTTAACGTCGCTACCTAAGATTGTTAGTTCCCGGTAACGGCGTCAGACATGCTTGCTGGTATTTGTTAGCGTCACTCACAGGGTTGTCAGTCCCGACACTAAAAACACATGACAAAGGTTCTGTAGGTAGAAAAGGATTCTACAAGCGCACAGAACTATCGTATAGCACTTCGCCTGGGAGTACCAGGTGTTGATTTATTTATTCCCAAAGGAAGGTGGGGTGTTGGTGTATCCTTGGGTAGAGTATGGTGAGTTATTGGACGAAGGGTAAAATGGAAGGATGGATGGATGGATGGAATGATAACTAAGGATAACTTAGTCTAAGATAATCCTAGGGTAATGATCGCTACTTCACTCTCAGTGCGTGCACTCGGGTGTAATCTAGGTAACTAAGATAACTGAGTGGATAGAAAGATTGTATCTAGTAAAGTGGTGTACGCGCTCCCGATTAAACAAGACACAACACACCATGAGCCTTACAAATTACTGAACTAGTTCTAGTGTGATGGATTACATAGGCGAATAGGGTTATCACCACCTATTGCAACCACCTCCAGAGACCTAGCCGCACCTGCAGGTAAGTTATAGACTAAGCACCGTGCTTAATCTACAAGCTTACTATCTCTACTTGAGCTCAAAGTAGAGACACCTTAACCAGACGACAGGACAATACCAGATAAATATAACTATCACTAAGATAACTTGGTAAACCTATCCCTATAACCAAAGCTTAACCTTACTACTAATGAATAGCAGAAAAGTAAGACTTGAATGTAAAGGTGTAAGTAAATACTTAATGAAATACTTGAAGTAAAGTACTTGTATGAAGTAAATAATGTATGATTACAAAGAAGTATACCGAACTCGAAGACTCGGGAAGACTCTTCCAGACTCCGAGGTGGAAACTCAACCCGACTCCTCTCCTCTTGCTAGCAGCTGCTACTCTTGCTAAACTAGAGCTAGAGCTAGAGCGAGAGAGCACTAAGCACTAGAGCTAGAGCTTCCTATTGCCTTCTAATGCTTGTAATGATGTAATGATTGTAGTGATGATAGGGATGCTTGCTTCAATGGCCGAGGTGCTCCTTATATAATGATGGGGGCACCATGGGGTACTTGTAGGCCGAAGGGGAAGTCGGTTTGCTAGCACTGCCAAGGTGGGCACCCTGGGCCCAGGGTGGGCGCCCTGGCCAAGGTGGGCGCCATCCACCTGGCACTGCCACATGATCAAACGGTCGTGGCTCATCCCATCAGGTCGATTGTATGTTGGTTGAGTCGGTTCCAACCGACTTCACCACTTGAGTGCATGACAATGGGCCCATGGATCCAAGTGACCAAACTCAGGAGCCCTTGGATCAAACCGACTTAGATTCGACGGTTGGGAGACATGGGAAGGTGTTGTCGAGGATCAGTGACGTGGCTGAGTCCAAAAGCTGGCACGGCTAAGGTGGGCGCCCTGGCTCAGGGTGGCCGCCCTGGCTCAGGGTGGGCGCCCTGAGTCCAGGGTGGGCGCCCTGGCCCTGGCTAGGTTGCTGGCCCTGCCATGTTTCATTGCCCCCTTTTGGTCCAATTGCACTTATTTTTGGTACTTTTCCTGCATACAAATATAAATTCCAAGTACAAGTGGAACTAGGTAAAATTTAGATCATTTTTCGACATTGTTGGGTCATGTTGCCATGTATTTAATGAAATGTTGATGGTAAAAATAGTCGCTAATGACCATCAACAAGCTCCGCCAAGCTACCCTTTTGCTTGTCCTTAAGCAAAACATGCGGGTTGAGCATGGTAGAGTACAAATTGTAAGAAAGACCTTATACTTACTTTGCAATGGACATGATGCAGTACCATTACCTTGAATGTTTAAGCTGGAGAGTGTATCTTTCACCACTCGTGTGACTCCTCTTCCTGACATTCATGTAGTGTGTGAGTTTCTGGATGTTTTCCCTGAAGAGATTTTGGGTCTTCCACCCGATAGGGATGTCGAGTTTCGCATTGAGTTGGTACCCGGCACAACCCCAATCTCTAGGAGGCCATATCGGATGCCACCAAATGAGTTGCTAGAGTTAAAAACACAGTTGAAAGATTTGTTGGATAAGGGTCCTATTCGCCGTAGTGCGTCGGAATGGGGTTGTCCCACCATCTTTGTGAAGAAAAATGATAAATCTTTACGGATGTGCGTGGACTACCGTCCTCTTAATGTTGTGACCATCAAGAACAAGTATCCTTTACCCCATATAGACATCCTGTTTGATTAGCTGTCCAAGGCCAAAGTGTTCTCCAAGATAGATCTTAGGTTAGGTTACCATTAGATCAAGGTTAGACCTAAAGATGTGCCTAAGACTGTGTTTCCACCAGATATGGCTTGCATGAGTATCTTGTTATGTCCTTTGGCTTAACGAATGCTCCTGCATATTTCATGTACCTGATGATTTTGGTATTCATGCCTAAATTGGATAAGTTTGTGGTGGTGTTCATTGATGACATCTTAGTGTACTCAGAAAATGAAGAAGATCATGCCAAGCATCTGAGGATAGTTTTGGAAAGGCTGAGGGAACATAAGTTGTACGCAAAGTTTACCAAGTGTGAATTTTGGCTCAAGAAAGTTTCTTTCCTTGGTCATGTTCTTTCTAATGAAGGGATTTTAGTGGATCCTTGCAATGTGCAAGAGGTTATGGATTGGAAAGCGCCGACTTCCGTTCATGAAGTTCGGAGTTTTCTCGGTCTAGCCGATTATAACAGACGTTTCATCCCTGATTTCTCTAAGATTGCTAAGCCAATGACAAATCTGTTGTAGAAAGAGTATAACTTCACTTGGACAGCGGAGTGTGAAGCAGCTTTTCGTACCTTGCGGGAGTTGTTGACCACTGCTCCTGTTCTAGCGCAACCCGATATTGAGAAACTGTTTGATGTGTATTGCGATGCATTAAAAACTGGTTTAGGATGTGTGCTTATGCAAGAAGGACGAGTCATAGCTTATGCCTCACGTCAGTTGTAAAAGCATGAAGTGAACTATCCAACCCATGATTTAGAGCCTATGACTATGGTTCATGCTCTAAAGATTTAGAGGCATTACCTACTTGGTAATCTATGCAATGTCTACACCAACCACAAGAGTACGAAGTATATCTTCACTCAACCCAAGCTGAATATGAGGCAACATAGATGGATGGAGTTCTTTAAGGACTACAATGTGGAGATATTTTATCATCCAGGCAAAGCAAACATAGTGACAGATGCATTGAGTTGGAAATCACATTGCAATGTTGTGCAACCTTTGTTAGTAGATGGTTTTGATCTCATGCATCTTGTAGTGATACTCAACATTAAAGTCAGTTGCTTGATTGAAAGCAAAATCATTGAGTGTCAGAAAACCGATAAGGGAATATCTGCCATCAAGGAATGGATCAAAGAAAATCCATCCAAGAAATTCAGAGTAGATGATAATGGTGTGTTATGGCTCAATGATTGCTTAGTAGTACCAGAAGATGATGAACTCAGGAACCAGATCTTGGATGAAGCCCACTCGTCCAAGCTTTCAATATATCCTGGTAGTAGTAAAATGTTTCAAGACCTAAAATCTCAGTTTTGGTGGAAAAACATGAGAAAGGAGATTGCAACCTATGTTGCTAGGTGTGACACCTGTTGCCATGTGAAGGCTATTCACTTAAAATCCGCAGGTTTGCTTCAGCCTTTGTCTATTCCTGATTGGAAGTGGGAAGATATAAGTATGGATTTTATCATGGGACTTCCCACTACACAGAAAGGACATGATTCCATTTGGGTGATTGTGGATCGACTTACCAAATCTGTGCACTTCATACCAGTCCACATAGAATATCGCCCACATCAATATGCTCACATTTACCTTAAAGAGATTGTGTGGTTATATGGAATACCTAAAACCATTATATCTGATCAAGGGTCATAGTTCACTGCTCACTTTTGGGATCACTTGCATAAATATTTGGGTACCTAGTTGCTTCATAGTATGGCTTATCATCCACAGACTTCAGGCCAGACAGAAAGAGTGAACCAAATTTTGGAAGATTTATTGAGAGCTTGTGTCCTGTCACCAAAGGGTTCATGGGAAAAATGGTTGTCCTTGGCAGAGTTTTCTTATAATAATAGTTACCAAGAAAGTATTCAGATGTCCCCATTTTAGGCACTGTATGGCCGAAACACCTTTGAATTGGGTTGAAACCGGAGATAGGCGGTATTATGCGATTGACTTTGTTAAAGAAGCTGAAGAACAGGTTCGGGCAATTCAGCCACACATTGCAGCTGCACAGTCTTGTCAAAAGAGTTATGCCAACAAAAGAAGAAGACCTCTCACCTTTACAGTTGGTGACCATGTGTATTTGAAAGTCTCTCCCATGAAGCGAATGAAACGTTTGGTGTGAAAAGAAAACTAGCAGCTCGTTATGTGGGTCCATACCAGATAGTTGAGAGAAAAGGATTATGGGCCCACAAGTTAAGATTGCCTGAAGAGATGAGTGCAGTTTTTCCTGTCTTCCATGTGTCGCAGCTCAAGAAGTGTTTGTGTCTTCCTACAGAAAAAGTTAAAACCAAAGACATCATGATAAGTTCAGATTTGACATATGAGGAGAAACCCATGAGAGTCCTTGATGTCAAGGAGAGGGTGATTCGGAACCGTGTGTTCAAGCAATATAAGGTGTCATGGAGTAATCATGATGATAGAGATGCCACTTGGGAAACCGAGGCCTATCTAAAAGAAGTATGCCACTTGGGAAACCGAGGCCTATCTAAAAGAAGTATGTCCCGATTTTCATAAACAATGGTTAGTCTACTCAAATCTTGGGACGAGATTTTTATAAGGGGGGAAAGGTTGTAACACCCATGGTGTTAAGCTTGCATTTGCATTGCACATCATGAGCATAATCATTTCATTTGCATAGTCATTTATTTAAAATGAAATGCTAGTGTGCAACTTACTTGATTGTTTAAAATAGTTGCCTAAATGCTAGATTATGTGGTCATGGTTGCAATTAAATGTTTTTGATCTCTATTTATGCCTAGAAATGTTTAGCATGCTATTTGGATCAATACCTATTGTAACATCCCTAAAAATCCAAACACCAAAAATCACAACCAACAAATTTTTTTTAAGTATACCAATGTTTGGTGAGTGTTATATAGGAAAACATCCATAGTTGCACAAGTAGCACCTAATGTTAGTTGGAACATTTGCATTTTAATTACAAGAGTATGTATTGCCTCTTATTGATTTTATGTATTACTAATAAAATCAGTAACCTTATATCACATGTATATATATGTATATATACGCTACTAACCTTGGACATGGACTCCATATGTCCCATGTGACCCTAGGGGACTTGTCATGATGTATGCATCATGAACACTAACATTGTTGCTAACTTAATCATGGCATATAGTTTTAGTGCCTTGAAAAGAAATAGAAAAGGAAGTAAAGAAAAGGAGAAAAGGAAGAGGAGCAAGCAGCCCAGCCAAGAAGGCCAAGCGGCCCAGCAGGCAGCCGCTGCCCTGCCTGCGCCCGCATGCAGCCTCGGCCTCGCGGCCCAGCTAGCCACCGCGGCCCAGCAAGGCCGGCTTGCCTCACCCCCACGCACCGCCCGGCCTGCCTGCCTACACCACGGCCCATGAGGGCGAGTCGGCCCAACATGAGGCGCCAGCGCTGCGTGCCGCCCCGCAGCCACTGCCGCGCGGGCCCCACATGTCAAAAGCCTCATGTTACCACTTCTAGCCATCTTCCTGTCATGTCCATGTTCCAAAAAAAGCCATGGCCGCCCTCCGTCGTCCATCTCCGCGCCGCTCCATCTGCACCGTCCATCCGCCTGCGCACGCCCGGGGTTGCCCTAACCCTAGCCGCGCGCGTGCCTCAGCCACCCTATCGACATAAGCCATCTTCGCCGTCCGCCGCTGCCAGGGCGCGTGCACTGGTGAGCCCAGACCCCACTAGCCAGCCTGGCCCCCACCATCTCCTCCGCCTCACCTTAGTGGTGCCACAGTCACTGCCAAAGCCAGCCAGACCAGTCGGGGAGCGTCTCGCCGCCAGCGGCAACGCCGTCATGCCTGCACGCGCGCGGGATGGGGAAGGATGGGGATTTTTCCCCTCCCATGTGGACCACGTCCACGGGTCCACCTGAGGCCCGCGTGGACCACTCAGGGAGGGCCACGCCGACCAGCCGCTTACGGTCCACCGCGGACCAGTTCCACCCAGCTAGCGTCGTGGACCTAGCCCACAAGCAGCCCACAGAGCCGCATGGCCTACTCCTTTGCTCGACACATGTCGAGCCCGTCCCGGCCCAACTCGGCCCGTCAAAGCCCATGTTCGGCCTGCCAAAGCCCGTTGTGGGCCCGGTCACGTTGACCATGGGACCCACATGTCTTTGACCAGCCGTCTGGTCCCACGTGTCAGTGCTGACGTCAGCGTGACGTCAGCCCTGTGCTTTTGTTGCTAGACCCGCAGCGCCACATGGGCCAATCAGGTACTGCCACGTGTCACACTCTGATTTAATCTCTCCTTTTTCTTTTCTAAATATGGTTAAATCTTGTAAAATTCGTATCTTCTTCATACGAACTCCAAAAATTATGAACCAAGTGTCCAAATTTTGATAAAAATGAGCTCTATGTCATAGGCTTATGTATGATTGCATTTGAAGTTATTGGTTTTTATTTGGTTCTTTATGATTGATCTATAGGGGTCGCTCCCGTAACCAATATGTCTCGATTTCAGATCCTACGGAGGAGTATATCAAGGAGGAGGACTAGGAGCGCGTCAAGGACTTGAGGGAGGACTGAGTAACAGCTATTCAGGTTCCACACCCCACCCAACCTCATAGATCCTATTACGCATGGCATAATAACTAGTTTGCTAGTGCTTTATTTATGTATATCACCTGTGATAGGTAGCATGGTAGAATTGCTTGATGAGCCTTTACCTTGTCACAACCTTTACTCCTGCACACCCGCTGATAGGCTAGATACATGCTTATTTTGCTTATGATGCTTTACTTCTACTACACTTATATCTGTGATGTGATGCGTGGTGGATAGTATGGTATGGTATATGTTGATGCTGAAAAATGTTCAACCTAAAATGGTTACTATTCTTGTTGAATAATTTATACCATGCTTGTTTAGTTCAGGTGCTAATCTAGCATGATAAGGTTAATGACTTAAAATGCAAAGCTAGAAGGTTTAATAATATCTTTCATAAGCTCAACCTTTTTCTACAAATAAATGAGTCAGCTATCTCACTTATAAAGCCTTTTCATAATCCTTGGAGTCAATTTATTTTTAGTTTATGACGGGTAAGTCTAGCTGAGTATCTTGTTGTACTCAGGGTTTTATTTCCCATGTTGTTGCAGATGGTGAGATGTACTATGGCTATTGTCAGAACTGTTTCTACCCCGCTATGGGTGATGACTAGACCTTAGGCACGGTCGCTCCATATTGTCTTATCGCTATGCTTTTGTTGGACTTGACCATGGACCTGGCACTGTATTTCAAACTAAGTGTGTGTGTGGATTTGAACTAAATTTGCCTTCGCTATTTTGAATTCATACTTGGATTGTAATAACTCTATTTGAACTCCGATGTGTTAAACTATGTGCGAACTTTATATAATATGTGGATGGTGATTGTTGAACTTATTACGATCTTGGCTGTAATGGAAATTTTTGAAATCCTTTAAGATTTCTGGATGACTACCGGGTTTATTAGATCTCAAGTATGGAAGTTTGCTAGTCAAATGGCGAATTTAGTACTTGTGCTCTAATAAATTGGACGATTCTGTGACACGTCACATGGACCACTATGCCCATGAGTGAGGTCTTCATCGAGTTCAGTTGGGAGTTCGTCCCCAACAGAGTCTGTGAGCTCCTTCTAGATCCACGTTGGGTCCTATATTTGGATCCAACACCACTCCCTATTGTATTATGACCAATTTTCCAATCGATGTCAGGAATATTAATGTGGTGGCCAGTTGCCACTATGAGCTTCTCTAGGCTATGAGTCTGCACCTAATCTTAGCACATAAGGGACATCACCTTGATGATACATATGAATCGCAATGGCAAGCACATAGTCTTGGTGAGGCGAAGAGCCTACGACAAATCCTGAACTCCCCGCGTACAATGCTAAGCTCTCGCTGCATATACAACCTGGATGAAGATGACTTCACCAACCCCATCAACTAGGCAAAGTACAAGGAGTACTTGCTAATTATGTCAAGGAGGGTGAATAGGTAGTCGACGACCTCTCTCCTCTTCGAGGGTGCTATATGGTATACACACAAATGTTGACTCTCAAGGTCACTGTAGGGCCGATGACAATCACTTTGAGACACACAACCCCATTGCTGACCACAACAACATCGACACTGTCTTAAGACCAACCAACAGATCTAGGATCGCCTTCTTGGCAACATTGATGACTTGGCCGCTTAACACAATGTGTGCTCCACCATTAACTTGATATGGACATGTGCCTGCATAATTGTAACATCCACAATGACATACTTTGTGAATTTGAGAACAACTGGTTGCGCCCCAAAGGCTAGCCAGAACCTAGCAGCAACCATGCAGGCAACCCAAGACATGCTAGAACCCTCGTCAAAAGAAGGACGTTGCAAACTGCACAACTTTCAAGAGCCTGTAGAGGTTGTGGCAGCGCAGCCACCCAAACAAGTCTATGCATATATTTAGTGTTTTCTATTCATAACATAAAATAATTTTTTAGGATATAATATAGTGTATATTTGTTACATCCCAGTTATTTAAGTATTTAGAGGCAATTTTTAGACGCCCACTGTATAAAAGAACTATAAGGAAAGAAATATTTTTTATTTTCTAAATAATGTTCTAGTTTAGTAGCCATTTATTTTTCACATAAAAATACACAAAACTAAGGTCTATTTGTTTTTTACTCACCTAGCCATACTAACCTTTGACATGCATAGAATGTGGTGGGTATTTCGTCCACCAAACTATGCATAGAATGTGGTGGGTATTTCGTCCACCAAACTAACATGCTATAGAAAAATATTTAAGGTGGATTGTTGTTCGCAAAGCAAACGCTTGGCCTCAATGCGCAATTTGCGTGTGACTAGTTCGACATGTTAACTATATCTGGCCATGCGGCCCGCGTGTCATCGGCACGGCCCACGGCCCGTGCACGACAGGCATCGTGCCCGTGCCGGCACGGCCCGATGCACTGTGCCGTGCCTGGCCCATGGTATGGCACGGGCATGGTCCGGCCAAAGAGGCGGCACGATGATGGCCTGGTGACACACCTTGGCCTGGTAAGTTTCCCGCAGACCAACAGCCTTCTTCTTGTGCTTCAAGGCCTGTTAAGAGCCTACCCCACCACCAGCACCCAACACTAACCCTACAGCCTACACCCATGACTCCCGTGAGCCGCCGCCCCCTCCGCGATGCAGCACCACTCGCACCGTCGGGCGATTTCATGAGTGCGCCGTTCACCGTTGCTGCTTTCCCTCTTCTTCCAGCTCACTCTCTCTCTTGATTCTTGCCCTAGCTTCGCTCCTGCCCCGACGCCGGCATGCCGCCACGCCAGTCGCGGGCGCACAGCTCCAGAGCCTCCTCCACTCCTGCAAACGCCGGCTGCAGCAGCGGTGAGCCCTTTCCCTGAGCAGCAGCCATGCGCATATTCCCCTGAGGCAGGAGTTGCGGCGGCAGCGAGCGCGTCGGCGGCTAACGCCACCTCCGCGGCTGCTTACGCTGCGTCGGTGGCCAGGGGCGCTGCCTCACGGTGTTGTGGGCCGGCACAACATGGTGATAATGGACGTGCCCAACGGGCGGCACGGCACGGCCAAACGGCCCATGGGCCATACCTTGGGCCGAAGGCCCGGCCCATGGCACGAACAGGCACGGCACGACTGGCACGACAGCACGGCGCGACACGACGCAGTGCCGGGCCGGCACGGCACGATGGCCATATATAATGTTAACCCTTTTAGTCATAAAGCAAACAGTCAGCCTCACCGCCTAACTTGTGTGACTAGTTCCACATGTTAACGCTTAGTCACGCTGACAGTTGACCTCAACGCCTAACTTGCGTGTGACTAGCTCCACATGTTACTGCTAAGTCATGAAACAAACAGTTGGCCTCAGTGCCTGACTTGTGTGTGACTAGTTCCATACGTTAACACTTAGTCATGAAGCAAACAGCGGGTCTCAGCGCACAACCTACGTGTGACTGGTTTTGGCTACCAATCACTAGCAAAAGCTCTCAGAAATATCATCACACTTTATGACATCAGATGTCACAGCTTGTGGTGTGCCTGCCACCACAAATGGAATGTGGTAGGTGCCGGCTGGCATCCAAACAACCTCTGAATATATTCTATTTATATATTTCCTAAATAAAAAAAACATAATTCTCACAATGAACCTAGATACACGCAATGTCTAAATTCATGGTTAGAATTATGTTTGTTATAAGGCGGAGGGAGTAAATCATAAATTAACTCTTATTTTCTTACGTGATGTCACGGTGCATTTAATTTACTATCAATTTTAGTTTTAATACATGATTCTATTAATTATTAATAATTTATTTCTAATCTCGAAAAAAATCTAAATTTAGTAATGTGAATTAAAAACTCCTGACTCGGTAATAAGTCATCCGCAACAACCAATGACTATACCGAGTCACTTTTTAATATACTGAAATTAACCTTGCATTCGCCCCGAGATACCAACCATAATAGTTGCTGTTTTTTCTTGAGCCCAGAACAGTTGTTCAACTGGGCCTGCTTGTCAGTGACTGTGGGGAGCACGAGAAAGTGTGTGCCCCCGATTTTTTAGACTTGTGCTCCCGGCAATCTCTCCGCCAAATTAATTTCGCATTTCCTTCGAGCTCCGGCGAAGGGCGCTCCATTTTAGAGATTTCGCAGCCTCTCCCTCGCGCTCCGCCATTTTTTTCTCTCGCTTCCACCAACGTCACCTCACCAGCCACCAGTTGGTGAAATCCTCCACTTCCCCGCAGCACTCGTCAGCCTCTGCAACCCACCTTGCCGTCTCTGCCATGCGCCGCGAGGGTTTGGGGAATTTTGGAGCGGAGGCGGCGGCGGCGGAGGGCGGGCAGGGAGGTTTGGTTATGGAGATGGATGTGGATGTGGATGTGGATGTGGAGGAATCCTCGCCGTCGTCGTCGCCGATGTCGTCCCCGGCCGGCTCGTCGGATTCGCTAGACCTCAACTTCCTGCCCTTCCTCAAGAGGGAGCCCAAGTCGGAGCCGGGGTCACCGGAGCTCGGGCCCCTGCCGCTGCCTGGGCCCCCGACCCAGACGCCGCCACCGCAGCAGCATGCGGCGGCTTCGGCTTCGGCGCCTCTGCCGCCGGCGACTCCTGACCTCTCTTCCGCGCCGGTGATGGCGCCGCTGCAGTCTCTGCCGCCAAACTCGGATGTGGACGCGCTCCTTCAGGAGTACTACCGCCTCGCGAGCCTCTACGTCTCGTCGGCGGGGTCCGGGGCGATCGTCCCGGCGCCGGCGCCGGAGGCCGCCGCACCGGCGGTGGTGCAGTCCGGCTCCGGCTCCGTGGTGAAGAAGCGCCGGCCGCGTTCGGCGGACCTCGTGCGGGTCTCCTCGCTCGGCGTGCAGGACCAGATCTACTTCCGCGACCTCGTGCGCAGGGCGCGCATCACTTTTGAGTGCCTCCGCGGGCTGCTACTCCGGGACGACGAGCGCGCCGAGTCCCTCGGCCTCACGGGCGTCGCCGGCTTGGGGATTGCCAGGGACCGGCGCCGCGTCCGCGCGGACCTGCGTGCCGCGGCGATCATGGCGGACAACGACCTCTGGCTCAACCGCGACCGCCGCATCGTGGGGCCACTGCCCGGGATCTCGGTAGGGGATGCTTTCTTCTTCCGCATGGAGCTCTGCGTGCTTGGCCTCCATGGACAGGTGCAGGCAGGAATTGATTATGTCAGTGCAGGGAGGTCTGCATCTGGAGAGCCTATAGCGACATCTATAATTGTATCCGGTGGGTATGAGGATGATGATGATCATGGCGACGTACTTGTGTACACTGGTCATGGTGGCCGTGATCCCAACCTCCACAAGCATTGCGTCGATCAGAAGCTGGAGGGCGGCAATCTCGCCCTCGAGCGCAGCATGGCTTATGGTATTGAGATTCGTGTAATCCGTGGTGTCAAGTCAAAACGAAGCCCTGTTGGTAAGGTATACTTCTACGATGGCCTCTACAAGGTTGTTGACTACTGGCTTGACCGTGGGAAATCTGGCTTTGGTGTTTACAAGTATAGAATGCTGCGAATTGAGGGCCAAGAACCCATGGGTACTGTGAGTTATCGACTAGCTGAGCAGCTTAAGGTGGATGTGTTATCTGTAAGGCCAAAAGGGTATTTGAGCTTTGATATCTCCATGGGCCGAGAGACCTTGCCAGTTGCACTCTTCAATGATGTTGATGATGATAAGGACCCAACCTTATTTGAGTATCTGGCACGGCCAATATTTCCTACCTCTGCAGTCCAGGGGAAGTTTGCTGAAGCTGGTGGAGGTGGTTGTGATTGCGCTGAGATTTGCTCAATTGGATGTAACTGTGCAGGGAGGAATGGTGGCGAGTTTGCATATGATAAGACTGGAACCCTGCTACGAGGCAAGCCAGTAGTGTATGAGTGTGGGCCATACTGCAGGTGCCCACCTAGTTGCCCCAACAGGGTTAGTCAGAAGGGGCTTCAACATCGGCTTGAGGTATTCCGGTCAAGGGAGACTGGGTGGGGAGTTCGGTCTTTGGATCTCATTAAAGCTGGCACATTCATTTGTGAGTTCAGTGGGATTGTGCTTACTCACCAGCAATCAGAGATTGTGGCAGCAAATGGCGATTGCTTGGTGCGTCCAAGTAGGTTTCCTCAAAGGTGGTTGGATTGGGGTGATATATCTGATGTGAACCCTGATTATGTGGCGCCAGACCATCCTGCTATTCCTGAGTTAAACTTTGCAATTGATGTGTCAAGGGCAAGGAATGTGGCATGCTATTTCAGCCACAGTTGCAGTCCAAACGTGTTTGTCCAGTTTGTGCTATTTGATCATTACAATGTGTCTTACCCCCACCTCATGATCTTTGCCATGGAAAACATTCCACCGTTGAGGGAGCTAAGCATTGACTATGGGATGGTTGATGAATGGGTTGGACAGTTAACCATGTAGCTGGAGTACCTATTTAGAAGGCAGTGGTCTCTTTCTTTTCCCTTTATTTTGAAGTTCCCATAATGCTTCACTTGAGGATCATCAAGCCAACCGCTGACTAAAATTCATCAGCTGGTAATTCTCTTTATTCCTCGCATGCTATTTTTCTTTGGGTACTTAAAAGGACTTTCTTGGCAGTAGGTACTCATAATTTTCCTTCAAAGATTGCTTTGTGTATGTGGCTGAGTTCCATGTGTACTTCAAACTTTATGTTTTGCTATACTGTATACTTGCGCTCAGATTTAGACTAATTATAGTACCGCATTACTGTTTTTCCTCTAGTTGTGCTCCTAATTTCTCTACCTCATTGCCCTCTAGTTGTGCTCCTAATTTCTCTACCTCATTGCTGATTCAGTGCTTTGGTTAAAAAAACCTATACTGCAGTTGCAGAAGAGGTTGTATGTCACTCATTTGCTAAACTGTCTAATGTGCATGATCCACAGCTGTGGCCCTTGGCCTGCATCCTAGCAAGATCTAAATAGTCACTTTTTATTCTTTTTACAGTAAGAAATATAATTTATTGCATAGCCATTAGGTGACCATCTCTAGTTGGTAGTTCTTTTCCCTATTTTTTTTGCAGTTCCACTAGAACATCAGGCGCCCTACAATGATTTAAGGATCAAAAACCAATCTGCAGCAGATATGTCTGAAATACATAAGCACAATCACTTAGGAAGCATCCACGTATAGTACGGTTTGTATGGTCACCACAATCGTCATACATCACAAAACTATCTTTACATTTGTGTCTAGGATCTTTAATATCAGCCTTAGATTTGAATGTTCAAAAAGCCTAGATGTCTTCCACCAACTGTTGTAACTGATTCAATTCAACCTGCACAAAAAAAAGACAGCACTAAGAGCCTAAAGTATGGTTTAAGTAACTGATTGGAATGATACATTTGAAGAAAGGTTCATATATAGTATTGGAGGGCAGACTCCAATCAACAAAATAATATACAACGTGAATTCATTTTTTTCCATCCATCTAGTGAAATAATATACAACGTGCAATAGCATTCATTGGGATTTGTGAGAAATTAACTGTAACAAGAAGCAATCACCACAACCCTTTCCTACCATACGCTGTTTGAGGTTTTGAGTTATCAATTGAATTGCAGTGGATTTTACTGGAGAACTAAAAGTGTGAAACTAAATTAACAATCAAAAGTTTATATAATAATAATAACATCATCTTAGTTTTGACCAAAAAAAACTTCCCCAATTTTTCAGCAGGCTAACAAAAGCAAAAGCAAAAAGTACCTCAACATTCTTGGTGTAGGGTTCACAATACATAACACGCTCACTGCCTTAGACGTCACCGCGAGAGAAATTGAATCTGAATCATAACAGACTATATTCATTTGTCTGATCCACTCAACATTTGCGATGATCTAAGAATTTCTAGAGCTAGGCATTGAGTAGGATAGCACGGCTAGGTATTGACAAACAGTGCAGTTATCTTAAACAGAGCATTTTCTATAGCTGTACATGGATAGGATAGTATATTGTACTACTTTAGAAGGAATGCACATGAATCATAAATAAACATAAGCTGCAGTTAGGGAAATATCAAAGACTCTTCTATAGTTACACTGAGGACGATAGTGGGGCTAGGCATTGATACACTATGCAACTATTTGACCAAAACATGTTTCTGTAGCTGTCCATGTTTATGAAAATAGACTTTCAGTACTACTTGATAATAGCACAATCATTTTTGCTTCCAAATTGTGTCCATCAGACTTTCAATCTTGATACATTAGCACAAGCAAATAAGCAAAAGATGAAGATCAAGAGCACCAAGCAAAAATGCATGCCAATGTAGTTCACTGCTTGCACATGAATACACTAATGATCTAGCTTTTCCCATTCTACAATATTTCACATCAATGTAAGGTTCATAAGCGACCTATTCTATGGATGGCAAACAATGTAGCTCAAAATTTTGCCAATGCCATGAGCAACAGATATACTGAACACTGGGACACCAATGTATCACTAAATAAGCAAGGCAAATGCAAATAAAGCACCATAGTTAACACAACAACACATTTCTTCAGTTTCTCTTATCAGCTTCACTGGGAACAACTAATATATTACCAGCTTCATGGTGAGGACAACAAGAACCATTTAACTAAGTTTCATCTAGCACAGTCAAAACATGTTACTGCATACATATTGTACTTTAGAAATAAAATTCAACTGCTAACCTATTAACCAGTTTGTTTTAAGGAATAAACAGAGCAATGCAAGGGTGCCTACACTAAAACAATGCATAGAGAGAGCACGAGAGAGGAAGAGAAGCGCCGCCACTGCTGTACCTCCATAACGTAGGTAGGATCCTCGTGTACCACCAGGTTCTAGGAGAGATCCTTCTCCGTGATCGCAAACACCTGTTGTGTTCAGGACCTTTCATGCTACAACACGAACAAAATGAATAGGAAAAACACAGCCATCAGTAAAAGATTAACTGGACACAGAGTAAGCAATGAACCAATGCAAATTTCCTGATTCTTACAGATAGAATATACAATGGAGATAAATCTATCCAGGTAATTAATTCATAGCAAGATAAATATTGAGTGGTTCCAAAGTTTAGTAGGAACAGACCTGCAACCCAAGATCAGAGGAGACAAGATGAACACTTCTTCATATTCTATTTGAAACAAACATAAAAAAAAATCTGCAGACAAAAAGGACAAGTGGATAACAGGCTCTATGCCTCTATCTAGTGGTGGTCGAATCAATAATAAGCTACAGTACAGCATAAGCAGCAAAATTTGGGCACGCAAAGTCATCACAGACATAATGCTGCAACCAAGCAGCAGCCTTCCAAAAATAGACCAACTCTAGAGGCTCCAATCACCACACTCTAGTGGGACGGCCTAATCTGTGTACATGGGGAACACGACAACGGCAATGGTCAGGAAATCAATGCACTCCCTACCTTCAACAGCCCCTTGCCGGCGTCACAGCCACCAGGGCCGAGGAAGCCCCTCGCATCCTCCTCCATGCGTCGCCTGATGTTGCTTTTTGGGCCGCCAGATCGGCCGTAGGTTGCTGCTGTCGCCGA
>CM041630.1:25161132-25202536 GCA_023333625.1 Bothriochloa decipiens
TTATTTATTATCTGTGCAGTTGTTTTGTGCTTTAACTGTATTTTTGCACTTACATGTTGTTTCTTAGCATAATATTGTACTATTTATTCTTTTTGTTAAGTCATTTGATCCACTTTAGATTCGGATACTATTGTCCTTTTTGCATGCTTGATCCCAACTCGTGTTGGTCCAGAATATGCTGAATTGCTGATGTCTTCATCATGCATATAATTTATGAACTGAAACTCTATGCATCGCCAGGTGTATTTCTCCATGTTTGCATAATTAATAACTTGAGTAACATTATCCCCCTATTTCGTAAATTTTAGCTAACTACACAAATGTGGTTGCTCTTGGCTGTTTACTAGACTTTTAGGAGTCCTAAAACTTATGGTATCCTTCTTGTTTCGGTTCAACAACAGAGGTTTCCAGCTAGCATAATGTTCCTCTGGCTTTGACAGAGGCTTGCATAAGGTGGACCAAGCGACAACTCATTGTCATCAACAGTACATCAGCCGTTCATTGTATATGTCGCCTGATAACCTAGGTGCCTTGGCCAATTTTCTAGATGAACTCGCTTTTGAAGTGTAATATGTGTGCTGCTGTAGGAAGTTTGTTTGGCGTGGCTCGCGCCGAATTTCAGTGTTATTAACCATCGTTCGTGTTATGAGTTGTCGCTGCTGGAACTCATTATGTACATATATTTGTAAATTATCTAGCTGGAAATGTGTCCACTCCTGTTGGGAAATGTTGGTCCATACTCCGTATGTGGCAAAGTTATCTGCATGCCTCGTGGAATTGAAAATTACGCGGAGCCAGGCATGTCCAGTAGGTCATTGCATTGATGGTTTTGTGGAAGGTCTGTTGAGCAGTATTATTTGCATCACTTGTGCAGAACTCGGCTTCCTCATGTACCTTGTCAGACAATGACTGGCTTATTTCATTGAGATGTCAGTGTTAATACTGTCAAACTATTGGTGCGTTATGGAGGGATTATATGCTATTGACTAGCAATCACAACGGCAGGTGAAATGGGTTTTTACGCATCTTACTAGCATTACTATCAGCCTATCATAGCTCCACGAGCGGCTTGTTAGCTCTATTTTGCTGAAGCTACGCTAGCTCTTTTGCTAACAAGCCAAAGTCATTATCTCAGTCCTCCAGGAAGTACAAGATTCACGAGGAAGGCATGACCAAAAGGCACAGGCCAAAAACTTTTAAGGCAAAACTATAAGAACATCCTGAGTCCAATGCAACTGGAAAATTCAACGTCTGAGGACATGATGATTTTTCACGTGGTTAAGAAGTCAAGTTAAATTTTTATATAATGATACTTACGTCTATTTGATGTCAATCAAATTTGAAATTATTTGATTCCTAGAACAATAATTGTACTCAGGCGGAAGAACCGAAGTACCACTACAGTATTTCAGCATGCGTAGCTATAGTTGGAAAAGGAGAATAAAGATGCACCATACCAGACAGTACAGGGGACAGGGCTGTACTTGCATCACTGGGAAATGGGTCCAGAGGACATGATCAGCTACAATTCGTACCATTCAACAAATATACTACTCCGTACAGCGGAAGGGCATCGCTGCTGTTGGAATGTTGGCACGGTAAAGATAGCAGTAACTTAAAAAACAGCAATATCAGAAACCACATCTCAAAATCTACCAATAGATTGCAATAATAACCAGGACCGAAACGATTTGGGTTAAACGAAAGAATGTTGACAGCAAATATGTTAACACAATGAAAGAAGACAAGCGGTCGCTTCTCAATATTCGACGTCAGACGTCGAAATCTCCAAATCTTCCACTCATCCCTCCTGTCCTGTTAGATCCGGCAGAGTATAGCCCTTTTCACCCACAGCATAACTTTAAAACCCCCCTCACCAATGCTATCACCTACTATTATCTATGCCCCATTCCTGCCTTTCTTCTTGTTCTTGTTTTCCTGTGTCTTCTTTTTCTTCTCTTCAGGTGTTGTCCAAACGTAATCGGAAGGAATGGCGAATGGGTCCTGGATGTCCTCCACGCGGCTGTTTGGGCCTGGTGCTGTCGAGAAGTTCTGGCGGTAAGGCGCCTTGATCCACTGAATCCAGGAGCTTGGAGAAGGCTGCACTGCTGGGCTCTTGATGTTGTCAGGACTGGAAGGAGGTGTGGTAAACTCCTCCAGCGGCTGTAGCTCTTCAAATTTTGTGAATGTCACAAGCACTCTGATTGTAGGCACAACTGGAATAGCAACCTGAGGGAAAAAAACGTTACTGAATTATACATTCACTATTACAATGGCACGGAAAGGATTATAACTGCAGGGAAAGAAATTATTATTCAACAGAGAACAAGATTTGATAACAATAATTCTTCAGTAGGCAACAAACAGGACAAATTAATTTTCTCAGTTTAGACATGCATAATCCTTAGTTGCATCGATTTTTCTGAAATTATATACAAACATCTGTGGAATGGGTACTTCAATAAAGATTGCATATGCAAAGATGAACCGTTGAATTAGAACTAAAGTCCAAACAAATGAGTCAGGCAAACTATCTACATTTTTCCTCTTGTATTTGAACACTGTCTACTTAGATCCTACTGCCTGTTAGGGTGCATACATCTATAGTACTTAGGGAAAAAAGTAAGTCCGAACAAGAGCGTTGCTACCATATGAAAGTGTAATTAGTTTTTTGACCAAGCGTGCATACATCTATAGTAATAGTACTTAGGGAAAAAATACATAACATACAAACATCTAAGAGCAACTTTCCTGTTAACAAATGAGTGAATAACAGTATAACACTAGATGTAGTAACAGTATTCCTTATTATTACAGATTAGTAAAACATGGATAACACTAGATGGTACTATTTTCCTATGAAACACTGTATCCTATTTCACTCATCTGATCCCCTAGGTTCATATTTATGTTGCCTATATGGGGTTCCCTACACCCATTCCAACAAAAGTATAATATTAGGCAAATGCTCCCTACTTGGCAGATATGGCATCAAAGATATACCAAGATAGAAATGTAGAACCACACCGATGATAACAAAAACAGGAACAATGTAACAACATCAATATCAGCAATCTAGAGAATCGATGCATTGTTGCAAAGTGTAAACTGTAAGGTTATCTTGTTACCAACTCCCATACCTAACTAAAATTATATAGAATGATCCATTGAATGATAAATATAGAACTTCATGCCTTGATTGAAAAGTTAGGCCTGCATTATATTCTACTTTAAACTGAAAATAGAACCTTTCAAGACAAAAGCAACTTTAAACAGTTTCTGCTACAATTGAATATGATGTCTAAAGCAGGTCTGTAATATCAGATTATCAGTAGTCACTCATCTGATAAACCCTACGGTCTACAGTAATTTAAATTGATCCAAAATCTGATATAAAATTTATTTTCCCAAGGCAGCCAATATTGGAGCTAAGATTTGATAAAATCAGCAATATAGATACCAATTTGCAGCAAAGTTTCCCCTAAATATTGATAAATGGATATAAAGTGTGACTCAATATTAAGTTGACAAAGGTATATATTCATGATATTCATTGCTATGGAGGTCTCTGACAGAAAACTCCTTTCAAAGCTTAAACTAATAGTATGAGACTACAATATAAAACCATCGAACTACGCATTTGCTATTACAGAAGTAGAGGACCACATTAACCAGGTACGAAGTGAGCATCTATCAGAACAGGATATGAACATATGAAAAAGGTGTCCCTAAAAAAATTTTAGCAACCATACAAGTGGTAATTGCTCTGAATTTGATCAGTAAACAAACACAAAAAAGGGAGTCTCTGAATAGGATATTACAAAGATCCATTAACATAAATATCTGGCCTAGTAGAGAAACTTGATTGTATAAAATCTACCTTGCTACCTACTTTATCCTAGTCTACTACCATAGAGATTGCATGTTACATGTTACAAGCCTCAGATCATTGTTGTTTTCTTGAACAAAACAGGATACAGAAAAGTTTAACAGCCAGAACTAATTTTAGACTAAGATCACATGTTTCATACATCCTGTGCAACCAATCTAACACCCAAAAACAGTTTCTGTCTATGAATTATCAAATGAGAAATGTTATCAACAGCACAATTTCAGTGTGTCCACACAGACAGAAATTATCAGATTTATGAAACAGAATAACCAGGCAACAATTATGTACAAAAGCAGCACATAATGAGAGAAATTTAGATAACTACGAGGTATAAATATGTTGACTAAACAAGCTCTTCAAGCATGCAGGGTAATTATTCTACAGTGATGATTTTCCAAAAACAAAAACTGACACAAAATTGAGTGTCCAAGTAGATATGAAACAATCAAAGTGAATTAACAGCACATATAATGGAGGGACAAGCTCTGTAGAGAAGGTATTGCATCTTGAAACATGTATTAGATCATACCTTGACAGGAAATGTTCCCGGAGGGAGTTTTGTTGTAAGTAGATCCCTCAAACGACGAATTGCCTTCACCTTGTTTGCAAGAATATCAAGCAATGGCAGCAGCTCCTCAGTCCGAAGAGGGAAATTTGGAGAGAGCCAGAGAACAGGCCTTAGGCCTTTCTTATACTCACTTTCTTTGGAACCTTCTTTGCGCCTTTGCCCATTCTCCGCAGAAGCAACAGGTCTCCTACTATCCCTTTCCCTGATCCTTCTGCTGTCATCTGCTCTGACTACATCTACAGAATGCCTTCCTGGTCTTGTGTGTACATTTGAGGGCGACTCAATAAGGAAGTCGCTCACCTTCTCATCTACACAGAGCGAGCTCCTTGGAGGTGCCATCTTTTTCACCCCTTCTGGCTTACTAACCTGACTTCTCTTTCCCCAATTACTGAACCAACCTTTCTTGTCATGCTTACTCTCCACATTTCCAGAAACACTCATGTCCTCGATCGGTATCTCCCTCTCCCTTGGCTCAAAGCAGCTATGTCGAGGGCCAGCAAATGAGTCGGACTGGCCTTCCCCACCGGCATCGGGAGAATCCATTTTCAGCGCAGCCTCCAGCTGCTTCTTCTCCTCCTCTGTCAGAATATCATCAAACCCCTCGCTCTCTGTATCATTGTCGTTGCAAGACGAGAAGAATTCCTCATCCGTCATCGCCCCCAGGACCCTCCTTGACTTGACACTGACTACCACATGGTTCATGTCATACACCTTGGCCTTCCACGGGCCAACAGACTCTGTGCGTTCCTGGCGCCGCCATGTGAGCTGCGGGAGCAGCACCGCCTGGGTGACGTCGATCCCTGGACGGAAGATGTTGGTCTGCGACATTGCAGTGACCTCCTGCTGGACCTCTGCCTCCGAGGCCGGGGCGCCCGCCCCCTCCAGCGCGTTCATAATCTCCTTGTCCTTGTGGTTGATCATGCACAGCGAGCCCGGCGGCACCTTGCCGTCCTCCGACCCCTCCCCGAGGAAGAGTATGGTCTGGTCGGAGCGCTGGATCTTGAAGCCGTCGAAGCCGGCGAGGGTCATGTCGGCGCGGAGGTTGGCGCCGCGCTTCCAGACCCTGTAGGTGTCGGAGGGCGCGATGCGGGAGATGAAGGGGATGACGGAGCTCTCGAAGTGGAAGGTGATCTCCATGTAGAAGTCCCGCATCCGGCGCATGGCGGCGACGACGCGGGGCAGGCGGCGGCACCACTTGGCCCAGGCGAGGGGCTGGTAGTGGCGCACGATGACGCGCGCCAGCGCCTCCTCGCGCGCGCAGATGGCCTCCTGCAGCGCGCTCCACCCCTGCTCGTTCTGCAGGCTCCAGTCGGCCCCCGCCGCCATGAGCATCTCGACCGCCGTGGCGTCGCAGAGGCGCACGGCGAGGTGGAGCGGCGTCTCCCGCCCGAGCACGTCGCGGCGGTCGATGACCGCGGACACGGCCTCGGCGCGCGCCTCCTCGGCGACGGAGTCCGCCTCCGTCCGGATCTCCTCGGGCCGGCGCGCCCGCGGGAGCGCGTCCAGCACGCGGCGCAGCGCCGTGTGGTCCCGCGCCGCCACGGCGTGGTGCGCCGGGCTGTGCGCGTACCTGGCGGTGTCCACGCCGGCCATCGCGGCGTCCGTCCCGCCCGCGCCCGGTGAACCTCTCGCCTCCACCCCCCAAGGAAGCTGAGGGAATCGGAGAAAGAAACGGCACCTCTTGCTCCTCGGTCTTATCTGCGGCGGCGGCGGCGGCGGCGGCAGAAGCGGAAGGTAAGAATTGAGCGGAATGGATGGCGGCGGAAATCAATCGCCGGCCCAGTGATGACACTAAAGAAACTCGAAAAGGAGCTTCCTTTCTTGCTTACCAGTCGCCCCCAATCTCGGAGTTCCTCCCTGCTTCCTTGCCTTGCCTCTTTGGGTTCTCTCCTCCCTCTCCTTGGCCCTGTTGTATTACTTCCCACCCTCCGACGACCCTCGTCTCCTCTCTCTCTCTCTCTCCTCTCTCCAGACCCAGGCTAGAGTAGTCTGCCTCCCCCTACCCTCACGTCATGATGGATGGGCTTGCCCAGGAACAGGGGAAAGTATTGGAATCTAGAGAGGGAGGAAGAAAGTGTGAGAGAGGCACAGCAGAAGCAGGCAGCCTTGCAATTGCAATGGGGCGACGTGAGAGATTGAAAAGTGAGCGAACTTCTTTTGTTTTCTTCTCCCCCTCTCTCTCTTGTTTCTCTATCTACACATTTCGTCGTGGGGTCCTTTGTACAGAACGGAGGAGAACCGTTTTGTTACGCGATTTTGTCCCGTCTCTATGCCAATACCCAAATTAAAATTACGCCGCTGATTGATCGCTAATCAATTGGCGTTTTATGATTTGTTTTGAGCGTTTTGGATTTTATGATACGTCATGCGATGTTTGTGGGCTGCAGGAGAGCATATTCAGCGTTGCTTCGTTTGTGGACTGTGGTGTCCGTTTCACCTACATGGCCAGTGGACATGTTTGAAAGGTGAGTGAGGTTATATTTTCCATCAGTGTGATAGTTACTTTTGTTTCGATAATTAGGAAATCAGATGACTCCTCGGTAAATTGCTCTAAGATTTGTGTGTCATAAGACATGAAACTCTATAACCATATACGCAATTGTTGTGCTAGTTTTAAAGCACAAACTTGTCTATTTAGCCGTGGCAATTTGCGTGACATGGAGGAAATGAGAACAATTTACGCATACGTTCGTAACCGTTATGTCCAGCTTTGAGCTATTGCATAGAAATAGTTGGACACACACATTCACAGATAGCTCATGTCTAGGCATTTGAGCTGTTGAAATGTTATGTTATATATATATATATATATATATATTCTTTATTTGGAGTTATTAACAAAGAATAAACGAAAATATGTGTACTCAATAGTTTGCTCGTTTTGTACGTAGTGCATCATCGCTTGGCTTCGGTTTCTAAAATTGAAGAGCCAAAAACCTTCGGTGCCTATATTTTGGTTGTTCCCTATGAACATGGAGTGGTTTTTGATGTATAAGTAAAGAGTGGTAACTCATTGATAAGTACCATGTCAAAGGTTCAGAATTACTCTATGATTTAATTGTAAGTCACAAGACATCAATTGCATGTATTACTATAAACCCTACTCCATAGCCATGAGCATTACTTAAATTGTCGTGTTAGTTTTGAAGCACACAGACTGCTTGTCTCTTCAAAGGTGGCAATTTACGTGACATGAAGAAAACGATAATTATTTGTACATACATTCGTAACGGTTATGCCTACATGAGTTGTTGGAATATAATTTTGTTAAGAAAACGACAATAATTTGTACATATGCTCATAACCTTTATATTTAGCATGAGCCATTGAGTTGGTACACTTATTTTGGATTTATCAATGTAGAAGTAATGAAATGATGTGTTTTCCATCCTTTGCTTGTTTTATATGTATTAAAATAACATCATCAACTGACTTTAGTTTCAAAATAAATTGAAGATCCAAAACATTTTAGTCCCTATGATATTGTTGGTTCCCTACGAATCTACAATGGTTTTTGATTTGTATGTCTTTGATTCCTAAAGAAGTAGAGAGTGTTAACTCATTGATAAGTATAATGTCAAAGGTTCAGAATTACTCTAAGATTTGTGGGTCACATACATCAAGTGTATTGCTATAAACCCTGCTCCATAACCATAAGAAATGCTTAAATTGTCATGCCAATTTGGAAGCACATCGACTTGTCTCTTCAAAGGTGGCTATCCGCGTGACATGGAAGAAACGAAAATAATTTACGCATACGTTCGTAGCCAGAAATTGGAGATCCAAAACACTTTGGTCCCTATGAATTGTTAATTCCCTATGAATCTACAATGGGTTTTGATTTGTATGTCTTTAGTTCCTGAAGAAGTAGAGAGTGGTAACTCATTGATAAGTATGATGTCAAAGGTTTGAAACTACTCTAAGATTTGTAGGTCACAATGCATCAAGTTTATTGCTATAAACCCTACTCCATAACCATGACAAATGCTTAAATTGTCATGATAATTTGGAAGCACACCAACTTGTCTCTTCGAAGGTGGCTATCTACGTGACATGGAGGAAACGACAATAATTTACGCATACGTTCGTAGCCATTATGTCTAGCTTTGAGTTGTTGCATATGAATAGTTGGACAAAACGACAATAGTTTACGTACGCATGTTCATAAGTATCTCATGTCTAGGCATCTAAGCTATTGAAATGTTGTATATATTCTTTGGAGTTATCGACAAATAATGGATGAAATGTGTGTACTATATGATCTGCTTGTTTTGTACGTAGTGTATCATTATTTGGCTTCTGTTTCCAAAATTGAAGAGCAAAAAACCTTTAGTGTCTATATTTTAGTGTTCCCTATGTACCTGCAATGGTTTCTGATGTATAAGTAAATAAAGAGTGGTAACTCAATAAGTACCGTGTCAAATATTCAGATTTACTCTAGGATTTAATTATAAGTCATAAGACATTAATGCATGTATTACTATAAACCTAATCCATAACCATGAACATTGCTTAAATTATCATGCTAGTATTGAAGCCACACAGACTTGTCTCTTCAAAGATGGCTATCCATGTGACGTGGAGAAAACGATAATTATTTACACATATATTCATAACCATTATGCCAGCATGAGCTGTTTAGAATATAATTTTGTTAAGAACACGACAATAATTTGTACATATGCTCATAACCTTTATACTTAGCCTGAGTTGTTGAGTTGGTACACTATATTTTGGATTTATTGATGTAGAAGTAATGAAATGATGTGTTCTCCATCCTTTACTTGTTTTATATGTATTAAAATAACATCATCAACTGACTTCAGTTTCAAAATAAATTGAAGATCCAAAACACTTTGGTCCCTATGATATTGTTCATAATCATTATATTTAGCCTGAGCTACTAATTTGGTATAAATTTTTTTGGATTTGTGGATGTAGAAGTAGTCAAATGATGTGTTCTCCATATCCTCTGCTTGTTTTATATGTAGTAACATAACATCATCAACTGACTTTGTTTCAAAAAAGAAATTGAAGATCGAAACACTTTGGTCCCTACAATATGGTTGGTTCCTGCAATGGTTTTTGATTTGTATGTCTTTGCTTCTTAAAGAAGTAGAGAGTGGTAACTCATTGATAAGTATGGTGTCAGAGGTTTAAAATTAAATTTATTGCTATAAACCCTACTCCATAACCATGAGCAATGCTTAAATTTTCATGCTAGTTTTGAAGCACACGGACTTGCCTCTTCAAAGGTGGCTATCCATGTGATATGGAGAAAACGACAATTATTTGCACATACGCTCATAACCATTATGCCTTGCATGAGTTGTTGGAATATAATTTTGTTAAGAATACGATAATAATTTATACAGATGTTCAGAACCATTATGTTTAGCCTGAGTTGCGAGCTGGTACACAATTTTTGAATTTATCAATAAAAAATAATAAAATGATGTGTATTCCATACTTCGCTTGTGTTGTTTGTAGCAACATCATTAACTAACTTCTATTTCAAAAAAATTGAATATCCAAGAAACCTTGATCCGTATGATATGGTTGTTTTCCTAGGAATCTACAACCAATTTTTTATTTATATGCCTTTGTTCCCTAAAGAACTAAAGAGTGGTAACTCATTGATAAGTACCATGTCAAAGGTTCAAAATTACTCTAAGATGTGTATGTCATAAGATATCAAGTGTATTACTATAAACCCTACTCATACAATGAGAAATGCTTAAGTTGTCATGCTAGTTTTGAAGCACACAAACTTGTCTCTTCAAAGGTAGCCATCCGTGTGACATAGAGAAAATGATAATTATTTGCACATACATTTATAATTGTTATTCCTAGCATGAGTTGTTGTAATTGTTATTCCTAGCATGAGTTGTTGTATACAATTTTGTTAAGCAAACAACAATACTTTTATAGATGTTCATAACCATTATGTGTTAGCATGAGCTGTAAGTTGCTGTATACATTGTTTTGGAGTTATCGATGAAGAAATAATGAAATGATGTATACTCCATGATCAACTTCTTTTATGCATAGTAATATCATCAACTGAATTCTATTTTTTTTAAAAAAATGAAGTTCCAAAAAACTTTGGTCCTATATGTTGTTGGTTAGTTTCGTATGAACCTACAATGGTTTTTTTATCTATATGCCTTTGTTATCTAAAGAACTAAAGAGCGATAACTCATTTGATAAGTACAGTGTCAACATTCAAAGTTCCTCTATGTTTTGTGAGTCATAAGACATCAAATTTATCACTGTAAACTCTACTCAATACAACGAGAAATAATGCTTAATTGTCTCTTCACGTGATACGGAGAAAAGAACAATTGTTTGTGCACACATTCATAATCGTTATGCCTAGATTGAGTTGTTTTATATGAGAAAACAACAACAATTTATGTATACATTCATAACCATAACCGTTATGTTTAGCCCTCAATTGTGATGATTTATTGTACACAACTTTTTTGGAGTAAAACAGAACTGATGAAAAGATGTGTACTATGTACTCTACTTATTTTATACATAATAACATCATTAATTGGCTTTGTTTCGAAAATTGAAGAGGCAAAAACCTTTGGCCCCTTATGTTTTGCTTTGTTCCGTATTGTCTTTGTTCCTTAGAAAAGTAAAGATTGCTAATTCATTTGATAAGTACAATGTGAAAGGTTCAAAAATCCTCTAAGGTTTATGAGTCCTAAGACATCAATTGTGTTACCATAAACTCACTCCATAACCATGAACAATGCTCAAATTGTCATGCTAGTTTAGGGGTACAAATTTGTCTCATTAATGGTAATTATTTGTGCACACATTCATAACTCTTGAGTGGTTGCATGTATACAACTCTTTTAGAACACATTTGTATAGACGTCCATAATCAGTATGTCTACCTTGAGGGAAAAGATGCGTACTCCATGCACCGCTTGTTTTATACATGCATGATGTGGTATAACATCATCAATTGGCTTCTGTTTAAAAAACCGAAGAGCTAAAAACCATTTGCCCTACATTTTAGTATGGTCTCTGATGTATTCCTTTTGTTCCCTAAAGTAAAGAAGAGTGGTAACTCTGCAATGATGTTGATCCTTTCTCGGGTTTATATAATTGCTATAATATGAGAAAAGGTGATATTAAACAAGGTAAAAGGAATACATCATTGTAATAGGTGCACTCCACGTCACGAAGAGAAACTATTGCTCCTCCCTCTATTTTGTGTGGTTTCTTCGTCATCAAAAAATGTCCGGCCACCATTATATCCCTAAGAAAAGAAGGCGGTGGGAATTTCCCTATATACCACCATTGTATTGCTCCTCCCTGTATGCCACCTCCTTTTTTGTACCGTGTGTCTTTCACTCTTTCCCCTCTTACAAGACCACTACCACATCAAGTCTCCCTTCGTGTCCAGCCTCTTGTCTGAAAACCCTCCTGTTTTTGCACAAGTCTGCAGGAATATTTCTCTTTGCTGGACATTGTTGCGTTGCGTGCGCAAATGCCCGTACTTTCAGGTAGAGCGATGATCAGATCACATAGCGCCCAGGCAGGTAAAGAAAGTGAGAAAGATGATGAGGGTGGCAGACGACGGGAAAAGGGTGTAAAAGACGGATTGTTTACGCGGATCATACCGGCATGATTCTGCAGAGGTCCCACGGTGCCCCCTAGACTGGACCACCGAATTATTTAGGCCGGAGGATTTCGCACTACTTGGCGATGAAACCACTCGCAGCATAGCCAGCGGCAGGGGCAGAAGCCCAGAAACAGAAATGGGACACGGACCCGGCTACTTGCCTTGTTTGCTCTCCTCAGTCATGGATCCTCCACATCCAATCCTGCAGCGGCATCAGTTGTTGGCTCTTGCCCAGCTACCTTACCGCTCATGGAGTTTTTACAGTACACGGCAATTTTTCTTTTACTTTTCTGGATTGGCATAGGTCCAGTACGCATGAAATTATCAGAATTTAGAAATGGGTTTTTATTTAAAAAATTATGAAGGGAAAACTTGCAAGAGGATGTGTGTGTGTGGGGTGATTAATGGTTTGGATCTGGGTGGGCGGTCATGTGTGTGTGGGGAGAGACTGGGGAGGGGTCTCAAATTGTCACATGGGCCTTGATCCAGGATGGTCCCCTGGCGTCAGAAGCTGGGCCTCAAATTATTTTTATATTTATAGAATTATTAAATAGCTGCGCCCAAATGGCACAGTACAGTGATGCTGGTGGAATTGGAAATCTCCTGTTTATTCTTTTTATTAAAAATAAAATAGAAAAAAATAAAAAATGGTTAGTCAAGTTTTGTCAACTCTTGGAGATTTAGAAAATGAGCGAGGGAGATTGGGTGGCAACGGCAGCGGCAACGACCGGAGAAGTCAGAAGCCGGAAGATAGTGTAGCAGCTAGTGATTGTAGGCAGGCAGAGCTAAGCATCATTGTCACGTGATGATGATAATTATAGCTAGGATTATTGATCCATTATTACTGGTACTAGTACCACTAGGGATCGAGATCAGGTGAAGTTTAGATGTCGCCTCAGATTTGTGAAGGAGATATGTTATTTATGCACGTAAATATGACGTGGATCAGAACTGCAACGAGATTTCCCAGATTTACGCCCTATTTGGATTTCAGATTTCACCTTTAAATTTTACTATATAAAAAAAAGATTCTTCGTTATATTAAAATACCAACATATATATAGAATATATATAGAATACTAAATATAGATGAAATAAAAAACTAATTATACAGTTTTATCATACTTTACGAGACGAATATTTTAAATCTAATTAATTAATATTTAAATAATTATTAATAAATAAAATTAAAATTATTATAGTATTTAACAAAATTTACTATATAAAACAAGGCCAAAAATAAAAGCGGGAGAGCCGCCGAATCTCAACCCAGCAGCAGGCCAAAGATAAAAGCGGGAGGGCCGCCGAATCTCAACCCAGCAGCAGTCTCCGGTGGGTCACCGCCGCGACGCCGCCACCCACACCGGGTGGGGGCACTCGGCACACTGACCCGTAGGTCCCGCGAATAGGTGGCCCCATCGGCCAGTGAGGACGGAGGTACGATAGGCACCGCGGAGTCTGTCGACCGATGGGGCAGGGCAAGTGCGCCGCTCGGCTGCCTGGGCCAGGCCTTTATTATTTACGGCCGCTTAAAGCAGCCACGTGCTGTTGATCAGAGGTGATGATTTACCGCGGCACAACCTGAATATTTTTCCCAGCAAAAGATAATAGCCAACCAAGCGCACATTTTTTTTTATTTTAAAAACATGATCCCAACTTACGATCTCCGTTCAGGATCACTCGGGCAGTCGGGCGCACATAAGGTGCTAGCTAGGCTATGCAACATGCGTGACTATATAGCTAACGTCTTTCTTTTTTACTCAATTTTGAACTTATATATATCTGACACTCAAAAGAATCTCAAATAAAAAAATTATTAACTGCAAAATTTATTAACTGATTTAAACATACCCTCAACTTATGATGCAAAGTTGACATCACCGCTACAAATAGCATTACAAATCCAAGGAGATGGCATCAATAGTAGTGTGCTATCCAGTATGTCAAACATAAAAGATACATAATTATAAATATTTCTTTAAACCAAGGTCCTATGCAAATCACCCACATGCCAGCTAATATTTAAGCAGGATACGCATCCTCATTGAGATTTATATTCGCTGCAACGACAAGGATCGAGGATGGTGAAAATTCCGCATGTGAGTAGGGACTTGTCCTTTTTTTTTTAGATAATGAGTCAGTAGGCGCTTTACTCTTCTTTCATGTCTTGAGGAACCCATCCATAGCAAGTAGCTTTAACCAGTGGCGCTTTCATTTTAAACCATCTCAAAAAAAAAACCTATATATGCGAAGCTTATTAGCATGCATGCGCATATATAATCCCCATTCAAGCTTTGAATAGCTCAACCATTAGAAAAAAGAGCTACTAGTGTTACTGGATCATCAAGCGATCGAGAAGCAGGGTGACACGGCAATCAAATAGTACATATGACGGTGATTTTCCTTTGGAAAACAAAGAAGAGAACGACAGCAAAAAGGGCTTTTTATTTCAAGTTTTTTTTTTGGTCCACTCGAATGGCAACGGGTCGTCGTCCCGGCACCGGCAGAGCAAACCGTGGTCGGCCATCGGCGTCCGCTGAATTCTGCGGGGATTAGGGGTCGTCGTGCCGGATGACCAATCCCGGTTCAGATTAGTGGGCGGATTAGGATGGAGACAGCCACGGTTGGCGTCTTGGCGAAGCAGAGGCGGCGGGCGTGCATGTTTAGCGCGTCTCTTGCATTGGGCCCAGCGTGCTAATCCCATTTTGGTTTTGGGTGCACCAAGCAGAGGGGTAGGGTCAAACAAACACGGGTCTGACTCGTCAGCACAGATATCCCTTTGCAGCTATGGCAGTTGGCAGGGTAGGGCAGTCAGAGGCGCAGAGCTCGAGCTGGGATAGCCCAGGCACCTTGTCCTGCTCGTGACCAACGCCGTCTTTTTTGTCTGCATCTTCTGTCCGCAGCTGCCCGCGCTTTGCACCAAAGCCAGCGAGCGAAAGCTGCTCCCTCCTGCCCCCCGCGCGTGCGCACGCCATGCGACTGCGCGACGGAAAAGAGAGAGACGACGACTCATCGGTCTTTCCATGGGCCTAATTTAGTGGGCTGTACATAGGCCCGCACCTTTCGGCCCAGCATGAGCCTAACATGGTCCCATGAATCATTTTTGATTGAAAATTAAGAGTAAATTACAGTGTGGATACCTAAACTATTTAGCTTGTAACAGATAGGTACTCAAACTAACAAAAACGTAACTTCTGGCCCGCGGCGGCGTGCATGCGCGGCGGCCTGCAAGCTCACAGACGGGGGTGTGCAAGGCCTGTGCTGGAGGTTGAAGACGCTGCGGCCAGTGAGGGAGCGAGTCAGGATTGGAGGAGGGGTTTTTTTAAAAAAAAATCAGTACCCACAAGTTACGTAAGTATAGTTCTAGTATCTAGATGTTATAGTATCTGTTACACGCTAAATAATTTAGATACCCATGGTGCAATTTACTTGAAAATTAACAATCATGTAGTTCTTCATTATGATAGAAAACTTTCTTTCGTTGAGCATACGATATTTTAGGTCCAAGATAAAATGTCATGCCTTCCTAAGAGAAATGCTCTATGTTTCGGAGCGCAATCTTTCAGATTCCGGATAGAAGAAGCTCTAGATTCATATACTAACAGTATATAATATCCACGAAAATAAGAAAAATAGATAGATAACAAACTATGAATAAATATATAAATAATTTAAATACAAAATTAATAAAAGATAGAACAAAGCACAAATAAAAACCCAAAATAACAAACATAAAAAGACACATAATAGTTAATAAGACATCACACGGTACTGTTTTGACAACCCAAAGTATAACATAAGAAGATTTCATGGGTATTACATGACTACTCAAAGATAGTCATAAACATGCAATTTATTCAACAAGCCAATCTGGCATAGCTCTAGCTCCAAGATTTATGTACTTTATAGACTAAATCAAAGTGTTTTTTGCAACTCTGGATCTAGGATTTCCTAGAGCTATAGGTGATAGGTGACCACCTCTAGGTAACACATATAATTCCTAGAGCCAAAGCTCTGTGAAATAGCCAAATAAGGTCAATATGAACATCCTAAAATACATCTTCCAACCCATATGTGTCTAGTGAAATGTAGGAGACAAAAAAATAATTAAAATATTTAATGTGAGTAAAATAACAAAGATTAAAAAAGACAACAAAAACAAATAACAATTGCTTAAAATATATAGAAAAAATAAATAAATGAACAACTTAGATAAAATAATATCAATGAAAATACAATTGACAAAACATAAGGGAAAACAAAAATAATAAAATAGAAAAAAATCCACCAAATAGTGGGAAGTAAAAAGACAACATCACATGGATATACTACTCAACGTCCTAAAATATATCACATTTTTTTTAGATAATGAAATTAAAAAGGTGATGGTCCCTTGGAGCAGGCTGATATGGGCCGAGAATACCATGTGAACAATCAAACATACATCATGCATGGAACATCCTTTTTTGTGTTTATACTATGTAAACATCGTAGCTAGAATACATCATGGAATATCTCATTGATGTATTGTGAATAAACAAAAATACAACATAGAATATAACACGTATACTGCTCAAGGTTTTTTGAGCTGTAGTTATTCTAATTCCAAATATATGCTCAGGCCGGGTGTTGCTACTTGCTTGCTAGACCATCACTGAAACTGGGTAAATCAACCGTATGCACTAGTTGTGCCTGAGGTAGACGTTGTACTCGACAGTTGCATCCCCGGTCTTGGCGTCGAACGAGTAGGTCCAGGCCTGGCAGTAGCCGCGCGCGAACCGGAACGCGCCGGTCCCGCCGACCACGGCCATCTCCCTGACGGGCACGGCCGCCTGGTTGGGCCCGACGACGGCGATGCTGCTGCCGTTGTAGGCGCTGCCGTCCCCGAACACGAAGGTCATGGCCATGAGCAGCGACAGGCTGTCCTTGCCGGCGCAGACGTACATGCTCTGCGCCTGCCCCACGACGACGACGCCAGGTCGGGCCCCTCGGTGAGCGGGTCGTCCATGACGTAGACCGCGCCGAAGCTCGTGGCGGAGGCGTTGGTCGTCGCGGCCTCCGCCACCCGCGTTACCGTCGGGCTCGGCCCGCTCATCACGTCGTGCCAGTAGAACCGCAGGTGCGTCTCCTTCTCAGCCGCTGACGCCGAGGCAGCGAGTAGTAGCGTCAGCAGCACAATGGCCAGGGAGGAGGAGACGGCGGCGCAACTGCTCGGCGAGGCAGTTGTCATGATGGATGTTTGTGTTGTGGACTGTGGTGACTGGTGAGAACTCTGAACCTTCTGGTCTGGTTTTCTGCGCAAGGAGCGCGGCAAAGGGGGATGGTTCTTATGCTAGGAGTAGGAGTTGACCTGCTTGGCTGTCTCTGCTTGGCATGAATTAGGTGAACGCAAATGAGTCGTCTGAAGTCGTTGGCAGCCGACCACAGTTGATAAGTGCGCATGGTAGGTGATATTTTCTTCTTTGACAAGCGTGAAAAGGTTACAAATAAACGCATGCGTGTAGCGTGCTGGGTAACCTCAAATTAGAAAAGCCTACGTGTTAGGTGATGATGATTGTTGCAGCTGGGGACTGTCTACAGGAGTATTTACCAATTACAAAAGCACATATATGCACCTCTGATATGTTCATGTTTTGATCACTTGAAATAATTCGTCATTGTTATTATTAGTTCGACTAAACCACTACATCAAAAACGAATTACCGCAGCGTTGCAAAATTGACTCCGCAGCGGACGTCTTTGTTGTCTGCTGCGGTAAATCGTGGTGATTTACCGCAGCGGGTACTTTTAATTTACCGCAGTGGCCACTTTTGCTCACTGCGGTAAATCGATTTACCGCAGTGGGCGTCCTTTAAGGCCCGCTGCTGCAAAGGCTACGGCCCAACAGCCCAGGGCGAGGCCCAATAACTCCATCTCATATATATACCACTGCCCTTAGGGTTTCTCTCATTCATTCCCTTCGCACCCCGAAGCCGCAGCCGGTTCATTTCCACCGCACGCGCCGGTTCCTTCCACTCTCTCCGCCTCCCCAGTCTCCCCACTCTCCTGCCTTCACCCGACGGAGAAACATCCCTAAAAATTACTCTACATTCAAAGTCAGTTCTCATGAAAAAAAAATAACTCCTAGAAATGTAACTGGGACAATTCTAGGGTTGGTCTTATTAAACGAACACCAACCCCTCCCCTATTGAAACATCCCTAGAAATTACTCTATATAAAGCACTCTTATTCCTTGCGATAACTCTACAGATCACTTCTACGGGTGCTCACTTGAAGGCAAAAAAACTAAGTTGCAAAATTAGAGGTGAAAGTTTGTGCTTCAATACAAACGTTGAAAGATATTTGGTTTAATAAAAAGACAATGACATCTAAATGCCAGTTTAAAATGAACTCATACATACCATTTCTTGTTAAAGGTCTACTCATACTTACGCTTTAATTAGGAGGTACCAAATCAGTTCTAAATTGTTGGACGTTTTGATGTTTCTAAATGCATTACTTTTACCATGTATTTGGACATATTATATATCCATGCATAACAAATAAATTCAAGTTAAAATATCTTACAATTTAGACCGGATGTGTGGTATAATCTCATCTATTAACTGATACAGGCATTTCTCCTTAATATAATTTACACGGAGCAGCAAAACGTACTACATTAGCTCTTGCAGCAGAACAGAAGTGTGGTGGCGCGTCGGCGACGTGCGTGCCTTCCTCGGCAGTGTAGTAGCCTGGGCGGGCGCCCGTCGTCCGGCCACCGAAGCAGCAAGGAAGGCCCCGCGGGGGCGACCTGAGAGGCTGAGAACACATGCGTACGTCGTACAAGATCACCTACGGCGACGGCCAAGGCCGGCCAGCACGACCGAGCAATCTCATCTCGTTCTCATGTGTTCCCAGTCCGCCCCCGCCGGAACTGCCTTGCATAGTTGCATTGCATTGCGCTCTCTCCAAGCTGTCGTCGCCGGTCTTCTCCCTGGCATGGGCAGGACCTAAGCTAGCTAGGAGCAGGGAAGGAAGGAGCAAGAGCAACGGGCCGGGAGATAGTTTGGCACTTTTTGTATGACACCAAATGAGCACACTATGACAGCAAATGAGCTCATATCTTTCCGCGAAGGACGGACGGATCGCGGTCGTGATTGTGACGGGGTCTGAGCCGTGTGCCAACAAGTAGCAGAGGTGGGTGGCAGTAGTACGACGCGCGCGGTACTGCAGCAGCGCTCGCCCGGCGAGTACAGCTTGTACTGCGCGCAGTTGCTGCCCTCTCCTATGTTTCGGCCCCCGCGTCACCAGCACTATACACTGTACAAGTACTGAAAAATACCATGAAAATCGTACAAGTAAATCCAATATAGAGACCATATATAGCGGATTTCTTGCACGGATGCAGTAGAATTAGAAATAAATAGAAACCGTAACAGTAGTTAAATTTTTTTTAAAAAATTAACTTGCACGAAAATGTAAACAACATTTCAAATGAATGAGTAATTTAGGATGTGTTTGGTTTAAGGAATGAGGTGTTCCATCTTCTTCTCACTCCTTACTTTTTTGTATTTAGTTTGTGGAATGGAATAAGTTGATTCATCACCACCTCATTATTGTTCACGAGAAATAAGTTGATTCCTCCCAAATTCATAGGATGAATTCACAATGCATCACATCATGAAGTATGGGGGTAATTCGACGAGCCAAACATACCATTAAAGACACATAGCCCTTTCCTTTGTAAAAATATAATAAATAATACTCCCATCCAGTGGACCAACCACGGAGCCGTAAGGCCCACTGTCCACCGTGCCTATTGCAAAAGCAAAAAAAAAAAAACTCTCCGCCTTCTTGCTCTTCTTCTGAATTTTTTTTATTAATAAATTTATTTTTTAAAAAAATTACAAAATTAATCTCCGTTTTCAAAAAATTGCAGGTATAGGCCACCAGTCGCCCGTTGGAAGGGCGACGCGAGAGAATCGCCCGTTGAAAGGGCGACCAGTCTCACGTCATCCGGCCAAAGGGCGACCAGGCCCAGGTCGCCCGGCCTAAGGGCGACCAGGCCAGGTCGCCCGGCCAAATGGCGACTAGACCCAGGTCGCCCGGCCAAATGGCGACCAGGCCCAGGTCGCCCGGCCAAAGGGCGATAAGGCCCACTTCGCCCGTTCAAAGGGCCACCTGGTTTTTAGGTTTTTTTAAATAATATTTATTTATTTAGAAATTTCAGGAAAAATTTTGGTTTTTTTTAAATATTATTTATTTAGTCGAAAATTTCAGAAAAAATATCGAAGTCGGAGAAATAGCAAAAATAATACACAGTCATGCAATGGGCGTGCGAAAACGCCGTTGTCGTGTGCTCGCCCAAGCTTAATAGATAAAAAAAAATACAACAGTGAAATATTAATTAAGTTCTAAAAACTAAAATAGTATCAGTACAATATCATAGAAAACAACATCGGCGGCAAATCATACAAAACTAATATCGTCCACGCTTAGGTGCAACACCCCTAATCGTGCCAGGCTTTGGTGCTCTGCGGCCCGCTCGCACATGGCCGGCTGAGTAAGTAAGCGGCGAAGGAGGAACTATAACACGTGCAGGACGGCCTCCAGCAGCAGCTGGTGTCGCGTACTCGTCCTGTGAGGGCTGTGTCTGTGGTGGTGCTTCACGTAACTGCGATGACGCAAGTACGTCCGCCGGCTCCTGCTGCAGGTAACTGTCAAGGTCGAAGGGTGACGGGGATCGCTGACGAAAAGTGTCAGCGTGCTCAGAGATGTCCGATCCCTCGTAGTCGTAACGGGTCGTCCCTAAACATATAAGACCAACGTTATGATAACGCTGATGGTAAAACTAATATATAACGTGTTGAACTCTTAAAAGTAGGTCATACCTGGAACCATAGGTACAGCGTGTGAAGAGGAACCTCCGAAATCGAACTGATGCCGCGAACCGTCAAAGTGCATACCTGACCATGCAGAGTGAATGTAATGTTACGAATAAAGCAGTATTAGATAATATAATTAAATTTCACCACTATATCGTACCTGTAGGCATGTGAGCAGGCTGCGAAGATGATCCAATGATATCGAACTCCGGACGCCAACCGGCAGAGTACGTAGGTGGACCTGAATAATGAAACTTATAAGTAACGAACAAGTTAGCATTACTACATACGAAGAAAATATAAGTTACTCACCTGTTTGGTACGTAGGCCGCGGAGGTAGTGGCGCCGTCGGTCCGTCAGGCCTGTGTGTCACGTGTGAAGGTCGAGGGACGACATCCGGCTGTCGCCCGCAGGGCCGGCACGACGTCAACTTGACAATGTTTGCAGCAGAGTCGTACATCCTCTGGACCGCAGCGGTAAGCTCGTGGCTGGTCATCTGAATGCCCTCCCTCAACCGGTGCAAGAGCGATCCACCATCCACAGTGATACGGTGAGCCATGTCGGTCTATTAACAAAACGAGAACATTGAAGTAATTACGATAAGAAAAATATTAAACGAAGTGGGTTGAAGTTCATAAAGATCGTAGGACCGTAGAACATTGAGCCATGCCGCCACAACTCCTGAGGTACCCTAGGCCGTAGAACAGGTAGCTCAGCAGCTGTCACAGCACTCAAGTAGGACCGGTGGCGCTGGTCCAACTGTGCGTCCAACAACTCCAAGTGTCCCTCATCCATCGCCATACCTAAAATATCTTAATAATGTAAAAAAATAATGCACAAATATAATTAATATTATGAAACACTAAATCAAAAAAAGCAGACATACTATTATTTTAAAGAGCATTTTCGCCTTGATTCCGGAATCCACGACGTGCACGAGGGCGCCGGCCGTCTTACGGATTCCCTGAAGGTCCTGCTTCTGCAGCTCCCTCTGTGGTGGTTGCACGCGTGCACTTTTTGTAAGTATGTCCTGTGCCATTGCACTTGGTGCACCGATGCTCCAGTCTTCCCACTTCTGAGTCATCCATATCATTTCTAATGCGCCGTGTCTTACGACGACCAGGCTTCTGTCTTAATTTGTCCTTATCGGGCCCCCGCAGGTAGTTACTTCTAGGATTGTTTGTAAAACTACCAAATATTGCGAAACCATAAATCTCTGCATTCCAGGTTGTCATGACTACCTCCTTCATAAAATAATGTGAGACATACGGCTTCGGGGACAAATTAGTAAGTGAACAAGCTGCTATAACATGTGAGCACGGCCTGTGTAGAAGTTTCGGTTTCATGCACGAACAGCTGCATGAGTTATAACGAATAACACACTCTTGTGCAATTCTCTCTCGATTGCCACCACGACGGCCCCGATCCCTACACAGAACTTCAAAGCGATTCTCTGCTGTGCCCATAGGGCGTGCACGATGCAAGCTTGCCTTCTCCACCTTTTTTTTCATGTAATTTGTCATGAATGTTGAAAAAATCAATGTATTATCTGACATCGCATTAAAAGCAACCATATATCTTTCACGAAAGTACTTGCATGTTTCATGCAAAATACCCTCTATGATTGCTACAAGAGGTAATCCTCTCATGCCTCGAATGACCCAATTGTACACCTCTACCAAATTTGTTGTCATTATTCCAAACCTCGCCCCATCTGTGTCATATAATAATGACCACTTCTCCTTTGGCTCGTACTCAATCCAATCTGAGAAGCACCTGATTGATGACCCCGACCTCCGAACCACGTTCCTCAAGGCATCCGTTGGAAGGCCTGAAAGAGGAACAGACATATCATTCGGGTCTTGATTCGTACGAGTCGCTAACTCTTGTGTTTGCTTTGTTGTTAATTCATCAAGACGTGTCCACATTGTATTGAATTTTCTTTGTTGGTTCTGATTGCACAACTTCTTAAACATATTCATAAGGTGTTTATTTTTGAAATGGCTGAAAAAATTTGCACCCAAGTGCCTCATGCACCATCTTGATTGTATGTCCGACCATCGAGGAGGAAGATCACGCTCCACTGAACCATATTGCATATCCGTTATCGCCTTCAACAAACCGGCATGTCGGTCATGTATGACACAAACATTAGGTCACCCTTGCACCACTGCTAACTTCACACGCTCCAGAAACCAATACCAACTATCTATGTTCTCACTTTCCACAAAAGCAAAAGCAACTGGTAGTACTTGATTATTCCCATCAACACCAATAGCAGTTAGAATCTGACCTTTATACTTTTCTGTTAGAAATGTACCATCCATGCATAAAACAGGTCTGCAATGACGAAATGCCATTATACATTGACCTAGTGCAAAAAAGGCTCGACGAAGTATTAACTTTCCGGCCTCTTTTGGATCAGACACATCCATGATATCATAATATGTACCAATATTTCTTTGTCTGATGGTTTCTAACAATCTTGGTAGGTTCTCATAAGATGCTTCGTACGAACCGAATCTCTTCTCAATGACCTTCTGTTTCGCTCGCCACGCCTTCGAATAGCTGATGGTGTATTTAAAATCTTCCTCTATAGTAGTCACTATAGATTTCGACTCATACCTTAAATTATCAACAATTCGATTATACATGTACTCTGCAATGAAGCTCGATGTAAGAGCAGTATTAGACTTCTCTAATTCTTGTAACTCACATGTATGTTCTGTTACTATAGAGCACTTCCAAATTGTACTCCATTTTTGCTCATAAGCATGTACCCTAAATGGACAGTCCGAAAACACACATTTAACGTCATATACTTTCTTGTTAGACTTAACAACTACAAAAGACCGCTTCATTGACAGAGACCAGTACTTCACGGTACTCATCACTTCATCTTTGCCTTTGTACATACCTCCCTCTACTAGTTCATTCTCATGATATTCCCACGACACAGAATTTTCTTCGTTAATCATCAAATTCTTCGAACTGTTACTCTTCCACTCCAGTGGGACAGGAATTTCATTTTCATCTTCAGATGACTCAGTTTCAGATATATTCTCATTCTCCATATCTTTCATCGCCATCTCTTCAACTATATGCTCTATGCGCTCTCCTTCGTCCGCTTCACCCGTCGGTACCATAGATGACAGATGATGATCACTCTCTTCATTATCTTCCTCATTATCATTGTGATTGTCATGGCTCGGACCTCCTTCTTCTTCTACAACGTGTACCTCATGAACCTCCTTCGTATATGCCTGAGCAAGAAGGACTAGAGGCCACCCACGTTTTATAGCTTTGTTGACGTATTTTCTCCATGTTGATGTTGCATTAAGCGGTACTAACTCCCAAAAAGTGCCCTCCCGAGCATGACTAACCATACCCATGACCTTAACGTCATGTTGGTTGCTGTCAAGCCCAAATATTCGCATGAACCAATTCTGCACACCACTAATTGTTCTCTCATTTGCCTAGACACCCATCTAGTTACTGAGGCAAATCCTGACAGATCAACCCCGTGTACACCTTGAATAATTTCTCCTTCTCCATAATAAATCTGAAATCCTAACTTCTCCGACATCTGTGTAATCTAAAAATTTCAGCTAAAATAGCTTTTCACTAATATATTACTAATATTATTTCAACTATAACTATTTAATTTAACAATATATATAAAATAAAAATATAAGTAATACTACCGAAATATAATATTAATCACTTAACTGCTCATTATATTATCTAACAATTAATATAACACACATTAAATAATTATATATAAAATTATTTTTTTACTTACCGAAAATTTTCCTCTTCCTCTCTTCTCCTTCTTCCTCCTCCTCTTTTTCTTCTTCTTCTTCTTCTTCTTCTTCTTCTTCTTCTTCTCTTCTCCTCTCCTCTCCTCTCCTCTCCTTCTGTTCTCTTCTCCCAGCTGGCAGCGGCCGGCCACGGCCGGCCGCGTTATATATAGCAGCGCCACGTCGCCCCGTGTTCGGGCGACATGGGCCAAGTCGCCCACTGTCCGGGCGACATGGACCAAGTCGCCCACTGGTCGGGCGACGTGGGGCCCGCCATGCCACGTCCACGGTCAAGTCGCCCACTGGTCGGGCGACATGGCCTTGTCGCCCATCGGCCGGGCGACGTGGGACCCGCCATGCCACGTGCACGGCCAAGTCGCCCACTGGTCGGGCAACATGGCCCAGGTAGCCTGCCAGTCGGGCGACAAGGCCCGTCTTCGCCCTTTCAACGGGCGACTGGTGGCCTATTCCTGCAATTTTTTAAAAACGAAGACTAATTTTGTAATTTTTTTAAAAATAAATTTATTAATAAAAAAAATTCCTCTTCTTCTCCCTTTTCGGGCCTAAGTTTCCGAACTTGCCCATCACAGGCCCACTGAAAAAACGGCCTGTTCCATTGCCATTACCCGGAGGAACGCGGCCCGACTCTTCGCCCAACCCAACCAGATTCGAAAGAGAGAGAGAGAGAGAAAAAAAAAATCCAACCGTCTCGTAGCTCGTACAGCCACGAGCCACGGCCGCCTGCCGTGGTTTCCACCATGCGCCCGCTTCCGGCGTCCGTGGCGTCCCGACTGGCGGCCGTGCTGGCGGACCCCGTCGGCGTCCCGCTACCGGTCTTCAACTCCTTCCTCTCCGCGCTCGCCGCCTCCGTGGACCCGTCCCACGCGCACCTCCCGCTGCACCTCTTCCGCCGCCTCCTACTCCCGCTGCGCCGCCCTGACGCATTCACCCTCTCCGCGCTCCCCTCGTCCCTCCCCTCCGCCGCCGCCCTCCACGCGCTCCACGCCCTCGGCCTCCTCCACGCCGACCCCGTCCTCGCCAACTCTCTGCTCCGTCTCTACCTCCGCCCGCCCGTCCCATGTCGGGGCCTCGCGCGCCGCCTGTTCGACGAAATGCCCGCGCGCACCGCGTCCTCCTACAACACCCTCATCTCGCACTCGCATTCGCACGAGTACGACGTGTGGGGCCTGGTGCGGCAGATGGTCGCCGACGGGTGCGCGCCGGACCGGTTCACTGTCTCGGCGCTGCCTGCGTGTGCGTCTGCGCAGTGGGGCAGGGAGCTGCACTGCTATGCCGTCAGGGCTGGGATGTGCGGGGAGGATGACTTCCATGTCAGGAGCGGCCTCGTGTCCATGTACTGCAAGGTTAGCCGCCCGGACTCTGCACGAACGGTTTTCAACAGGATGGAACTGAGGAACGTTGTTTCCTGGACTGCCATGGTGGGAGGGTACGTGGAGAATGCCATGTTTGAGGATGCAGTCGATTGTTTCCGGGCGATGTGGCTGATCGATGGTGTTCCACTGAACAGGATCGCGTTGATCACTGTGCTCTCGGCCATTGAGGCCCTCTCGGGCTTGGCAGAGGCGAAGCAGGTGCATGGTTTTGCGGTGAGAATGATGATGCACTCTGTACATTTGTGCAGGGATGGCTGCTGGCTATTTTTCCTTCCCTAGACCCTGCAGTGCGGGAGCCTACGGCACTGGGTACGCCCTTTTAATGATGATGCACTCTGAGGTGTCGCTGAACAGTGCTTTGATTGATACATATGCAAAGTGTGGGGCCTTGCATTATGCAAGGCGGATCTTTGATGATACCAGCTGGTGCAAAGATGTCATCTCATGGGGTGCAATGATTTTGGGTTATGGCATCCATGGTATGGGTGTTGAAGCAGTTGCTTTGTTCGATCAGATGCTTTCCTCTGGGTTTAAGCCTGACAGCATAATTGGACTTGGTGTTCTTTCAGCTTGTTGCCGTGCAGGTTTGGTGTTGAAGGGCCTTGATACATACAGCTCCATGGTAAACGATCATGGGGTTCATCCAACCGAGGAGATGTGTGCCTGCATGGTTGACTTACTTGGCCGTTCTGGGCATGTTTACCCTGTGTTGGATTTTGTGAAGTCAATGAGTGTGGAGCCAGGCCCTAGTGTCTGGGGAGCACTTCTGGATGCTTCTGTTAAGTACGGCAACAAAGAAATCCAAGATCTGGCTTCCAGGTCTCTCCTTAGATTGGAACAAGGGAAACCATCAAATCTTGTTGCAGTATCTAACCTAAATGCCTCTTCAGAAAGGTGGAATATTGTTGAACATGTAAGGGATACAATCAACCAGGGACCATTGAAGAAAAGAACTGGATGTAGTTGGGTGTAGGTTACCATGGTTCTTTGAAGACTTACAGATAGGCTTTTGACACTTCTGATCTCAAGTGCACACTTCAGATGGCTATGCCATCGGAGCAATCACATCAGATTGCACAAATTTCTGGAAGGTGTATTGAAGCTACAACAACAAAGCTGCAATACTTGTATACTTGTATATTGATAGATAATGAGTACATTATGACACATCTACTGTTGGAGTCTTTAAACAACAGAAGTCCTTTATCCATGATGTCAAGGTCGTCTGTATCTCCTCTTTTCCAGGTAAATTTTGCTTCTAGTATATTTGATGTGTAGAAGATTTTTAGTTGTTTCAGAGTTTGGTGTTTCTCCATCGGTCCATCCATGAGGCTAAATATACATGTATAGCAGAATAGAAGAGCTTAATCTTACTAGAGGGGTTCCCCAAGCTTATCTTCTACCTGTAGTCTGTTGTACAATATGATTAAATTTTAAGACATTTGTAATGACGTTAATTATGTTCTTATTCAATTTTCTGTTTTAGCATCCTCACAGATTATCTTTACCAACTAAAGCATCATTTAGTTTCTTTGTTTGTTGCAGTATATTGAATGCTTGTCCTATTCTCCTTGTCCTCTGGCACTCATACTCAAAACAAGAGCAACAGGAAAAAAGTGTTTGGCTGCTTATTTGCTAAATATGCTGAAGTAACAGTTGCACAATATGACTAGCTTATTAAATTTGGGTGTTTGGTTAACCACTTAACCATCAGGTTACTAATGTTAACATATTTGTTAGGTCTTACAGTGAGTTAGAGTAGTAGAAAATGATGAAGTGTTGTTCCTAGTTGAACAATTTGTATGAACAATCAAGTTGCAACTTGAGGATGCATGGGCCAACTTGATATTCAGCGGCTTTATCTTATATAAAGGCTCTTGATAACTTTGCATGAAGGCCAGTAACCCATCTCCTGATTCCTGGGACCTGACTGGTTGGCGCCCATATCACAATTTTATATGTTGAGTTTGACATAACTTGCTTCATTGTTTCACAAGTCAGTACAATATATGGCTGAAATTCATTGCTTAACTGAACTAACAACTGTTTGATGATGCTTGCAAGAGGTCTTGGTCATGGATTCGTAAAAGATCTATCATATCATAAATGCTTGTGTGGCCTTGTCAGTTGCAACCTACTACTATAGCTTTTGACTTTGCCTTGATAACAATTACTCCCCATTCCAAATTATAAGTCACTTTGACCGTTTTTGTTACATCCATTTTGCTATGCATCTAATATAATATAAGTCTAGATATATAGCAAATTCTATGTATCAAAAACGTCAAAGCAACTTATAATTTGGAGCAGAGGGATTAGTTGGCTGGTGCATGAACCTGGTTCAAAATTTGTTTGGCTGTGAATCTGCATATCTAGGTTGGACCATTTACATGATGCAGGACAATTGCAGTCAGATCAGATTGAATGAGAAGGCAAAGAAATCTGATTCTTATCATGTTCTTTTACTTCCTGCATCAGCATAAGTGGCACTATAAGAATGTGAAACATTGCCTCAAAGGTGCATGTTCTTTGCTTCTTCGTTTGTGCAAACTACAAAAATATAATTTTATTTTGTGGTCAGTCCTAATTTATACATGCACTTAGCTCCTCAGTGTACAGGAGGCATGGTTATAAAATTACTGGTGTCAGGATAGTAGAATTCCATGCCACCTTGGATGATTTTCTGTGGATTATGATGTGCATTAACGCGCTTGCAGTGGAGAATGACTATATATGATTTGATCATCTGCCTATTCATTTTCTTTTGATTCTGCAATGAAATTTACAACTAATTATTTGTACACACTGCGCAGGTTAGACATCTTGCAAGTTTGGTCACTCATCTTGTATTGGAAAATGGAAATATATGATTGTGTTCTTTGGCTTCTTGTCACAGTTTTTTGGATATACATTTTAATTGCGCCTTCTTGGTATCAGTTGTGGCATAGGCCCAACTGAGGGAGACACCAGCTGGCACCAAAAGGAACCCCCTCATTGGCAACCCAGAAAATACTGGCTGGGGGGTACTGTGGTTGGTTTGGCTCTCCCACCAGGGATAGTTACGTGTTCCTATAGGGTGAAACCAGTTTTTTTTTGGAGAGGGGGTGGGGTGGGGTGGGGGTGGGGGTGGGCGTTGTAAGGTTATGTGGCTGAGGATTCTTAATTATAATGCCTTGGGGATGCCATTCCCTGGGTTTTGTTTGCTTGGTATTAGTGACTGGTCGGTAGCTGAACTAGTTTAGGTGTTGTAATCCGTCATGACTTTTGTAGGTATAAGAGCTTCAGCAAACTGCAGTCTTGATTCTTGAAGTGATGGAGTGAGAAATGCAGTGCTCAGTCCATGATTAGAGGTGTATTTGTATTCACTAACGTTTGATTTGTTCTTTGCAATGGCTACCTCATGTGGTGAAGTCTCTGTGAGGAGTATGGTTGTTATAAGGTGTCAAGGTTTTTTGTCCTTTGATTGAAACTTGGGCCAATGCCTATGTTTATTCAATAATCTTGATAGCATAGCTGTAGAACATTAAGTATCACATCTTAGGGTTAATCCCTATTACTGCTGCAACTATTTGTTTCCTGCATCTGTATCTTGTGTTCTATGATCTACCCCAACTTGGTTCGGACTAAAAGGCTTTGTTGTTGGTTGTGGTCTGTGATCAATTTTTGTTATTAAGGATTCAAATATGAGATACATGAATAAAGAAATATAATTGTATAACTTACTTCTAACTAGGTATCTTTCTTTAGCATGTTGTTGAGATTTACATCTTTGTCAGTCAGTTATAATTCTATGGTTATTCTAGAAGAAATGCTATTATCATGCACCGATCCCAGTTTTGGCTAAATGGTTAGTATGGTAGCCACCAGGGCTTGTGAAGGATAGGGATTTTCTGGGAACTGCTATGGTTCATATAATTTGTCACTACAAAAATTTTCTCGACTTGTTTGGCCCCCAACTGCTTGATCATGATCATGTAACTTCCACATCTCCCCCATTCACACATGTAGGATGATTATTTGACAGTGCAGTTATTACATATAAAGTCCATGGATCACAAATACATGTACTGAAGTTACTTCTACTGTTCTACACGGTTCATTTTTCTTCTGTTGTGCCATTTGTTGTTGAGTTTGTGTTCAGATGCATGTTCTGCAACCGCTTGTAGATGCTATGTGCAGTGTACGCATGGAAAAAACATACAATCAGGAGGCCATTTGAGCGATGTAGCTAGAACATGATAAGACATGCCTTCCTGTTAGTTAATAAATTTTGCTGGATATGTAGCATGTGTTTGTCCAAGTCTGTTCAAAGGTCTTAAAGATGTCCTTAAGCAGATCTGTATCGAAATATTACAACCTGTCCATTTATTTGTATCTCAGTTGCCATCACGCATCTAGCATTATGTAAGATGTGATGGGAAAATTATACCCAGCCATTCAGCATAGTTTGTTATGCACTATGCACCCATATGACCCATACTGTATCCAGAATAGAGGTTATCAGCAGCCTAACACTTGCTTTGGTGTTAAATAAAAAAAACTTGCTTTGATTTAAATTTTAAAGCTTTGATAAATGTGCTAGATTTGACCCTTTACTTTATTTTTAGTTTAAGCATACTAGCTTCTAGAATCATAATTTGTAAAGGGCACTTTTAGAGTTCTATATAGTGCATTCTCTTGGTAAAAACTGTTTCATTTGGCATTTTGCAACTGTCTTTAGCGGGTGTCATTTTCAGATGATATCAAACTAGCAATCATTTGAAGGGACATGCTTCTGTTGTGTTAGCTTTCCCTGTTCTGTTTGTTCCAGGAAGGAAAACAATGCAACACGAAGTTTTTATTGACACTAGAGCAGCTAGCCTTCACATAAAATGCGGAGATCAAATCATACATTTCTGATGGCTGGAGCCTAGTTTTGGCTGTGCAGCTTTTATAACACTTAGTACATAGGAAAACAAACTATGTATCCTGCATTGCTATGGCATCATGGAGTGACATTTTTATCCCATTTATGCCTAGAATACTGTTAGCTCACTTGTTTCCCATTGGTTAGTTCTTTTGGACATGATGTTTGATTCCCATAACAATGTTCTCACATGCATGTTTGGTTATGATTTCAGGGAAATTCAAAGAACAGATAGATCACAGAGGCCGAAACAAGTCAGATCACCATGTTATCTTTGGAGCGAATCTATCATCATATTCCAGTTGGTATCTCATGTACCTCCTAGTGTCCGCCGTAAAGAGTTACTCTTTGCTCTGGTTCTGTCCATGAACAGCCTCGCCATCTGGTTCCATCAGCCCTTTCCTTATTGGATGACCAGGCTTGTTCGCTTTCAGAGGTGACAGCAGGTTTGGTCATGTGACCCTTTCCAGAATATCATGACTCACACGGATTGGGATCTCGTGATGGTTGCGAGGACTGTGCGCCCGGCTCCCATGTTGTTGGTTCGGTCCTCGCGGTCACATGCGTGCAGAGGAGTGTCATCTCAGATTTAAGCAAGCTCCTGACTGGAACGGCTTGAGGCGCTGTGGCCTTTCGTCGGGGATCATTGTTGGTGCTACGTCTTAATTGTTCCCCGGTCTTAGCATGCTCTGTGTAGGGGCTGCTAGATCTCTTTTGTAGGCTGTTTTAAAAGATGGCGGCATGTTAATGGCGCGATGATTAGCCATTTAATATATGATTGGAAAGGTCCAACCGCACCGTGCATAACTGTCCGGGACGCAGTGTCATCTGCTGGTGCGTTGTGCATTCCCCCGCCTCAGTTTAGCTCGAATTTTGCTCCTTTAATGCCTGACTGCTGAATTTCGTCGTCTTGAACAGGTAATTCTTGAGAAAGGAGCGCAATAAAAAAAAAAATTCTTGAGAAAGGAGCAGCGGCAGGGTAGGTTTCTACTTTCTAGTGTTGCATGTGCATCACATTCACAGCGTCAGGTACGCGGTTTGCTGTTTGCGGTGGTATCTTTTCCTTTTCGTTTTCTTCTATCTACAACCTGTTGGTAGTTGTTGTGGATGAGAAATCTGATATATATTTACATAGTAGTAGTACAGTACAGTCTAGTCTTATCTGCTGGTTACATTACATTACCTATCGGTCCATGATGCCATGTGGTGGTAGCCTGGTCTCGCCCGTTGCTCTCGGCGAAGTAATGGTGATGCGGGACTTGACAGGGCACTGATAACCAGCCAATCATGGAGCCTTGTTGTACCTCGCGCCATTAAGCGGGCTTCCCCTTCGCCCATGAAGATCTCACGTGGATGGGATCCACTGTCACTGTTGGATCCCATGGTACGCGCCCTCAGAGCCAATCAAGCATCCGGACGTCCGGATGGACGCACGGCCTGTGCCCGTGCCGCCTCGCCGGCCGGTCTGGTCTGGACGTCTCGTCCGGCCAACCGACGACCACCGATGGACGCTCTCTCTTCTCTTGCGTGCGCTGGCCGGCTGGCGGCGCGCGCTTCTCCTCCGGCGAAGCTGCGTGCGAGCGCCATGTCGGAGGGAGGGCGGGGCCATGTCATGTGGCACGCGCAGTGCGAGCTGGCGTCGGCGCCGTCGCTCTCCCGGCCCTGGGGCCACGGTGATTCGTATTTATGATTTCCCCGCGCGGCTGGACGGATCGGGTTTCCTGGCGGTCGCTGTCGCGGCCAGCGAGACGAGGGGTCGCTAGGGGGCTCGGGGTGGGACGGACGGACAGGGACGAGTCCGGACACCCACTCCTTGTTCCCTCCGCTGCCGCGGGACGACGGATGGCATGGCAGCGGGGGAGGGAGCTCCGTTCTTCCGTCCCGTCATCATTGCGCGTCCTGCTAGCCGCTGTCCGTACACGTTTGGCGGCACGCACACGCCCACGCCCACGCCCGTATGGGTTCTTGTTCTTGTTACATATTGTTTCTACTGTATATAGATCGATCGTCCCTACTACCCAAGTTCAAGCCTCTCACCATCTAATGTCTCACTCTGATGCAGTGCAGGGGGGGCTGGCAGGTTATGAGTTCGGAATTCTCCACTGGTCTCTCCTTGTAGCATCCTACTAATTCAAGATGGTAACACTTGGAGGTAGATTGGCATCGGCCAGGTGTCCAGGACGGTGTAGCCTCGTGGCGACAGTGTACGCACGCAGATTGGTGAGCCGACACAGCGCTAGCTTTCCATGTGGGCGACGCGACGGACGCCGGGAGTAAAGGCCGCACAGTGGTGCGTGCATCAACCCACCTCCACCTCGCCTTTGCATCAGTGAAAAGGAATGTCTCTGGGCGCCGGCTGCTGTTGGGGCACCTGCATTGTTCGCCTCGTAATAGTCACTTGACAGTCCGTCCTTGATTGACCCCTTTTGGAGGTGAGGTGAGAGTGAGACTGATGATGATGTATTCTGAATTCCTGATGCTCTCTTCCCTTCATCTGGACCACATGGCCTGCCACAGTGAAAGTCGGATGCAGCTATGTAAGCTAGCTCAGCCAGGTGGACGTGGACGCATGCATGGATCTCTCCTCGCCTTTGCAGCTGGACATGTCATGGTAGTGGGCCCAGTATCCATATACACGGGCACTGTGCACATAACTAGAAAATTTAGTTTAGGATGTACGAACCACTGTAGATATATACGCTACCAGCACAGGGTACGGGCGCTCACGTGACAAGTCGGATCATTGGAGACGAGACGAGGTATCATGAACCTGATACATACAGTACGACGTCGGAGTAAACCCAGCAGCGTCGATCGATATCCTCCCTCCGTCCCTAAACACGCTTTGCTTCTTAATAAATAAATATTGATAATTTTTATAAATAATAACTATTATTGATTAGTATCATAATTAATATCATTAGAAAGATCTTTAAATTTAGTTTTTTAATAAATTTATAAATTAAATCAAACCTGTAGCACGTATCCCACACGTCGACACTTGAAAAAGGACGGAGGGAGTACAATCGAGGGTGTATGTATCAAGTCCTATCCGTGTACGGACACGCACACGTGACGATATGTCTCGAGAATCCGAGCACAGTACATCGGGGTACTGGCAATCTTGTCGTGAGAGGGGGCGAGGAACCTTCTGCGGATACAGATGCAACCGAGCTATAGCTCATATAAATATGTAAACTTTATTTTTATGAGTCGTCACTAGCGGCCCTCAAATTAACTTCATATATGTGGGTTCATGGTTCTCCTCATCTTGGTTTATCTTGTATTGTGTGTTATAGCCGTATCTGTGGTCTTTTTCGATGGATGTTTTACTGCCGAGGTGTTTAGGCGGATGCTTTGCCACCAGCGTTAGTCTTCCTCGCCGTTGTCATGAGGGTGTTGGCTCTTAGTGACTTGGAGGAGCTATCAGAGTTCGAGGTCCTCTTTCCGACGGATGCTTTGTCGCCGAGGTTCAATCTATGACCCTTATTACTATGGTTACCAAGGTGTTGAGTTTTTAGTTCGTATTAGGTTCAGTTGTTGGGGGTTGTCAGGTGGAGGGTCCCCCACCTCCTATGTTCTTGCTTTTCGTATTGTGTCGAGGTTTTCGTTGATTATCTTTGGATTAACGGTGAATCCCTCTTGTATCTGCTATGTGTAGGTCTATTGACCACTCTCTTCTGCTTAGTGCATTACAGGCTATACGTCTGGTCTAGAAAAAATATGTCAGATCATGGTAGTCCGTTTGCATCCCTCGTTGTTGGTAGTCACGTATGTTAATCTGCCGCCACGTGGACAACAGATAACATCCGATGCGTGCTGGATTCTCTTTTCTGATGAGGGTCCTATCGTCTAGACTCTTTGACGTGTTAGGACCCTAAGTTTGTATTGTTTTTATAGAATGTATGCACCTTCCTCACTATGTGTTGAATATGTTTTAAATTCAGTTGCACATTATAAAAGCCGACTTCTGACGGAGCGAAACGGAGGCCCGTCGCCGGAGGCTTGGGCCGGAGCGTACATGTACCTGGTGTTAGGGTTCCACTGAGATCACTCTCTTGTAAGCCGTTGAAAGCATCTAGGCCCCTTTAATGTGGTTTCGATGATTGATGACAATATTTACCATAACTAACGTGTGTTTTGCAGAAACATTGGTAAGTTAGGTTATGGTGATGGATACCGTGGGCAATACGGGTTTCATGCTCCCTTGACGATGGAAATCGTTTCGGTTTTCAAAGGATGGACGACAAGGTCAAGAATGGTTAGTTCTGATCGTCCATGGTGTTGGGTGACGTCGGATTAGTCGTTAGGACTTTGTTTTTCTTTTGGCCGTACTATTAAGGGGGGTGCAAACGGGTAGCTTGACCTAGATAAGTCTAATGGTTTAGGTGTGATGCACACTTGTGAAACTTAGCACTAGGTAACTACAAAAAGGCCCTAAGGTACGTTGGAGTTAAAGCCGTTCATGAAGATTGTCGAATTCGAAGTGGAACGGTTGTTTTAGCTGCACCGGACGCTGGACCGAATAGGACCGGACGCGTCCGGTCTATTCATTTGTGTGTGCAGCAGTGTTTGAACACACCGGACGCTGGGACAGTGAGTCCGGTGGTAAGCACCAGACGCGTCTGGTGCAACGCCGAAAATGATAACGGACCGGACGCCAGCCCGGACGCGTCCGGTGCTACACCAGACGCTGTCCAGAAGCTATGTTATCAGACCGAAACACCGGACGCGTCCGGTGTAACTCACCGGACGCGTCCGGTGATTATGTAACGACTAGCTGAGTTCGGTCGCGGATTGAAAAATTGAACAGACCGGACGCGTCCTGTGCTGGGGACCGGACGCGTCCGGTGACCCCGAAAATCTTGGTTTGGAAGGTAACGGTTGGATTTGGCCCGTGGGGCTATAAATACATCTCCTACCTCTCCATACCGGTTGTCTTGCCCATCATTCTCAGCTGAACAACCTCTTTAGTGTCCAAAGAGAGCAAGAGCCCTAGTGAGGTGCTAGTGATTTGAGAATCCATTGATTAGCACTCATTAGTGAATCAAGAGTAGCAAGTGTGCATCCATCGTCTCATTAGGCTTTGCGAGGTCAAGTGAGAGCTTGTGCTTTTTACTCTTGGTGATCGCCATCACCTAGACGGCTTGGTGGTGTCGGAGAGTTTGGTGATCATCCGGCGGAGCTTGTGGATGACCCAACTCAAGTTGTGAGCGGTTTCGGCGATTCACCGCGACGGAGTGTCGAAGAATCAGCCCGGAGAGAGCACTTGGTCCTTGCGCGGATCAAGGGGGAGCTATACCCTTGCGCGGGTGCTCCAACGAGGACTAGTGGAGAGTGGCGACTCTCCGATACCTCGGGAAAACATCGCCGTGTTCTTTGCTCCTTTATTTTTTCGCATTTACTTTCTAGCATTTACACTTCCGCAATTTACATACTTAGAATTGTCATGCTAGATTAGGATTGGAACTAGGGTGCAAAACTTTTCTTGATAGAATCCTTAGAAACACACATAGGCACATAGGGTGAAATTGGCTAATAGGTTTTAATTCCGCAAGAAATTTTAGAATTAGCCCAATTCACCCCCCCTCTTGGGCATCTTGATCCTTTCAAGTGGTATCAAAGCCGAGTTGCTCTAAATTAGGCTTAATCGTCTAGAGTAAAGATGTCTCATGGGGATGGACCACCGCCTATGTTCGAAGGCGATGATTTTCCTTATTGGAAAGTCCGAATGGAGTCCTATTTAGAAGCTCAACATGCTCTATGTCTTAGAGCCGCCACCGAAGGTTTTCCAAAACCTATGGAAGGTGTTCCTCTTACACCTAATGAGGAGGAGCAAGAAAAATGGAGTGCAAAAGCCAAAAATCACATATTTAGAGGCATTTGCAAAGATGTGTTTAACCGTGTGCGAAATCACAAAAACGCCCATGAACTATGGACGGAACTTTGTGCACTCCATGAGGGAACAAAGAGTGAGCGTGAGGAGCGCTATCATCTTGTTATGCGTAAATTAAATGCATTTGAAATGAAAGCTAATGAAAGCGCCAATGAAATGTACTCACGTTTGAACATTCTTGTAGAAGAACTAAATGGACTTGGGCTTAATCAAATGTCGCCATCCGATGTTGCAAGGAAGATTCTTTGTGTTCTTCCCATTGAGAAGTATGGCCACATCGTCACCGTGCTTCACCAAGGAGATCTTTCCAATGCCACCCCGACACAAATATTGGGAAAGATCAATGCGCATGAGATGTACATGCACCTCACTCCCGAGGATGGTGCATCATCTAAAAAGAAGGACTTAGCCCTCAATGCTAGCCGTCAAAGAAAGGGCAAAGAAAAGATCCCCTATGACAATTCAAGTGATGGTGAAGTTGATGATTCAAATCTTGCTCTCATGGTCAAGCAAACCACCAAGATGATGAAAAAGCTAAACAAGAATGGCATCAAGTTTGATAGCAAGAAGAAGAAGTTTTTCACAAGTAGCAAGAGAAAACCCATCTCCGAGATGGAGTGCTATAATTGCCACAAGCTTGGTCATCTTTCTCATCAATGCCCGGAGCCTCCAAGGGACAAGTACAAGAAGAAGGGCAAGAACAAGAAAGATGATACAAGTGATGATGATGATGAGCAAGAGAAGAGAAAGAAAGAAAAGTTCCACAAGAAGAAGGAGTACCACAAGAAGAAGAATGGAAAAGCTTATATTGTTGGTGATTGGCTCACCGATATTGAGTCTTCTTGTGGGTCATCCGATGATGATAGTGATGATGAGAAGGTTGCCGCCATAGGCATTGGTTCTTCACCACCACCACAATCACTACCATTTTTCTCATCCTCTACACATTTTTGTCTTATGGGCAAAGGTGACCGAAAGGTAGATCCTAAACATGAGGATAGTGATAATGATAGTGATAATGATAGTGATGATGATAGTGATAGTGAACATGAATTTGAATCTCCTTCATATGATGAACTTGTGAAGTTGCTAAATAAGTACACTAAAATCATTATCAAGACAAGAGCTAAAAACGATGAACTTGATAGTGAAAATGCCTCTCTTATGGAAAAGCATGATAAATTAAAAGATACTAGTGATGAGCTAAATGAAAAATTTGATGTTGTATCTTCCAAGTTTAAAGAACTAAAAGCCTCTAAAAGGGAGCTAAAAGAAAACTATGATAAACTTGAGAAGAAATACAATGAGCTCAACACTAGCTATGATGCTTTAAAAGAGAAGTATACAACTATCAAAATCAATCATGATAGTGTTGTTGTTGCTTATGATATTCTTGCCGAAACACATGATGCTTCTAACAATGTTGTTAAGATTGATATAGCTACATCATGTGATGACTTGCTTGTGGAGAGCATTGAGCAAAGCTCTAGTGACAAGGGCAAGAAAGTGGTTGAGGCCAAGAGCTATGATGACTATGCTAAGCTCAAGAATGAAAATGAAGAGCTCAAGAAGAATCTCGAACAAGCTAAGGCCATCAACACAACTTCCATGAAAAATCTTGATCATGACAAAGAGTCAACACTTGAGTACAAGTCACTTCTAGAAGAGAACAAGAAACTCAAGCAAGAAAAGGAGCATCTCAAGGTAGGGTTAAGCAAGTTTGCCAAAGGCAAGTCACTTCAAAGTGAACTCTTGATGAGCACCGTGATGAAGACCGATAGAGGTGGTATTGGGTACAAGGCACATCAAGAAAAGCAATTGAAAGCCAAGCAAACAAGTCTACACAAGCCAAAGCCAAAGCCAAAGAGATGCCTTGAGTGTGGACAAGAAGGTCACTTTGCTCATGATTGCAAAACTCCCTCACCACAATCCTTGCCCAAGCATGCTAGACCTTTTGCTTTCAATGCTCACTAGTTGCTAAGAAAGGATGCAAGTGGTAAAATGAAAGTCACATTCTTAGGTCCCCTCAACAAGAATAGGCCTAAGAAAATTTGGGTTGCAAAGTCACTAGTTGAGAAAGCAAAGGGCCCTCATCAAGTTTGGGTCCCTAAACAACAAGCTTGATCTATTGTGTGTAGGTGAACTACAAGACCGGTGGAAGTCATTGGGTTATTGATAGTGGTTGTACACAACACATGACCGGTGATCCTCGTATGTTCACCTCACTTGATGATGAAGACCAAGATCAAGACAAAATTACATTCGGTGATAACTCAAAGGGCAAAGTCAAAGGGTTGGGCAAGGTTGCTATATCAAATGATCATTCTTTGTCAAATGTGCTTTATGTTGCACCCTTGAGTTTTAACTTGCTATCCGTTGGTCAATTATGTGATCTTGGCTTCCAATGCTTGTTTGATGAGAATGAAGTGATTGTTACCAAGAAAAAAGATGCTCAAGTAATATTCAAGGGTTTTAGATACAACAATCTCTATCTAGTGGATTTCTCCTCCAAAGATGCAAGCTTGAACACATGTTTGTTCACCAAAACCTCTCGTGGTTGGTTGTGGCATAGGAGGCTAGCTCATGTTGGAATGAGTACACTTAAGAAGCTCTTGAAGAAAGATTTAGTGAGAGGCTTGAAAGATGTGAAATTTGAAAAGGACAAACCTTGTAGTGCATGTCAAGCCGGCAAGCAAGTTGCAAACACTCATCCAACCAAAGCTTTCTTGTCAACATCAAGAGTGCTAGAACTTTTGCATATGGATTTGTTTGGACCAACCACATACAAGAGTCTTGGAGGAAATCTATATTGTCTAGTGATTGTTGATGATTATTCAAGGTACACTTGGACATTCTTTCTTCATGACAAAACCGAAGTGGCAAGTTGCTTTAGGAAGTTTGCAAAGAGAGCTCAAAATGAATTTGATGTCAAGATCAAGAAGATAAGAAGTGACAATGGAAAGGAATTTGACAACACACACATTGAAGCCTATTGTGATGAAATTGGGATCAAGCATGAAGTATCATCCACCTACACACCTCAACAAAATGGCATAGTAGAGAGGAAGAATCGGACACTCATCACACTTGCAAGAACCATGCTTGATGAGTACAATACACCGGAGAACTTATGGGCCGAAGCAATCAACACCGCATGCTATGCATCCAACCGGTTATATCTTCACAAGTTCCTTTGCAAGACCCCCTATGAGTTGCTAAATGGGAAGAAGCCGGACGTCTCATACTTTCGGGTGTTTGGTTGCAAATGTTACATCTACAAGAAAAGGCAACACCTAGGGAAGTTTCAAAGACGTTGTGACATTGGTTTTCTTGTTGGCTACTCATCAAAATCCAAAGCATATCGTGTATTCAACCATGCCACCGGCTTGGTAGAAGAAACATATGATGTGGAGTTTGATGAATCTAACGGCTCCCAAGGAGCAATTGAGAATCTTGATGATGTAGGTGATGAACCATTGAGGGAAGCCATGAAGAACATTCCCGTGGGAGACATCAAGCCTAAAGAAGATGAGGAAGATGATGTGCAAGTCATTCACAAGACCTCTTCCTCATCAAATATGTCTCAAGATGAAGATAAAGATGGGAGACACGAACATGAAGATACTCATGTCTCCCATGAACAAAGAGAGACACAAGCTCAAGATGTTGATGCTCCCCGATCATCTCCTCAAGTGGTTGAAAGAAGAGCTCCACAACTTCAAGCCCATCCTCAAGAATTCATCATAGGGGATCCAAAAAGGGGTGTTTCAACTAGATCTCAAAATATGACTAACTTTGTTGAACATCACTCTTTTGTTTCTTGCATTGAGCCTCAAAATGTAGATGAAGCTCTCAAGGATCCGGATTGGGTGAATGCCATGCATGAAGAATTGAACAACTTCACCCGTAATCAAGTATGGACACTTGAAGAGCGTCCCAAAGATGCAAGAATCATTGGAACCAAGTGGGTGTTCCGCAATAAGCAAGATGACCAGGGCACCATCGTGAGAAACAAGGCAAGGCTCGTGGCAAAGGGGTTCTCTCAAGTTGAAGGTTTGGATTTTGGAGAGACCTTTGCACCGGTTGCAAGACTTGAAGCCATTCGTATCCTCCTTTCATATGCATCACATCATGACATGAAACTATTTCAAATGGATGTGAAAAGTGCTTTTTTAAATGGCTTCATTAATGAGCGTGTCTATGTTGATCAACCTCGCGGTTTTAAGGACCCTAGATATCCTAATCATGTTTATAGGTTATCGAAGGCATTATATGGACTTAAGCAAGCTCCAAGAGCTTGGTATGAGCGCCTTCGGAACTTTCTTATTGAGAAGGGCTTCACAATTGGGAAAGTAGATACTACACTATTCACCAAGAAGCATAATGGGGAAATCTTCATTTGTCAAGTGTACGTTGATGATATCATCTTTGGCTCA
>CM041630.1:25207536-25303255 GCA_023333625.1 Bothriochloa decipiens
CACTCTAATCCTTTGTTCTTATTCTCAAAGGCTCATGTGAACCAAGCATAGTTGAAAACCTCACTAAAAATCTCCATACTCAAGAGGTTGTCATCAATCACCAAAAAGGGGGAGATTGAAAGCATCTAGGCCCCTTTAATGTGGTTTCGATGATTGATGACAATATTTACCATAACTAACGTGTGTTTTGCAGAAACATTGGTAAGTTAGGTTATGGTGATGGATACCGTGGGCAATACGGGTTTCATGCTCCCTTGACGATGGAAATCGTTTCGGTTTTCAAAGGATGGACGACAAGGTCAAGAATGGTTAGTTCTGATCGTCCATGGTGTTGGGTGACGTCGGATTAGTCGTTAGGACTTTGTTTTTCTTTTGGCCGTACTATTAAGGGGGGGTGCAAACGGGTAGCTTGACCTAGATAAGTCTAATGGTTTAGGTGTGATGCACACTTGTGAAACTTAGCACTAGGTAACTACAAAAAGGCCCTAAGGTACGTTGGAGTTAAAGCCGTTCATGAAGATTGTCGAATTCGAAGTGGAACGGTTGTTTTAGCTGCACCGGACGCTGGACCGAATAGGACCGGACGCGTCCGGTCTATTCATTTGTGTGTGCAGCAGTGTTTGAACACACCGGACGCTGGGACAGTGAGTCCGGTGGTAAGCACCAGACGCGTCTGGTGCAACGCCGAAAATGATAACGGACCGGACGCCAGCCCGGACGCGTCCGGTGCTACACCAGACGCTGTCCAGAAGCTATGTTATCAGACCGAAACACCGGACGCGTCCGGTGTAACTCACCGGACGCGTCCGGTGATTATGTAACGGCTAGCTGAGTTCGGTCGCGGATTGAAAAATTGAACAGACCGGACGCGTCCGGTGCTGGGGACCGGACGCGTCCGGTGACCCCGAAAATCTTGGTTTGGAAGGTAACGGTTGGATTTGGCCCGTGGGGCTATAAATACATCTCCTACCTCTCCATACCGGTTGTCTTGCCCATCATTCTCAGCTGAACAACCTCTTTAGTGTCCAAAGAGAGCAAGAGCCCTAGTGAGGTGCTAGTGATTTGAGAATCCATTGATTAGCACTCATTAGTGAATCAAGAGTAGCAAGTGTGCATCCATCGTCTCATTAGGCTTTGCGAGGTCAAGTGAGAGCTTGTGCTTTTTACTCTTGGTGATCGCCATCACCTAGACGGCTTGGTGGTGTCGGAGAGTTTGGTGATCATCCGGCGGAGCTTGTGGATGACCCAACTCAAGTTGTGAGCGGTTTCGGCGATTCACCGCGACGGAGTGTCGAAGAATCAGCCCGGAGAGAGCACTTGGTCCTTGCGCGGATCAAGGGGGAGCTATACCCTTGCGCGGGTGCTCCAACGAGGACTAGTGGAGAGTGGCGACTCTCCGATACCTCGGGAAAACATCGCCGTGTTCTTTGCTCCTTTATTTTTTCGCATTTACTTTCTAGCATTTACACTTCCGCAATTTACATACTTAGAATTGTCATGCTAGATTAGGATTGGAACTAGGGTGCAAAACTTTTCTTGATAGAATCCTTAGAAACACACATAGGCACATAGGGTGAAATTGGCTAATAGGTTTTAATTCCGCAAGAAATTTTAGAATTAGCCCAATTCACCCCCCCTCTTGGGCATCTTGATCCTTTCAGCCGTCACACGGCGTTGTAACCCAACTCTTGATAAGAGTGTTTGCTGGCTGGCGCCCGTGGTTTTTTTTCCTTCACATTGAAGGGGTTTTTCACGTTAAATCTTATGTCTCCGCTGTGATTTGATGTTTTGTTCTTCGTCATTTATCGCCGTCATTCGCAACACTACGAGGACAGTATTTCTCGTCTTCGTTTCTCCCCGTGAATCCATTAGGTGCTCAAGTGATGTTTGGGTTTGCGTTGATGATAGCGTGGTCCATCGGGACCTTGCTATCGCTTGCTACTCGATCGGTCCGCCAAGTTGCTCTAGTGTTGGCCCACTGAAAATTTCGGTCTACCTTCGCCACTTGTGTGTGAGAATAGGAGTAAAACCAACTTGGTGAAGCATTGACGAAGCAAGAAATTCAATCTCATGGCGGTTTGACTGTTCTGAACAGCGAGCGACACACCGGGGTAATCAACCCCTGTCTAGACCAGTCAGTACCCTTGGCAGCAGCGAGTGTGGTATGTGGTATGGTCGACATTGGTATCCCGGCCGCTGAATATATCGAAAGCTCCGATCCCCGGATGGGAGTCGTCGCCGAATTGAATTGAATTGCCACAACCACAGCTAAGCAGGCGTGTTGATGCTTGGGAAAACGACGCTAGAATCGGCGATCCTTCTTCCCGTGCCGTGGCCGCCGAAAACGACGCGCCAAGAGATGGGAGGGAGGAGCCGCCTCTGCACGCCTTGTGCCGATGCTCCGATCCGGACGCGTCGCTTTCCTGTAGGCGTCCTGCAAGGGTCTACTGCCATAACGCCACTGATAGGGAGCATGGCGCTGGCGCTGGCGCTGACGACGCCTCCTCTGCTCTGCACCGTGCGTCTGCCCTCGACGACCATGTACAGACTCTCGGTTTCGCACGCGTTTAGTGTATGTACAGCACAACATTCCCAAATAGGATATGCGCTTCGGATGCCAGCAGCTTTATTTTCCTTGGTAGGTTGGCCAATTTTCACTATTTATTTTATTTATTTATGAATAACGTACATGGTGCCCGTGGCTTGCGGTCGTCGCAAAATGTCTGCCCGTTTATTAAGCTGGAATTTATGTTTGGAGAATTAAGTTAGGTTCAAGGTTTGCTCCGACAACTTTGGCATATACATTTCAATTCAAAAACTGTTTATTATACTTGTTTGGTCACAAAGATTGAGGTAACATATACTTTCAAACAATACTTTCCAAAAAAAAAGATGTGAGCGGTGTGTTCTCTATTAGACTTTCCACGACAAATGATGAACCTGATTCCCTGCAACCCCAGGTAATGTAAAGGTAATCCCATGGATTCCAGCGCGATGATGCTGTTCTTTCACCACAACAAAGCTAGATTAAACTAGTTATTCAGGCATCATTAGAACGGCCGGTATATATATGTCAATGAGTCCAGTTGGGACCGGGCGTTGTACTTTGTAAACCTTTGTTCTCTTTTTAAATAAAATGGACAGCACAACTCCTGCCACTCCTTTCAGTAAAACAAAAACCAGCATATATATGGTCCCATTTGCAATGGAGAAACATAGGTTCTTACCGTACGGTACGCAAGATATCATATGAAATTTCCGAACTTATGCTCTAAGGCTCCCTTTTCTTCCAAAGTGAACAACTTTAGTAACAATTTTTAATGATCTGACATATGCCAAACCACACAAACACAATATATGAGCAGTTAGGTGCGTGCGTGACAGAATTCACGTTAACTTGTTACGCGTATGTATGCGGCCCCTTTTTAGATAATGACATGCTGGATGCTCAAAATATGATATTTTTTTTCCCTATCCTGCTTTATTAATTGCATATATATTGCAGTAAACTTTTGATGAACTTTTGTGGCAGGATAGAGACCGACTAGCACTTCGGACCAGTGCTACGCTTCAATCCCTGCGAGATACTTCACAGAAGCTGTATTCGATCGTATGGAATCCTAGCTAATAACAGTGTAAAATTTGGTTGACAGTGTTTTTAAATTGACTTAAGTTTTCTGGTTGGGAAGACTACCTTGAATAATCTCTGTTCTGTTTCCTTTTCCCTGTTTGCAAATAGTAGTATGGAAACATGGTCCAAATAGAATAGAAAAAGCACAACTTAACCAGGAGCTGGTACTGTAATGTAATATATTTTGAAAACAAAATTAAATAGATTTTGGAAACAAAATTAAATAGAATAGGTCATTCTCATTGTCAACTCCATACATAAACATCAAGATGGTAGACATGCATGTCAACGCTAACACTCTACCAACCACTAGAGGTAAGGTACTACTACTACTACTATACACAAACTTTACTACATAATGATAACAGCTCTCTGTACATATACATATGTATTAATAAGGGCCCATGGGTACAGCAAAATCTGGGCTCTACATCTCGCGCTCATCTCAACCCGGCCTGCTTCTTGCCATTGCCCAAACATCGATCCATGACCTTGAGGCTCGCTCTCCAGTTTTCGGAACCTCCGGAAGTCTGGATCCGATCTGCTGCTGCTCCTAGGCGCGCTTGCTTCTCCTCTGTTTCTTGGTTTACTATGGATGGTTTCTCTGAACTTGATTCTCTGCTCCTATCCAAGATGACCACTTGTAGATCTCTGAATTTGTTTGTGCTTGGGCAACTCTTGTCCAAATTTATGTCAAGATTTGCACTTTTGCTGGACATGTATATGCATGATGACAAGCTAGATGTCTCAAGATAGCAGGTCCATGCCATGCATGAGAGGTCATCAAATCTGTAAGTTGATGGGCATCCATCATCATCATCATCATCATCATCATCATGGTCGTCATCATCATCATCATCTTGTGGAGGTTTGCTTCTCCCATTCCACGGCGATGTCGTGCGCAACCTTGACAGCGTCGGAGGAGACGCCGGAGAGGCCTCTCCTGGTGAAGCCAACAGAGTAGAGCCCTGAATCCCCCTTCCAGCCGTCTGGGAACGGCACCCTTGGGTACCCTTCCTGGGTGAAGAAATCACTTCCCTGAGAACAAGAGAAAAAACCCAGTTAGACGACAGTACAACTCCTGGTTGTTTGCTTTTTTTTTAGAAAAAACAAACCTTTATGGTTATTACATAATATAACAACAAAAAGCATTTAGAGGAATGGAGGATGACACTTTTAGTACTACCTAACGGCTTTAGAACTGTCAATTTGGCATTAGAAATCAATACAAAGCCCTACTTTAGTTAGGCATCATTATCCGGCCTTCTTTAAAAATGGTTTGCAAAGTTCCTTAGTTGCTAGCAGCATAAGTTTCCTCTTTTGAATTTTCTTTTTCGCATATAGTACTTATTATTAATTAACAACCGTTAATATTGTGAATGAAAAATAAAAAAAGGGTGACCCACACCCCACGCGCACTAATCCTATGGATGTGACATGCAAGAGGTTAGTTAATAAGGTGTGCAACAACAAACAACATGTTGTACCTTGAGCCACTGAGGGACGTTGCTGTGGTATCCTGTGGCGAGTATGACGGCGTCGGCAGCGACGCGCCGGCCGTCGACGAGCTCGGCACCGCCGCGGAAGAACCTTCTGATCCCCGGCACCACCTGTATGTCTCCGGAGCGGATCCTGGCCAGGGCGCCGATGTCGAGCACGGGGGTCCTGCCCCTGGCGTTCTTGAGCTCCAGCGGTCCCCCCGCGGGGCGACGGATGCCGAGCTTGTCCAGGTTGCCGAGGAAGAGGCGCGCGAGGAGGACGAGGATGGCGTCCACCAGCCACAGCGGCAGGAAGCGCAGGAGGAAGACGGCGACGGAGAAGGTGGCCATGCCGAACATCTCCCGCGGCAGGACGTGCACCTTCTTGTCGACAACAGAATTGAATCGAGTCAGCCTCAGCAGCCAAGTGAATGGAATTGAAGAGAGAATCATCAAGTCATGTTCGGTCGTGCGTGCTCACCGCGTCCCTGACGACCATGGACGGGAGGGCATTGTGGTCGCAGAGGTCGAGGCAGACCTCCATGCCGGAGTTGCCGCAGCCGACGACGAGGACGCGCTTGCCGCGGTAGTCCTCGCCGGACTTGTACTCGGAGACGTGTGACACCGGCCCCGCGAATTCCTCCTCGCCCTCGAACTCTGGGACGATGCGCTCGGCGTTCTCGCCCGAGGCGACGACGAGCCAGCGCCCGATGTACTCAGTGGTGGTCCCAGCAGCAGCGGCGTCCTCGGAAACGTCGTCGGCGCGCACCCGCCAGAGCCCCGCGTCGGCGTCGTAGCGCGCGGACGTGACGGCCTGGTTGAATCTGGGCTGGACCCCGGAGCGGTCGGCGTAGGCGTTGAGGTAGTCGACGAACTGGCGCTTGGTGGGGTACTCCGGGTAGTGTTCCGGGAACGGCATCCCGGGGAGCTCGCAGAAGTGGCGGGGCAGGTGGAGGCGGAGGCGGTCGTAGGTGCGGCGCTGCCACAGCGACGCGATGCAGTCGGCGCGGTCCAGCACGACGCAGGGCACCCCGCGCGCCCGCAGGCACGCCGCCACCGAGAGCCCCGCGGGGCCCGCGCCCACCACGATCGGCCCGTTCACCCACACCACCCGGCTCGCCCCCGCCGCCGGCGACGACGGTGGCGCTTCTGCTGCCGCCATCGTCTTGATTGATCGCTAGCTAGCGACTTGTTTGTAGACTAGCTAGTATATGTCTTGGATGGATGGATCGAGTATTGGAGTGTGTATGTATGAGATGAGAGAGACGGATGGGCGCAACGAGGTGAGTGAGACGGAGAGGGAGAGGGAGACGGAGGATGGAAGAAGGGAGATGGGTTGCAATGCAATGCAATGGGCGGCTGGGTTGTGTAGGAGGAGGGGGTTGCACTCATGGGGTTTAAATAGGGGGGAAGGAGAGAGGGGAGGGCGCTGGAACCAACGGAGGGCGATGGCATCGAAGTTGACATGCGAGCGGGGGTGTGGCCACTCGGAGAGTGGATTAGTTATATTATATGGATCCCCATGCCAAATTGCGAGCGGCAATGCAGGCGGGCGGCAGCCGAATCTGGTTCTCTCTCTCTTGCATTCGCATTCGGTTGTCGAGCTTAATATTACACTAGTTTAGCAAAGCATGCAATGCAAGCGCGTGCCTTTCTCTTAATTTTTCCTGCCCCTTTCCGGCCGGCCGATCGATCCGCCGTGGACGTGTAGGAATAGAATCGTGGGAAATAAACTTGCTTCAAGGACCATACATGCTAGCAAGCTAGAGCTACGACCTCAGCTAGTACTACTACTTACCTACCTTCCTAACAGGACAGCCGGCTTACATATTGATATTGATTATATATATATATATATATATATATATATATAATTAATTAATTAATTACTACGTAGCAACCTATAGGCCGGGGACGATGGATGGGATATATGCAGCAATATAATTGGCAACCGTTGGGCAGGGAGCACGTACGTACTCTCCCAATCGTACGTGGTATGCCACACACCTGGCTCGATCCTGTGTGCTGTGGGTGCTAAATGCACAGTTGCCGGTACGTGTTGGATCGAGCTAGCCTGCGTCATCTCACCAAACTGTGTGTGTGTATCGATCGTATTCAACATTCATGGCGCGCGCGCGGTTGTTGCTTAAATGGGGACTGTTTATATATATGTCCGGGTTCAACCTAGTCGTTTCTAGATTAGTGGTTCAAACTTACTTTAGTGCTGCCTGCCTACCATGCATCACCAGTTCTGCTCGAGCCTATATGTATAATACGCGCGAGTCACACCTCACTTGAGTGTTCCAACACTCGTTTTTTTCCTCTTCTCTTCCTCTTCCTCCTGTTTGGTCCATCTTCGGCGGGCTTATAAAGGGGGTCAGGCTGACAGTGGGGATGGGAGAGACGGAAACAACGATGATACCACCGGAGCCACTGGAGCGCGTGATGGCGAAAGAGGCGGTGGCTACGCCAGTCTGCCAGGTTTGGGTGGGGGTGACCATGGCCATGGCGGCAACCGGGGGGGAAGGGAGAGGAGCTTTGGCGAGACCCTACCACACCGCAAGAGGGTGGTGGGAGGAGCGTCAGGCTACAATGCAATATTAGATATAGGAAGAGCTCAAAACACTCAGAGTGTTTGGTAGACAAATCCTATGAGTATAACTTCTACTAATAAAAAGTATATTGTTTAAGCAAGTATTGAAACAAACTAGAGGATATTTTGGCCCTGTTCGACTGATCAAGTATTGACTGATTTTGGCTAAACTTAAATTAGTCAATCCACCAAATTCTGTTGAAACCAGCCAAATTCTGCGCATAGTACATATATGTCTCATTGTCAATGGCAACATTACCTGTTAATGAAAGAACCGTAATCATAGATTTGAGCATCAACAATATTAAGGTGTATAATCTACTTTATAAACCATGACATGTAAGTTTTGAAAAAAAAGACACGCTAATTAGTCAACCCTTTACTCGCTGCACACACATCAACTGAGATAGCAATGCAAATGTTGTTTTCCTGCTCTAGTCATCTTCCCCAACTTACCCCTGCCCTACCATCCTCCACCGTCACCTAGGTCGCCGGTGACCTCACCGCCCACCTCCCCCCTCGTTGCCTCTACCGTGACCCCTCCTTGCTTCACTAACGTTGTGCTCGGTCGCCCTGGTTGTCGCCCCTGTCCACCAATTGTCCTCTGCCAACGGGCCGATGGTGCCACCACCGCCACGCCTCAAGCCCAAGAACTGCCGCCACCGCTGAGTTGGCCACCGCTGCCCTAGGCCATCCATCTAGCTAGGGCTAGAGAAGATTGGAGATTTCTTTAAAAGCTCCAACCCAAACCCTAAACCCATCTTCCCAGCCTCCCACCCTCAGCGCCTGCCCGCCACCTTCCCTAACCAAGAGGAAGATTGAGTTTGTTTTTTTTAAAAAAAAATTCATATCCTTGCTCATATAGCATTTTTAGGTCTTGTGGTAAGAGTCGTGAACATGTCTTTTGTTAGTGTTGATGATGGCGTCAGATAAGTCTTGCATTGGTATATAGCTAGTAGCTCGACATATATATGAATGTATCAATATATATTGTTTTCGCTAGCATAATTATATCCTACAGTATTATTTTAACAAGAAGAAGTATGGTACGTGATGGAGATAGAGTTGACATGTACGGCACTTAGCTTGACGACCAACTGGATCGGCCGGCCGCTAGAAGATCGAACGTACCTTGTAGCGAATACCAAGTTAAGTTGTCAATGGACGGTCTGGACGACTACGGAGAGCATGTGCAAGCAGTGTAGAGCGCGGTTGCATGGGCAGCCAGCAGCACTGGTCAAGCCTACACATTGACAGCGTATGGTATTCTTGACTTGCATTGCTGGGTGACTTGTATCTGCAGATTTCTTCTTCGTTGTTGTTCATTCTCCCAGCGCACTGAACGAAGCTGGGTGGAAAGCCACTCCACTCCCCGAAAATTTATAATATATATACATATATATAAAAGAACACACTGCATTGCTAGCGAGCTAGGTCGATCGATCATTGTTTGGAGAGCACGCGGTTGCTAGGACGGCCGGAGCTGTAGCTTGCATCCACGCGCAAGCTAAGCTAATCTAAGCTAACGATATCTTTGCATTGGCGGTGTGGTATATATAGAGACTGGTACTGCTGCACTTTTAGCGTTGGATCCGGCACCTCTCTGCATGGCTAGCATGCCTCCGTATATGTTAAGCGATTTGCATTGTGTGTCGGTGATACAGTAGTGGGTCCTGGAGGCGGTCCTGTTACACCTTTAAATTTCTATTTTGGGTTATAAACCAAAAATACTAAATAAACTAAAGGATTTATTAATTTTTTTTTAAATTAGCCAAGATTTTATTCTTTTGTTATCATTATAAAATGATAAAAAGTGTGGTTTTATAAAACTTTTACGAAGATAATAAAGGTGGGTTTGTGCTTGGTGCTTTGCTTGGTTTTGCTTGTAAAAGAATTTCTAAACCCCGAGCAGTCACGACTAGGTCCTTCTCGCGTATGAAAATAAAGCTTCGAAAATCCAAGTTTTGCCTCAAGAAGGTTTTGGAAAAATGTTTTTAGAAAATCCTTTGTCTTGCCTAGAGAGAGAGAACCTTTCTTTTTCTCTATAGTATTGGCCATCGCTCTAACTAGACACTATCCCCTAGCAAGCTTCAGTGACCCTAGGCTAGTCTCTAGCTCTTTCTAGCAAGCTTTAGTCAGCCTCGTCTTCACCCTGGCCAGCCGTAGCTTTCCCTGGCCAACCCTAGCTTGCTCTGGCCTCACCTAACCTCATCCGGCCAACTCTGGCCAGCCCCGGCCACCTTTGGCTTGCCCCAGCCGGACATGGCCAACTCCGGCCGGCCACAGCCAGCGGTAGCTAGGACAGCAGTGGCCAAGCCTGGCCACCGGCGGCCAAGGCCAGCAGCAGCAGCGCAGCTTGCTGCAGCAGGCCGCCAGCGGCCCAGTTCAGCACCCCGGCCAGCTCCCTCCTCCCGCACCTTGTGTAATGGGCCTCGGCCCAACAGGCCGGCCTGCAGCACCAGCAGCCAGGCCGCAACACGCCTGCGCCCTGCGTCACCTACAGGTGGGCCCCACCCTCCGGCCCCACGCGTCAGCGCCCTTCTCTGCTCCGCATCGCGCGGAGGCGCGCCGTCGCTGCTCGATCCCGCTCGGGCGCGCGACCCGATGTTCGCCGCCGGCCTATAAAGGGCTTTGCCCTGTGCCCCGCGCCTCTTTGGAAACCCTAGCAGAGCCGCTGCCACCCGGTGCCCTAGCCCGCGCGTGCAGCCGCCATAGCCGCCCTCGAGCTCGGGTGCGCCGCCGTCGATCTCCGTCGTCTCGGTGTCCCAGCCGACGAAAACCAGCCACGAGCACCGCCACGAGGTGAGACGCCCGCTGGTGCCACTCCCGTCCTCCCTCTCCATCTCCCCTGGCCGCGCGTCTTCGTCGTAGATGCGCCGCCGGTCCCCGTCCGCCTCTCCGCGCGTCCCATCGCGTCCAGCCGCTTGCTGTCGTGCAGCGGTGTGCACCGCGCTCGCCATCGCACGCACCAAGCGCCCACGCGCTCGTTTTGCCCCGCCGTGCCACGCAGCTGCTCCCAGCCGAGCACACCATCGCCGGCCATGGCGCCACTGCATGGACCGCCGCCTCCAGCCATCTGCCGCTGCCATGGACCCCACAGTTGAGTCCACGAAGTTGCACCGCGTCTCACCATGCCCTCCGCATCGCAATCCAAGCCCTGGAACGCCGCTCCAGCGAACTCCAGCGAGCTCCCCTGCCGCGCCGCCGCAGCTAGCGCCACTTCGGCGACACAACCCGGCCGGCCAAACCATGGCCGTCAGATCGGGATACAACGTCCCAGATCCGCCGTTGACGCTCCGGTCAACGCGGGTCAACCCAGCCCGTGCCCTCTGACGTGCCAGCCGACATGGCAGCCACGCTGGCGCCACATGCGCGCCACCTCATTGCCACGCATGCGCTGACCGCGTCAACGCAGTCAGGCCGCCGACAGCCTTAGTACTTTTGCAGAAAAGTCCCTGGACTTTTTAGTATTTATGATTTAGTCCACCGCAGTTCAAATCAGACTGCTGTTTTTATAGTTTGAACCCTGAAGTCGTCGGTATTTATGCTTTGGGTCCAAAATAGGTTTTATTTCAGTTTTTAAATTATTTTTAAATACGAAAATGGTTCTGTTTATTTACGGTTATGCCCCTGACCTTGTTTTAGCCATAAGTTTCACGTTTTAACTCCGTTTTTAGCAAACTTATACTTTTTGGAAATGTATCGACGTAAGCTACGTGATCGTAGTGACATTTACCATATTCTAGGCTTTTTAAAATGTGACTTATTTGTGGATTAGAATAACGATCTATCAACGCCTTTCCTACATGCGAATAGCCTAGATCAACCTCGTTAGTTGTGCCACCACAATGATAGCTCTTTTGTTGGTCACTCTTACGCTCTCATGATCGTAGTAACGAGCTCTTCAGTGTTTTTTTGATTGATGTTTGTTCTTAGCTTTGTCTGTTTGTGTTGCTTATTTGCTATGAATAGACGAAGAGTAGTTCATGAGTGCTAAAGATCGGGAGCTGAGGACCGACAAGTACAATTGGAATAGGAGACCAAGAGTTCTTCGACAACCAGAATCAGTAGGTTCATCAGGAAAGCTTTGAACGAGGCAAGTATAGCTTGGGTTTTATTTATGTAACTATGATCTTGTGACTTAATTAATGTTTAAGTAATAAACGATAAAAATGACAATTTAGCAACTTGATGATTTATTTATAACAGAACCTTCGGGATTTACGGTACAACTATGAGGGCTATATGGCTCTGGCTCTAGTTGTTTAAAGAAACTTTTCTAGCTTGTTAGTGGTTACCAGTAGGCGCAAGAGGGGTGTGTCCGGGTTGGGTGTAGTTGGACCCCTGTCTATATGTGTATAGGCTGCGGTTGTGTGCCATCTAGAAGGGGAGATACTACATTCGTAGGTGCACAAACCTTAGCGGCCCTAACTTGTTAGACAAACCTTTAGATGACTTTATATGATTTTCGGTGGTTTGGGCCTTGCAAACCTATACATTTGGAAATCATGACTCACAGTAAAACTGTACACATCTGCGCAGAGTTTATTAAACTGGTATACTAGCCTTGCTCAAGGATACGAGCGGCCTTGGAATCTTTATATTAAGATGATGACTTTTGTTTGCTAACATATTCATGGTTTACCGTTTTATGCTTTATATTATTTATGTTACATTGATCATGAGTTGATGGGTACTGCCTTATTGCTATACTTGTTGAGTTCGACATGGACTCACTCTTGCTATTCCCCCCAACACCTCAGGTGAAGTTTTAGGCTTGTGATCAACCAGTCAGTTGGATCCAGTGGAGTGAAGTCTACACCCGGAGTTTGAAGTCGTCTTTCCGCTGATTGTTCATTAGGTGATCTTTTATATATTGTGTATGTTTATTTAAGGTATTATAATTGATACTATTTATAGCTATATGTGAGATTTGTCTTTTAAAACTTACATATAGTGTATATCTAATTTTGTCCTTAGAACCGGGCGTGACATGTCCTGTGTTTGCATGCAATCATTTACCACTGACACAATTAAGCACTGTTACACAAGACGTACACAGACACACACGCGTAGATCGAGTATAAACCTGGCCGGCCCATACGTGGATGCCCTTAGCTTAATTTGTTCTCATATGTATACGCCGTGCGAACTTCACATGGAAGTTTCCTGAACTCATAAAGTATATATTGCGAATGATGTATAGATGAGGATCTTTCCGTCGTCAGCATGCATATGCTTGCATGCAGTTTGAATGCCTCGAAGAAAAACTAGAGGAATAATCGGACGTTCGACGACGCCGACGCGACCCGCTGCTTTGGTCGTCGTCTCCGGCCGATCCAATCCGAGCCGTCTTGAGATATATAGTTGCATACAATTCTATAAGACTCGCGACCCCTCTTATTCATATCTCTAAGCTAGCAAGCTAGCTAGCTGATGTGGCACCAACGTTAATAAATCGCTAAGGGCGGCAGCACCGTACACTAATGAGTGTGGAGATAGGAGGATTAGTTTGGTATATATCATGCATGATGTTATATATATCTATATATCTCCATCCAATCCAAACGCAAGCAACTTGTCCATCTATTTGGCATTTTAGATTTCACGCAGAAGAGACTTTGGTACGTGCCTTATGGACACATTCGATCTTTGTCGCATCAAAAGGAAATTATTAGGCATCTTAGCAACACAACACGGGCGAGGAGAACAATACTAAATTGAGAGAATATGGGCTTCTCCATCTGAACCACTACCTTGATCTTCTGGAAAGCTAGCTAATGCCTCATTGCGTCATGGATGCCATCAACTCCTTAACTCGATCGTTTTCCAGAGTACTGATTCCAAGCATGGCCGCTGATTCTCTCTCTCACTCTCTATCTCTAACTCATCAACAGTAGTTTTGCGGCAGATCGATATTTATATATAGCAACTTCATTCATTATTTGCAATCTTATATTATCCGACATTTTTTTAAGCCAAGTTGAGCGAGATCGAAACAAACCCGCGTGTGTACTCTAGAATATATAATAAAGTGAATGAAGCTAATTGTGGCGCCTACATCCAAATGAACACTTTATTAGTTTCAAATGATGTTGATCTTGTGGGTGCAGATGCACATTCTATACAGTTATCTATATATTATATTGTGTAGCCGTGTATTATTCCTGGTTATAGATCAATATTCTTGTGTTCCTTCTTCACGACTGGAGTGGGAGTTGTGTGCTTTTCTCCCCATGCATTGTTGCTTTTCAAGTGCGGCTTGAGGCCGTTGAGGAGTAAAAAGAGGGAGTCATCATCCTCACCGCCCCGAGAGCACTAAGGTCTAGGAGAAGACACGGACCTAGTTGTGAGAGGTCATAGCCTCGCGAAGGAGATTATTATGTTACATTTTCTTGCTTGCTTGCACTAAAATTGTAAACTACAAAAAAATGTTCTGGGATGGCCATTTCCCTTTAGTTTATTTTCCAATATACGCTCTTGGCGCTTGTCATGGCCTATATGCATGTTTTGCTTGCATTTAGTTCCGAGGGGTAACCCTGACTTCGACACTTTGGAGGCCCGGAGGATAGGGAGAACTATGTCCGCACTCAACGATGGATGTGGAGGGAATCTTCACAAAGCGCAATTAAGCTTTGTGCAATGTCTAATTGATCACTACGCCAGAATAGATTTGTAGGGGCGGCTCCAGGGCCTCTACAGGGACGGTTGGCCCAACCGCCCCTCTCATGGTGTTCTTACAAATCAAGGCACTATGGGGGCGGCTGGTCCAACCGCCCCTAAAAATACCATTTTTAGAGGCGATTGGATCACCAGCCGCCCCTATAGTGAGTTTTAAAAAAAAAGCCCAAATGGGCTAGGATCCGCCGCTGGTGAGCCCGTTCCCACCTCGCTGGATCTGCCACCGGGGTCTCCTCGCCGGATGCGCAGAGGAGGAGATCGGCGTCGCCGGATACGTCGCCGGAGAGGAAGAGCTCGTAGGCTCCGGATCAGAGGAGGACAAGGTTGACGCGGTGTTGGAGAAGGGCGTGGCATCCACCGCGCGGTGATGAAGGACCACCGTCCACCACCGTGGCCATCCCGCTACACCGCGGGTGTGCCGCTCCACTGCGGCCGCCTAGCCTAGCGCCGCCGCCTCCACCACCTTCACCGCACGTCATCGCCGATCTGCAGTGGAGAGAGAGGGTGAGCAACGGACTGGGTCCAGATCTAAGGAGAGAAGAGAGGTCAAGGGCACACCTACGCCGACGTCGCCTGGTCACTGGAGGGAGCTTGCCGACGCGCCACGAGCACTTCTCGCCTGGAAGCCCCACCTAGCCGGATCGGCCGTGCCAGAGGCCGAATCCACCAAGCGCCGCCGACCGTGGCTCGTGCTGCCGTGGCTCCTCGCGTCACCTGCCGCGCCTCCTGGCTCGCGCCGCCGCGGCTCCTGGCGCTGCCGGCCACGCCTCCTGGCTCGCGCTGCCGCGGCTCCTAGTGCCGCTGGCCGCGCCGCCTGGCTTGCGCCTCCATGGCCACGTCACCGCGCAGGCTGGCCGCCGCCTGGCCCTTGCCGCCGGTGAACTCGCCATGGGAAGGGGGCGCGGGCGCGCCTCCTGGCTCGTGCCGCCGCGGCTCCTGGTGCCGCCGGCCGCGGCGCCTGGCTCGCGCCATCTTGGCTCCTGGCGCCGGCGGCCGCGCTGCCTGGCTCGCGTCGCCGTGGCTCCTGGCGTCGCCGGCCACGCCGCTTGGCTCGCGCCACCGACCGCGTCGCCTGGCTTGCGCCGCCCGCGTCACGGCGCAGGCCGGCCGCCGCCTGGCCCTAGCCACCGGTGAGCTCGCCATGGGAAGGGGGCGCGGGCACTGCACCCCCGCACGGCCTCCTCTACTCCCTCTGCTGTCTGAATGAGAGAAAAAGATAAGGAGAGAGAGTGGGGAAGGGGGTAAAATGGGAAGGAATTAGGGTTAGGGTTCTGACCCATTTCTTTTATAGAGGGCTAGAAAGAGCGTGAGCCGTCCATCATCTTGATGGACGGCCACGGATGGCCGGGCGCCAGGCAGGCCCAATAGGCCGGCCCACGAGTTGGTGATTGCAATTTATTTTTTTGCAACTATTTAAAGCTTTAAAGATTTATTTAAATCTCACATATTTATTTATGGTACTCAATATTCATTGCAATTTATTTTTTGCAATTATTTAAAGTTTCAAATATTTATTTATTTCAATTTATATTATTCATTTAATTGCAAAGTAACCATTCAAATTTTGAATTTTGAAATTTTGACAGCTACAAAACAGTTTTCGAAACTCTAGATGGTCTCAACTCGAAAAGTCATGAATACCAAGATTGGTCCACTCATCAAGATTTACATTTGATACATAGGAATTTTTTACATTTGACAAAGCGTTAGCAAAGTGTAGTTTTAAATCCAGAAGTCTCGCATATAGTTTCACAAAGTCTACGTGAGATTCAAGATTTTATGACTAGTGTTTACTAACACTTTCTCAAATGTAAAAATTACCTATGTATCAATTGTCGATCTTGATGAATTCTACAAACATGGTATTCAAATTTTTTTCATTTGAGGCCATTTAGTGCCTCATTTGACCAAGTTTGACCAAATCAAATCTTGGATTTTAAAACATATGACTAGTGTTTACTAACACTTTCTCAAAAATAGAAATGACTTATGTATCAAATATAGATCTTGATGAGTTCTACAAACATGGTATTCAAAATATTTTTTTGAGGTCATTTAGTGGCTCAATTGACCAATTTTGACCAACTCAGATCTTGGATTTAAAAAAATAATAATTAGACAGCAATTTTTAAAGCCCTAGATGGTCTCAACTCAAAAAGTCATGAATACCAAGATTGGTCCACTCATAAAGATATACATTTGATACATAGACCATTTTTGCATTTGACAAAGTGTTAGGAAAGTGTAGTTCTAAATCCCTAAGTCTCACATATAGTTTCATAAAGTCTGTATGAGATTCAAGATTTTCTGACTAGTGTTTACTAGCATTTTCTCAAATGTAAAATGACCTATGTATCAAATGTAGATCTTGATGAGTTCTACAAACATGGTATTTAAAAGGTTTTCATTTGAGGCCATTTAGTGCCTTATTTTACTAAGTTTGGCCAAGTTAAATTTTGAATTTTAAAACATGTGACTAGTGTTTACTAACACTTTCTCAAAAGAAGAAATAACTTATGTAGCAAATATAGATCTTGATGAGTTCTACAAATATGGTATTCAAAATGTTTTCATTCCAGGTCATTTAGTGGCTTAATTGACCAAGTTTAACCAAGTCAAACCTTAGATTTAAAAAAATATGAGTAGTGTTTACCAAAACTTCTCAAATGCAAAAAATGAACTATGTGACAAATGTAGATCTTGATGTTTTTTACAATCTTGGTATTTAAAAGTTTTTCATTTGAGGTAATTTAGTGTCTCATTTTAATAAGTTTGATTAAGTTTGACCAAGTCAAATCTTGGATTTTATAAACATGCGACTAGTATTTACTAACACTTTCTGAAATGAAAAAAATAAACTATACAAATATAGATCTTGATGAGTTGTACAATCTTGGTATTTAAAAGTTTTTCATTTGAGATAATTTAGTATCTCATTTCACTAAGTTTGACCAAGTCAATTGTAGGGACGGCCGGTGATGGAGCCGCCTTAAAAATCAGCCCCATTTGTAGGGGCGGCTGAAAACACCAGGTGCCCTTACAGTGCTATCTGTAGGGGCGGCTGGTTTACTGATGCTCGCGCATCTCACTCACTGTAGTGCCAGGGGTCTGGCTCTTACAAATCGTTTTTCACGTAGTTGATGAAGCATTTTGCTTGATCTATTCCATGTGAACATGTATCCATAGTGTGTATTAGGCTCGATTCAGGTTTAGGAAAATAATATTTTGTTTTTTCAAATAGCTTAACTATGAAAATACATTTCATAATTAATATAATAATACTTGTATGGCATTATAAATATTAGTATGTTTTTGTACACATTTGGTCAATCTCAATTTTGTTTGGCTTCTTAGGAAGTGAGAATTACGTTCTTTTCAGGACGAAAGGAGTAACTTTGATGTTATGTATTATATTTTGATGTAAATGCGAAGCATGTAGCTAAAATCATTTGATATAATGGCCGACATATCCTAAGACTATCACCAACATGCAAAGGCTTGGTATTTCTACTTAGAAATTCCCAGTCCATTTTAACTTCCAAATGTACAACTTATTATTAAGTAATTTCAATATATGCTACAGCTAGTTTTCTTCTCAGTGTTATATTACATTGACTAAATAATATCGATCAAAGTTCAAGTTCAAACACGCTAGTGTTGAAAGCTGCTGGCATCAAGGCATGCACATGCCGTTTAGCACTTATAGCAAGTTAGGGATGGGGGATTATGTTCCTGCCGGTTGGTAGGGTTGGATTTGACTTAAGTCCCCAAATTTTCATATTGTGTCTCCTAAATTTGGTCAGGTTTGAAGGCTGTAGGTTTGGCAGAAGCAGCATGCATGTATTAAGCAGTACTAATAATTCTCTTTGTCAAAAAGAGAAAAAAGGAAAAGAACAGAAAAGAAGACGAGTTTCAATAAGGAGCAACGCGTCATGTATATGTGTGCACAAGATGCTTCTAGAAGCGAAAATATATAGCTGGCTAGTCGTACTCTGATCGTTAGTGTGCCCCGATCCCGATGCAACTAGTATATATAATTTTGCCGTCGCCTAGTTCAAATTTCGTCGAGCTACTGATTTTTAAGAGTAACCGAGTAAGTGAAAGAGAAGCTTTACCGAAGCATGTGAAGAATCCCATAATTACTGGGGCACTGGCATTTGGCTGCTGTGTTTTTATGTTTTACTTTTACTCTAGGTAGGTAGCTAGATATACACATCTAGTGTCGCTGGAATTAAAAATAAAGTGACCCATATTGTAACTAAACAAGCTAGCTTAACACTATATAAAAGTTATGGTAATAGCGTACTAGTATTTTATGGGTGACTAGTGAGAGAGATAAGTTACAGCTGCTCATGAGGCTAGGCATGCGAACTGATTTTAGCTTTCAGAAAGGGGCGGCAGCACTAGCAAATAGATTATGGTTTGCGCGGCGGCCGGCGCGCGCCGTCGCGTTTCCTTTCGACTCAAGACATGGATCCCCATGCATTACCGCCTAATTCAAAAAGCTGGAAAGCCTACCACACCAGCATTCCAAAAAAAAATTTAAATGCTGCTGTTGTGCTAGCTATAGAAAAATTCAGCTACACTACTTTAATTTGTGCCACAAAGAAAAAAAAATAGAGAAGAGGACATCATCTGATGAGCATTGGAACTCTCCCACTTTTCAGGGGACTTTTTCTAAATCTACAAAAGAAGAGAAGAGTGTACGACGGTGTGTGTTTATTTTGTGTGCGCATGCTCATCATTTTTTTTTCTGATATAGTACAACAACTCAGACATTATTCACAATGCACGCACACTCATCCGTATCCTTATGAGTATCATCGAAGACTGGGGCGACAAATTTAGATTGACGAAATCACCACAAATGACTCACTATGAATGAGAATGTCCTCTATCATTGAAAGCACAAACACCGACAATTCTTAAAAAATTCTCTACCACAAGAAGATACTACTAATAAGGCTCTTAGTAACCATCAGACTACAGTGCTCATTAGTTCCATTGATACACGCGGCTCCACTACTAGCTACTAGGAATTCACTTTGTCAAAAAGTTTCCCATGCATTAAATCCGTTTATGATGACTAGCTATACTACTAGCTAGAGTGATCGAGTTCTAGCTAGTTGCATTGGCTCATCACGCCCCTCTATAGCCACTGATACGGCATAGTATAGTGTTGTTAGAGAAAGTTCGTCCTCGATTGTTGGTAAAATAAAGCAGAGGCACAGGTAGCTAGCAACAAGCTAGGACTGGTGATCAGTACGTAGCCACTGGTCGCAACAAGGACCAAGGAGCAAAACAGTAGAGGGACGACCGTCAAGGACGAGTGGTGGTTGCTCTTCCTTGTTGCTACACCAATCAATCATCAGATCGAGACTCCGGTAAAAGTTCATCCATGCTACATCACGTGGCCATGTTGTAATAAGTAACCAAAAATAAAAGACAGAGAAAGGCCTGTTTAATTTTGATGCTAAATATTTTTAGACTACTGGATATATATTTAAAAGACCATTGGGTATTTGGATATAACAAATTTTGTAGCTTCTAAATAGCACCATGACTTTATTAAATCTTAATAATTTTGGATTTTTTTTAGATTTCAACAGAGGGATGAGGATCTCCCACCTGATTCATTCAAATTTGTTTGCCCAATAATATTGAGCTAAATAGGTTCGCAATACATGGTTGTTTTGTGCCACCGCACTTCATAGACAGTCACATACTCTCCTAGAGTTTACATTCCATTTGTAAGCAAATATTACACTAGATAGTTGTAACATATATCTGTCCTCCGATCTCGGCAGCCTCTTTTTGAAGTTTTAATTAGAAGCTCTACTCATGATCTCCTTTCACTAAACCAACGCTTTGTATGCCTTTAATTTGCCTTATAAAAACCACCTTTTTTTTTCTAAAAATGTCTTCGACACAAGCCCTCAATAGTCATGGTAATAAGGAGCAATTACCATGCATATGCCAAGGGATGATGATAACCGAAGTTCTATACATTCTTTTTAGAAAAAAGAATGGAAGTTCTTCAGCTGGTACATTTTCACCGTACCCAACCAGTAACTAAAGAAGTATAGATGATACTCGAATTCACGTCATTGGAATTCTTGTTTCAGGCTGGAAAAGACCTATACAATGCAATCCGGAATAGGAGCTAAGCCTCTTTATATGCTTCTCTGTTTTGATAGTAACAGAGATTTTAATTGAGAAATTATTCCAACAGCCTTTTCAATTACATCTCTTGAAATATTGTTATCCTTTATTTTTCTCTATACTTTTAAAGATAAAGAGAGGAGCTGAATCTCCTTAGTTTGCACAAGATAGACAAAAATAGTTGTTGAAAGGTGAAAATATATAGACCAAGAGTGCTTTTTTTTTATTGAAACGGCTCTCCAAACAAGGGTAGAGAGAGAGAGAGAGAGAGAGAGAGAGTTTGAAGAGGACTATTAGAGAAATTCGCTGAGGGGAACGAACAGACAGCTACACACATATACACACCAAAGATGAACAGGTGTGAAAACGTACGAGCAGGCTAGGTAGCTGCATGCCGATGACGACGATGTGACCAGCAGTAGTCCGTTGGTTGTGGCGGTGTGCACCAGCAGCAGCATCCATGATTCCATGGCGGTGCACCGATCCATCGATACACAGTGCCCAATGATGGCAGGTAGCATATGCATGATGCATATATATATATGTTTGGTAAGTTAACATTCATGCTGCACATGCTGCTGACGATGCACTAGCTAGCAGTACGTAGCATATAGCCACTCGATATATATTTCAAAGCAAGCGTGTTGCAACAAATGAAAAAGTCAACCCCTTGGAAGAGAACCCGTGGACGCACCCGAAACGCAACAGACTTTTGACCTGCGTCGGCCGCTGGAATCATTGCACCCACGAAGCGTCACGCGTCTGGGCAACAGTGCCCAAACTCGCCCTAGCTAGCTGCCTCTCGATCCATGTCGTTGAATATATGTACAGTCGCGTCACGCAGCAATGGCGATATCATGCAATGCAAATGCAATGGCGATCGATGGAATTGCTTGCTTGCTTGGCAAATGGCAACTGCTACACGCCAAAGAGCGAGCGAGTCTGTCAAAAGTACGTGTGCGCTGCATTCAATTTATAATGGGGAGATGCATGACCGTGATGGACATGGAGCTAGCTGCCACTCCGAGCGATCGAGCGATCGAGCGAGATGATTGAATCTAAGGTCCATCCGTCGGATCATCGACTGGTCGTTTTCGGATATCACTGCATCGATCGGGAGCAATTGGAATTATCATCTGTTTTGGACAATGATGGGTCGGTCCATCGCCTTTGATTTATTTAAATTTGCTTGGACTTTTTTTACCAGCTCGCTCGCTCAATTGTCAGGATATATTCCAAAACTACACGCGATTTACTTGTAAAAATCTCAGCTAACCCCACTACTCTTGGCAGCTATTTTATCTTACAATTGCATAGTACAACGTAGACATCTAACACATATGCACACTCACTTCTATGACACAAGTAATTGAGCACCTTCGAAAGACTAAGCCGACAGATCTTTATGTTTCACGAAATCACGAAAAGAGCCTCTATGAGCACATTCGAAAAACTAAGCCGAAAAATCTTGTGTTTCATGAAGTCACCACATGCGTCTTGCTTATGACAGGGACGTTGCCTACCACTAAAAATATAGCATTGATAAATTCTAGAATAAATCTAGAAAAATACGAGCATCAATGTCAAGTTAAAGACTTAAACCAGGTGGATAGATCCCAACATAAGGAACCGTGTTCGTACTCTAGCTAGCTATTAGGAAGATCAACAAAAAATAATCCCGGTCTACATGGAATTTTAACATTAGCTAGAGTGTTAGGGAAACCACCACCTACTACTACTTGCGGTGGCACATATACATGCCTTCTCAAAGATATTGATGCATGAGGCCAATACATGCCTTCCTGAATCCCGGTCTCATCACCACCCTACAAATGGAGAGAGGGAAACACTTATTAGGGCTTTGCTTGCATTTGGATGGATAAATAAATAGCCAGAGACTACCAATCAATTAGATCTAATCGGCGCATTCGTGTTCGCAAGGGAGAGCGGCGTAGGCGGTTGCAATTGATGGTGTGAAGCCACATGATATTGTTTTTGATCGTCTCAAACTTCCAATTGTTGAATTCAGCATGGGTGCTATATGGGATATCGAATTAGTCACTTTCAGTTGCGCTATATACTTGTGATTCATAGCTAGAAAACATTTGGTAGCCAAAAAAAAAAACTAGAAAACATTTGGTCAGGATGCATAACCAACTAATAGTAGGCTACGAATGTAACATATTATATTCATCGATCGGTTTCAGAAAACTAGAACACTATATGCCTGTTCCAGTTCGAGTTTGTCGGACGGTACTCAGAATCTCAGCTAGCAGTTTTTCAGAACCTTTGAGATATAGGCTGTGTTTAGTTACCCAGAAATTATTCACTATGCAGAATTTCTATTACCCGTCATATTAAAATGTCGGCACATGGAGTACTAAATATAGATAAAATTAAAAACTAATTGTACGGTTTTATTGTACTTTACGAAACGAATATTTTTAGTGTAGTTACTCAAAGTTTAGACAATTTTTATCAAATACAAACAAAATGCTACAGTACGCTGAGGTGACACGAGGTGACAGCCATATCCACATCGGACTGTTGATCCGCGTTACGGTTGCGTGTGCGTGTGGCTTCAAGGTGCAGCTTTCAACTGCACCACTGCACACAGCCGGTCGCGAACTCGCGACCATGCGTACAAATGGCAAACCAGCGACATTCCTCTATCGTACATACATATCATCAGTGTTATCCACCAACACACATTCACGCTTGGTATATATAGATATAAATAAATATATATATCTTTTGTATATTATGTGGCTGCTTTCACTTGCCTGTATGTGATCCATATGTACCATGTCCTTGTCAAACCCAGAGAAACAAGCTAAATCCGGTGGACGGTGGTTAAGGAGGAGGAGGAAGTTATGTTGCTTGCAGCTTGGAAACGACAGATGTATATATCCCAATGTTTTTCAATTTGGTCAAATACTTTCACATAATATTATTTCTGAAGAGAAACCATATATTCCTAAGAAAGGAAGTTATATCGACCTCTTCCTCGCTCTTGCCGGGAATACTATTTGTGTATACAGTGACAATTTTTTTTTTTGATGAAGTGACATGATGGAGTCCTTAGAATGAAGAACAGCCATGAAGACTGCAAATGCTTACAGTACAAGCTCTCAGTCTCAGAGGCCATCATTGAAGAGTTGAAACAAAGAGGCTCGAGATCTCTCTGCAATGATGATTCTCTAACAACAACATATAGAGTCATGCGCACCAAGCTTTTCAGCGAACAGAGATACTCGATCTACTCATCTGAAAATGCTGCTGCTGGGTGCCACGAAGCCACCAACCAAAGCGGTGTGTATGCAGGCTAGCTTTTGATGTGATAGTTAATAAACTTGTGCCATCATATCATGACATGTGCTTTAGTACTTGAGTAATATTTGCATTGCCAACAACTTTATTTGACGTACGTCTAGTCTTATCAGGAATATATAATGCCGATCGGTATAAAGTTTGCTCCCGAAACCATATGCACGTTGTGAACTTGACCTAAAGACTCAACTTCAAAAATCCTAGCTATTATTATAGTATTCAACATGATCGATTACATAGAGGAACAATATATAATAGTCATTACCATCACTCCTTTAGTGTATTAGTTTAATAAAAGCATAATCAACGAAGGTCACCTAGCTCCTTTAGCTGTGAATTCGCCGTATGAACTAACCATTTAGTTGATTAGGTTCCTTATAGTGAAACCTATATCTAGATAGAGTGAAGTCCTCCACTTCACACACGAAATTTAATGGTACTATTCTTGTAGTGGTCGGTGATGTGCCAGTTGACAACATAGCGGTATTGCACCTTTCTCTATTAGAGATGTGATTTCATTCCATATATGTGTGAAAGGATCTAGGAGAGCCACTCTACCGACTACACAAAGTGCAAGAGTAACAAAGTAAATACAAGTGTAGAGAGGCAAACCAATGAGGCCGAGAGACAAAAAACTCACTTCAACATTCAATTGCTTGTTGGCAACATATGCTCCCATGAGTCCATGGACTGCTTCACTACAAGCCTTGTAGGCCCTCATGCTTGCCCCCCAATGTGGGCGCTCGTAATAAGCCAGTTAGTCAACAAGCTACTCCAACTAGGCTCGAGAATTCCAATAAAGTTGCTCTTCGCAATCTCTGCAAGGATGAGCACCGAGCCTCTCAAATTCAAACGATCGGAGCCCCTGCACAATCCCTTAGTGGTGCTCATCAATGAGCTCATGATACTCCAAGACATCTAGGTGATGGCCACCACCAAGAGTAACAAGAACACCACAACATCAATGATCTCCTAGCTGGGGTCACAAGATGCAAATTCTATATGCAATGCACCAGATCATTCCTAATCTCACACATACGCGATCTCAGGTTAGAAAAGTGGGTCAAGTGTATATCTCATCAAGCTCTAATGTGTGTAGCCGATAGCTAAGGTGTCCAAGAGAGTGGCCACATGGCCAACTACATGGTCTATTTACAAATCCATAGATAAAACTAGCCGACCAAGCTGAAAATACAAAACCTCTACATGACCTTAGCTTTTGCATGTCCACCGGATAACTCTGATGAGCACATGGGAAATCCAACAACAACTTTAATTAGCCGTTGCACTCTAGGAGCACTTCGTGGTGACACCTCTAGTGTAGGCACTGGGGAGTTCTGATGAGTGCAACTTCCAGAAACCACCAAAAAATATAGCCTCTGGACCAAAGCTCTAGTGTACACTCTGGTGCACATGCTAGATTCGATGACCTCTAGAGTCCTGCCAGAAGTTTTTTCAGATTTCCCAAGCCTCTCCGCTATGGCTGGTATACACATCAGAAGTTTCAAGTGACGCCTTTTGAAAAACCACACTCTTGGCCTCTAATGCTCAGAAGCTCTGGTGCTACACCTCTAGTGAGCACCGAGAGTCACTACGTCTCTACTGAATAACTGCACCGGGCCATTTGTGTTTACCACAACAGGCACCGGCGTCCATTGCCGGTGGCACGCCAAGGTAAATCCGGATACGGCGGCACAGTGGGCACTGGAGCCCCTTGCTGTTAATCAATATTAACCACAGCGGGCGCTTATATTGCCTGCTGTGATAAATGGATTTACTGCAACGGGCGCTATATGTCACCCACTATGATTAAGTCCATTAACCGCAACAGGCCCTTTAAGTTGTCCGCTGCGGTTAATAGTTTTGGAATAAAAAAATAAAAAGTCATTTACAAAATCATTTCCAAATTTTAGATACAAAATAAAATCATTTCTAGATTTCAAATATAAACTTATTTCAAATATGAAACAAATTTTAGATATGAAACAGATATTCATATATAGCATCATCCATACACAACACAAGATAATATATTGTTCTCCATACATCAAACCTACAACTTCATTCGAGTTTCATCAAAGTCCAGCTAGTCAGAGGTCTACGGGCCACAAATCTATCAGACGTATCAAGGTGTCCCATTTCCTGAGCCTCTCGTACTTGGGTTCATACACCAAGGGAGCATCCTTGTCGAAGAATGGTTGCCCCTCAAGCATGGATTTCTCAAGGATGAACTTGCAGATGTCTGCCTTGACATGCTTGAAACATTGCTTGGTGCTGCTCGGTATCTCTCTCCAATGTTTGATTCCTTTCTTGAGCCTCTTCCAGCTTTGGGTGTACTCCTTGCACTCCCTCAGGTACTTGTAGGTGTACAAGCCATATAACTTCAATCCAAGAGGTTGTTTGGCGCACTGCACGATCAATACACAAAACTTTAGAACATATATGTACAAAAGAACCTGTGAAATATGTACCGGGAAATCGCATCAGATTTTGATGTGATCCTTAATATTCTCCTTGTGCTTTTCTGATCTTCTGTCCTAGCATTCGGGATCCTTCATGTACTTCTCATAAGCCTAGCATGAAATGTACCAGTGTTAGCAATGATATGAATATGTACGATAACTATAAATGATGAAAAAGCTCGGTGACTTACACTTTCAAGGAATATTCAAAGGCCTTGTACCCTTCTCTATTGCTTACCCTCAATGAGTCTAATACGCAGGCCCTGCCATCCTGAGGATAGACGATAAATGCAACCCTATGTCCATCGAGGCCCGTGATGCACCATTGAAACAAAATATAGGTTACGACAATGAGAAAGCATGATCCAAGCCACTTATTATCTCCATGGTCATGTTTTTGACTTAATCAAAGTGATAGGAAACCATGATACAGTGTGGCCCATCCGGGTTGAGCTTCTTCATTATAGAGTATATGTATTCTGACACTTTCTTCTTCTCCTTTCTCATATTCTCCAAATATTTCCTTTCTCTCTGCCGCACGGTCAGCTCTGGATCCTCTATCTTATAGCCCTTGATGATTCTCTCATTAATATGCATTGGAGAGAGGTAGAGAATATGATGTTTCTTTTTATTGCTTACTGTTGGTATTTATTAACGCGAACAGAAAAAGATCCGTAGACGCACGGATACTGTTGTAGCTTTCACCTGGAGGGTTTTAAATATCATATCCATAGGGAAACGGGTGAGTCAATTACGTACTAACTTAACCAAAAAAGATAAATGAGTTAGAAATATAAACTATGGTAGGAGCTAAATCTAAAGTGGAAACAAGATTAAAAGGTAAGGGAGGATCAATCTAGTATGGGGTCGATAGTAGGAGTATAGGAGGATAACTCAATCAGGGTTTCTACTTCTAATATGGGCAGTCCACGTCTTCTACTATTCAACTGGGGGATTACAATGGAAGACCACAAACAGAGTACGAATCTACCATGTAATCAAATCTCCTGCAAGTCCTATATTCTAGGAGTGGACTACAGAGAACTCAACGAAGCTGTCACCTTCGCGATCTACCACATGGCCCGGAACATAGGGGACATCTACGAGTAACCCGTGTCTAAGCACCACGCTTACACAATGAATTATACTCTAACCTAATGCATTAGATTAAAGCACCAAAAAGAGACTCATAGACCAGAAGAATAATATAAACATGTATCTTACTTGAATCAGAAGTTGATTGCCAGAGCCTGAGTCATCTCAGGAGCAAGCCCCACGTAGAGCCCGATCCCACCGAAATACAAGTTGTTGAAGAAGCACCAACAGGCCGGCACCTCCTCCGAACTCCTCCCTCACTCTCCATCTCTCTACTATCTAGAGGACTACATCTACTCTAAATCGGGAGTAGAGAGGATATCCATTCGAGGGACACCTCTCTTCTCTATTGATTGATGATGGTGCCTAGGGGGTCTTGGGCTTCTTATATAGGGGTGCCTGGCCTTTCCTTCTCTTTGGATTAGCAATGTGGTACTAAACCTTTCCACCATATCTCATTAAAATGCACATAGGCCTTAATGAGCCAAATTCTGATTTAGGCCCAATTAATCCTGTAGCTCTATTTTTTCGAACCGAGGGCAAACCCCCATTTCCATTACTCTGAATAACAGAAATACATGGTACTGTTTGATAGGAAGCAAGCAAAAGAGTATATCAGTTTCACAGACCTGCTACTACCCACTTAACCGCTACGCCTTATTGCTAAGTACTTTTATACGCAACTAAGAGCCAGCGATGATTACAGAATCATGAGATAACCAAAAGTAAGAGCTAAAAAAGTTTGTGAGCAGCAACAAGAAGAAGTGCAGCCATCCCAGAAGCGACTCCATAGTAGTACAACTCTTCCTATTCTTCATGGTTCATCAGCTTTGTCTTCGATCTTCAGCATGCCCTCCTTCTTGAGTTTCTTGTTGAGTAGCTTTAGGGCAATCTCCATCATTTTGTTGACGCCGTCGACCAGTATTGCCTTCTCTTCTTCTTTGTATGCACCTGCCCAGTAACTCATTAAGGTGAAGGCGTGGCAAATGATAGAAATGGGAGAATGGATCATTTTCTTTGTGAAGCAACATTTATTCTTCACTTTCCACGTGGCCCAGCAGACCGCTACAATGCCAAGAACATGAAATTCCTTACTGTGTGGTAGCCATCTGTCACACCACTGCCAGCTCAAATCAAAAGATGTGGGGATGTTAGCAGCACCAATGCAAGTTGCAATGGTAGCCCAAACAGTTTTGGCAGTACCCCTTTGAAACTTTTGATATATGGACCAATCATATCATTTAACTTGACACTAACAGTACCTCCACATACCACTTGTTTAAGCCATCTACACCATTTTGGGCAAAAACCTCGAGCATTTAGGCATTCAAACAGGAAATTCCATTTGACTTTGTCGTATGCCTTTTCAAAATCCAATTTCAGGATAATGCTAGTCTGCTTTTTTTTCTTAGTTTCATGTAGGACCTCATGTAAGATCATGATACCATTCATAATGTTTCTTTCTTTCATAAAGACTGATTGATTTGTATGAATAAGTTTATCAGCAATCTTTTCAACTCTTATTGTGAGAATCTTTGTAATAAGCTTGTATAGGCAATTCAAGAGACATATGGGTCTAAATTGTTGTATGATAGCAGCATCCACCTTTTTTGGGAGAAGAGTGATAATGCCATAATTAATTCTACAGATATTAACAGATTCTTTATGGAAATTGTCAAGTAGCCGTGTCAAGTCATGTTTTACTACCTCCCAGCAATGTTGATAGAATTCAATAGGAATTTTGTCAGGTCCAGCTGCCTTGTTTCTCTCCATTTGAAATAAGGCTTCTTAATTTCATCCTCAGAGAATGGTTTGCATAGATTAGCATTTTTACTATTATTAACTTTTGGTAGGTCTTGCCATACCCCATTATCAATGTGTATATCATGTTCTTCTTCAGGGCCAAACAAAGAAGAGTAGTATTCTGTGGCATGCTTTAGCAAATTTTCATCTCCAACAATAATATTTCCTTCATTTTCTAAAGATAGTATAGTGTTCTTTCTTTTTCTGCCATTAGCAATCTTATGAAAGTAACTAGTATTATTGTCTCCTTTCAGGAGCCATTGCTCATGGCTTCTAGATAGCCAATATGCTTCTTCTTGTTCAATGAGTAACAAATTTTCTTTTAACATATTCATTTTTTCTATCACTTGTTCATCAGATAGCTCATTAGATTCTTCTGCTGTCTCAAGTTCTGGTAGTTTTTTTGAGTTTTCATTTCTTTTCTTTCGTAGCTCTCCCTGGAGATTAAAACCCATCCTTTGAAATATTGTTTTATCAGCTTCAGTTTCTATCGGATTTTGTCTAAATTGGAGATAGCATTACAAGGCTTCTCCCAAATTTGTTTAACAGCAAGTAGAAAATCTGGATTACAAAGCCAGCTGGATTCAAATTTGAATTTAATTTTCTTAGAGGGTTGATTGTAACCTGAAGATAGGATCAGTGGGTTGTGGTCAGAAATCTCTCTAGGGAGCTTCTTCACTATGGTATTTGGGAAAAGATCCTCCCACTCCTTGGACATTAGAATTCTGTCCAGTTTTTCCAAAGTTGGATCCTCTTGGTTATTTGACTAGGTGAAAAGGCCACCAGTCATCACTATCTCCCCCAGCTCATGAACATTGATTACTGTGTTGAACATGTGTGAGAAACTATTAAGAGCTCTAGTTTTGTTTCTTTCTTCCATGTATCTGATGATGTTAAAGTCACCTCCAATGAGTATTGGATCTTTGTTTCTAGAATAAAAAGCAGAGAGCTCAGATAAAAAGTCAATTTATCCTCTTCCTGAGCAGCTCCATATATATGAGTAAATTCCACTTAGTTTCCTTGATTTTATCTCATAAATTCAACTGAATCATAAAATTTCCTTGATGGAAAGCACCAACATCATAAAATTCTATTCTGACTCCTACCAGAATCCCACCAGACTTCCCTCTGGATGGATTATTCAACCATAAATAGTCCTTTTGACTATCAAACTTTCTCAAAATCTTATCATCACAAGATTCTATCATGGTCTCTTGGATGCCAATGAAATGAAAGGAGTATTGGAAGATCATGTTTTTTAGAAAGGTAGCAACTCCTTTTTTCTTAAGACCCCTGTAGTTCCACACAAGACCTTGGATTGTCATTTCTTCTTTGGATCATTTTTTCCAGAGGTGGCTTTACAAGGCCTACCTCTCTTTCTTTTTTCTATCACACAATCCTTTTCTTGGGTCTTGGTCTTACTGCCAGGGGAGAAGATGACATTCTTTTTTCTTTCTCTTTTCTTTTTTCTAAATTCAACTAAGATAAAGTCCTCATTATCAGAAGTCTCTTCATGGAGCCAATCAAGTTGTAAAGTATTAGAGATATTCAGAGGGTCAACAAAAATATCATCTTGATTTGGTTTTCTTAATTCACATTGTTTAATATATATATCTTTTCTATCCTTTTCAAGAGTTTTTAATAAATCAAAAGTGGGAAAATTATCATGATTAACAGCAATACCCATATCATGAACAGTGGAAGCAATATCATCATTTGCTAGGGAAGAGAACATATTAGATGAGTTACCTTCAAGGTTCCTTTTCCTGGCCATCTTTTCAATCTTGTCATTGGTGTTGATGTGAGTATTCTTCTTAACTCTTTCACTCCTTCTTCCTTGCACCGCAGCTTCGTCTTTAAGTATGCCCCCTATCTCCATTGTTTGCTTGTGTATTGCCAAGCTATCATCAGCAAGTGGTGCTCCCTCATCACAGACTTGCGCTTCTGGTGCTACAACAATTTCATTAATTTGTAACAACTCTTGGATAGAGTCAGATGCATCTGTTTGGTTATGGCTTGGTTCCCCTGCCACTTGAGTTAGAAGAGTAGAATTCCCAACATCAGCAAGATTCTGAGTATTGGGTTGAGAGAGAAGAGTATCAACTTCACCGGGAATATCTTCTTGAGAAAAGGTGAGCCCCTCAACACTTTGTTGTGTGTTGATGATGTTGTCTTCAGTTAGAAAAACTTTAGGAGAGTTACTGACTACATTAACATTCTTGTCTACACTTGTCTTGCCTTTAGCTTCTTCAGGTGAATGTTCAGATTCATTAGCTTCTGAAAACAATTGTTTCTTCATCAGTATGTTGGGAGTGCTACTCTCAGTGTGTTGCACAAACCAAGTTTGTTGAGATGAGTTATCCTTGCCTTTCTGGTCTGACCAATCTCCATCCCAACAACTTGACATACTTTAGCAGAGAAGGAATCACTATCTGAGTCAGAATCTACACAATCTTCAGGAATAAACACCTTGGCAGCTTCATCTTCAGCTGTGATGTTAGCTGTGCTTGTGTTGTTTGGGTCCCCTTCAGTTGATCTGATATGCTCCCTGTCTAATGCTTTCTGAGCATCTCTCATTAGCTTAGTCTGACTTTTAGGCTTGAAATTGAGTTTTGGGGGAGCAGACCAGCATGGTTCCAGGATTTGTTGTTTGCCTTTTGATGAGCCAGCACCCTGATGACCACTGCCAGATTCTTCCTGAGTGTTAGCTTGGTTTAGACTGGGAGTGTTGGTCCTTGACTTCTTGGCTGGTGGTTGGTTATCATCTGATACAACTATGCCACTTTTGAAGGTCTTGTTACTATCTCCCTCATTGAGTTTTCTCGCAAATCCAAAGTCAATAAGCCTTTTCCCAAGAAATGCTTCAGCAGTTTTTGGAACCCTTCTCACATCTCTGCATCCAATCTTCATTCGAACATAGTCATAGCGGAGTCTAGTACCTTCATCAATCTCAAATACTTTCCCTACAAGACCACCCACTTGAGTCAAGGTTAAAGTAGATCTTTGGTCAGCTGGGATTTTCTTCACCCTGAACCAAGAAAATTGCATCTCTCCTTTTGTATCTAATATGGGTGCCCAAGCATCAATCTTGATTTGAGCATCATTTCTCATTGTCAGATTCTTTAGATGACACCACTGTTCAGCTAACTTGGCATTGGGAAACCTTATAATAAATCTATCATCTGCAACTTGCCTAGCCCTCGACTACCATGATTCTAAACCCTCCAAGTTGTGGAACACATTCTCAATCTGTTTAGGAGTGATTGAGCCTTCTACCACTATGATTACAACAGTACTAGCTTTATCTTTAACAACAATAGGATCTATGCGCTCATCAATGTAGAAGAAGCCCTGGTCTTTTATTTGTGCTACACAAAGTTCAAGACCCACATTCTAGGCAAGCAAACGAGTACATTCTACCACAGAATGGTTGGAACCACATATCAAGCATCTAGCTTTACGGCAATCTCTGGTAGCATGATTGGTATATCCACAAAAACCACAAGGAACCACAACATTTGAATCAATATTCATGGCAGATTTGGGAAGAGATTTGATATTACCTTCCTCTTTGTTTGGCACAGTCTTGTCATTCTTCAGATTCTTAGCTATCTCAGGATCAGTAGCCACTTTTCTCTTTGAGTTGTTGAGATCTTGACCTCTATTGCGTGGCCCCCATTGGGGTTCAGGATCAACAGAGTTGTTCTTGGGTTCCCACTTGGAGTCATTTGAACCCTCATGTTTTTCCACCTCATTTTCTCCCTGACCCCCACCAGCTACTTCTCCTTCTTTCCTTCTCCAGATATTGCTCCTGTTGGTGGCTTGATTTCCCCCTCTGGCACCACGATCACCACCAAAGCTGCCTTGACCTTGACCAGGTCCATCGCGGCCATAGACACCACCGTTGTGGTCCTGGTAGCCGCGATCTTGCCCGTATCCCATGCTGCGGCCACCACCGCCACCACCACCAGTTCTTGACTACATCTCCCCTCCCACCACCGGTGCAACCTCCGATCGAACAACCACTACAAAGGATCTTGGTTTAGCCCCTTCCTAGAAATGCTTCATGAATTTGGCTAGGGCTTTGGATTTGGAAGGTGGAGCAGGACGAGACCTAGGATCAAATTCGATTAGGGGAGATAAGGTTGGGTGGTGAGCCAATACAAGTGCTTCATTCACCCTTTGTTTACCCCCAATCAGCTGGTGAACACATGTCCTCTCTTCAGGATATGTTGCTAGGATTCCCTGCATAATGTATACCTTAGGTGGTGGCCGGAACCACCGAGGTGGTTCCCAAAAATGCCCCTGAATTCCCCTGTTTGACTCTGTTCTTCTCTCCAACAACATGTCTCTGATTTCATTTGTTTTTTTCTAATTCAAGCTGACGGGAATGGATTTAAGCTTCATCTCATTATGAGTAACATATTCAAACAGGAATTCCTTCTTTCTTATGTCATACTTGAAGTACTAATCACATGTATTAAAAGGTGGACTGTATTTGCGATATCTCTTATTGATGAGCTCGACTTCATCCCGACACGAGAAAGCATGAGAATTATGAGAAAACGAGGGGATGGATGCAATCTTAGGGTTACAAGCCTCAGATTCATCCTTGAATGATTCATGGCACCCGCATGAGAATGAACAGGGGAATTGCAATTAAGTGCAAGATCACAGATCAGAGTAGGTGTAGGTTCAAAGCTCTTATTGCTCGATCCATCCTTGCCTGTCGAATGCTCTCGGGTCTGCAGATCCGCCATTGACGAGTCACAGACGGCTCTCTCATGAGCGTCCGCGCCCCCATGATCGCAAGCCGTATCGGCATGAGAAGGATGGGGAGATGTACGAGGAGAAGATCCTCCCTAATCTAAGGTCCTGGCTTGGGGAGAGCCATCGCAATGGGAGGGGGGAGGAGGGGTCACGCGCGTCGCCATGGGAGGGAGGTGTGGGGAGGACGAGAGAGAGAGAGACGTGCCATCTCAGAATTTTGATTGAGGGCTCTTCTTTTATTAATATCTTTTTATTTTGGACTCCAAAAATAGCAAATAATATATCCATTTCGATTAGCTCGATGAGGCCTTCGCAATGGTGTCCTTTAATTCATCATTTGAGGTACTTTATTCAGTAAAAAATTCAATCTCCTACAAAACAAGTTAGAACACCAGAACTCATGGAACCTGTTAGTTTCAAACCCTACAACTATGCTTTGCAATTCATTTCATATCATATCAGGCAATAGTTGATTGTTAAAAATTTACATTAAGGAGTGTCAACAAGTTCCCCCAAGCTTACCCTTTGCTAGTCCCTGAGCAAAGCTAATCTCAACAATGGATCAGGAGTTGCTTCAATGCTTTCATGCCTCAAAAGTACACATGTGTTCAAACAAGAATTCTCCTCCAGATTAGAGCAAACCATTCTAACTTCAAACTTACCCATTTCCTTCAACTATGGAGCTTTTAGCCTTTACTTGGGTCTTGAGCAATTGAAAGACAGAACAATCAAGTCAAGTACTGTGTCTCGAGTTTTTCAATCAACCTTCGTTCTAGAGTTTTTGTAGATTTTTAAAATAAAACTCAGAGATTCCTTTATATGATCCTTTCTAGTCTCTCATATGTGGTATTTATGGATTTCTCTCCAAGGCAACAGTGGTGTTTTGCCTTCTCTCCTCTCAAGAGATGTGGTATTGTGGCATAAGGCAGAGTAACATCATACCTTCCCTCTTCTCTCCCTATAACTGATAATCTTATGTGGAGCTAGAGGTAATTCAAGGAAATGGCATACTTACCTTGCATATATTTCTTAATCAAACCGGGATCCTTGGAGGGGAGGTCATACCCTTAGATCAAGATGTGCATGTGTGTGGACCTATATATATGGAATGGATATATGGATGTTAGTGGGTGTATGGTGACAATGAGTGTAACATAATGAGAGTGAAAACAATGGCAAGGGAACATTAATGGAAACAATTACAATGGAAACCTTATCTTACTTCGCTCCTTGAGGTGATATCTTTCTCTTTCGAACTTTGAAAACTTTGGAAGAGAACTTGGGCTATTATTATTATTATTATTATTATTATTATTATTATTATTATTTTCTATATATATTTTTCTTTCTCTTGTTTTTCTTTTTTCTCTTTCTTTTTTTTAATTAGCCCAAGCTTCTTTTGCTGATAAATATTAAAAGATAATAAACAAGAACCATTGGAGCAGTATATGGAATGACAATGAGGACAATGATAAGGTTTAAGGAATGCAGGGAAAAATTTTTGGTTGTTCACTCCCAGGGTAGGAGTGGAACATTTTTGGTGGATCTAAGTGAAAAATCATGTTTTTGTGTACTCCCAGGGTAGGAGCAACGAAATATATGTGGGTGTAAGTGATCTTGATCTTGAGGCCATGACCATCCTCTCGACAAGGGTCTAACATGGGTTGACCAAACTCAATACAAAGTAGCAGCTTATGAGTTGGTTTTCCTAGTCTAGCAAATATGTATATATGGCTATGGTAGGAATTAAAGCTCTCATCTGGTCCTAAAGGTAGGGACAACTAGAATAGCAACATGGTGGGGGATGTCCTTAGAAAGTTCCCCCCAAGCTTGAATTTTGCAAAAATCAAGATTGGATGAATGTAATTCAATGTTGCATGATGTTTGTTTGGACACACCTTGTGTTTGTTATTCCTTCGATCTTCTCGCTCCAATCCTGAAAGGTTAGTGACAAGAATACCCTAAGTAATAATTTCACAATTAGGTCTCTCTGCTCATTTCACAAGGGCAGCAACAAGGTGTACACGTGTGTTAGGATCTAAAATTGCTTATTTAAGGACACTAAGCTTGTCCTTGGGAAACCTTTAAGATGTGCTTTGGAAAAGTAGTTTCCCCTCCAATACCAACTTAAGAGCACAACGAGATCTGCAATATTTATGATAAACATATGCATCTACAACCACTCTTTTGAAGTTTTTATAAATAGAAAGGATGAGGGGGTTGGAGATCTTGATTGTGATGAGATTAGAGAGACCAATTGGATTGAGAGATATCTCAATGAGCATGGTTTTAATGAGGTAGTTTTGGGGTATAGTTCATGCTCATTGATATCATCTTCCTCCCTAATCTCCATGTTTGATCCTTCTTGAATGCTCAGAATTTCACTTGGATTGGTCTCATCTAAATCTTCCTCCATGGATGGATCGTCTTCAAAGTCAAAGGGAGTTAAAAACTCACCATTTGAAACTGAGCCAAGGTTGAATTCCATTAAGGCTTCTTCCTTGTCCATCCATGCTACACACTCCGCCCAATGTTGTAACATCTCTTCGTCATCCATGTGGTCTATAGGAGTCCTATGGTATGGTTGTCTTGGTGGATTTCTAGGACCATTATGAGACTTAGGAGGAAGAACATACGAGGGTTCATCGGGGTCAAGGATGGATTGAAGAAAGGGCTGAGATAAGTTATCTAATACAGGCCTAGAAGGGGAGAAGATAGAAGAATCTCCAAAATTGTGTGGCTCACCTTCTATGGCATCATTAGACATGCCATCCTTGTACCAATGTGCTCTACGGGGGAAAGGTAATTGAGGGCACTTTTTTCTACGAGATCCCTTCTTGATAGGATTTGAATTACATTCGCTTGAAGGTCTCTTATTGAATTGGAAGTCTAAACCATCCCTAAACTCAGCATTGGAATGATCAAGGCTCCCCAAAGGTGGAATTTCTTCTTCCCTTGGAGGATTTTGGGGTATTGATGGTTTAGAATCGATAGCTAAATCTTGGGATTGGAGTTGATGTGATTTGGCTATCAAAATTTCCTCTTCTTGTTTAGGAACTGATTCCTTTTCTCTCTCAAGGAGTGGTTTGTGAAGATTAAGGCAAGGAGCATTTCCACTCATTTTATCTATTAAATTCCTTGACTTATCGATAGACAGACTAAAGAAATCTCCTCTAGAGGCTTTAATAAGGGATTCCCTATCCTCTCTATTAAGACCCAAGTAAAAATGTTGAAGAAGGATTGATGGTTCAAGGCTAAGATCTGGGCCAGTGAGAGTAAGGTCAATAAAATGATCCCAAGATTCGCCAAGAGATTCTTCCTTTAGTTGCCTAAATTTGAGAACCTCTTTTTGAAGGTTAGCCACTTTGGTGATGGGGAAGAATTTTGATAGAAATTTATTGCATAGCGACTTCCATTCTCCTTGCACGTATCCTACATTGAGTTTATACCAATGTTTAGCTTTTCCCGTTAAAGTGAACAGAAATAGCTTCCATCGGATGATCTCATTGAATAAGCCTTTTATGCGAAGGAGGCCACATGTCTGCTCAAACTCTCAGAGGTGTGTGTATGGATTTGCATCTCCTTCTCCTGAGAAAGGTTGTTTTTGACCAAATTCTATGAAATCCGGGCTTATCTCAAAACCATATGTTGTGATAGGCTTTGAACAATTTGGGGGTTTGAGGTGAATGCCCGTGGTTGTACCATATAGATAGATAGGAGTGTTGTTATCCACGGTAAATGAAAGAAAATAAAAGAAGGATGAGGCAAAGGAAAAGAGGTAAAGGAAAAAAGAAAATATGAAAAAGGATTTTTTTCTTTTTATAAAATATAAGGGAAAAGGATAAAGATAAGATAAGGAAAGATTTTTTCTTTTATATATATTTATTCATATTTTTTGTTTTTTTGTTTTTGGAAAGGTTAGGCTAGGTTCGTAATCAATTCAGCAACCGTTTCCCCGGCAACGGCGCCAGAAAGCTTGTTGGTATTTACTAACGCGAATAGAAAAAGATCTGCAAGCGCACAGATACCGTTGTAGCTTTCTCCCGGAGGGTTCTAAATATCGTATCCACAGGAAATGGGTGAGTCAACTACGTACTAACTTAACCAGAAAAGATAAATGAGTTGGAAATATAAACTATGGTAGGGGTAAATCTAAAGTGGAAACAAGATTAAAAGGTAAGGGAAGATCAATCTAGTATGGGGTCGATAGTAGGAGTATAGAGAGGATAACTCGATCAGGGTGTCTACTTCTAATATGGGTAGTCCACGTCTTCTACTATTCAACTAGGGGATTACAATGGAAGACCGCAAACAGAGTATGAATCTACCACGTAACCAAATCTCCTGCAAGTCCTATATTCGGGGAGTGGACTACAGAGGACTCAACAAAGCTGTCACCTTCGCGATCTACCACATGGCCCGGAACATAGGAGACATCTACGAGTAACCCGAGTCTAAGCACCACGCTTACACAACAAATTATACTCTAACCTAATGTATTAGATTAAAGCGCTCAAAAGAGACTCATAGACCAGAAGAATAATATAAACATGTATCTTACTTGAATCCGAAGTTGATTGCCAGAGCCTGAGTCATCTCAAGAGCAAGCCCACGTAGAGCCCGATCCCACCAAAGTACAAGTTGTTGAAGAAGCACCGACAGGCCAGCACCTCCTCCGAACTCCTCCCTCACTCTTGATCTCTCTACTATCTAGAGGACTAGATCTACTCTAAATCGTGAGTAGAAAGGATATCCATTCGAGGGGCACCTCTCTTCTCTATTGATTGATGATGGCGCCTAGGGGGTCCTGGGCTTCTTATATAGGGGCGTCTGGCCTTGCCTTCTCTTTGGATTAGCAATGTGGTACTAAACCTTTCCACCGTATCTCATTAAAGTGCACATAGGCCTTAATGGGCCAAATTTTGATTTAGGCCCAATTAATCCCACAGCACTATGATGGAGGGCTCTTCTTTTATTAATATCTTTTTATTCCGGTCTCCAAATATAGCAAATAATATATCCGTTTCAATCAGCTCGACAAGGCCTTCGCAATGGTATCCTTTAATTCATCATTTGAGGTACTTTATTCGATAAAAAATTTAATCTCCTATAAAACAAGTTAGAACACTAAAACTCATGGAACCTGTTAGTTTCAAACTCTACAACTATTTGCAATTCATTTCATGTCATATCAGGCAATAGTTGATTGTTAAAAATTGACATTAAGGAGCATCAACACTTACGGTGGCCAACATCTTGGAAGGACAAGTTATCGTGGCATAATAAGTAGAGTTGACGTATAAAAATGCAGAGATCTATGAAATTAAGTCACAAGTCGTCACTTACAGGGAGAACAAAGTGAGTTGGATGATGTCAAGGTCTTCTTCCCACAACAGCCTGTGCATGTCTTTGAAGTCCATGGGGTTAGTAAAATCATCACCGGGGAAGTGGAAATACTCCATGGGAATCTTGACGTTGAAACCTGACATTCCTCTTTTTGATGCTTCCATGTACCATAGATAGAACTTCCTTGTATCCCACTTGTTTTCTTAGAGCAGCTTCTGCTTAGGTATCATGAACTTCCCACGCTCGTAGTGGTCAGGACAGTCCTCTGACTCAGGAAATAGATGATGAGGATCATCAGCAGGCCTGAATAAACAAAGATAGAAGTGTTAGTATCATTTTATGGGGTAGAAATGAGAATTGAATGTTGTGCTTGACTATAACGTACCTTTGAATGTAATCATGGGAGTTGTGTGGTGATCATGCCTGTGCTCGCCTCCGATCCTCCCTGTTGGCTTGCTGCAACAGATAGTGTCTGTGTCCCCGGTTCCCTCTCCGTACATCCTTGTCCACCATTTGTACCCGTAGGCTCAGTGTCGGGAGGAGGAGGTGGCCTGCTCGTGCTCAGCTGGCTTGCCGGTAGCGTCTTTCCCCCTGGTGGTACCCCTGAACCTCCCGCCTCATTGGTCGGGCCCAGAGGCGGACTTCTCGGCGGAGGCGGAGGGTTCATGCCTGGAGGTGAACCCTTCTTGCCATTGTCATGCCTGCCTTCATCATCATCGTCGTCGTCGCCGGATTGCCCTATGAGGGACAAGATCCTGCAGCTGCATTCCTCTTGTACCGACTAACACCGCAGTGTGGACAACTGGTCAACTTCTCATACTTCTCACCCCAATACATGATGCAGTGGTTAGGGCAGGCATCAAACTTTCTAACTTTCATTGCCACTGGCCGAATTAGCTTCTTTGCCTGATAAGTATTGGCTTGCACCTTGTTACCGCCCGTTGGATACGTGGTAGCAAGGTAACTCAACAACTCATTGATGTTATTGTCCAACCAACCATGTCGGGCCTTCAGCATCAGCAGATGGAGGTTGAAACAGAGTGTCATGCACCCGTCTGGACATTTCCCGCCGTCCTAATACAGAGGATCATTTACCGCCTACTTTGTCTCTCTAAAATTCTCCAACCACTTTGGGCTGCCAAACACGACATCGTCCTCATCAATGTGGTTCACTAAGTCGTCAAATACCCTGCACATCCTATAGCCAGTAGGAGTATGTACATATTGTCTCAATGTGGTTCACTAAGTCGTCAAACACAACAAGAGGTATCATGAACCCTCTTGCCAATGGTAAATATATACCAGTAGCATGTAGGAGTATGTACATATTGCGGTTGTGGCAAAGATTGTGTTGGGATCGGAGCAGCAGCAGTCCAAATCAAATAAGAAACCCAACATGCATGTACGTTTCACTACTCCAAATTAATTTAGGCTTCAGTACCGCATCATCAGTGCCAGATTTTTTAAAACCGACACTGTTAGTGCTTCCCGGCACATCAGTGTCGGCACATCATGTTATTATGTTCTTACTGCCATTATTTTGGCCATATTTTGGGTTTAAACAATATTTTGAAACATCGAATGACATCAGTTGAAGAAGTCATGAACGTAAGAGTTATACAACTCATCAAGATGTACAATTCTTATTTTAATTATTTTCCATGAAAGTAATATTATTCATAAAATTTATATCTCTCTTATAGTTTATGGGACTCTATGGAACCGCATAAGAGATGTTAAGTATGTGAACAACGATACTATCGCTTTCTCGGATGGAGAAACAACCAAAAACCTTTGCAGATCTTTAGAAGTTATGAAAAACTATGTTTGAATTTTAAAATTTAAAATTTAAATTTTTCAAATGACCACGAATAAAAAACAACCAAAACAAAAATTATAGATCTCGAAAAGATATGAAACTTTGTAGTTAACACTTTAAATTGAAATCATCTTGTCATGCAAAAGTACGTCTGAATTTCAAAAATTTGAAATTCAAATTTTATAAATGACCTTGGATGGAGACACTTCCTAAACAAGAAGTATAGATCTCAAAAAGTTATGAAACTTTATAGTTGATAACTTTTTTATTTGAATTAGTTTAGTGCCTCAAACAAGCAATTTACACGGGTTTAGTATAATATGTGGGGAATATGTGTGAGTGTGTAGTGTAGGGGTTAAAGGAGTGATCGTGCGTGAGAGAGGTTATGGGTTCGAATCTCAAGTGATGCAAAGTGTGAAATATTCATGAACAAAATGTCATGGGTTTAGACGAATTGTGTGACGCTTAAGACGGATGATGTGACTGACCGGTGGGGGCCTTTCTCGTCATATTTAAAAATATTTTTTTCCTATTTTTCAGCCTGTTTTTCAGGATTCCTAAACCACATCAGTGCTAGGTCGTAAGATCCACGACCCGACACCGATGTTAACCTACATCAATGTCTTGTTAAGGTTGTGCCGGATCAAAATCCAACACTAATTAGGGGTTTTGAACCAACATTGATGTCCAAATCTGGCATAGTTGTTTGATGAGAGATAGTATATATAATATGGAATATGTAACTAGTAAAACTCACAGAGAGAGATATTGCATTATCTTACTCTACATTTTGCCATCACCCACAAAAAAATACAGCTTTAAATTTTGATTGAGGACTTGGCTTTCCTTTTTATCTTGATGTATTCTTTATTACATATAGTCTCGGCACATCTTATGAAAGAATATTATTATCAGGAAGAACAGTTGAAGAAGGAACTTGACTTTAGTTTTTCGTCTAAATTAAAAGGTCCTGATAATTAGCTAGCTAGAAATTAAACTGGCCAGCCCCCTACAGGATTTGTTTAGAGCAGAAGAATTGTGGATGATTTCAAATGCAATAAAAGCTACAGCTGAGGCCTGAGGTGGTGCATCTATCCTACTAATGCACCAACATAAACAACATTAAGTCTACCCAATAAAACCTCCCCCGCTAAGATGGTCCTCCTCCGCACATCCAAAAATTGTACACAGGAAAACAGCTCTGTACGAAATCAACCATCCAGATTCGTCTTCAGCCTTCTCTCTCTTTACTCACTCAAATCCGACGATCCGTATCGCGTATATGGTCCTCATCCCCTCCCATCTCCCGCTTGCCGCATCCCACACGCAAGGAAAGCGCCAATCACGCCTCTGTCCACGTCGCGCATGCAAGACCGGGGCATAAACATATGCACGGGGATGAGAGCACCATGCTCCAACGCGCTAGGGTTTTGAGATGGAGGCGGCGGCGGCCAGGAGCGGCAAGCAGCCAGCAGCCAGCAGCCAGCAGCCAGTGATCTCGGCCTCGCTTGCGGATCGGCGTCTCCTGCTCCATCGTCGTCCTAGCTGTGTCCTCAGTCCTCACCCATCACTCCGTGCACCGCGGCAACCAAAGGCCGCCCGTCGCGCGTGCGCTCGCCATGCAGATATGGTCGTTCACGTGAAAAGGGACACATGGAAGCCGGTGTTCACAGCGAAGGGTGCTCACCGAGTCACCGTCTTCCTACGCAGCCCAGCAATATCACAACGTTATCATCTTCGAGTTCAGGATCGGTACGTTTCTGCTCCCTAGCGGCCTTGCCTTGCGACGATCGGCCACATATATTATTATTGTATTTTTTTGGCAACAACATGTATTATTGTATTGATGATGAATGAAAAAAACGTGAGAGCATTTTACAATCCAAATATCGTTGACTTTCTACTATGCTACGGTCTCTACTTGTACAATAATTATCTGACAAAATAATATATAAAAAATCCACGCAAATTTTGTGTGCTTAGCAAGCATTTGTCCTGTCATCATCCTATTGTTGTTCAAATCTGCATTATATTCAAGTAGTTGAAACTAAATATATATGGCCCAAACTTGCAATCAAGTGGGAAAATTTACCGCTATACAGCTATATAAGTAGTTTTGTGTTGATCATTCTTGGCGCTGTTGTCAGTGTCGCCAAATATATAGATATACACCCAATCTGGGCAGGAGAGAATCTGCACATGTTGGTGGCGCCAAAGTTCTGGTGTTGCAAAATCTTTAGAAGGTACGACCATAAGAAGTGCATATCTGAGCTCCATAATTTTGTCTCATATACGTCAAATCCAATTATATTCTCCATTATATTCTTCAGTTGTAAAGCTCTGACACCATTTTTCCCTTTAGTATATAATAAAAAAAATCAATGACCTCAAATAAAAAGTTTGCCCGTTGCTTTATTCTCAGCCGTACTAATATCCATGTACCTGGTTAGGACAGGGACTAAGGCTATTTAGCCCAAGGAACTTATCCATTCAAACAGGTTCATTATAGTTCTAAAAAATGATATGTACTGAATAAATGAAATTAGCAATAAATGTATTGTTGTTTGCTTGTTTTTATGTACATTCTTAAAATGAAGCCGTAGCGTTAGCACAGCAATATACTAGTGATTCTAGTATGTCGACAAAGATTTGTATTGATTATTGAAGCAGTAATTTTCTGCCATTAAATGAATTGTTGATCTTGATGCATTGCGGTGGCTATCTTGACAGTGTCAACTCAGAAATACGGCAAAATCAGTGGAGACACGAGCGCTTTCAAGGTCAAGTTCGACTGCTAAACTCTAGAGGGCCGAAGAGGAAGAGGAAGACGGCTGTTATTTATGGAGTATAAACCGTGACTCTCTTGTGGTGATGACCATACTGCTTTAATTTTTGTCCATGTGACCACGATAGTGACCGCATGTGTTGTCAACATTTGAGGCTTTCGCTCATCCTGAAAATCCATTCTAGGAATATTTGTGTATGCATGGAAATACAACAATTGTTTAGGAAAACTATATATATATATATATATACTTCAGCAAAGATAAGAAAACAGTTCAGCGGTGGCCTTTGACTTTTTGTGAGCTTCTCTTTCGATCATTCTCAAAGACTGAAGGGAAGAGGATGTATATGGTCTGGATTCTTAGCTTGTACTCAAACCAGTCTAGCCAATAAATTAAATAAGGTCAATGCGTGGTAGGAGTATGTCGGCTCATGAGTGTAGCTATCTAGCTTGAGGGTTTTGCCAGTTCATTCTTGTTTGAAATGCATGAATAGCTACATACAACTGACAAGAAACACTGATGCTGTCACAGGCTATATATTGCGGATTTTTTCTAACCCAGCATGAGGTGGCTTGGTGATATGAAATTCAGCGCACAATTTGATGTACTCTCCTGAAACTTTGAATAGAAAAGCACAGGTTGTTTGAAACTTAAGTTTATTGCCACCGCACAAAAAAAAAAAAGACAAGAGTCTGATGTAGCCAGCAATAATGGGCCCAGAGATATAATATAATACATATAGTTATTTATTTCACAATGATTTTTGGGAGACCTATACTTCGAATTGCGGACGTGAAAACTAGTACCTTTGTGGAATGTAAGAGAATAAATGTGCCTCTATAGATGTGATGTGGCTACCATATATATTTTTTTTTACTGATATTCAACACAGCAGTGTGCGTGCAATGCAAGATCCAACAAAGTACCAGGACACTGTCCTAGTCCAAAAGAGAGCAAGTGTAGGGCCGACCTTTTGCAAGCTGTGGGAGTGCTTGCATGTTCCAACAATCATTTCAATGATCCTTCTCTATCGTACTTGCAGTAGCCATGATCAGATGCACGTAATGATATTCGTACTGATATATAAAGTTGATGCCAAAAAGCTAGTTACTAGTGCCATAAGAATAATCATTTTGAATTCAAGTTTTGTAAGTGTGCATCTAAAGGACAAGTTTATCTCTTTCTGTGGCCTTTTGAAAGTTGGAAAGTTTACATCTTTGCAGTTTCACGGTTGAGTTACTTATAATATAGACTCCCATCCATTTGCTTTGGTTTATTTACCGAAAGCTCCTTTGGGCTTGCTTCAAAGCTCATATATTAAACTAAATTAACCTTTTAACACACAATAAACCACACAACAAATTAATAACTCCTATTCTAAGGTCAGACAAACGGGTGCTAGATAGCTAGTGTGTGCATCCTCGCATTGCACTATATATTTCACAACATGATGAACAAATAAATAAAATGTCAGTGATACAACTTACATGGTTTCGTCAGTGGAACATATGTAAGAAGTGGCTGAATATGCCATGTGGTAGCCACGTCACTCATCGAAAAAATTCATGTGAAAGTAAGTGAATAAGAGCTCATGTGACCTTATACAAAATTCCTTCCGTTGTCTTGCTTAATGTATCATGTCCTAATATCCAACAGTGTGCAGAGCGAAAAGGATACATGACAAATATCCACGTCCAGCCGGTGGGTTTTTTTTGGAGTGTTAATAAAGAGATAACTTTCTAAATAAGATCCAAGTAAAGATACCTAGCTAGGTGGTTAGCTCGTATATTGCCAACCCAAGGATTACTAGGCAGTTAGGAGTTCGGTTTGTGTCAATGGTGAAAAGGCATTGGAAAAGCAGAGACCTATCTTGCCGGGGATTGTTCTTGGCCGCCCCATGTTTAAAGGCGTTCCATGTGGCACTGTGATAGGTCCTGTGTACTACGTTTGATACATACTATATGTCAATTTGCCTAACCTAGACAGAGTAACTAAATAGTACAAAATTTCTAGGGTAGGCAAATTCTCTCAACTCTCAACAGGAAGAGAAAATTTACAGTAATGCTCATGTACATCTTGGATCATCAGGATATGTCAGATCCAATGGTCGTGCAATGAGCAAGGAAAAAAAGAACTACAATACGATGATGAAGAGACATATATATGCTAGGGAATTTGGGGTCCAAGATTCCTTGTGATGCGTACTGTACATGATAGAATTGGAATTTTGCTCCTTATCTCTAGAATAATTGGTGGTCTAATACTAGGTATGGAACAACTATCTACTTCTACTCCCTATGATCCTAATAAATTTTTAAATCCTTTGGGAAAATGTCACCATCTCCAATGTTGCACTTTGACCTACAATATCTCTAAAAAAGGTTGCATATTACAAAAGTATGTTTCATACGATCAATCCAAAACAGCAACCTCATGTTATCAATCTATATAACTTTAGTTGTTGACGGTCAGATTTTAAATAGTTTTACTTAGGTAAAACTAAATGGACTTATATTTTCAAAAGTCATGGTTATATTTTTCAAAATTCAAGGTTGCTTTGAGGCTTTCCTGGCTATGCTCTTAACTCATTTATGCTTTATTATGCTAGTGGCTAACCGGTGGGGTAGTATCGTCTTGTGTGAAAAAAATGTTTCATGTGTTGAGTATCTTGGATTGTGAAGTGTAGGTGATGGATGTGATGTGACATGGTGATTGGTGACAAAAGGTTAAAAGTTTAGCATGGCTCACATTTATGGACCAAGAGCAATAGGAGGCTTGGGACCGAAGGACCAGTAAGAGTGTAAGACTGAGCCAGGTAAGGGTGATCCACATCGCTCACACTTGAAGAGCAAATAGTACAGGAGTGAAGAGGATGTCAAAGATAGCGTCACCCAAAACTTGACGAGAAGGACGATGGCATCATGGCACTTGGTGGAGGCTAGAAACATTTATACATAGGGGAAAGCGAAGATGGTACTTTGTCATGTCAAGGAGGAAGGAGAACCTTAGCAGTGTTACACTGCATCGACATCAGGGAGTCACACCTAGTGGGGGTGTGCAAAAAGAAAGAAAATTACAACTTGGTTCTTGCATTGTAGATTCCTTTCGGTCTTCCTGGCCACCATCGGCCAGAGGACACTGATTGAAGTCGACCTCCTCTTTAGTGAAGAAACACAATTTTTTGTTGTTGTCTTGTGCAGCATGTCGGCTCTTACCTGCTTTGTGTCTGTTGAACGACCTAGCTGAAAAAGATGGCAGTCAGCCATCACATCGTCAGACTCCGAGGAATTTGATGCCTCAAGGACTAGAGGCCCAAACACACTGGATGACGATGAAACCCTGAAGGGAAACTAAACCACAAAAGATAGTGGGATCCAAAATCCAAGTCGGCCTCTCAACGAGTTGGTAGCCATACCTCCTGAGTCTTCCTCCAGCAATGATGAGGATGAGGAAGGGACAAAACCTAATGCTGCCACCGCTCGCGGAGTTGGTGAAGCTGCCGAAGATGTTGGAGAGGGCCATGCCTAAAGTTGACATGGTGTCCTCATCGCATCCCCACCATCGCTCGCTGGAACCGCAGTGGGATAGGAAGCCAAGACCATGCCTCAGCACCACCAGCACAGTGAAATACCTGGTACCATCATCTTCCATGCAGGCAGGGAAATCAGCATAGACATCGTAGGAGCTGGCCATGAACCAGGCTCGATGCATCCACGTCGTCACCTGTAGAAGACACAGTAGCACCGGTAGAAGGATCCAGGCCACACCACTAGCATGGAGCAACCTAACCCCAACATACTTAAACCAAACCTAATAATAGTGTGGATATATACATCGGACAACCAAATCGCCCGTACGACCGAGTCAAAGTCCTCCCCCATCCTTTAGCACCGGCGAGGTCGTCAGAGGGAAGGAGGAAAGCCCAATTTGGTTGCTGAAAAGAAGACCGCCTCCGATTCACCCTGTTGAGACTATATAGCAAAGAGGAAAGAAGAAAAGGCGAGAATTTTGCTTATGAAAACCCTGATTTGAGAGGTGAGTGCTGGGTTGTTGGGTCATCCTTTTTTTGACAACAAACAATTATATTTTTTTGACCAAACCGGCAAGGGAGCCCCCTATTTGTTTTTAATTAAATGAAAGAATGTTTATGTACAAGGATTTTACGGAGCTTCTAGGCTCAATAAGAAAAAAAAGGGAAAAAATTACATGTATGAATCTCTAGGCACCAATGAGTGAGCTTCTTGTGGGCTTGGCATTGGTACACACTAGACCAAGTTCTTGTTTGAACATTCTTTTGTAAAGTTTAATGCTTCTCTGCCCATTATCAAAAATGATGTTGTTCCTCATCTTCTATATGATCCAACACGTAGTAATAAGCAACTCTCTGAAGATATGGTGGGTTTGGTTGTCCCCAAGGGAAGTCCTATATATGTGAAGGGCATTTGTCCTACTTGACATCCAAAAGTGTTTGCTAAATGTAATACTCTCTCAGGAGCCAAGACTATTAGTAGAGTTATATTATTGAAAACAAGAAGCTGTTACTAGAGTTACCGAGTTGAAGACTACAGACTGCAGTGCTTCTAGAAGATTGCATTGATCATGATATGCATAGGAGCAGGTACATCGTCCAGTCAAAGGAGCAGGTACAAAGCCTAATGCATGAGAAGTTTGTGATTCAACTAAAGCCTGCCTAGGAAGGTTATCAGCAGTTTGATTTTGAGTCTTCTGGATCCTGCAAATTTTCGTATCTCTCTAGCGTGTAGAGTTGGAGAAGATTTGAGTGAAGTATTTGATTCTCCAGTCCAATGGATTAGTTTGATCTTGGACATTCAGTAAGTTCACCATCCGCTGGAAACCAAGAGAGTGAGTGGTAAGTGCTACCAAGACAAGACCTGCGGCTTCAGCTATTAGGATAGATGTCGTGGAATTCAAAACTGCCTTGGTGTACGTATATCTTGTGCACTGGTTGGACGTTTGTATTAATAACTAGCCAAAACCCCGCGCAATTGCGCGGGCTAGCAACTTTGATTCATAGGAAGCACGGGTATATAATAATAAGCAATCCAAAATATTCCATAGATGAAACATAATTCATTGTTCGTGATTTTTGAAATGAGTGTGAGTCTGCCAATGCAAAACGGCAAAAGCAAAATAACTTTGAATAGCATGGCATTGATTGATTGAACTTTTAGTCTTGCGATGGAAAATGGCAGAAGCAAAACTTTGAAGGGCATAGGGTTACCTGTTCATCATTGCCTTGTTCTTTTTCCTGAAGATGACCTTGAAGTGCACTTCTTCTTGGTTGCATCTGTTCAAACAATGCAGAGAAAATGTTATACATGTAATAGGTTCGATTGATCGAGATTTTTTAAATATGTGCATGGCAATGTAAAATGCCAAAAGCAAAATAATTTTGAAGAGCATTCCGTTGGTTTACTGAACTTTTAGTATCGCAATATAAAATGGCAGAAGCAAAATAATTTTGAAGAGTATGGGCCTAACTGACCAATCCTAAAGCAAACCTTGTGTGAATGCGATGTAGTGCTGAATCACAGGAGCGACGTGTAGTGAGGAACTGATGAATGAACTCATCATTATGGGTAAGTGTGAGCCCTGAAATGTAACTGAAATACCCATGTAAATGCAGGTCCAAATACTATAAGGAAGCAAGCATACTTTTCATCCTCGATCTAGACAGATGGAGCCATACATGAAGCAGGAACGGTAAAATGAGAGAGGGGGGCTATACCATGTCACAAAGGTCTATTGTACAGAATATACCTCCTAAAATTGTTCAGCAAGATCACGCGGGATAACATCTGTAAAAGATGTGCATTAGCAACAATTTAGTCATGACAACCTAACGACTCGAAGGCAGCGAACCAATACAAAATCAGCAAGCAGGGTCCTTGGAGCATTTCATCGAGCAGTTCAGGGGCACAGGCCAAAAAGAGGAAGGAAACAGGAGAGAGCTTGACTGGGGGCTTGACGGTGGTGAAGATGGAGGGAATCGGAGGCAATTGAAGACACAGCATTATCCCATGCGAAGAGGCGACTTACGTGGCCGTGGAGGCGAGGTCGGAGCGCCGGTCCCATTCGCGCCGCCTGTGGAGGTGGCCGGCCTCGAGGCATCGCCTGCACTGGCCGGCGGACTGCCTGCCGTGGAGTTGCAGCTGCAGCGGCCGTGCAGGGCAGTGATGTGGTGACTGCGCAGACGGGCGATGCGGCGAGCATGGAGGGAGGTGGGCAGCCAGCCGACGAAGATGTAGACGGCGATTTCATGGCACCGGCCATGGCCGCGGGTACACGCACGTTGCAAGGCTGAGGAGGGGACAGAGCTGCGGCGGCGCGCTGTCGGGGAAGGAGGTTTCTGGAAGGTTGTAGCGGAGTCAGGGAAGGAGCGAGCGTGGTGGCGGCGTCGTCGGTGGAGGAGGCCATCGGAAGATTCGAGGTGCGTTTTTTTTGCGGTGGACGGTCGAGGGGCTGGGATACTTTTTTATGCGATGGGACGGACGGAGGTGGAACGGTGGATGCATGCTGACGTGGCCTCACGTATGAATTGCGGGTGACGTGGCCTGACGTATGGCCACCTTGGTATACAGCCATAATAATAATAATAATAATAATAATAATAATAATAATAATAGTAGTTAGATAAACACACCAACCCTCACCGTATTGGGCTGCCCGAGCTCGTCGTCATTCGTCAAGCAGCTGTCGTCAACAAGTTACCATTCTTTGCCGTTGGAATTACACACGGGGCTGTCGAGGTGGAGACGGTCACATATAGCTGGGCCATTTTATTTGCTGCCGTGGGCTTCAACTACAGCTAGCAGGCCACCAACCCATCACTGCACTGCTACCCTGAATGAACTCCATCTCCTGCCCGTGCCGGGCCGCTGAGTTGCTCGTTGCTACGCGAACTAGGAATAATAAAAAAAAACGTAGAACTAGGAATCCCATACTTGCAAGTTGCTGCTTCCCCTAAACTAAAATAAAACAAAAGTTGCTGCTGAACCCGTTGGATGCCGGACATTCTTTTGCTTGCTAAGTGTACAAGTGCAAGTGTACAATTAATGTGCGTTTCGATGCTATCTTCATGCCACAAATTTTGAAAAAAGAATTATGATGAATGCTCGAGACAGCAAGTTCGAGACTCTATTCGTTAGTAAGAGAACTACTATATCTATATCAATAGAATAGAATCACGGTTATTGTTCGTATCTTAGGGCGTGTTTGATGGGGTAGTCCATGGGCCTGGCTGAGCTCAGAGCTCTGGGGGGCTCAAAATCGTGTTTGGGGGGCATTTTTGCGCTCTTTCGGCCCGGCCTGCACGAGCCTCAAAGCACCCCTCTACCAGGCCCCCCGCATATGCCAGAAAGTCGCGAATGCGGGAAGCTCGGCGCTGCGCGGCACGAAGGGGCGATTTGGGGGCGATTTCGGCGGCCGGCGGGAGCCATGGCGAGCTCGCGCGGAAGCCATGAAACTTCAGCGCGCGCTCTCCCACCACGAAATCCATGGCCTATAAAGGTCGTCGCCCTCCTCTCGCTCTCTCCTTTCCACCATTTCCCTCCACCTTCCTCCACTCCCGTGAGATATCGGCTAGGGTTTTGGGTGCTGAGCGGCGATGTTGGTCTCGTCAATGTCGGGCTTCCTCTCTGTTCCCCCACCGTGGACTACCTCGGCCACGACGACGCACCTCTTCCGTAGCTGGGACTCCGGGCGGTTGAAGTCTTCTTCCTCGTCGGCGACGGTGGACTAGGGTTCGGAGCGGACCAGATCTGCTTCGTCTTCTTCCTGTGCTGTTGTTTCTTCCTCGGCTCGTCTTCTTCTTCTCCGTTTCGTCGTCGCGCCTCCTCCGATCACCCCAAGGGTGATATCCACACACAGCTCGGACCATTGACAGATTATGCATGTGTGCTTCATTATTACTGTTCTGTGATGTGCTATCTTGGTTTCTCGCTTTATTGGTTTAGTGATACTGTCATGCGCTATCTTGGTTTCAGGGAAGTTGAATGGTTTCTTGGTTTATTGCTATCTTGGTTCAGAGATACTGTCATGTGCTATCTTGTATGTTTGATACATCTTGTTCATGTTCACTGCTTTCTTTGTTTCGGTCCATGATGTAGTCCATTCATGCACTGGGAGGCTTGTTTATTCAAGTAGCCGTGCTATTTTACCTTTTATAGCTGATAGATTCAAGTTGAGGCCAGCCAGGGCTAAGTTATTTTGCACTTGTACTCATCTCGCATGCATGTAGATGGACGCTACTGCTGAGAGCCATGTCTTGATGGTCAGGCAAGCCACTGGCATGATCATGTCCATGGTTTCTGTTGTTGTTTCTACTCTGAAAAGAAAGAGACCTCACAGTGATGATGATGAACCTGAGCCCAACCCATTCTTGTACAGCCTAAGATCTGATGCTGAGCAGCATAGGCAGAGAACCCTTATTGTTATCTACAGTTCCTCAGATATTGAGTGCATAGCCATGAAAAGGATGAGGAGGGCACCTTTTTTGGCCTATATAACCTATTTAGGACTAGGGGTCTCCTGCAAGACAATGCTAGTGTCTCCATTGAGGAACAAGTTGCAATGTTCCTTCACATAGTTGGGCACAACCAAAGGTTCAGGGTAGTCCACCACTACTTTAGAAGGTCCATAGAAATAGTCCATAGGCACTTCCACCAGGTTCTCTATGTTGTTGTTGAGCTTAGAGAGGAAATGATCAGGCCTCCATCCATCAACATTGATGCCAAAATTCTTGGTAGCCATAGATGGTACCCATACTTTAAGGTATACGCACATTCTTTGTAGTTGTACACACACATAGACATTGTTTGTAGTTCCCTTTGATCTTATTGCACTTGTAACAATTTTTAGGATGTTGTGGGTTTCATTGATGGCACTCATGTGTTGGCAAGGGTTCCTAGAAGGATGCAACAGCCTTTCAGAGGTAGGAGGACCAGCCCAACACAGAATGTACTAGCTATTTGCAATTGTGACATGAAGTTCACCTATGTCCTAGCTGGTTGGGAGAGTTCAACCCATGATGCATTGGTCCTAGCAGATGCCATTGCTAGAGATAATGACTTTGTTATCCCCCAATGTATTTAGCCCTCATTGCCTGTCCACTTGTACCCGAAGCACTACCAATTTGTCCTTAATGTAAAATGTACCTTGTAGATGCAGGATACTATTGCCGCACTGGCTTCCTACCACCATATAGGGGGGTCAGGTACCATCTATCAGAGTATGGCCCAAGGAAACTACCCAGTAATGCTAAAGAACTCTTCAACCTCAGGCATTCCTCACTTAGGGTCACAATAGAGAGAGCATTTGGTGGACTCAAGAACAGGTTCAAGATCCTTGACTACAAGTCCTTCCACCCTTACAAAACACAGGACAAGCTTGTGTTGGCATGTTGCATTCTTCACAACTAGATCCTAGGCCATGGGGTAGATGAAGTATTCCCTAGTGAAAACTGGGTGCCTCCTGTTGACCCTGAAAACCTAGATGCAGATGACTCCCAAGACTCACAGGCCATGGCAGAGAGAAGGGATGCAATGTGTAATGCAATGTGGGAGGGAAGGGGGACCCATAGGACCTGATTCAATTTGTGATGTTGTTGTAATAATTTGTGGACATGCTGAGACCTGTGATGTTTATCTTCAACTTTTTGTAGTTTTATTTGGGAAGCTTGCAGCATTTCATGTTATGTCAGATCTTTTTTCTTCTTTGTCCATGATGATTAATCCTGCTTATGTCACATCATTTCTGGTAACTATGATGCAACATTTAGGATGTCTAAGCCTGTGGGACACTTGACTGACCTTGCTGATGACAAAGGATACTACAATGTTGTGTGGGATGCGGTTGCTGTGCAGGCACAGGCTGCAACCATGCTTGTTGGTCAGCATGTTGCTCCAGTTGCACCTCCACTAGCTGCTCCAGTTGCACCTCCAGCAACTACTACACCTGCTGCTGGTGCACCAGCAGCTGCAGGCCAAGGCCCAATGAGGTGGGGCAATGCTTCATTTGGGTTTGTGCTTAGGAGGATGGCACCGCTGCTGAATGATGACACCAGACCAGACAAGGTATTCAAGGACAAGGATGTTAACCAGGTGGCCAAGCACTTGAAGGAGTTCACTGGAGAGGTGGTTATCTCCACTCAGGTGTACAACCACCTCAGGAAATGGAAGTAGAGGTGGTCAAAAATCAATAAGCTGAGGAATTTGAGTGGTCCACTTTGGGACAGTGATGTCAATGCCATCATGCTTGATGGAGAGCACTATGCTGGTCACATCAAGGTGAAGTTGATAAACACTTTAGCTTCTTACTTACACTACCTTAAGTTTTGTGAAATACTAACTTCCTTTTTTTAACATTATGCAGGACCACCCTAAGGATGAAGAGTTCCTTAACTGCCCTATTAGGTTCTACCAAGATATGGAGGCCATCTTTGCTGGTGCTTTGGCCACTGGCAAGTTTGCTCTAGGTTCAGGTGAGTCCCTTGGGCTCAACCTGACTGACAATGCAGCAGCTAAGATTGAGGAGGCTCTAACAAGTTTGGCTATGATGACAAGACTGTTCTTGAGGTACCTGGTAGCAGCAAGGCCACAGAACTCATGACCACCTCTAGTGTGGGGGAAAAGGAAGAGGGGCACATTCTTTGAAGATGAGAAGCTCCTGTTCACTAACATGTCTGATGATGTGAACAATGTGGCCAATGCACTTAAGGAGACAGGACCAGCCCATGTTGATGGTAACCTTTACCTAGTTGTGATGGAGAGCCCTGGATTTCCTGAGGAGGCCCTCATAGTTGCATACACCTACCTGCTGGACAACAAGGCCCAAGGCAGGGGCTTTGTTGGTATGAGTGAGACATATAGGGCACTTTGGCTTAGGACCTTCCGGGCCAAGAACTACTTTGTGTAGTGAAACATCCCCAATTTTTCACGAAGGGAAAATCCACAGAATGATCAATAATGTGAAGAAATAATCCATCACATTATCATATAATAGTTGACAATCAAATTCATACTTTGAAACTAGAATAAGGAGTACAATAATAGGGCTTACATTGTTTATTACATCACCACATGGCGGATCATCAGAGTACAAGCATCCAGAATAGCTGCAGAAGTAAGAGAACATTTGTGGAAGGATTTTCATAAACCATCTTGAGCGTAGGCATGAGACCTTCTAATCCTTCTATTTCTATCATCACTGTGAAGCGATTAAATCTGCACACCACCAAATGTGTGCACAAAAGGTCAGCACCGATGAGCTTTAGTGGAAAGAGAAAATAAGGGATTTGGCGATCCTATAGTTTGGCCGTGGGTTTCCTATGCATGCAAGCAATAATCAAGTTTATAATAAAAAGTCGAGTTTTATACATTCCCAACCCATCCATACACATCCATCCACCATCCCATCCATCCATCCCTGAAACCACATCACCACCACCAACATGACTCACTCTCAGGTCGACCAGGCCAACTCCCTCTTGGTCTGCCTCAGCGGTCCGCAGCCCCCAACCTAGGGCTCACAGCCGAAAGCAACTCTCGGGGAAGGTAGAACTCTCCTCTCGCTAGTCCGATGACAAAGAACACAAGAAAGGTCCATAGCCGACAAGTCGTCATATGTATCGATTGATCATCAATAGACTCCACAAAGGTTTCACATTACACAAGATCACCATTGTCGGCATGTACATTTCCTAGGCTGATTCCAGCTGCTTGCTTAACTAGAACGATACCATCCTGCCACTCAACCCTAGAAACTTCGGAAGACTGGGAAAGCGTAGTACCAGGCCCCTCCAAGTGGTACTAGCATCTAGGATGGTATGGGCAACTCTCATCCTACTGCCCATCCTCACAACCAGTAGTAATGGCATCACTTTACCAAGTAGTCCAGCCGTCTCCCCATCACAGAGAGCTTGTGGAATGCAAAGGATTCCTATGGTCTGGATACCAGCGCAATAATTCCTAAGTGTGACCAAGCCAGGATATCTCCATCAGGGTTTCCATTTAACATGCGACCATGACACCTTCTTCCTGGGCTCCACCCCTCAGAGGCTCACACCCTAGGATTCTCCTTCTCAACTTTATGTACCCACCACAGGTCAGTTTTGTAGGGATGTCCAGGTTCATCCCAGGCAAGACTCGCTCCAAAAACTCATCATAGATCCCAGCTCGATCAACTCAACCCTCACCCTACACCCATCCGTAAGCACCACCCAGAACCCCAGATACTCATCATCAACTCACCATGTCCACCAAGCCCATTAGATGCAACAAGTCCATCGACCCTGGCACCAAGCCAGACCCTCCCTAGGGTTCATCACATCACGTCAAAATGTAAGCGAGTGAAGTATATATATGTAGCAATAAAAGCATAAAAGCGGGTGTCTAAACTAACAGCGGGTGAGCAGGTGAAAGGTTATGACAAGGCAGGGTTCATCAAGTAATATACCTACCATGCAAACCTAGCACAAGTGTATCCATTGCAGAAAATGTAAAGTACTAGCAATTCTAATTATTAGCCATGTCTAATAGGATTTCTAAAAGAAGGTGTTGTCATGACACCTACGATGTTGAGGTAGCAGTGGTACTTCTCCATCAACGTAGCCGATCAGCAAGACCACCTCCTTCATGTTCGTAGCCTTCTTCCTTAGGTCACTCCTCGTTTACTCTAAAATCAAGACGTAATAGTCTCGTTAGCGACTCCTATAGATCAGCACAAAGAATGAATGAATAGCAAAAAGATTCAAATGCACTCAAACATTAGCTTATGATGCATAGCTCGATTTATAGAAAATTTGAACATTTGTTTCATATTTTTCTGAGCTCGTATGAATTAGTTATGAATTTCTTAAGTTTAATACAATTTCTGAAAAAGATAAAAGGCTGAATATTCCAATGCTGACATGTGTCATGATTTGAGAGGGCCACGTGAACAGTGGGGTCGGCTGATGTGGTGGCTGAATCCGACGTGGCAGCTGACGTCATCATGCCATCATGCTGACGTCAACGTTGACCACGGTCAACCATGTGGGTCCAGAACAGGCCGGGTAGGGCCGGATACGGGTCGGGCCGGCCTACCACATGTCACACTCTGGTGCGTCCACGTCTTCGTCTGGATACCCAGTGGGCTTTATCTACTGGTCAAAGCAGCGAGGTGGTTCATGGTGGACCAGCAGTTCGTGGTCAAGTTTTGACTCACAATCCATGTAGACAGGGTTCACGGTATGTGCATCGGGATATCTCAGTCCATGGTCTTCTGGCTCACGGTGAACACACCAAGGTGGGGTCCACGGTCTTGACTTGGTCCGCATGGTCTAGGTCTATCGTCCCTGTTCTAGCTCTTTCTCATCCCCACCTCAACTTTGCTCGCCAGAATGGCATGGCTGCCGGCGGCATGGTGGCGCGCATGGGCGTGGTGGTGCACCTCCGGACACTCCGGTGAGTGCATAGGTTCCGCAGTGGCATGGCCAGTATGTTAGGGTACAACATGACGGTTGTGGGGCTCCCTAGTGCTCCAGCTGTGAGGACGGCGACATTACCGCAATGGCGAGTGGCGGAGCGGAGCAAATCCCTAACCAGAGCCCAATTCTGCTATGCAAGAGTTTGATTCGAGTCCAAGAGAGGCTGTAGGGCTTGCCGGTGGTGACCATAAGGTCCGGTGAAGCACAACCATGGTAGAGGCTCACGGCGGCTCCGGCGAACATGGTAACCACGTGAACGGTGGCTAGTGGTGAGGGAAAAGAGGGGAGATTGAGACTCCGAGTAGGGTGTGCCAGAATTGCGGGGCTTCGGCGAACCCAGCAGTAGTCTCAGGGACGGCTGCGGGGGTCCAATGCTACCGGCCGTAGTGATAGCGGAGCTGCCGTGAAGGCAGCCAACGACAAGGAGCCAAGGCTCCACTCGAGTCCCAAATTGTGGTTCCTTCGCAATTGGGGGCATACCGTACCCCATTGGCTTGCCAGTGATGACCAAGAATCGCGGCGGAGTGCGTCCGTGGCAAGGGCGCATGCGGCGCTCTGGCAAGCATGGCGTTTGTGGTGGAAAGGGAAATGACGAGGTCCCTGGCTTCATGAACCACAGGGCCATGTGCGCAAGATCGAGAAGAGGCTTGTCGTCCTACCCTCGCGTCGCGAGGCGGCTGATGGCGGCAGGATTCACCATGACACGGTGGCGCTTACGGTGCACGGTCATGCCGATAAGGTCATAGCTGGGTCAAATCTGGTGGCCATCTCTTTGTCTTAGCGTGCGCGTGGTGTGCATGGCACCATGGCTGGTCCAAAGCCGGTGTCCAAGATGGCATCCAAGCTACGGCGGCGATGGAAAGCAGCTTCGTCGCGACAGGGCATGGCCATGGCGAGATCCATGGTGGGCAAGGCTTTGTCGGTGCCTAGAGCACCAACTCTGTTTGCTTTGGCCGGCCTGTGCACGGTGCGTGTGCATGTCTAAGTGGCCAGAGGTGGCCTTGGCCTACACAACCCATGTGTGGATTGCCATGGCTGGAGCAGCAGAGGTCAGGGTTGGAAGAGGGGATGGCGTTGCTCACCGACGCGGTCGTGGTGGGAGACACAGTACGACTTTTCTATGAAGCGAGGTAGCAGCCGAGGTGTGGTTCGTGTGTCCGGATCCTCCCTGAAGTGTCCTTGCTCCTCTGGCGGCTCAACGATCCTCTGGCGACGTGCAGCGGCTCCGTCTTCTCCAAGTCTGGCGATCTCCTCTATTTTCTTCCCTACCCCCACACTTCTCCTCCCTCCCCTTCTCCTCTGAATTGACAGTGATGGTGGTTGAATTAGATAGCCACCGAGACGGAGGCGGTGCCTTAGGAACCCTAGGGCGCTGCCTTGCTTATATAGGAGAGTAGCGGAAGCAGCTGGCCGGCGGACGGCTCCTGGTCGAGGGAGCTCAATCAGGTGGCTCCGTGTTGATCCGGAGGTCGCTTTCGATGTCCAGGTGGGTCCCTAAGGTCAGCGGGGAGTGGCTAGTAGAGCCTGTGTGGGTATAAAATGAGCAACGTGAGGAATTGCCATGGCGGCCACGACACTGCGTGTGTGCACGTGGAGAATATGCTTGCGCCATGGGCATGTTGTGGTCGGGGCTCAGTCGGGCACGTGGAGGACATCTAGAGCAGGAGCGAGGATCAGATGGCAGGACGGCTTGCGTTGCGGTCACGCGGGCCGACAGTGCCTGACACCGGCGATGTCACACGCGAGGGGGGACCATGGAGAGCTATGACAGGTGGGTCCCAGTGCGGGATCCAACCATCAACCACAGCGGCTGTCCTTTTGTCTTCACGTGTGGAGAGCAGGGCGGGCTGTAGCTTCGGGGGCCAGCTTCTCCACTTGTTAGGCCAGTCGAGCAGGAGAAAGGCCGGTAGTCCTGGCTGGGCTGTTTGGTTGGCCATTGGCCAAATTGGGTTGCATTTCCTTTTCCTTTATCTTTTCTGTTTTTGCTATATTTTACATATATGAAATATATGTGCTGAAAAGTAGCAAGTTCTCTTTATGTAATATTGTTCTATGGTGGTAAACTTGGTAATAGGGTATGGTAGGGTCTTATTCCCATAATAATAATAATATATACATATATATTATAAATAAATATGGTTGGCTTTTATTAATCAACACATAGATCCAAATAAAATCCAAATCACATTGTTGAATTAAAATGCATCATGGGTGTATGCTATGTGACAAAAAGATTACAAGGTAAGGAGACGTGATACCTTTGCAACATCATCACATAAGGATACATATGTTTATTTAAGGTGCTAATCACTTGTGGCTTAAGAATGTATTAAGACACATGTATTGATATAATTGTAGTCCAATGCAACTAAACATAGATGCTATGTGTGCTATCAGGTAGGCTTTCCTACATGACAAACATCAACATGGGTTTATTTTGAAAAAAATTTATTGGTTGCATTTCTCGGTGTTTGTAATTTTTAGGGTTGTTACATGTAGTTTTTGACTGCTGCTAGGGTGCAAGGCCTCTGAGGGAGTTGAATATAGAGATGTATAGTTCCTCCACCTCCCTCCCCACTCTCCTCTTTTGACCACAGCTGACACACTAGGCTGTAGGTTTCTGTGCATGTTCTTTGACTAACTTGCTACTGTCCTTTTGGGGTTTTATTTTGCCGAGAGGGTGGCTAACTATTTGGTTTACTATGTTGGATGGACTTCCTTTCTGCCCTGGTCTGTTGGGCAAAACCTGGTATTGTAACACAACAATTTGAGGCCTCTGTTGGCTACCTAGTTCCACTAATATGTTGAATTTGTTATTTTACCTTGTCATTGCACTACTGTTTCTTCTTGGTGGGATTGGAAATGGCCTATGATGCTAACTTATGAATGAGATGGCTGGCTGGTTTTTTTTGTTACTACTTTTCTTGTTTTATGACTGCCATCAAGCCCTTGGGAGACATGCATTCAGCAGCAACACCAAGCTATTGTTTTAGATGACGGCTCTAAATGATATCCCCTGGGGTTCCATGACAGCCATGAATTTGGATTTGCTTTTTAGTTGTTCTTGTTTGCCATTTTCATTTGCTTGCAGCCGTCAATGACATCAGCTTGTTTTGGGTAACTCCACCATACTCCAAAGCTAAGGCCTACCTTTGAATAACCTGCCTATGATATTTTGATTCATATCATATAACTAAGGCAATTTTATACTCCATCTAATATATTCATGAGGAACTGATGCACTGTTAATTAAGCTGATGTTATGTGTACTTATGTACTCTCTTATGAATAAAAGGTTGTGTCCAATTAAACTTCTTTACATGAGAATATGGTGGCAGTTGGTCTTAGCTGCTATTGCTGGTTTAAGGCCGTTGCCCAGCCTGGCCGGCCACCAAACGGCGCCACAACTTGGCAGTTGGTGACGGTTGAGCTTGTGGCCCGGCTCACAGGTGACATCCCAAACATGATCTTAGGTATGCCTCGCTGGTTTAGGCAATGGCACCAAACAAGCGAGGATGGTCCAACAGCACCAGGTTGTGGCTGAAATTGGTCTGGTTATGGCTGAAATCTCACGACACCTATACCATAGGAAAAGTATGTTCTGAAACAGTGCACATATTTTTTTGTTTTTAGTTTTGAAAACATTAAACTAACCAAAAAAAAGCTTTGTGGACGGCGCTTAATAATTGTTGATTCTCTTAAAAAAAATCAATTTTGAACCAACAACAGGGGTAACCTCGGCAATTCGAACGCAATCCTTGCATTGGCAATGAAAGATGCGATATTTTGCTGACAGCTGACATGATGTGATGCCAAAAAGAACATGCGTATCTCCGTCCGGGTCCCCAGGGGATTTGAAGGCTATCCTACCACGAACCACACCTGCAACAACCTCAAAACCAAGATAAAAGATCCAAAATCCAATGATCCATCCGTACCCGTCCATTCCTGGGTCTTGTCGCCTCCGCCTCTTCTTCTCGTCCTGCCATCACGCCGCCAGTCCTCTGAAGCATGTAATCTCATCTTCCTCGTCCTTGGACCTCCAGTCTCTCCTGATGTATGTGTTTTTTTGATTCGTCTTGTTTGCATTGGTTCGTTCAAGGGACGGTAGCGGGAGCAGGGGTGGAACGGACGACGGCAGCAGCGGCGGCGATGGTGCCGGGTGGCTGCGACCTATGGACGCGGAGCAGCTGCGGGAGTGCGGCCACCGGATGGTGGATTTCGTCGCCGACTACTACAAATCCATCGAGACCTTCCCAGTCCTCAGCCAAGTGCAGGCACGTACTATAGGCCACCCCTGTACCCTCCTGTCCCCCTAATCTGAATATATACAACCTGCTGCTTGATATATAGGTCTCTGTCAGGTGACAACTCGCTTGCCTGTCTCTTGTTCCATTCTGCCATTGTAGGGTAGTATCATTATGCATTGTTGTTCCATTGTTACATACTTACATCCACCACTTAGAATTGGGATGTGGTTACCTTAAAAATTCGCCATTATGTCATGGTTTCGAACAAGTCACCATTGTACATTTTGCAAATAAAAGAGGAGCCTATGCTCGCGACATAGTTAAGCTATCTCACTCGGATAATAAAAAGGATAATACTCGGTATTTTAAACATGATGAAGCATCCACAATAGTAGTACTCTGTTAAAATATATTTATCATTTATTCATTTTTCAGAAAAGGAATATGCAGTAATTTATTTTTTATACAAGGTTAGAAGTACCTTGTTAAAACCATGAGATGATGAAACTTGCAATAATGATTGACTGAGGAATTTGTTTGCAGCCAGGATATCTAAAGGAATTACTGCCAGATACTGCTCCAAACAAACCTGATACACTGGAGGCCCTTTTTGATGGTAATAACGTTTCCTTGTGCTCCACCTTCAAGTGTAACATTATAATTCGCACTTTCCATATTCTGCTCCAAGGAAACCATAATGGCTAAGCATAATAGAGGCAGAACCCTTTACTTCGTCTATTCTGATTTATGATAAATGCTATATAATATGCACAGATATACGAGAGAAGATAGTACCAGGAGTTACACATTGGCAAAGTCCAAATTATTTCGCCTATTATCCTTCCAATAGCAGCACTGCTGGCTTCCTTGGGGAGATGCTTAGTGCAGCCTTTAACATAGTCGGATTCAGTTGGATAACCTCTCCTGCTGCAACTGAGCTAGAGATTATTGTCTTGGATTGGTTTGCCAAAATGCTTAGGCTCCCAAGTCATTTCCTGTCAACTGGTAAGTTTTCAATAACATTTGGTTTCAATGACGCATGCTATTTGAAAGTTTTGGTCATTTCAACCCAAAGTATTAGTTGGTTCTCTTTTTAGTATTGTATATCACCTCCTTATTAAATTATACCTTAGCTTTCATCAAAAGAAAAGAACTGGATTAAATGTGTTTCTCAACTAAAAGCGTTGTGGGTTAGGGTAAAGGAAGGTTTATTAATTTTCAAGAACATTGCATCGAGGTGATACAATGTCTTAAATAGGGTGATATAATATATTTAAGTTACATATGTGATTCGAAAACTAATACATACCATACTAATATTTTGTCTGGTATATGACATCCATCTTCTGAATAGCAAAAGCCTGCATATTTATGTTGTTTGCTCTAATCAGGCATTAATAATTACTTTTTTTGTTTCCATCTTTGCAGCACTTGGTGGAGGTGTAATCCAGGGCACTGCCAGTGAAGCAATTCTTGTTGTCCTTTTGGCCGCACGAGATAGGACTTTAAGGAAGCATGGGAAGACGTCCCTTGAAAAACTAGTAGTTTATGCATCAGATCAGACACATTCTGCTCTCCAAAAGGCATGCCAGGTATTTGAGTGTCACTTGTAAATAAAATAACTAGCTACTCTCTATTGGAAATTTTCTGATTATATATATATATATATAGTTTTAAACTTGTTTTCTGCTTTTTGAGCTGACATGCTTCTGATTATAGATTGCTGGGATTTTCCCAGAGAATGTGAGATTGGTGAAGGCTGATTGCAATAAAAACTATGCTGTTGCACCTCTAGCCATTAGTGACGCCATTTCCACAGACTTATCATCTGGTTTAATACCATTTTTCATCTGTGCAACAGTAAGTAATAAGCACCACTTTCTTCATATGCAAACATCCTAGAGTAGACCTTGAAATGCATTTTTGTGGATTTCATCATTGCCATTTAAGTCGAGTTACATTTGTATAATTACTCAAAATTCACATTCAGATATTACATCAAAATTCAGTTAATCTTTTTAGTCATGTTTGTCATATTGAATAATTCAAACTCAATCTTATCTTCAGCAATAAAATTTTGTTGCTTTTTTTTTGGGGGGGGGGGGCATGGTTCAGGCTAGGCAAATTGAAATCCTTTTGTAATGCTACAAAACATTCTTTTACTCGATTGCTGTTATTGAGATCCAGTGCAAAATGAAATAATGGTAATACCTTTCTTCATATAATATATGCCTAGATACATAGCAAAATCGATGTAACAAAACAGTCAAAATGACTTATAATTTGGAACAGAGGGAGTAGTTAGTATTGAATTATTTTCACTTTGACTCGCTCATGGATAATGACACATCCATGACTCATGTAAATACAGAAATGGAACAGTTATCTTTCGGTTCATCATCTATTGGTATTTGCTTTTGATTTACTTAATATTGCTTACTGCCATGTTATAATGCTCTTTTCCAATGGATATAAAGTATGCTTATATGTAACTTGCAAACCACAGCTTGTGTTTTCTCCAAACGAAGCCAACATTCTATTCTAGCATTTTTTTTAATACACTAACACACCTAATGCAGGTAGGCACGACATCTTCATCAGCTGTGGACCCATTGCCTGAGCTAGGACAAATAGCAAAGGTGGATATAGTTATGACATTAGATCCATATTCAGAACAGAACTCTGCAATTTATATGTTTGAATGAACACATCAGTTTTATTTGGTATATAATATAGAATTCCATTAAACTTTTTTATTTTCTAATTCTTTTAGGCCAATAGCATGTGGCTCCACATTGATGCTGCCTATGCGGGAAGTGCCTGCATATGCCCAGAATATCGACATCACTTAAATGGAGTAGAAGAAGCTGATTCATTTAATATGAACGCACATAAGTGGTTCCTGACAAATTTTGATTGTTCCTTATTATGGGTGAAGGTAGGCCATGTGATGAAACCAACAACCATATTATGTTTCCTCCTATTACTACATCATTGAGCTAAATAATTATGTCTAATTTTCTCCTTAAACAACAAGAAAATGGCAGGTAATTTACTTTGGTAGTCCTTTTTTATTTATTCTTCTCCAAGTGTTTTATTGTGATTAATTGGCTAATCCTAACATGCAAATTGATATTATGCGCAACAGGACAGAAGTTATCTCATACAATCATTGTCTACAAATCCAGAGTTTCTCAAGAATAAGGTCAAATTATATCCCTTTATATGGTAGTGTTTTATTGTCACCCAAATTTTGAAAGCAAATTTGGATATAAACCCTATGTGTTCCCAGGAAACAATCACACGTATAGAAACAAATTGCAGAAAAAGAGTATCAAGCTCAGTGCCTTATTAAATCTTGAACATTAATCCATTACAAAATGCCAAATCGCTCTTAAACATAAGGAGAAGTATTGGGTGCAAACCATCCACTCAGTGCAATCGTGAAAACCCTTTTAAAAAACAAAATGTTTTCAAAAAATATGAAACAGTGCATATCCATAGTTCATCCATAGATATACGTTGTAGCAAAAGTTAGGAAACAAAATCTATCTAGAAAAATTCATACAAAAATGACAAATTTCATATGCATTTGCACTAGAAGACAAATTCCCAGGAATTTTGTCTTCTAGTGCACTTGCACCTAAAATTTGATATTTTTATGGGAGTTTTTACGCAATATATTTGTCTCCCAACTTTTGCTACAACGTATATCTATAAATAAACTATGGATATGCGCTTTTTCATAATTTTTGAAAACATCTAAATATGATTTTTGAAAGAGTTTTCACGATTGCACCGAGAGGGTGGTTTGCACCCAATATTTTCCCTAAACATAAACACAAACTAACACACCAAGTTCACAAAACACACACTTGACTCGACTCGACCCATGCAGCTAGAGTCTTTCATTACACAATGTCATCATAACTCTAAGGATTGTCGTCATGAACGGCATAGTCCTCTTCCTTCTTGTACAACGGGGGTTTCTCAAGCTGAGCTCTCAGGTCATCAATTTCCTTCTGGTAACGCCTCCCAGCCTTATACATATCACGTTCACGCAGCTTCCTCTTGAGGTCCCGATTATCTATCTTTAGAGCATGGGCATACGTGACCGTAGCATCCAAGTTGGGATAGCTGTCCTTGGGAATTAATAATCACCCAACTCCCTTCATTTGGATCATAGCGAGGCAGGTACCTAAAGCAATCCCCCTTCATGCCTTCATAACATCAGCCATGGTAGTGTTCCTATGCCTCCAAAGCGGTGTCCTTCATGCTTTCAAATGTGTCAGCCTGCTTTGACATGGTACAATGGATAGTGTCCACCACCTTGCCATTCTTGCTTTCCTTCCAAATGGTGATGGTCAGCTCGGTGTTCCAGTAGGTGGCCTTTGTGGGGTGTGTGTACTGGGTGCAGTAGTACCTGAGGCTGGCTTTCATCTCGGGGTAGTAGTCCTGAAGCATGTTGCAGAGCAGAGAGTAGTGACATGCTGATGCGGGAGCTTGCTTGTAGATGTACGTGTGAGTCCAACCAGGCTCCTCTTCCTCAGCAGGCGACATCACCTGCACCTCTTCCTCTGGAAGTGATGTAGATGCTGGAGCAGGAGCTAGCAGTGAAGCTTGTGCTGGTGTAGGAGCTGGTGAAGCTCCTGGTCCAGCATCTACATCACTTCTAGGGGAAGAGGTGCAGGTGATGTCGCATGCTGAGGAAGAGGAACCGGTTTGGACTCGCACGTACATCAACAAGCAAGCTCCCCCATAATGCTCAAAAAAAGCAAGCTCCTGCATCAGCCTATCACCACTTTGCTCCGCAGCATGCTTGAGGACTACTACCCCAACATGCAAGCCAGCCTCACGTACTATTGCGCTGAGTACACGCGCCCCACAGAGGTCTCCTTGGAAGGCCGAACTGATGGTCACCACTTGGATGGAAAGCAAGAGTGGCAAGGTGGTGGACACTATCCACAGCACCACGTCAAAGTGGGCTGCTACGTTTGACAACATGGAGGATGCCGCTCAGGAGGCTTACGAACACTACCATGGCCGGCATTATGAAGCCATGAAGGAGAATAGCTTTAGTTACTTGCCTCGCTATGATCCAAATGAAGGGAGTTAGGTGATGACAATCCCCAAGGACAGCTATCCCACCTTGGATGCTACGGTTAGAAATGCCCATGCTCTGAAGATAGAGAATGGGGACCTCAAGAGGGAACTGCGTGATATGTATAAGGCTAGGAGGCATTACTGGAAGGAGATTGATGACCTGAGAGCTTAGATTGAGAAGCCCCCGCTGTACAAGAAGGAAGAGGACTATGCCGTTCACGATGGCAACCCTTAGAGTTATGATGCCATTGTATAATGAAACACTCTAGCTGTGCAAGTCGAGTCAAGTGTGTGTTTTGTGAACTTTGTGTGTCAGTTGGTTTGTATTTATTTTTAAGAGTGATTTGGAATTTTGTAATGGATTAATGTTTGTGATGCAATAAGGCCCTGAGCTTGATACTCTTTTTTTGCAATGTGTTTCTATATGTGTGTGATTGTTTCTTGGGCACACATATGGTTTATATCCAATTTTACTTTCAAAATTTGTATGTGACATTTATTGATTTTAATTTTGCATTTTTTTAAATGGAAAATTATATATATTTGCAGAGGTTTAGGTAGAGAATAACAAAAGTATGCTGAACACACATCCAAACAAAGTGGTGCAACGTGAAACTCTATTTCACAACACTCTATTTCAATTTGCACTCTATTAAATGGAAATTCAGAAGATTTTGACATTCTGAGACATGTTTTTTTTTTCTTTTGGAGGGGAATTGGTCTATAATGGTAATGTTAGTAATGCAAAAAAATCTTCTGAATTTATTCAAATTGACGAACAATCTAAAGTGCATATTTTGAACAATAGAGGGATTGGATTTCATAAATAGTAGATAGGATACACTGCAGTTTAATAAAAATGGCTCCTATTTAAAAGCACTTTCACTCTAAAAGAGATTTAATTGAGAAGTCATTGTATTTTCTTGAGAATTATGATCTGCTCGGTGCCAATATTTATTACCAATTCCAGGTTTCCCAAGAAAATTCTGTCTTTGATTTCAAAGACTGGCAAATCCCACTTGGACGGCGTTTTAGGTTAATTTCCCCACACTAGACAATTCAATCTATTACCATTTTTCATATGCCTTATTAGTTCCTTATTATGTTCTTACTGTCTCATTGTTTTAATATCTTTCTGGAAATAGGAATGCAACCGCGCTTCCCTTATCTATTTGGTTACGTGATAGTAACAATTTTTTCTGTTCCCTATACCATTATTAATTGAATTGATATGCCTGACTGTAGTGAAATTGTAAAATAAATTGTACTCCTTTTGGCTAGAAATAAGTGATGCTTTGATGTTGTCTTGACTCCATCGTCCAAATGTTGACTACAAAATACATTTTGTATATTGGGTTTGAATGTTTGAAATAAGTGATATGAGCATATTTGTCTTGAATAGTTCCATAAATGCATACATTTCTATATTTTATACACGTATTGCAATAAAAGTAGTAGTCAAAGTGGTACCCTCAAAACATCACTGCTTTGTGATTAGAACTTGAAGTCCTTGTACCTGCAATTCTTTCAGATACTATATATTGTGTCAAAATGTATAAATTTATCTTTGCAATTGGTGCTTCCATTTCAGATCACTTAAGTTATGGATGGTCTTGAGGCTTTATGGCGTGGATAACCTTCAAAGCCACATCAGAAAGCATATTGAGTTAGCCAAACATTTCGAACAACTTGTGATCTCTGATTCAAGATTCGAGGTAAAATGAATAAGAAACCAGCTTACTTCTTTTCTGTACTAGTAAACTCATCAGAAAGCTGTTATGGTGGCTGTTGGGGGTCGAGGGAGATGGATTGGGATCGAGGGAGCGGCGGCTGATGGTGTGAACAGTACCTACGCTACAGTACCCGTGCCGCAGGTACTGTTCACTGGGAGGCGGCTGCGAGAGAGAGAGCGTCTAGGGTTAGGGGCGCTAGGAACGCCGGCCGCGGGGCTTTGCCCACGGCCGGCAAGAGGGAAGGAATTTTCTTCTAATCTCTTGCTTGATTAAACTGATACATCTCCGCTCCTTATATAGAGAGGTTTACTTGACTCCTAAGCAAGCTACCTTTATCTCTAATTAACCCTGATGGGCTAAGGCTCATTAGGCCCTTGACTCTCCTAACAAAAGCACAATATATTTTTATTCTCTACCATAACTTGATATATGTCCAATTCATTATAACAATTCAGGTAGTGACTCCAAGGACCTTTTCACTTGTTTGTTTCCGCCTTGTACCCCTGGCGTCTGACCAAGATAACGGTCACAAATTGAACTATGATCTAATGGATGGCGCTAACTCAAGTGGGAAGATGTTCATATCACATTCGGTGGGTCCTAGGAAATCCTTCTATACTGTTGCTACTCCTGAAATGTTTTATCCACTGATAGTGCTTTCGTTTCTCTCCCTCCTTCACTGAACAGGTTCTTTCTGGCAAGTTTGTCTTGCGATTTGCAGTTGGCGCGCCGCTCACAGAGGAGCAACACATTGTTGCTGCTTGGAAGATTCTACAAGATTTGGCCTCCAAACAGCTATTAGGAAGTTCATAGATTAATTAGAAATATTGTAAAGATCAGTTATTTGCCTCTCTGACAGACGACTTCCAATCATACAACGCGTGCTGCATATGTTTGTTGCCCAAACATGCGTGCTGTGCACTTGTTTGGAAGCATATTTGGAGGTCTTCATTGTTATGAAATGCAACCCAAACTATTGCAATAACCAAAGGGCCAAATATGAAGATGGGACTCTGTAAGACCTGGATTATTGTGCACCTCTTAGCCTCACCACCTTCACTCTTTCACCTTGGTTGCCCCCGTATTCTCATTTATGTTTCAACGTCATCTCTGTCTTCTTCTGATGAAGATTTTGCCCCTCCTGTGAATTTGTTCCTTTTCCAAATAAGTTCCAAGTAGCTGAGGATTACCGGACGGTTTTGCTGCAGTTGCAGCAAATAATGGGAAGGCAACCAAACAAGATACAGGTGGAGTACTACTTCATTTGAACCCTGAGGTTCTCTTTTTTTCATTCTTTTCTTTTTGACTGGAGAGTAATGCATATACATGTATGTTAGTGTGCTGTAAAAATTACCGTGTCAATTTATATATACCATGTTTCGCAAAAAAAAAATATATATACCATGACATGAGCTGGACACTGTATCCAGTAATATACTGGACATGGTTTGAAGGTTGTGGTGTGTAAAATTTTAATTGGAATTTGTTTTTGACCAATGGTGGCAGGCAGGTATGCTCCCACATAAACCCCATACTACACCATTGGACTTCATTTATACATTTTTCTTTACAAAAGAGATTACAAAAAGCTTCTTCATTACACTTTTTTTTTTGACGGCAAAAACTGTGGGGGAGATCCCCACGGTGTCAAAAGAGCTTTTATAAATTTAAAGGAGTTTTAGGGAACTTACATAGGGGTTTAACTGAAGGCATCTAGCCAAAAACAAAAGGCTGACATAAGGTCAGGCTTAAATCTAAGACACTGGAGATTACATTGATTTTTGAAATTATAAAACCATCTGGTTTGACATGGATCTTGCCGTTCAAAAACCTTGTCATTGCGCATTTTCCAGATCTCCCACACAACAATCATGGAGCAATCATGGAGGCTTCAGTGAAGAAAGGTAGTCCATGTGTCTGTCGTGCTTGAATGAAGCGGTCTTGAATGTTAAGAGACTGATCCCAGCTGAAGTTAATCCTCGACCAACATTGGGCTGCAAATGGGCACGTGAAGAATAAGTGATCAAGAGTTTCCTCCTCCCTTGTATTACACATACAACATAAGTCATCATCGTGGACATGTATATTTCTTCTTGTCAACATTGTCTTTGTGTTGAGCCTGTCAACTAAGATAAGCCAGGCGAAGATTTTGATTCGTGGCATGCATCCAGACCTCCATATTTCTCTAAAAATAGGATGGGCATCAAAGGCTTCAAAAATGTGAGAGTAGAATTTCTTGGAGGTGTAATTGTTTCCCCATATAGGCACCCATCGGTCTTGGCCATTTTCATCATATGTCGTGTTGTGCAAATGATTCTGGAGTTCCTCAAACTCTCTATGGGCTTGCGGATGAATAGAGAGTCAAGGTCTTCAGCTTGCATTACATCTAGCACCGAAATACCCTCTGATATTGAGTAAGATGCCAATCTAGGAAAATCATGCTTCAGGATGCGCCCAGACCACTCGTCCTCCCAAAAACACACAGTGGAACCATCTTGAACCGAGCATCTAGCTATTGTGCGGTATAATACATTCAGCCTGAGCACGTCCTTCCACCAGAAGGACCCGACCTCACGAGCAGCATGCGGCACCTTTGCCAAGTAGTATCTGAACCAGAATAGTTGAACCCAAGGTACATCAAGTTTGTTGTAGAACTTATGCAGATGCTTCAATAACAATGCATCATTCTGCAGTCTTAAGTTAATGACTCCAAGGCCACCCTTATCTTTGGGCATTTGCACAACTTCCCAAGCTATAAGGTTTCCTAATATTTTCTTTTCTGAGTTGCAACGCCATAGGCACTGCTTTCTGGCTCTATCAATGTTCTCTATTACCCCTTTGGGCAACTTGATGGTGCAGAGGGCATATGTGGTGATCGGTGTTATGGCCGAGTTGAGCATTTGCTGTCTCCCTGAGAGTGACAGCCATGTGGAGCATGTTGAAAGACGTCTCTCTACTCTGTCCATCAATGGTGTGAGATCTTCCATGCATGGCTTAGTTGTGCCCATTGGCAAACCAAGATAAGTGAAGGGCAAAGTGCCCACTGAACATCCGAAGGTGTTGGCTAGCTCTTGCATCCTCTCTGGTGGCACATTGATCAGGATCATTTGAGATTTTATATAATTGACTTTGAGGCCTGTCGAGTCTGCAAAACTGTTAAGTAATGCTTTGAGGAATACTAGCTGTTGAGCATCAGCCTGCATAATCATGAGTGTATCATCTGCGTACTGGACTATTAGAAAGTCATCGGTTGGCTGTGGGATTGGGGCCCTGAGTGGGCCTGCTGTGATAGCCTTGTTGACAAGATTTGAAGAAGTTCAGCTGCCAATGCAAAGAGAAGGGGGGACAGTGGATCTCCTTGGCGCACCCCTCTTTTGCACTTGAAAAATTTTCCAGGTATCCCATTGAGGAGGATTGCTGAGGAACCACTGCTCAATATGCAACTAACCCAGTTCAGCCACTTGCTTGGGAAACCCAAATGCTCCATTACTAGAAGTATGACCGAATGCTTGACGGTGTCAAATGCTTTTTCGAAATCTAGTTTCAATATGATGGATTTTCTTCTGGACTGGTGGTATTGGTGTATGTACTCGAAGCTCCATGCTAAGCAATCATGTATGGCACGCGATTTGATGAAACCATATTGGTTTTGATGGATCAGCTGGATGATTACTGATTGTAGCCGGTCAGCTAGGAGTTTTGTAATCAGTTTGAGACTTACATTCATAAGAGAAATCGGTCTGTAGTCGCTGACTGTTTCTGGATTGTCAGTTTTGGGCACCAAGGTGATGTAGGACATGATGATGCACTCAAGGTTGGCCACCTCCATATAAAAATCATGACAAAGTTTATAGAATTCCGGCTTAGTGATTGACCAACACCTTTTCACGAATAGTCCATTAAAACCGTCAGGCCCCGGTGCTTTGTCAATGGGCATCTTTCGACACCCATACGATTTCTGAATGATGTCCATAGTAGTCCAGCCTTTCCTTCATGGTCATGAATCCATACTCCATCATCATTGAGGATTTGTGCAATTGAGTTTCTTCTATATGATATTGTGGCCATGCTGTGGAAGAATTTAGTGCATTCATCTCCAAGTCTGATTCTATTCACAGTATATCTTTGCTTCCAGTAAAGATTCCTGTAGCGCAAGAGTTTTTGTAGCTATCCCTTGATCAATTGCCTCAGGTTTGCCTCTGGATTGTACAGCAGTCTGTTGTCCTCAAGGGAGTCGAGGAACTCAATAACGGTGTTGCAGTTAGCAATGAGTAGCTTCAAGTTGGACAAATTTTTGCTCCACTTTTTAAGATCGGCCCTCAGTTTCTTGAACTTGGTGGAAAGAGTTCTTGTTGAGCTATTACTAACTGTAGTAGATAACCAGCTATCTTGTACTGTACCAAGAAATTGTCCTGCTCAACCCAGAAATTTTCAAAGCAGAAAATATTTGACCGAGGGATACTGGTGCTGATTGAAATTTTGCATGGGATGTGATCCGAGGTGATTTTGGCAAGAGGCAATACTTCAGTATTTGGGAAATCCAGGGTCCAATTGGGAGATGTGAAGAACCAATCGAGTTGTTCTAGCAAGGGGTTTGATTGCATGTTACTCCAAGTATATGCTCTACCCTTCAGTGGTAGTTCTATCAGACCCAGATGGCCAATGGCTTTATTGAAAAATCAGGTATCTGCTAGATTCCCTCCCGATCTATTGTGATTATTCAAAGAGCGATAAAAGTTGAAGTCACCTAGAAAAAGCCAGTTGCTTGTCTCATGGATCTCATGTGCTTTGAACCAGTTAATGAAAGCCGTGCGTGCAGGTTCATCACATGGCCCATAGACATTGGTTAGGAACCAATAAACACCATTGTGATTTGAAGTGAATTGAACTGTGATGCCGAAACTTTGCCTTTCAATAACTTGCCTCACAAAGACTGAACTATTCCAAGCAATGAGAAGCCCCCCTGATGCACCGACAGACGGGATGTACTCAAACTGGTCAAAATTTCTGGGTGCCAGTTTGCGGATGTAAGACCTGTCAAAATGTTCGCGTTTGGTCTCTTGGAGACAGACCACTGAGCAAGCACTTTCCTCAATCTTTTCACGTACAGCATCACATTTATCAGTAGCATTAACACCCCGAATATTCCAATATAAAAGGTTCCAACTTCGATTACTCATTGATAAAGGAGGATAAATAAGGTTCAGGAACCACCATGACTAGCAGCAGTGGTGACAATAACGATAAGACATAGGATATGAGGTTTTATATAAGGGCCAGCAGACAAGATGACACGATAGTTTAATTTATGACAGGGAAAAAGGATAGAATGGATAACTTGGGGCTGTTTAGGCAGAGGCCATCGAGGGCCCTCTCTGGATGATGATTAGGTGCTTGCATCATTGGTACTCTGGTCACTGGGTGCCTGCAGCAGCGCGTCTTCAGAGAGCTCTGCAGGAGCAACTCCACAATTTATCCCCCAACTCTGGAGCACTGGGATGGACACAGGACCAGTTTTCCCTGTTTTCTCATCAATCTCGAGTACACATATCTTCTGCTTCTTGTTTGGATCCTTGCTCAACCTCACTGCATGGTAACCATCAGTCTTATTGTGCCTGGTGCAGCGCCTGACAGAGCCTTCCACAAGTGGGGTGGCCGGGTCAGCGATGACAGTTGGGAGAGAGACCGCCCTAGATGCTCTGGTTACTCTCCTCTTTCTTCCTCTAGCAGTGGGTGGGCTGGGCCGAATCTGAGTTGTTTGAAATTCAAAAGCAGCTGGACCAAATTGCACTGGGCCTAGACTTCCAACAGTTAGAGCAGGAAGTATCACCGGGTTTTGGTTTCCATCAGATAAAGCAGAGGATGTGCCTGATTCTCCTGACTGATTGATGCTAACCTGCTGATCAACTGGCTGGCTTGCATTTGCATTCTGAGTGACCTCAACTGCCTGATTCTCATTCTGGTTAGCTTCATCTGCATAATTCACAACATTTGCCTCCTCGTCCTCCTCTGGCTGTGAAGGGCCAGCGATAGGCTTGCTGCGCCATGCCTCTTGATGATCAACCATGGCTGCGTAGGCTCGAAGAGCAAGGGCATCAGGGCATATATTCCATGGTATGATTTCCTTGCCTTTTGCATTGACCGTCTCCTTCTGCGATGCGACTAGTGATGTGTCAATAATAATGGGTTTGTATATAATAGGTGCACAAGTCCGTTGTTGTTGCCTAGAGCTACTTGCCCCTTCTGTGAAAATGCCCCTGAGCGTGAATCCGGTTGGGATGACATTGCTATTATATATAAGCTTTTGGGCACACAGTCTGCTAGCTGCTCTCTGTCTCATATCTTCTTCTAGTCGATAGAAGGTTGCATCGCTAGATGAGGAGCAGCCGTCTTCTGAACCTGCAGAGAACTCTAATGGCAAATCTGAACCTGATGCACGCAGGAGCCTCATTGTTGACCCGGAGAGTTCAAGATCAATGATGTCATGAGGTTGCTGCAGGTGTTGCATTGGCTGTATCTGGACAGGGTTCTGAGACTGCTGTTCTGGCTCTTCTGGAGGATTTTTCGGTGCATCCATTTTATCATCATTCGCTGGTTCCTCCATATTGGCATCAGCCGGCTCCCGAGCTGAGGATTTGCTTTCATGGGATGACGCAGGAGCATGTTGGAGAAAAACTTTGGGCCTCCAGAACAGAATAGGCCGTGCTTGAGTGGTGAGTTCTAGTCCACAACGCGGCACAAGGTTTGATTTGGGCATCCAGGAGTAAACTGGCCGAAGCCATGCGTAGCATCGCTTCTTGAGATGCCCGAGCTTGAAACAGTGACAACAACGGACGGGAGAGCTACTGTTGATGCAAAATTCTATCTGTAAACACATCGAGCTAATACCCAAACTCGATATCCGAAGCGTGCCAGTCGATTTGACCTGTTAATCGACAAGGATGATAACTTGAATAAAAACCAAACGAGACGACAGCGATACGCCCGGACGTCAAAGCTCAGAATGTATTCGATAATCGTTGAACAGATCAGACGAGACGACAGCGATACGCCCGGAAGTCAAAGCCTGAATCGTGCTCGATAAACGCAGAACTTGCAAGGTCACCGGAGATCAAGTTGATGCAGCCCGTTGATTCTTGAAAGAACTCGTTGAAAAAGAGAAAATACTTGACGAAGTCGTCGAAAAGTAAAGTGCTGATAGAAGTAAATTGCGATAAATAGTAGATTTGTTTATTGATGCTTCGATCCCTATTACAATGCCCCCCGGCATGTATTTATACTCCGCTAATCGAAGAGTCCTAATTTAACGCACAAAACTCAAATATAGAAGAAATAAACTAATTCCTTATACGAACTCTACCTCCTAAGGAAAGAAATAAAACTCGTATAGGAGTTGGACTCAAACTATACTACGAAAAGCATAAGCTCTATGATGCCGATCCTCTGTCCGCTTCTGTCGTGATGAAGTTATCTCCTCATCAGTATATTCCTGGCATCGGCAACAACCTCCCAGTCTTCCTGCCATTCTTATCGGCAACAGCTCTTTCCGCCTCATCGGTAACAATCTTCTCGTCCTCTGCCAACCTTATCGAAAATAGCTCTTCGGCTTTATTGGCAATGTACGAGATCAACATGCCCTTCATCGGCAACCACCCATCGGCAGCTCGGAAGCAATGCTGAAGAAAAACCAACCTCTTGCCGATTTAGTTTAGTCTCCCAATCCTTATTGACACGTGCCAAAAAACGGTGTCAACACATGCCCCACAATTTCGGAGTATAAAATATTTTATGCACCGAAATTTCCTCCAGGTCATGATTACCCAAGCCGCCTGAACTTCTCCTCGAAGGTTGTGTGGCTGCAGTAAAAATCCTGTACCAACGGGCCCATATAATGCTTCCTCCACCGCGGCCCATTTTTCATCCTTGATTCAACCCTAGCCTTTCTCTTTCCAGTGGCGACATCAGCAGGCGATCCTCCGACGAACTCAATCGACGCCACTCTTAGCGGCGATTCTTAGCCTCCATTAGCATTCTTCGTTCTCTCCACCTTTGTCCGTGGCCATGGCTGTCCCCTTCGACGTCCCCAAGGTTAATCTTCTTCTTTATCCGTCTTTTGACTTTTCCTCTCTTCCGCAGAGTTCATGACTCCTCCTTATTTGAATCTTTAATCTCAGGAACTTAGCAATAAACTTCTCATCCCTACGCATCAAAATCAATTCATATGTCTAGGCCCAATGGGGAATCCAGACCCAACTGATATTATAAATGCGGAAGCCAATCGAATTCCCTTTAGAGCTCAGAACTTCAATTTGGGTCTTTGGACTGACACTTTCCGATCTTGGCCGAAAACCACTAAGGGATGGAAAAATTGGTATCTAAGAGTTGCCAGGCCGATGGAGCTGTACTGGGCAGAATAAAAACTAGACCAGTGTATCAAATTGTCCATTGCTGATATGGAGAGGAACGAGTCACTGCTAATTGCTGCCTCCTACTTTTGGTCCGATACCATGAATGCCTTCATCTTCAAACATGGACCAGCCTCCCCCACTCTTGCTGATGTAGTCATGCTCACTAGCCTGGATGTCTCAACTGTCGATGACAACACTCTATTTCAGAGGAAGCCTGAGCATCGGCTGACCACCAGGAACGTCGGCGGTTGTACCGGATATATCAGCGAGTATCAGAAATTCGGATCGGTTAATCACAGGGAGCAGTTAGCTTTCTTGAACATGTGGCTTGAGAAATTCATCTTCTGTGGCAGAACAGTTGGACCGACCAATATGCACCTTCCTGCAGCAGAGATGTTGGCTAACGGCGTCAGACTCCCACTTGGCCGATATCTCCTTGGCTCAATTTACCATCTTCTTCACCAAGTGTCACAAAGGCTACTGCAAGGCAAGTCCATCGACAATCTGGGAGGTCCTTGGTGGTTCATCAATATGTGGCTGAATGCCCATATGCACAAGTATTTTCACATTGATCTGTTCGCCCAGCGGTTCCCTCAGAATCTTCCTGAAGACTATCAACTCAGGGAAAAAGAATCAGCAACACGCCCCCCTCTCAACTTTGGAGAAGCACTGGCAGTATTACCAAGGGCGGAGGCAAATAGATCTCAGATCGACAATCTCTTCCACAGACTCTACATCGGCATTCCCTCTGAGTTTTGGGCCTAGGTCCCTTATGTTGATGAAGAAGCAAGATTCCCTCTGTTCTTTAATTTTACCGATGAGGCTTTGAATAAAGACGCCGATATTCTTAGCGCAATAATCACCCCTCGCACCATTCTGGTCAACAAGTTTGGAAGTGGGAAGAACATCAATACCACATATGAGTTCTACAATCCATCGGCAGTAGCAAGACAACTAGCTTTCGGGCAACTGTCCATCAAACTTTGCTATGCCGATGTGATTAAGCCGAGAGAAATTATCACTAGCAGCATGGATTGGTGCAAGATAGTAACTCTTCCTCCTGATGCCGATACCTCTAATGTTGACTTGACCGATTGGGTACCGGCTTCCTTCGTTATTGAATCATTCAAATTATGGTGGCAAGAGTAGAAAGAGAAACTATTCTTCGCATCTCCTCATTTTTATTGGAATCTCATCGACCCTGATCATGCCATACCTGTCGATGCAGTAAGTTTGACCATCTGCACTTCTCCCAATTCTCTTTTTTAATCTATCGGCAACTAACTCCTTTTCAACAAGTTGATGATCCGGTTCCAACATTGAGCAAGAGTGGCAAATTTATAAGGCTACAGCCGATATCTCCAATATCCCCAATCAGCTACAGAGCTCCCTCATTAGATGCTCTGATGTGCCACGGTCATTTCAAGAAGAGCTCCTTCAAATCAAAATCGACCAGAAGTATGGCTGCTCCATTGGACATGGCTGCATCTTCAGCATGGACATTCCAGGTACCTGTCTTATTTTCTTCTGTGTGGGCCAATTGTCGTGATATACTGATCTCATATTTCAGGGTGCAAGTTCTACATTTGATGAATCCTCATCGGCAACTCACCCTTTATCTCCACCTGCTGCACCTTTATCGCCACGCCTCGTCATCCTTGACGATTCTCCAGAGGTAGCCCTCAAATTAAACTCTGACCATCGTATCGGCACTTTTACTCATCTGCTTCTCTCGCAGCATCAAGTAGTCGCATCGGCAACTACCCTGATTGCGTAGACACTTCAACCATCCATTGTCGATGCCCCCAGCCATCCGATGCTGACAAGCGTAAGGCTTCATCGGTGGATGAGTCTCAATCAAAACGGTCGAGGCTTTCACCAGCTCCAATCGCATCATCGGCATCCTCGGATCACCAGATATCGCCCGATGCTCCTGCGTAGGCTTCCCTATCGGCAACTGTTCTTCAACCGGCAGTTGTTCCTATACAAGAGTCTTCATCGGCACTGGTGTTGCAGCAACAGCCAATCGAGACGCCAACACTGGAGACGCCATCAGCAATTACTCTTGAAGTTGCTTCTTCTAGCCAGAGGCAAGAGGTTGCTTTGAAACAAGTAAGTTAGCTCCCTTAATTAATCTTCAACACTTAGATTCTTCTGCTGACGTCACTTTTCTCTTTTAGGAGCAAGATTCCTCTGACAGCCTATTCTCCTTTTCTATCAGTGGGGTTATTCCCGATGATGAAGAGCCTGAAGAAAGCTCCACTCCAGCCCTTGAAGCTCTATCATCTGAAACCAAGTCAAGGCTGGAGACGCTACTATCCCTGCTGCAATAAGAAACCTCCTCGCTGATCCAGGACTCTGATTCTACAAGAGCAGCCTTCAAGACAATTCGAGGCCAGATTCCTGCCGATGTCGAGGAAGTACTCTTCCAAGCTGCACATCTGGAGAGCCGGTAGCTGCAATACCAGAAGGCGGCCCAGCGAATTACTGATAGATCCATGCAGGCACAGCTCCAAGAGGATATGATAAAACATAAGCAATCTGCCGATGAGAAACACAAGGACATTGGTAAACTAGAAGCCTCTCGTGCAGATCTGGAAGAGTCGATCGCTCAACTGTCAGCAAAGAGAGAAGCCTTGCTAACGGAACTGAGGAAAGTCGAAGAAGCTCTAAATGCAGCGAATCAGGAGAAAGCTCAAATGCCTGAAGCTATCAAAACTCTCCAGCAAGAAAGGGACAATCAAGCCGTCAAGACGCTGGCGCTTAAGAAGAAAATCAAGTCAGTTGAAGGTAATGCCGATGAAGACGCAAAGACACTGGAGGAAGCCGACCAAATTTGCCTGCGTGTGATATCAACCATCTGTTCATTGTTGAACTTGTAAACCTTCTTTCTATCGGCAATGCAATGCATCGGTAATTGTAGAACTTCATATTCATGTAATGCCAATACGTTCTCATTGAAGCAGTAAATGCACCTATTCCTTCAAGCGTCTATCCAAATACTAGGATAATATTTCTTCAGATATTTACCGTTCAATGCTCTTGGAAATACTTCTCCTTCGAGAGTTTCTAGGATATAGGCATTACCAGGAACGGACCGATTGACGCAATAAGGACCCTCCTAATTAGGAGACCACTTGCCGAATTTTGCGCTTTTAGTCCTAATTGGTAAAATCAGTTTCCAGACTAGATCGCCATTAACAAATTCCTTCACCTTTACCTTCTTGTCATACCACCTAGCAACTCTTTTCTTATTCTCTTCAATGCTGAGCAAAGCCTTTAGCCGATGACCCGCCAAATCTTCCAACTCATCTTTCATGAGTGTATTGTAATCATCAGCTGACAGTTGATCTTGATGAAATATCCACCTCGAACTTGTCTTTATTTCCCAAGGCAAAACCGCGTCATGTCCATACAGCAACTGATAAGGAGACACCTTAGTAGCACCATGACAGGCCATTCGATATGACCATAAGGCTTCATTCAAGACCGTGTGCCACCTTCTGGGATTTTCCTTAATCTTGCGCTTAATGAGTTTAATAATCCCTTTATTAGATGCTTCGGCCTGACCATTAGCTTGAGCATAATAAAGAGAAGAGTTTAAAACCTTGATTCCCATTTTATCAGCAAATCCATCAAATTCTCCTGAAGTGAACATGGTTCCCTGATCGGTTGTAATAGTCTGAGGAATACCGAACCGATACACGATATGCTCCTTCACAAAGTCAATCATGTTTGCCGATGTCACATTCTTCAGAGGGATTGCTTCGACCCACTTTGTAAAGTAATCGGTAGCGACGAGTATGAACTTATGCCCTTTGCTTGACGGTGGATAAATCTGACCAATTAGATCAATAGCCCATTCTCGAAAGGGCCATGGTCTAATGATAGGATTCATTTTCGATGCAGGCGCTCTTTGAACGTTGTCGAATTTATGACACTCTTGATACCCTTTAAAATACTTGAAAAAATCTTCGAGTATCATCGGCCGGTAATATCCATTCCGCCTGATCATCCACTTCATCTTGAAAGCCAATTGATGCGCCCCGCATACTCCTTCATGGATTTCGCTCATTAAACTCTTTGATTCTTCTTTTCCAAGAAACCTGAGCAAAACTCCATCCATCGTCCGATAATATAACTCATCGTCAAGGAGCACATACTTAGTAGCTTGAAACCTTATCCACCTCTCGACTTTCCTAGATGGATCCTTCAGGTAATCGGCAATCTCCTTCCTCCAGTCATCGGCATCAGTTGCCGATGTCAACACTTCATGGATTGGCTGATACCCTGAGGCATGCTGTGCTAACCGATTGGCTTCTTCATTATGCAATCTGGAGATATGCTCAAGATGGAAATCTCTGAACTCCTTCAATAATTATCGACATCTCTCATAATACGAGATTAAAACCTTACTTCGACATTCATATGCCCCAGCTAATTGATTAATGATCAGCATTGAATCACCGAAGATTTCAACAGCATCAGCACGGACTTCCCTGAGTAACTCCAAAACTTTCAACACAACCTGATACTCAGCCTGATTGTTTGTCGATGTGGTAGTAATCGACAATGAGAATTCATATTTCTTCCCCCGAGGTGATATCAACACAATGCCGATGCCTGCTCCTTCTCCACACGTAGAACCATCAAAGAAGAGTGTCCATGGAGCAATCTCCAAAGAATTCACCGCGCCGCAGTGCTGAGTAACAAAATCAGCCATGACTTGCCCCTTGACTGCTTTAGCCAATTCATACCGCAGATCGAACTCTGATAACGCTAAAATCCACTTGCCGATTCTTCCACTTAGAATTGGCATTGACAGCATATATTTGACCACATCGTCTTTGCATATAACCGTGCATTCGGTCGTTAACAGATAATGCCTTAATTTAACACAGGAGAAATATAAGCATAAACATAACTTTTCAATGGCTGAATACCTGGTCTCAGCATCTACCAACCTTCTGCTCAGGTAATAGATTACACGTTCTTTCCCTTCAAACTCTTGGATTAGAGCTGACCCAATGATTTCATCATCACCCGACAGATACAACCTGAAGGGCTCCCCGTGTTGGGGTGGAACTAGCACTGGTGGATTCACCAAATACTTCTTAATTTCTTCTAAAGCCAATTGTTGTTCTTCTCCCCACATGAATTCCTGATCGACCTTCAGCTTCAATAATGGACTGAAAGCTTTGATTCTTCCTGATAAATTAGATATGAATCTTCGAATAAAATTAATCTTGCCGATCAGAGACTGTAGTTCAGTCTTATAGATAGGAACAATCACTTTATTGATGGCATCAATGGATTTCCTGCTAATTTCAATACCCCTCTGATGCACCATAAAGCCTAAGAATTGTCCTACTGATACACCAAATGCACACTTGTTGGAATTCATTTTCAACCCATGTTTTCTTGTGCACTCCAATATCTTCTGCAAGTCAATTAGATGATTTTCGTAGTCTCCAGACTTAACCACCACATCATCTATATAAATTTCAACCAATGTGCCGATGTACTCATGAAAAATATAATTCATTGCTCTCTGATAAGTAGCACCGGCATTCTTTAAACCAAAAGTCATGACTATCCATTCAAATAACCCCACATGACCTGGACATCTCAAGGCAGTCTTGGAGATATCTTCTTTGGCCATAAAGATCTGATTATATCCGGCGTTCCCATCCATGAAGCTAATAATCTGATGTCCAGCGATAGCATCAATTAATAAATCGACAACGGGCATCGGGTAGCCATCCATCGGTGTAGCTTTGTTAAGATTCCTGAAATCAATACAGACATGAAGTTTCCCATTCTTCTTGTAGACAGGAACCACATTAGAAATCCATTCAGTATATCGGCATTGTCGGATGAACTTTGCTTCAATTAACCTCGTTATTTCAGCCTTAATATCAGGCAGCACTTTAGGATTGCATCGGCGTGCGGGCTGCTGATGCGGCCGATATCCTTGCTTGATAGGTAGCCGATGTTCAATGATAGATCGATCTAACCCAGGCATCTCTGTATAATCCCAAGCAAAATAATCCTTATATTCTTTCAATAAAGCAATCAACTGTTCTCTGCTTTGGAGATCTAACTTAGCACTAACAAAAGTTGGCCTTGGTCTATCACCATTACCGATATCTACTTCAACTAAATCATCTGCCGATGTAAACCCATGGCCTAGTTTTCCATCATCGATAAACCTATCCATTTACAACTCATCTTCAGAACCGACTGCTTGGATCGGTGGCAGCTCATAATCGGCAATCCTGAGGAACTCCGAATCCCATGCTTCTCCCGATATGCACTTGGACCGCTCATAAGTTTCTGATTCTGCCGATGCAATTATATAAGATGAATCACCAGGGACTACTTCAATCTTATCTTTCACCCACTGTACGAGGCACTAGTGCATTGTAGAAGGAACGCAGCAATTGGCATGAATCCAATCCCTTCCTAATAATAGATTATAAGCACCTTTACCACCGATGACAAAGAACATGGTTGGCAATGTTTTGCTGCCGATGGTTAACTCAGTGCAAAGCGCTCACTTAACTGGTGATATATTACCTTCAAAGTCTTTAAGCTTCATATCAGTATTGACCAGATCTTGATCTCCTTTCCCAAGCCTTCGAAACATGACATATGGCATGATATTAATTGCAGCTCCCCCGTCTATGAGTATCTTGGATACTGACTGCCCATCAACTCTGCCTTTGACAAATAAATCTTTGAGATGCTGTCTCTCATCATCAGTAGGCTTCTCAAAAATGGCTATCATTGGATCCAAGGTCAAGTGAGCTACTTGGTCAGAAGGAACAATTTCTTCTTCATCATCGGTAAGTGCTAGGAATTCCATCGGCAACATGAAAACCATGTTGATATTTGCCGATGGGCCTTCATCTTTGCGCTTTGGTTGCCACACTTGAGACTTCACCCCACGGGAGTTTTCTTCTATGTGCTCATGTTGCAACTTCCTCTTCTGAGTTCTTATCAGACCTTCAGGGCACCATTGAGGAAGCTTCGTCTTCCAAACGGGCTGATACAGTTTCGTACCTGAACCTGGGCAGTTTATATTAGAGTCTCTGCAAAGAATTGCCTCATCAGGAACTCTTGCATTGGCCATCTCCTCGAGCTCCTCTCGGTTCATCGGCAAGCAGTCGTCATGCCTGCCTAGCCTTTCATTTACACTGGTTCTGCCCCCCAGCCGATCATGTACCAATACCCTCTCTCTGATCGGCTTATCGATGTATTTGCTCCGATTACCATAGCGTGATCTTCTTTCTGTCCGATCGGCTCGATCATAACCATTGCACTCGGGGCAGCAATAGATGAACAAGGGGCAACCGTAGGCAATTTAGTACCTTCTTCCCAGCAGTAGATGAAGAAGGGGCATCTCCAATGATCTTCATGCTGACGCCACTCTTCCTGACGCAACTCCTCCTGCCGTTGCCGATAGCGATCACCTGAAACTCTGTATGGAGCAGGCCTAGGAGGTCTTCTTGAACTGCTGCTTTCTTCTACTACTTCTTTCCCCTTCAAGTTATCGGCAGTTACTTGATGTCTAGGATCTACCGATGCTCTCCTTTTAGCGCTTGCCGATGTCAACACTTTGGTCTTGCTTACGGCATCCACCATGTTTGCAGGGAAAGGATGTTGATCAATCTTCATTGGCTTCTGAGCTTTAGAGTTATTGAACTTGATCCTCCCAGATTCAATGGCCGATTGCAACTGCTGCCTGAATACTTTACAATCATTAGTACTGTGCAAAGTTGCATTATGAAATTTACAGTACCTCATCTTCTTTAGCTCCTCTATCAATGGAATCACATGATTAGGCGACAACTTGATTTGGCCCTCTTGAAACAGCAGATCGAATATTCTATCGGCCTTCGTGATATCAAATGCGAACTTCTCTGGCTCCTTTTGACCAAAAGGATAAGATATTGGCTTCTTACCTTTCACCCACTCAGCCAGGCCGATAGTTGGTTCTTCATCTGAGTCTGATTCCTCTGCTTCTTCTATAAAGGACACCTTCTTGTTCCAGCTCTTCCTAGGTTCTGGAGCTCGAGCACTTTGATCAGAGATCCTCTGCACAATATGGCTAAGACTTTCAAACTCCTGAGAATCGTACTTGTCCCTGAGATGCGGCAACAGACCCTGGAAAGCCAAACCAGCTAACTGGCGATCATCAAGCACTAGGTTGTAGCACCTGTTCTTCATGTCTCGTACCCTTTGCACAAAACTCTCCACCGATTCATCGCTTCGCTGTCTCAATTTCATCAAATCGGTAAGCTTCTTTTCATGGACACCAGCAAAGAAGTACTTATGGAATTGTCTTTCTAGATTGGCCCAGGTAAGAATAGAGTTCGGTGGCAATGAGATAAACCACATGAATACCGATCCAGACAAAGAAGACGAGAATAAACAGACCCTCAGCTCATCCCTGTTAGCAGCTTTTCCACACTGGATGATAAATCGGTTGATGTGCTCCATCGTCGACGTATCATCCTGCCCAGAAAACTTAGTGAAATCTGGCACCTTGTACCGGTTCGGGAAAGGAATTGAGTCATAAGCTGGAGGGTACGGAGTCTGATAAGAGTAAGTATTAATCTTGGGCTGAATCCCAAATTGCTCTTTCATCACTTCCGCGATCTTATCGGTCCAAAACGGATCTTGATCTTGATGATGCACTGGCTGAATCTCTGCTAGAGGTGCTGGCTGATATGCTTCTACGTATCCTTGTGGTACTTGGTTTGGAGGAATCGACATATTCACAGCACTAGTCTGCGGAGCAAAGCGCATCGGCTGTTTTGTCGATGTTTGATCCTGGAAAGCTACCTGTGGACAATACTGCTGAGTCCCCATCGCCTGGTAGCTTGGCTGAGTAGCATGTTGCTGAGCTGATGCTTGCCCTGACCAATTGTGATTATAACTCATCGGCACCTAACTTGCCGATGGCTGATAGCTCGCTGACAATTGATGCTCTTGTATGATTGGATGATAACCAGCATAATTGCCTTGATTTGCAGGTAACCCAGATTGAGATACAAATGGCACTATGGGTTGTTCTACAGTAGAAACCTTCTGTTGCATTGGTAGGGAACTTGCCAATGGATTCGCATAAGACGTTTGCTGCGGAGGCGCGTGGAATCCCATTGACAATGGCTGTATAGTAGGAGGTGTAGTAGAATAATGTGATACCTGGGTCATTGGTCGAACCAAAGTTGCCGATACCATAGGACTCTTTCCTGCTACATCATGCACCTGAGGCAATCCAGAATTGGCAGTAGATGATCCTAGAGGCATCCCGTATCCCCATCAATTAGCAGCAACCTGACTGTGTTGACCTGAAGGACCTGACATTGCCGATGCCGATAGATCTATACCCAATTGAGTGATCTGCCTTTTCTGAGACATTAAATCTGATCTTATCGGCGTGGCTTCAATGTTAGATAATCCTGATAAAGCTGGAGGAGCAGGAGCTTCCATACTCTCAACGGCTGGAATTGCCGATGGAGTACTGACAGATGCCGATCCCGGCTGATGATATGCCGGCCTAACATAACCTGGTACTTGTCCTTCTCTTAATGTTTGCACAACAGCATTGTAAACAGTATTGGACAGCACAGTGGAGTGGTTGATCAAAGCCTGATTCAATGCAGAATTAACCATCTCCTATAATTTACCAGGGTTGGAATCAAAAGTTTCCTGCCGAGGCAACGGCAGATCTTGCTTCTAGATGACTTCTCCGCCCCTATTCATGCTGAAAGACTTCAAGCAAAGCTGCCTGTAGTCCTCCATGGCTTTTTCCATGGCAAGCTTCTGATCTTCCTTAAGATCTGACTCTGATATCTCGATGATGTTCTCTGGATTGATATCAGCAGGATTCTTCATGATAAATCTGTTGAATTGGTCCCACCGAGCGTGCCAAAAGATGTGTTGATGCAAAATTCTATCCACAAACACACCGAGCTAATACCCAAACTCGATATCCGAAGTGTGCCAGTCGATTTGACCTGTTAATCGACAAGGATGATAACTTGAATAAAAACCAAACGAGACGACAGCGATACGCCCGGACATCAAAGCTCAGAATGTATTCGATAACTATTGAACAGATCAGAAGAGACGACAGCGATACGCCCAGAAGTCAAAGCCTGAATCATGCTCGGTAAATGCGGAACTTGCAAGGTCACCGGAGATCAAGTTGATGCAGCCCGTTGATTCTTGAAAGAACTCGTTGAAAAAGAGAAAATACTTGACGAAGTCATCGAAAAGTAAAGTGCTGATAGAAGTAAATTGCGATAAATAGTAGATTTGTTTATTGATGCTTGGATCCCTATTACAATGCCCCCCGCATATATTTATACTCCGTAAATCGAAGAGTCCTAATTTAACACGCAAAGCTCAAATATAGAAGAAATAAACTAATTCCTTATACGAACTCTACCTCCTAAGGAAAGAAATAAAACTCGTATAGGAGTTGGACTCAAACTATACTACGAAAATCATAAGCTCTATGATGCCGATCCTCTGTCCGCTTCTACCGTGATGAAGTTATCTCCTCATCAGTATATTCCTGGCATCGGCAACAACCTCCCAGTCTTCCTGCCATTCTTATCGGCAATAGCTCTTTCCGCCTCATCGGTAACAATCTTCTCGTCCTCTGCCAACCTTATCAGAAACAGCTCTTTGGCTTTATTGGCAATGTACGAGATCAACATGCCCTTCATCGGCAACCACCCATCGGCAGCTCGGAAGCAATGCTGAAGAAAAACCAACCTCTTGCCGATTTAGTTTAGTCTCCCTATCCTTATTGACACGTGCCGAAAAACGGTGTCAACAGATGCATGTGCTACGATCATGGCCCAAAATTAGACATCTGATACAAGAGAGAACCCGATCTTGAGAACTCAAAATAGAATTTGAGTCTGAAACTTTCAACTCATCTCCCTCCGTAGGAATCACCACATTGACCGGATCATCATTATGAACTTGGTCACCCACGGATCTGGCTGCACCATTGCTCACCGGCAATGAACAGGATCGTTCTCCGAAAATTAATTGTTTCTTGGTGGCAGTGGAAGGATGAACTTGAATAGTGAAAGCTCCAAAAGTCAGAGAGATCTGTGGTGAAATTTGTGGTTGGAACTTTACTGTAGGCGGCAACTGAATTAATTTCTTTGCAAAATGAACACGTCTCTGATCTTTATCTTTTTTCTTTGCCTCACGCTTGGAAGATTTTGATAGGACCTTAGTCCATTCTTTCTCTTGCTCGATTTCCCAAGCACTCTTCTCACGCTCCCAATGTGGCGTGCCATTATTCCATAGATGAAAGTAGAGATCAAACATGGGGGTTGTGATACGACGGAGTTTGTAAATCTCAAAACCCACATCATGATTTGCGCTTAAGAATTGAACATGAAAGTCCGATGCACGATCGCCAAGACAAGATTGGAGAGCCAAACCAACTGAATCTTCAGTTAAGCGAAACAAGAACCTTCTGAAAGTCATGAGAAGAAGGAAGGAGCCATCTGGGGTGGGGAAAGGGGGATGTACTGGCGACTTGTGGCGACGACGGATCCTTTCCTGCAATTCCAGACCCAAATCAAAATCCAGGCGGGGCACCAGATCGCTGGAATCCATCGCGCACTGATCAATCGGTGATCAGTTGTTCGCCTCCCTTGCGGCACCACTGCGTCCATTGCCATGTTCCAGGACGCGACGTCCCATGCTCGCATTTCGTGGAACACCTTCCTGGCGTCGGAGAGCCCGCCGTTCTTGGAGCAGATCTTCTATCACGTCGGAGCTGAGGAAGCTGTTTCCGTAGGGCAAGAGTTCTTCTGCGCCGCCGGCGACCGGCCTCCCTGCCAGCGTGCGGCCCCTGGCGTCGCCGGAGACTGGCCTCCTCACCCGCGCGCAGCAAGGTCGCCCTCCACCTAGCGTGACGAGCCAGCTCCCGCGCGTCCTCTATCACGCGCGATGAGGCCGGGGGCGGCGACCGCCTGCACGGCGCAGCTCGACGCTCGCGGCGGCTCCTGCGCTCTTGCCCGTGGTGGCTTCACCGCCAGCGGCGGCTTCCTCATCTCTACGCCCGCTTCTTCCTCAACTCCGACGTGATAGAAGCTCTGCTCCAAGAACGGCGGGCTCTCCGACGCCAGGAAGGTGTTCCACGAAATGCGAGCATGGGACGTCGTGTCCTGGAACATGGCAATGGACGCAGTGGTGCCGCAAGGGAGGTGAACAACTGATCACCGATTGATCAGTGCGCGATGGATTCCAGCGATCTGGTGCCCCGCCTGGATTTCGATCTGGGTCTGGAATTGCAGGAAAGGATCCGTCGTCGCCACAAGTTGCCGGTACATCACCCTTTCCCCACCCCAGATGGCTCCTTCCTTCTTCTCGTGACTTTCAGAAGGTTCTTGTTTCGCTTAACTAAAGATTCAGTTGGTTTGGCTCTCCAATCTTGTCTTGGGGGTCGTGCATCGGACTTTCATGTTCAATTCTTAAGCGCAAATCATTTTCGTCTCTCTTTTGGTCCTGCTGTGCAGTCTTTCCAAAAGATAGCAAGTACTAGTATTCTGGAGGCTGTTGAAAGTCAATGTTGAACTTCCCTTCATGGCAATCGAGGCGACCCATAAATGAATGAATCTTATCTTGCTACCCATTTGGTGCAAGAGTCCATGTGGTGTACTACTGTATTTTATTTTATATCTTCACAAGAAATCGGTACGTTTGTGACCGTGCCAAATCATGATACTTCATTTTCATTAAAAATGAAACATATGCAGTGGACAAGTAGTGCATCCTCTTGTACTTGCATTGTCACGGCACATGTGCGCCGAACTATGTCATCGTTCTAGGGTTGGCCGTGCACAAGAGGAAAAACAGGGCACTTGGCTTTCGGTCTATGCATCTAGGAAGACGCAGGGAATGTGAAATTTCCAATAATTATGCATGTATGGGAGTCGTCATGGCTTAACTCAAGTTTGGCACACAGTAGTCAGATGGCCTGGTACGTACGTGATGTAGATAGTGATATTTTCTTTCAAGTGTAGTGGAGGTACGGTGGTCGGTGGAGTATATATGTATCTTATCTCACTCACCCAACAAAGGTTTGCTTTGCTCACGCATGTGTAATATAATTGCTTTCTGTGGACGGGTCCATTAGTTCTCACCTATTTAGTGTAATTCACAAAAAAGTTATCACCTATTCAGTGTAATTCGTAAAAAAAAGATTATCACCTATTGAAAATTCTCTATACGGAGTTTTAATAACTGGGATCCGATCAGATTGCAGAAAGATCATCGGGATTATTGTCACCGAACATTTCATTGTTGAGTTTAGAAGGTCATGCTTTATAGGGACTGACATTGGTGACCATCATCAATAGGAACATCATCAATAGTTCGATTCCTTACATTTTCTTTGACTCTTCGATCATTATGTGTTGTATTATTTGCTATGGTTTTTGTGCTAATGGTTTTTGTAGAGTTGTCTTAGCTAGTCGTTTATAGTTGTTGTCTTTTACTGTAAACTTCTAGTAGGGTAGTTGTGTTCATGTCAGTGATAACTTGCTAGCTATTTTTTTTTTCAATTTAATTGGGCTCGGCTCGACCTTATATTGAATAAATTCTAATATCTTTAATAAATGCTAGCACAACAAAGGATTGTTGCATTGTGAGCTAACAAAGATAGAAGATAAGCCACCCATATGCAAACTGTCACATGCACAAGCTTAGACGGCCATAAGTGACTAGTGTGACATCAATGGTTTTTCCGCTTCATACAAATGAGAAGGACGAAATGGGAAGGACAGACCGGATAATAATAAAAAATTAGTTAAGAGAGAGAATGTAGGAGACAATGAGATATGAAAATACAGTATTAAGCATGCCGGCATAAATATATCAGTTTCTAAAACTCTAGCAAATTTCCCGTTTGATTTTTTTATTACAAAGAAAATTCCAATGTCCTCGTGGCGCTATTTTTTTGGGTCATAACAATAGGCACCCGGACAAGACGCCGCGGTTATATAAGCAACCACCCGCTCCGTCGTTCCTAGCTTCCCGCCATACATCAACAAACCAAAACAGAGCATCGTCGTTCCTTCCACCACTGCACACGTACCCCCTGCCCTGATCTTCGTCTCTCATCATCTCCCCCTTCCCCGGCGTGCCATGACGACGATGACGCGCCCTTGCGCCGCCGTGCCCGCGTTCCTGCTACTCCTCCTCCTCTCCTCCGCCGCGGTGTCCCTGGCCAAGACCGCCGGCAGCAGGGAGAGCAAGAACGGCGGCCAGCAGGCGGCGGGCACGAGCGTGTACGTGGTGATGGTGAAGGCCCCCGCCCAGGGCGTCAACGACAAGGCATACCAGATGCGCATCCTCGCCACCGCGCTCGGCAGGTACGCATGCCATGCCCATGGCATGGCACCAGCAGCTAGCGTTCCTTTGGTGCTTTGATTGATTGGAGAATCTGATTTCTCTGTCGTTGCCATCGAATGAATTGCTAGCGAGGAGAAAGCCAAGGCGGCGCTCATCTACAGCTACAAGGCCGCCGCCAGCGGGTTCGCCGCCAAGCTCACGCCGGCGCAGGTCGCCGTGTTGAAGAGTGAGCTCCGATCCATTTACCAATTTCCCGGTGCTCTTTACTTTCTTTTTTTACCCTTGTGCCTGATGTCTTGTGCAAATTCATGGCGACGACCCTGGGCCGCTGCGAGCCTCGGTTAGCGTGCAACAGAATCTTCGTCTGATGGTTGCATTTAGGCCTGGTTTAGTTTACTCCAAAAGTTACAATTTTTTCACTCTCTCTCCATCACATCAATTTTTAGCTGCTTGCATGGAGCATTAAATATAGGTAAAAAAAACTAATTACACAGTTTAGTTCAAAATCACGAGATGAATCTTTTAAGCCTAGTTGGTCCACGATCGGACAGTATTTGTCAAATAAGACGAAAGTGGTACTATTCATCGGGTTCAAAAAATACCACAATCTAAACACCCCCTTATTCTCATTTTCTCTTGTTACAGTAATCACCTTAACGTTAATTTAATTATAATAATCCCCCACATGGTGTTGACATGATCGATGGTGTCATGTCATGCATGGTTTGCAATTAACTTAGTGTAAAGGTGACAAAAATTAAAATTTTTATGTCCAGTTAACAGATTTTTAGTCAAAAGAGGAGTATGGGGGAATCCTCTTGGCAATTCCGAGGTCAATGCAACGCGTGCTTCTTCAGTAGTTTTCAACTTTGCTGAGCATGTATATCTACGCTTCTTCATCAGTATAGTAGTGTAAAACATTGTCAACATATGCGGTCCCGTAGGTTTAACTTTGAAGATTGTCAACTTTTCACTTAGCAGTAAAGTGAAAATCTTCCTTGACGGTTTCTGTTTTCCTTTGCGCCTTTTCTTGCATTGTCACACAAAGAAGACAAGCTTTTACTATCACTTGTTTTACTATTACTTTCTGTTCCCAACTCCGCAAGTCTGTCAAAGTGAAAAGGTAAAGAAGAGGACCACCACCATGCTGTCCATGCAAACAAAAGAATTGACAAACATTATCCTGATTCCCTCGGTGCTTGAACATGATATTAATGACCTCATCACCTTATTTGGAATGCTATTTTTTTATTGGTTCCTGCAAAACTCAAACCATTTCTTTTGTTTTTTCCGCGAGATTCATGTGATTAAATTTAACAGTTTGCAAACAGGGCCTGGACATTGGAAATGTGTACTAACTTGTGCTTGTTTCTTGGGCAGAGCATCCTGCCGTTCTGCAGGCGCTGCCTGACGTGAAGTACACCCTTCAGGACAACCACCACCTCAATTGATGAACTGAGTGCTTTCAGACCTTCGTCAGCAAGATACATACATAGCAGCAAGATACATACACAGCTCAGCACTGCCATCTTCCCCGTGTATTACTATCTCGTAATTATGCGCATATGTTAGCAAGTGTGTGCACACCTACTCTAGGTGTCTAACAGTAGAACAAGTTACACGATCAGAATTTATATCTCCAAGTATACAGCATATGTGTACTAGCAGTGAGAACAATTTAGTCTCTTCATAAATATTGAATGGTGATGATGTACCTGTAGTTCCAAGCATCAAAATGCCCTGCATACATATACATACATATATACACCAACTGGATGGCAGGAGGTATGTATATAATTTGTTCCAGACGAAAAACCAACCAAAATAATTTATTTACTCGTGTGAGATGAGATGAGATGTACATGTACAACGTATAGACGGCGTATTACCCAACCTGCCGTACGTTCTTGTTTGATACCACCTGGCGTGGATGCACCAGAGGACTGCACGTGATGGGAGTTAGAGTAGAAGATTTCAGAACATGCGTGTGCCAAACCAACCCAACCAAATTGCACATTTCAGGCTCGCAAACGTGCCCTTCTGTTTCCCGTTTTCGGAAACAATGTACTACCTTGAGCAGTGTTTATGAGCACAGATTTTAGGCTCTGTGTCGATTGTAGTTATAGTTAGGCCTTGTTTAGTTCTTCGATTCAAGGCCAAATTTTACTGTGCAAAAAAAAAATCTCGTCACATCAAAATACCGCACATGTATGGAGTACTAAATATAGATAAAATAAAAACTAATTGCACAGTTTGGTTGTACTTTGCGAGACGAACATTTCTAGTCTAATTAGTTAATGTTTTAATAATTTTTTATCAAATATAAACAAAATGCTGCAGCGCTACAGTGCCAGAACACCAACTTTGCGTACCCCAAATTGGAGAACTAAACAAGGCCCTAGCCGCAAACTTGCCGCACTGCAACTGCGGGCATGCCACATTTCTGTTTAGTTGCTGCCTGCGCAACAGATCCGTGTAGAGTTGGTTAGCTGCATACTATATACATCATTACACTGCCTGAAAGTAGAGGTTATGAATTCCACATGGACCACATGGACAAGCTTTGCAACGGAATGATGATTCAGTGCGTACTGCTGATCGAAGCATGGCATCAGTGTTGGACCGTGAAGCCAATAACGTGCGGATTCAAACCATGCTTCAGTTGCTCACCTTCAGCATTCGTCACAAATGTCACATTGTACGTATTACATTAGACAAGCATTACATTTGTGTGCGCATTTCGTAATCAATCGGGACCTCACCAGCATGCATGGTTAATTTAGTAATACAAGGGAACAAGTGCTGGCCGGGTTTTTTTTTTTATTTTAATCTAATCTGGCCCTGCATAATTAAGCTTCGGTTGAACCGTCCCACTACACATCCTGCTGCTGCAAGCAGGCTGCACCGGCCAACTGCGACGGCGAGAGAAGTGGCCATTGTCGTTATGCTTTGCCTGAACTGCTCTCTTCTCGTCACGCCATCTTGTTTTCGCTGATGTTTGTGGCGAGATGTACATGTAGTGAGGGAAGAGGGATAAGTCATGTTGTTTTTTCTCATCTTTTAGACAGATGATGAGCAGGCCGGGTTTTTAAAACGCGATCCAGTAGCCGTCTTTGCTCCTTTCGGCACGCAGCAGCATAGGCTTTGAGGGCATCGTCATCTGTACGGAAAAGAGTCTTTACTGGAATTAAAAGAAAGGATAAGAATGCATAGGCTGCTTCTTTGTTTAATCTCTGCTGTTGCTCTACGTGCTTGCGTCGCTGACTCTCGCTCTGTGACGTCCTGCTAAAACAAAGGGGTGGAAAGCCAACTGTGCTATGCCAGAATTCTAGAAACTAATTTCACAAAATATATACTTTGATTCAAGGCATGTTTAGATGAGATATGTGTTAGTTACTATTTGTCCTAAGAATTAGCTCAAATTTTCTAAGGTTGGCTAGCGAGTTGCTTAGCAACTAGTTGAAAACTTGATAAAACATTAGAGCTTGTACACATATAAATGTGTGTTATTCGTATTGCAAAGAGCAACCACAAAGTGAGGGGAGGATGGAGAGGTTTATAAATATAGTACCCCAAAAGTAGCCATTATTGCACTCATATGTGTAAATATTGGATATTGGCTCATACTGGACTCTGGACATCTAGTTCTAAAGTAAAATGAGCATGAAAATGTTTTTAAAACCGAACCCTAGTATCATTGGCGGTTCGGTTCTAGAGATATGTGTGTGTACTCATTTGACTTGAGGATTAGACATCTGTTATTAGACAGAAATAATGACTAATTTTAGGGAAGAACACTATAAGAGACGGGTGACTATGAGGATAGAAATACGGAAAGAATGGATGTGATGGGAGATAGAACCTTCCTAAAATAATATTTTTTTAGTAACACCTATATAAAATTACATGCCTTTTGGAATAATATAGGTTAGACCTTAAAAGTTGCATTTTTCTTCATATGGAGTAGGGGTTGGAGGTCAGTGGAGGCGAAATTGGACATTGGCACCATCTCTTATTATTCCAAAAGGCAACTATGTGTAACATATTGATTGGACCTTCAATATTATTCCAAAAATTGAAAAACATTTGAGCCACTATGTCCCTAAACTCTAAACCCTGCGCGACATTGGCAACTATTGTGTTAACATATTGATTGGACCTTCAATTTTTTCACAAGGTCCCGCAGGCCCATCAATATGAAGTGCAACTATGTGTACTATCCAATGGTGTCAGGCCATTAAATAGAGTCCACAAGTGATGTAAACAAGCATAGTTTTTTGCAGTTGCAGCCCAAAGATCTCCACAACATTGCAGCATTGGCCTAACTAGTTCTCACAAAAGAAAAATGTTAACACAATGATCACGAATAGACAATTCGCCCCC
>CM041630.1:25303355-25344684 GCA_023333625.1 Bothriochloa decipiens
CCCCCCCCCCCCCCCCCCCCCCGCATTTGAGCCACGCTCCTATATGACTACAACTAGGGATGAAAAATGATCCAAATATCTTTCGACCATATTAGAGACCAAATCCGTTTAGAGAGGTTTTAATCTGTGTGAATTTAACTCTACAGGGGTGCGCGGCATGGCAGTGTGGGCGACATGGGGCTAGCGGAGGTTGCTGGAGGTCACGCGTGGCGTGGTTGATGTGGGGCCAGCTCGACAGGGGTGAGGACATTGGTGGGCTAGGTGATCTAGGCCTTCTTCTGTTCCGGACCCTTTTCTCCCCGTCATTTGCCTTACCCCTTCCTCGGGTCGTGGTTTTCGTGGTGGAGCTGGTTGGATTTCTCGTCGCTGGCTGGCTTTGCTGGTTTCAGCGGGGGAGGTCTCTTCGACGGGCTTCACCCGACGCTTTTCCTGGCCGACGTCTTGGCGGTGGCTAGGCGGGCTGCCGATCCATCACTGTTGGTCTCCGATGGCGACGGTGTTGGATGTTCTTGAGATCGGGGTGAAAGCTTGGACGACGACGTATGTGGATGTCGTTCCCTTCTTGGAGGCGCCCTTTCCTATCTCCCCTTCTCCCGTCTTGGATGATGCGGGTGAAAACCTTCTCATGGCGGGCTACCTTGTCGGCGTTTTTAGCGTCGTTTACTCCTTGGAGGCTTTGCTAGGCTTTTTGGTTCTGCAGTTACTCCTTTTCCTTCTGGGCTGTTTGGCGTCACTCGGCTCCTCGTCGTTGTTCTTTTTCTTCGGTCCTTGTGAGTTGTTTAGTTGGACCAAGTTAGAACAAAGTAGCAGAGTAGGCGTGAGTTGTGTGGTCTAGTTGATGTAGCAAAGTGGAGTGGAAGTGGAGTGGGATGAGTTGATGTAGCAAAGTTTTATGGTTTTTTCCCCAGTTTCTATTACAAAACTGAGTGGGCACTTGTTTTTTTCTTTTTTCGTCTAATATAAGTCATGACAAAATTTTTATCATCCTTTCTAAATGAAAAGAATTTAACTCTCTCTAGATATTCAATCTGTATTAGAATACTCAAATCATATATCTATGGTATCGATATCTAGTCGTATTCTGCCTGGCATCGTTGATATTAGCCTTATTTGTATCTGAATTCAGACAAAACTATAAAAGCAAATGTAATTATTGTTTTCATCATTAACTAAATCAAATTTCATGTAACCAGTAACCGTTTAAAAAAGGGGGACGTCGGTGCTCGATGGATCAATGACCGACGGTGCTGACCGCCGTCTGACGTGTCGCACTGGTGGGGCCGGGCGGCCGGTGGTGCCGTGCCGTGTCCTGCCGACTGCCGGCGCCGGGCCTAACTTGTTCCACGCCACGCGTGCGGCGTGTGCCATCAACTAAGCTTGAATGAAACTTCTTCCCTTCCCTTTCCCTTTCCCTCCTCCCTCCCGCCGTCCGCCCGCTCTCGCTCCCTCCCCGCCACCGTCACCTCCCTCCGGCCACCACCTCGCGCGGGGGACAACCGTGAGGTGACGGCGAGGCGGCCGCGGGGCGATGCTGGCGTGGAAGGAGAAGGTGGCGGACCGCCTCGCCCGCCTCCTCGCCGACTCCCCTGTCCCCCCCTCGTCCCCGGCGCAGGCCGCCGCCGTCGCGCCACCGGAGGTGAGATGAGATCTGCCTCCCTCTTCCCGGACCTCCCGCGCTGCTCGCATTAGCATTAGCATTAGCATTAGCATTAGCATTAGCATTAGCATTAGCATTAGCATTGTGTCGGTGTCTGTCGGTTCGGTGGTGGTTGGTACATGGGGACTTTGGGATCCCGCCGGAAGGTGGTGGGTGGGATCTTGGAGATTTTCGAGATCGTGGGTGGGATCTTGGAGATGAGACGTGGAGTCGAATTTCATTCATTCATGGCCAAAGGATCGGTTTTTTTTTTTCCTTCCTCTACGATTCGCGTAATGGTTTCGTATGACGGAGCTCGGTCGGTACGTGTTGTTTGGGTGGCCTTGTTAGATTTGGATTTGGAATTGGGTTTCCTGGACGGAACGAGACACTCGAGTGGCGTCCTCGCCTCCTGGGATAAGCTAAGCATTGGTTTTTGTCCGGTTCAGGGTCTATTTCGATGGATTGCTGCAGCCTTCCCATCCTGCGGGTGCCTAATCCTGGTCCTGTGGGCAGTCCACAACTGCGCATGTAGGCTTCCGCATGGCTAGGAGGTTGCATTGTCATGCATTAGAGTCTTAGAGATGTGGTTTAGCTGCCACCGCTGCCTACGTGCCTGCACAAATTTGGATGTGCATTTTGCGAAACATTGCTAACACAGCGGTGGTGAGGAGATAATGCCTTCCGTTTCACACCTAATCTCTTTTACTATTAGAAATGCATTGATGTGCATTTGACATTGTCTTCTCTTTGTTTTGATTATTGATATAATTTACCATGCAGGGTAACCGTGTTGAAATTAGACTTACTAATCCATGTATATGGCCTCGCACTTCTGATCCAGTTGATAGAATTCTTCCATGTGCCTAATCCGGGTCCTGTCAGTAGTGGGCAACTGTGCATGTAGGCTTCTGCGGGGCTAGGAGGTTGCATTGTCATGCATTAGAGATGTGGCTTAGCTGCCACCACCACCTGCATACCTGCACAGATTTGGATGTGGATTTGCAAAGTATTGCTAACACTGCGCTGTGGAGATAGTGCTTTCCGTTCACACCAATCTCTTTTACTATTGGAATTGTATTGATGTGCATTTCCATTGTCTTATCTTTGTTTTGATTATTGATATATAATATAATTCAACATGCAGGGTAGCCATGTTGAAATTAGACTTACTAATCCATGTATGCCAGTAGATAGAATTCTTAGCAGGGTTACCTAAGATGTTGCACTTGATGAATTTTGTATCGTTAAATCATCTGAATTAGTCAGAATGAAGTGCCATGTCCAGTGACGGAACATATGGACCATGTATTCGTCTGAATCAGTCACTTGAAATTTAAATGTATATCCATAAAGAACCTAAGTTTTCTTCAATATATACAAAACTCACCATATTGGCTGCTCACTTCATTTCCTCGATGCATCATCTGTCACTTCAGATCCTCTTTGACAAATTAGAGTACATTTGTTAGTCTACACTTCTCTGAGTTACATATGCAGATGTGCTTCACAAAACTTACACAACACATGGCTAGAGTACCTTTTCTCTTGTTGAGTCATCCAGATAAATCTTTTCAAATTGCTGTGTCCAGTGAGAGAACATCTACCCATAATCCCAGAATCAGGACCTTCAAACTTCAATTGTATATTTGTATTTTAACGCCTGAAATGTTTCTTTGACAATATTGCACATGGCTGTTAAATATACAAAGCTCACAACGTTGGCGATCCATGCTGATATCTCGTTTTTGTTTCCTTGATGCATTACTTAACTGTCGGTGTTTCGACCCCGGGGGTCAACGCCAACGAGTAAATTCGTAATTGCGTGCTCCCTTAATCCGGTGGGTGATGCAAGAAGGACACAACGATTTATCCTGGTTCGGGCAAAGAAGGCCCTACGTCCAGCGGGGGGAGGGGGGGGGGGGAGATAGTTCGTGTTATCTTGCACCGAAGTGCTAGTACAGGGGTGAATACAAGCGGGTGTGAGAAGCGTGAGCTAGAGCTTGAGCGTCTCGGGCGCTTAGCTCTCTACTTCACACTGTCTCACGGCGTAGTTCTGTGATCTAAAGCCTTAGCGTATGATGCTTTCGGATCTCGGATCCTCTGTCCCAAGCCCTGGCGCCTCCTTTTATAGGCGAAGGAGAGGCACAGGAGTACATATTTTTAGTGCTAACGTGGTCGGTGACGTATGACGCCGATGCCGATCATGTCGGTGTCGCTGTAGAGGTGTACGTCGGCATGGGAGGCCCTGCAACCGTCGCGTCGGGAGTTGTTGAAGTGTTGACCGGAGTTATTGAAGTCCCGCTCGAGGGTCGTCGTGACAGAGCCGAGGGGCGACGGTCGAGGCCTCAGGTCGAGTCGAGGGGGTCGAGTCGAGGGGGTCGAGGCCCTTCGGATAAGGCTGAATCCCGGGAGATGTGGGGAATGTGTTGACTTTCGAGCCTCGAGGAGGTGCCGGACGGGACACAGTGCTTGGTATGGCGTAACAGTGAGGTACGATCTGCGGGATTCTGGGGTATGGGCGGCAAAAGCAGGATTCGACTGCCATACTCGCAACTGTTGCTGTAACTGTGACCATACGGTTAGGCGGGAGCAGGTAAAATGCATTGAATGCGCCTGGATCCGTACGGGGGGTAGGTAGTCGAGGGTATATTGTGCTCGAGGGCTGCCTATTCGCACGGGCGAAGTTCCGTCCTCGAGGGCGGGCTTGTTCGCTCGAGCGAAGTTTCGTCCTCGAGGGGTCCCCGAGTTGTACCCTCGAGCGTACAGTCTCGGTCCGCGTGGTAGCCCGTCGAGCAGGCTGTGGCTTTGGGCTGTCGACGCCTGTTCGTGGGGCGGCCCAATATGCCTTAGCCTGTGGGCTTTCGAGCGATAGTGAGGGATGTCGTTGGAGGGTTTGCGTTGCTGACTTCGGGATTAGTCTGATTAATCGAGGGTTTGGGGTACCCCTTTTCCAGGTACCCGACATTAACTGTCCAGATCAAGTCCGTTTTACAAATTGAAGTACATTTTTACTCTACCCTTCAATTAGTGTACTTGCTGCTTCATAAAGTTTATACATGGGCAGAGTACCTCCTCTATGGATACGAATGGGAGGAAGTTAGTGTTGTGTGCCCCTATGTTTACACCATCCTTGAACAATAAAAACTAATACATTTTCTGAGGAAAGGAAACCGGGAAACCAAAAAAAATCCTATTTATGCTATTTGAATTAGTCAAATTACCATTTCTCAGCAGTTATGTGTAGAACATTGCATTTTCCGTACTAAATCAAATGATTTGTCAATCCGAAATACCATTCAGCCTTGATTCAACAATAATCAGTGAGGGCCAGATTCTACTTTCTTGCTGTTTCGATATTTGTGGATGGACCAGGCTTAACCTGAAAGTGTAGGTTACGGGGTTCATTTGTTACTTAGATATTTAGTTTACGGATGTTGCTAAATTCTTCATTAACTACTGGTCTGTAATCTGTTATATTTTATAGCACATCTTTTGTTTTGTGCTTTTTGGATGGTATTGTATAGTAACCTGTAATTTTTTCAGGCAAAATCTTTCCCAGCAGAACCTTTTATTCCTCCCAAGACATCATCATTATCTTCGTATGTATTTTCCTTTCTACCAACCTCAAACTCGGGGCATGAGCAGAATTCGCCTTCGCCTTGTTCTGAGACTTTGAGACCATTGCCTCCTGAATCACTTCCTAAGAAATGGAGAGGGAGTAATTTAACATGGAAAGATCCTCCCCTGGAATTAAGTGAGGAGTCTGGGTCTGAAAGTGAGAGAGATGAAAGGAATGGGAATTTTGGTAATGAGCAGGTCCTTCAGTCATACAGGTCCATAAATAACTCAAATGGAAATGAGGAAGCATCAACTTCAGATTGTGCGGGCACTCTTCGTTATCTGACTGAAAAGTCTATGTTTGTGTCTCCAAAACTATTTGCATTCTTTCAATCTTCTCTCCCGGGGACCTTGAAGGGGTGCCACTGGGTATTGCTATATAGGTAAAGTATTAGTCACACGGTCACTCTTTCATCTTTTTTTTTCTGTGAAAATACCCTGTTTAATGTTTATCTGCGTACTTTTAATTCTTTCTTGTTTTTTAACAACTGAAGTGCAGCACCTGGAAGCATGGGATATCTCTAAGAACACTTCTTCGTAGAAGTGACAATATTCAGGGTCCATGCCTATTGGTATGTCCGACTATCTTCTTGCACTTACAATTTTTGTGTTGACACGATCAGACTTGTGACATACTTCAGGGTGAAATTCATGTTCCTTTTTCTAGAGATTGGCCATTGTTTTGAATATTTCCCCCTCTTTATTTGATTAGATTGTTGGAGATATGCAAGGGGCTGTGTTTGGTGGTTTATTGAACAGTCCTCTGCGGCCTACAGAGAAAAGGAAATATCAGGTAAGCCATAGATAAATCTACCCTTACCCTTATTTCTAGAGATAAGTCTCCTCTCACATTTTACTGTGCATTAACAGTACCTGCTGTTTCTCCCTCACAAAGTACTGTACATTAACAGTAACCCTATACTGTCCATCCGATCTTCTGGTCTCCCCTTCAGCCACCGTCCACGACTCTTGCCTTCTGGAAAGACCGATGCAGGAAAGAAACAATAGCTCTTCGTGGCCCTCTTCAGTCTTCGCTCGCGGCCTGTCCTCTACCACTCTCGGAATTCACCTCCGCCTCCGCACCTACACGCCGACGCTTCGCACGCCCACCGCTTACGCCGCTCGCAGGCCGCGCCGCCGCGCTGTGCTTCCTCCTTGCTGCTGCAGCCTTTGCCTCCGTCATCTCTCCCTTGTGAGGCAATCGAACCCGTCCTTGGTCGCCTCCTGCGCCGCGCTGACTCTGGTCACCGTCATATGTCATATCAGCACGACCCGGCATGACCCTCTGTTGCGCCTGAGTCAGCCCCAAGGCCACGCTGGCACCTTGTGCTGGCCTGCCGCGTCACGACTGCCGCCAGGCCACCTGGGCCGGTCGTGGGTCTCCGGCTGGCACAATGAAGGCCGCGCGAGCGTACATCTCTCCAGGCTGCGTGCACGAAATTGGACCTCCGAGCTAGCGTCAAGTCAATGCTACGTAAACTGTCTTTTCCTCTCTTGCGGTTCAGTCTCCTACCATAGATGGGATGGTTCTGTGCACCGTCAATGCCCTATCTGCTGCTTCATTTGCTCTCTGGATTATGTGCCCTACAATTGTTCGACTAAATGCCCAAAAGGCGTCTGATTATGTACTTCTACCTTAATAACAGGTGTTTATTTGCGGCCTGAATTCAACTGGAATGCATGTCTGAACTGATTACATACACCTTTTTATGATCCATCTACATTCTGGCATACCGTTCACTATATCTTCCAATGATATCACCTGAAAATTTTGTGAAGCCTTTTGATTTAGGTTTGCTAATTTCAGTGCAACTGCTTTATCTTATCATATAATGTCCATCTCCTCTTTCTATTTTATGTATTTCTATTTCAGATACCATCCTTCCACAAATTTTTTTTTAATTCCCTATGCTAAAAAATCATCTCCATCCCCACGGTAGTTGCATATTATACTTATGCATAATAAGTACAGGTCATGCTGCATGTGCATGAAAATTGCTATTTTCCCCTGCGTTATAGTAAGATAATTATCATTCCATTCCTTATTGACCAGGGAACAAACCAGACGTTTGTGTTCACAACGATACATGATGAACCTAGACTTTTCAGACCAACAGGTAAGTAAAATTTATACAAGTGTTCACAACGATATTTGGTGACCTAGGCTTTTCTGACCAATGTATGAATGAGTATCTTGAAAATATGTTGAATTGTTTCACAAGTCAGCAGCTATTTGCCGTTATCTCTGTTAAAATTAATTTTAACCTAGACTGTCCTTAAATATTATCAATTATTTTGAGCCACTAGTTAGTGGGGCATGAAGATTAGTGCTTGGTTCCAGGGGTGGTCCCAGGTCGGATATCCTACCTTGTCCTAGCATTTGGTTCGGAGTCAACAAGGGGTAGAGTCATCCTTAGTGAGAATATTCTTTGAAGATCTGGGGCAACCTAATCCCTAAAATTTCAAAGGATTTGTTGTGACAGAACCGACCAATTTATTAGAGCACAAGCACATAATTCGCCCTTAGGACGGCAAACTACATGATTGAGACCTAATAAACCCGGTAGTCATACCGAAATCTCGAAGGATTTCAAACTTTTTCGACACGACCAAGATCGTAATAGTTTAGCGTTCACCATTTACAACGTACATAGTTCGCACATAATTTAAAACATCGGAGTTCGAAATAAAGTTATTACAACCAAGTTCAAATTCGAAATGAAGCAGAAGCGGTTTAGTTCAAATCCACACACACACTCAGTTCAAATACAGTACCAGGTTCTTGATCACATCCAACAAAAGCATTAAGTAGAGAGGAGCAACCATGCCCAAGGTCTAGTCATCTCCCAAGGCGGGATAGAAGCAGTTCTGACAATAGCCATAAAACATCTCACCGTCTGAAAAAACATGGGAAATAAAACCCTGAGTACGAGAATGTACTCAGCTAGACTTACCCGTCATAAACTAAAATAAATTGACTCCAAGGAGTATGCAAGGCTGGATAAGTAGGATAGCTGACTCATTTAATTGCGGAAAAGCTTGCATTAAGAAACAATTAATAAGAACCTTCTAGCAATGTATTTTAATCTGATTAACCTTATCATGCTACATTAGCACCTGTATTAAACAAGCATGGTAATAATTATTCAACAAGAAAGTAACCAATTCCGGTTGAGTATCTTTCAATATCAGCAGCTCAACCATCTCATCTCTTGTTCAAGTTCTTACTACGATGCCGCTGCTCAAGTCAAGTGTTCACTGTCCAGGAACGATGGCGATTATAATCGATTACTAACCAGCTGGCGGGTATTCCTCACACAAACCACACTCACCAGCCACGGTGAGCTACAGATCACCGACATTCAATTCGGGAAAAGCGCGGGATCAACAGGTACCATCGTATCCAGGAACCGTCCGGCTGCCTTATTCAGGGCGACCCTGACCTCGGACTTACTCTCCGCGTAATCTGTGGTCCCCCATCTTCACCAATACGATGCGTACAACAGGTCGACTCCCGGCCCAAACCAAAATTAGGCTTCGCGGTCGGAACGACTTATCCTTCCAGCTAAATGTGAGGCATAAATTCAATATGACTTGAGGACGTACAACAGACGGGGTCCTAGTTCTACACAGACGGGATAACCACACCGAACCTCCAGTTCAGTCTCAACACCAATCCCGTCCGGTCTCGATTTATTATCTCCACATGGTTATCCAAGATAGCAATGTATTCAACCATTCCAAGTCACCACCTATAACTCGCGGATGACAGGAAATCACCCGACTTCTACCGATCTAGTTAAAGCAGGGCTAAGCAAATAATCGTACCTGAACCTAACAGGGTTGAAGTATAAACAGTGGCAAGAAATATAAGTAATGCAGCAACGGTATAAAACAACGCCTATAACTTAATGCATCAAACAAGTAAAGGACTCAAGTTAAATATTTTTGCAAACCACAGGGAGAATGCTCCGGGGCTTGCCTTTCAGGAAAGAGCTGGGCTAGTGGTCAGGACACTCTGGAAGATCAACTTTGGGATCCTCTTCTGCTGCTACTTCCCGCACCAACGCTTCCTGCTGGCCTTCCTCTCCTTGTGCTCCGGGAACTACCGTTTCGAGCTCTGACGATCCTGTATGATACATAGTGCGTATGAATACCATGGATACATAGAAATACAATGCTGATGCTGATGGTAAATGAATGCTCAGCTAAGATGAATGATATGATATTTGAAAATATGTATGATAAGCACATGTCATCTGCATTCTCTTCTACCGACAACACTCCAAACAAGCCTCGCATTACAATTTACTCGCACACTATAAGGAATTATAAACAACCATTGTTTCGCACACTACACTCTACTGAACCAAAACCAATAGCAGATCACACATATCACAAATAGCATAAAAAACATTTTTACACACATGAAATGATAACTTTAAAGCGTTATTTATAATTAAAAGAAATCAGGGTATAACTACAACATGACTTTAGACTACTCAAAAAATTCTGTAAAAATTACAGGAGCTTAATCATGTCTAATAAAGACTACCATAAAAATTTTAGATCAAAACACTAAGTAATTTATCCTACACAAAAATGACAAGTCAGCACAAATCACTGGACATAAAATACTTTGTACATAAAAGTATGTCAAACAACAGATCTCAGAACATCATTAGCTCTAGATTGATATAAAAACACTCTCCAAAAAGTTTCATGCACAAATTCCTTATATATTATTTATTATGAATTATTTATCACCTAATGGAAATAGGCACCATAACTAGACAGAGCAAACTTTCCACATGACATAACCTCATAACATTTTTCACAGATAGAGCATGACATAAGAAGACTAACAAACTTGGTCTCACATTTTTCTGAGCAACAGAGAATTACTTATGCATTTTCTAAGATAAAAGCAATTAATAGAGATAAATAAATCTATACAGAAAAGTATAACAAATTTCATGCATAGAGCTTCTCATAAGAAAAATACTGCAAGTTGAACCAACTCATTTGGATGAAAAATGAAGAAGTTATGGATTTTCAAAGTTTTAACAAAAATCTGGAATCAGATTTCTTAAAAGAAAAAGGAAAATACTTTTGCTCCGGAGACCCTGAGGTTAACAGAAAGCCACTAAGCCCGATAAAGAAGTTTCCTGAGTCTGGTAGTTATGCACGAAGCACCTTGACTTTGTTTGAATTCAAGGACAAGGTCCTTGCACCGGGGAAGAGGCAACCCGACGGCGTCGGCGCGGCGTCGCCGGCCGTTGCCGCGGCTCCTCGACCAAATCGACTCGAGGGACAGCTAGAGCGGTTCAGGCGAGTTGATTGAGGGTGCTATTACGGGCGGAGCAAGGCCGAGGCGGCTTCGGCCAAGTGCGCGGGCGGACGGCGGCTTCCCGTCGGCGGCGCAGCCGAAATTCCGGCGAGAACCGACCCGCATTGGCTCCATTAGCTAGGGCTACAGCTGCTACTCGATGAGGTGCACCTAATGCTGGAGGAAGGGAAAAGAAATGTCGGCCGAATCGACCGGGACATGGCGGCGGCGGTCACCGGCTCGCCGGCCGCGGGGAAGAAGCTCGCGATTGGGGGTCTTACCCTCGGCGAGGACAGCTGATAGGGGGCGCACGAGCACGAGCAAGACGAGGCGAGTCTGGTGGCGTGCTCGGAGAAGAAAATGAGCGGCGGAGGTGGCTCGGCGACGGCGGCGCAGTCGGCGGCGGCGACGGCGGGCTCGCGGAGCCGGGAAAAGAGGCAGGGAGCGAGGGAACTGAGAGGGGGAACAGAAAGGAGGGAGCGGCCGCGGTCGCTTTAACGCGGTCGGGAGGGTTGCTGCCGCCCCGGACCGCCGGTGGACACGCGCCACGCGGACCGCGCGGGCTGGGCGACATGGGCGGTGGCCGGCCATTTCCCTGACGGCTTTGACCAACCGTCACCGAAAAGCTATTTCCATGATCTCTAACACAAACTTTTCTGTCCTATAACTCCCAAACCAAGCCGAATTAGCCAAAACTTATATTGAAGAAAATGTAGCTCTAGAAGAGTAGAACATTTCATCTATACGAAGTTTGGCCAGATTCTGCATAGATTTTGAAATACAAAAATCCAAAGAAAATACCCCTTAAAATTCCCTAAAATGGAAATACAGCCCCCAAACCTGCCTTTTTCAACATTTTGGAACATCCTCCAAGTATTTTCATGAAAAGTGGTAATTACAATTTTTGTTCCTTATGAAATTCTCTACAAACTTTATTTAGGGTGCACACACATGCAAGCACTCTAGCTACCACTTTCAAACCAGTCAAACAAAACCACTTTCATGGTCCACCTTGGTCAACCATGACAACAAAGCTTAATTAACCAAAACCATGAACATAAACCTAGGTTCATTTGGTGTCCTAATCATGTCTAGGTTACCTTAGAGGTCAGCAAACACCAAACACTCATACCACTTATTCAATTTATGTGAAAGGCAAGTATAATTTGAATAATCAAGCATGATACATGGAATGACAATCAATCTTTTTATCAATGCTATGCATAATGATGCTTATGCTTAAGAATGCAAGTGATTATGCATGCTTAACACCAGAGTGTTACATTTGTTCGGTCTACCTGGGACACAGGCTTCTTCCCACGTATGGCGCAGCGCAGGCAAAGCGGGAGAAGAGAAGAGGAGATGCTGGTCAGCGAGGTTCGGGTGCCGTCATGTGTTGTACGGGTGAGCTCTGCCCCAGGCCCCACCGCAAGCTGTCTGTGTTCATGCAGGAGAGCTCCACACCCTAGTCCTGCTGCCCAGGCTCTGACCTGGCCCTGCCGTGGGCGCGAACCACTTGTGTGGAGGTGCAGGGGGCGCAGTGTGGAGGCATGGGAGGACGGCAAGGCTGTTTAGGGAGATTGGGAGGATGGCGAGGTCGGTGAGGTCACTGGCTGGAAGCGCCTGATATGTGTATGAAAGGAAGATGGAAGAGGAAGAAGAAAGGGGGGAAAAAATGAAAAGAGACTGATGAGTGGCCCCCATGTCTAGTGTGTGATCCCAGTTTTGGTTTCTCCAAACCAAATAAAAAATGGGACAGTCTCATCCTCCGTCAATGAAACACGAAACGGGATCATCCCATCTCTAGAAACTGAGACGCGACCATCCCATCTCTGGCTGTCTCTCAACCAAACAGAACTTTAAATGCATGCTAACATGGCCTTCAAGATAATGAGGCAATCTGATGAGACACTGGATAATGTGCGCATATGAAAGTTTTACAAACACAACTACATAGTGTCAAAATAGTGTGGAATCTACTAATGAACTTTCAGTTTTGTATATGCCTGCACCCTTTTCAGAATTGTCTATACTAGAGTAATATATAAAAGAATATTGGTTCAAAGTGCTTATTTGGAAGCATATCCAGGTGCAAACAGATTCTACTATTTGTGCATGAAAGATGCTTTAGCATTTGGAGGTGGTGGAAGCTTCGCATTGTGTGTTGATGAAGATCTGTAAGTTGTCTTATGCTGGCATGGACATTTGCTCTGTGGGGCGAAGTATCTGTATTTATCTAAATTTTGTTTGACTAGGTTACATGGAAGCAGTGGATCATGTGACACATTTGGAAACTCATGCTTGGCATATAGTCCAGAGTTTGAACTAAAGAATGTGGAGGTGAGGAATTTTTTCTTTCAGTTACATATAGACAAGGTTTTAAATAACAGGAAAAGCCATTTAATGGCAGCTTCATATTATTAATTACAAAAGGCTATAGCGTGATATAGCAGAAACTATTTCATTTAGGTTTTAAATAACTATTTCATGCATTTTTATCTCTATAGTCTGTACTTACTTGATGTGGCATGCCTTATTGTTGGCCTGGTTAGTTGACATATCTTTTGTACAGTTGTGGGGATTCACGCATTCATGGAACCGGTCGACATAACTGATGCTGGCTGTCCTCATCTATGACCTGGCAACAGATGGAAAGGAGCATGAGAATGCTAGGTGGAATTGCTAAAGGGAATTCACTTAATCACTTGTAGATTTTTAGTCTCATTCTATTGTTTGGCTTGTGGAGGAATTAAGTATGGAAGCTGGAGAGGGAGTTCATGTCCTTTGTTTGGTGAGTAGGATTTGGAGTGGAAAATCATGTCATGGCTCCTGAGTCATGATGCTTCCATTTAATGTCCAATTACCACCTTTCATTTCCATGCAGCAATTACCCCAAACCATACCCAATGTGGTTAATCCAGTGTACTCAAAATCATTGTAACATTACGTATTCATTCATTCAACTAACACGTTTCATATTTGTACATAATTTTCTGTTCAGTATAGTTACTGAATCAACTTGGCCTTTTTGGCACATGGCTGAAGCGTGTTCTTCAGCATGGGGAAGCTGTGATGATAGATGTCAAAACTTTGTGCTGTTGTGTTATTCAGTGAATACATGCTACGGATTCGACAGGTTTGGCCTGCACGAAAATCATGCAAATTTTGAACTTTATGATTCAGCAAATCGGCGTCGAAACTTGGCCAGGAGAAATGTCTTCTTTGGTGATGTGGGGGTGACCTGCTCTGTTTCAAAGGCGTTCAAGCGAGCCTTTGCTCGTCTTGGTCGCCTCAGCGATCAAGCGTGCCTAGTTACCTCGGTTTGTCTCGTCGCCTTTAAAACTACTTTCACCGTTTTAAATTATAAGTTATTTCAAAAATCTTAGAGAGTCAGATTTTAAGTTTAAGTAAAATTTATATAATAAAATAATAACATTTATGATGCTATCTAAGCATCGTTAGATTCTTTGTTAACTATATTTTTATATTATACTTAGTTAATATTATAATATTTTATAATTATCTTTATAATTTTAGTCAACTTAAGATGCCTTGACTTTTTAAGATTCGAATGACTTACAATTTAAGACGGAGAGAGTATATTAAGTCTCTTGTTTATATCAAACCATTATACTCTAAACAAATTTTTTTTTCTCTCCGATGGCAAATCTGTAGGAGATTTTGAAAGTATCGTTGTGCCTTCCGAGGACCGCTGGCCGAGCACGAGTGTACAACGTTGTCAGCACTGACGCCAAGACAGACTGCACTAGTCGATGGACGCTCTCATCTGACGCCAAGAACGAGCAAGAGACGTGTACGTGCTGTCGTCATGCCTTCAACACCACCTTTTTGCTTTGTTGCGGTCCGAAAACTCTCGACTAGCGTAGTAGTGTAGTGTACCGATCCTGGTGACTTTTCATCATTTTTTTTAATTTTCTAAATACTTGATGCTTTCCAAGATTTCATTTCTAGCTAATTGCCCTTAGTAGGGTCCATCTTACCCACTATTGCTTATCCCGTCCAAAAATTTCTGCGATGCACACTTGCATAGCCAGAACCTTAAGGTTAGGAGTATTTTGGTCAATTCAAGCAACATAGATGGGGTAACCTTGGGCTTCATGTCACCGTCAAAACGACTGGCAAGTAATGAGAAATGAGGAGTATCCGGCTGAGAATGACCCCATGAAGCCCCTTGTGTAACTGTAACCCATGTCCTATCCGAGCAGTAATGGCACCGCCGTCAGTCCTGGTACCTCTTCGACTCCGAGCTACTAGTTGCAGGCAGGCAGGTTGCTGGGACGCCGGACGACGCTCGGATGCATTGCATTGCATTGCATTGATTCATTGATTGCAACATGCATCACCATGCACGAACCATGGCTTCCTGCCTGCCTGGCCTTTGTAAGGTGTATCTGCCGCGCGCTTCTTGTCCTTGCACAGTTGCACGGTTTCACCAACAACGAACCGTCTCGTCCTCAGCCCGTCGCATCGTATCCTCCTCAGCTCGCGTTCCAGTGAAAGTAACGGAGGGGAAGTAGCTGGGTCGTCGTCGGGCCGCTGCGGTAGCCGCACGCTGATGAGGATGATGCCAATGCCTTGGCGCCTCCTCTGCCTCCTCTGCTGCTTCCTGCTCGTCGCCGGCGGCGGCAGCTCTGCCTCCGGGCGGGGGCGTGTGGTCACCACCCTCCCTGGCTTCGAGGGCCGCCTCCCTTTCCACCTCGAAACAGGGTACGTGACGTTTGATATTCTAACGACTGCTGCTGGCTCACTGACTGGAATTATTGATGACTGCTGGTAAATGAAGGTACGTACGTGGAGGTGGACGAGGACGCCGGCGCCGAGCTCTTCTACTACTTCATCCAGTCCGAGTCCGGCGCCGCCAGCGACACCCCTTTCGTCCTCTGGCTCACCGGCGGCGAACGCTGCTCCGCCTTGAGCAGCATCGCCTACGAGATTGGTACGCAGGGTTTTATCTGTCGGCAACTTAAAACTTTGTGAGCGAGCGAAGCTTTCCACAAGATATCATCATTAGTTGTTGTTGCTTCATGGATGCGCCTCGCCTGCCTGCAGGTCCCATCAAGTTCGTCGTGGAGCCCTACAATGGCACCTTGCCGCCCCTGCGCTACGACCCAAAGTCGTGGACAAAGGTCATCATCCGTATGCTTTAATTTGTACCCGCCGCATCTCTTCCTCTCTCTTCTACTGCTACTAATATATGAATATAAGTATCTATCTCTAACATCAGTGCTACCAAAATAAAGTATTGTACAACATTTTGAAAGGTTTCAAGGAACCTAATGTATTGAAATTGAAATACCATATATTTTTGTCCTTTTTGTTCTATATTCTCTCCTGCCTTTTTTTTTATTTCATTGTTTTGCATTCCTACATTCCAAACATGCTATTATAAATAAAGAAATTCACTATCTTATTCTCAAAACAAAACGATTGTCTTTCTGCAGCAGTTTTGTTCTATATCACTTTCCAATTACCTGCTACAACTGTGGCATTTTCCTGAAAGAGTTTGTTACATTGGCATTATTACATATAAAAGTTCTACCGCTATTTCTCCGTTACTCAAATGTTCACATGATTTTTTTTCTATTATTAGATATCAGTAAACATATATGAAAAAGTAATAAATATATGTAATTATATTTGGAGTCAGTCAAGAAAGATATGTAAACGTACAACCAATTAATGAAGGATGGTAATATAACGTTGTGGTGCGATATCACACTTTGGGTCATGGGGACAGGGACGGGACACATGAGGCATGGGAAACAGGCTAGAGGAGGGCGCAACCTATGAAGTGAGGAGAGAGGGAGGGGGAGAGAGAGAGAGGATGAGGTTTGTTTTCTACCTTATACTTTCAATCGGCTACGTCTCGTCCAATATTCGTGGAAGGCTTCGAGGCCATCCAATGGCTGGAAAGGTTCAGACGAGTCAAGCATAGTGCATGGCCCATAATTGTGTTGTGTCTGCCGGCATTGGGCTAGCACAGGGAGCTCGCCCAGACATTAGGCCGGCATTAGCACTATATGGTCGTCAGGCAATTCCATTGCGCAGGACCAGGCGAATTCCATGCTTTTTAAGGTTATTAGAACTAGGATGTTGATTGGTCCTAGCTCATTTAGCCTTCTATATATCACACCTCCTTTTCTATGATCAGTTTTACAAGTTTATTATATCTTGTTTTAGGGCTCAGTGGAGGAAAACCCCTCCACCTATTTTTTTGTATTGATAAAAGGTTTCCCAAAAAGAAGATTAGAAAAGCGCACGAGAAGTGTGAGAGGGCTTGCAAAGCCAAAAAGCAAAAGGAGGAACACACACTAGACTATATTCTCTAACCAAACTTCTGAAGAGCCAGCAAGGCTGGGCTTGGCCTTGATGCAAATCAAGCCAATTTCCTCCCTAAACAAGATCTTCCATCTATTTAGAGTGTACTGTTTAATGTCAAAGATTAAGCCATTTCGTGATTTCCAAATGCACCAGCAGGCTGTGATGAATATTTCTCTAAAATATTTTTTTAGATAATGGAAGGTATATTTCTGGCTTCAGTCATCCTCTCTCAAGGATGTATTAGGCCATAATTATTACAATAGATAGCCAGTGATACAAGTAAGACCTCCGTCACCAGAAAACACCATGGTACAACTAAAATAAAAAAGTGACAAAAAAATTACATCTCCAATAAGAAACTCTGACTTGCCCTGTGAAGTCAACTTCAAATGAATATGACCATCAAGTCGAAAAATTGCCGCCAAAACACGTCTGTTAGACCTAGAGGGTACTAAAAGATCGTAGGACGCCGACCACCATTGAAGACTTCGGATGCTATAACCTGGCAACGGTACAAAGCCACTTCGTGTATGTGTAAGGAATCTGCCAACTCGATGCCGACATCAAAGCCGACAACGCATGGGATCTTCCAAAAGCGAAGTCTCTAAGGAGAAAACGACATCCAAAGATGCCATCATCTCCCAACCAGAGACACTGGTGTTGAGTTTTCACCCAGAAATGTCCTCATGAAGGACGAGACGATGCATCCAGTGAGGAAAATGGAACCCACAGGCGTCACCACTGTCAAAACATGGTAGCACTGCCACTGCCTCTAAGAGCCTCTTGCTGTTACACCATATGCCAGCGATGTGGTCGATCGTTGGATCTGGGCAGGAAGGCCGCCAGCTATCAAATCCTAAAAGCTAGGCGGCCCCAATGAGCTGCCCACAAGCATGGACACCATCCACCGTTACTGTAGGTAAACCTGTGTAGGGAAGGGCAGGTAGAGAAGCACGGCCCCAATGACTACACGAACAACTGCCCCTGCTGCCATAATCGCCATCATTGGCACTGGCTATCACCGCCGCCAGCAATGCCCAAATCCGTCCGCACGGGCACTGGATCGGACTGCCAACCCTGAACACCAGATTAGTTGCCCCGACCAATGCCAGCGCCTCCTCACTGCCACGTGCGCCCACGTGGTCATCCCCACAAGCACGCATGAGCCAGCCCTTGCCGCCCTGGCGTGGGTACAGGCCCATCGTCCCCATCCTCACCGGATCTGGTCACCGGAATATCGGAGCCGTCGGATCCCACCGAAGGCCTGCCACCGCTGACCAGACCACCACCTCCGCGGCCATCATCGGCCCCTGATCGCTGGCCAGGAAGTGTCGTCCTGTGCCCGTGGGTCATTGGATCCGGCCATAGGGCAACGGATCAGGCCACCCAGTCCCTGGAAAGGGCCATGCCACCGCTACCACTGCCAAAGCTCTAGAGAGGAAGACGCGCCCACGTCGCCACTTTGCCGCTACAGCTAGAAGTAGCATCACTACCGCTATCACATGATCCACTTTGCCCACGCTTCGGTGGTGGCGCGACGAGAAAGAGAGGAGAAGGTTGTGGGTGGCGCGATGGGAGAGGACCCGCTAGAGTTGTTCGCATGGGCACGACGCGGGGGCAGTCTCTCAAATTATTTCTCTAAAAATATAACTGCCAAAGGTGGTTCTTGCTTCAATGATCATATCTAGGGATGGAAAACATAGATTCCAAGTTATGCTGAGATGGTTCCAATAGGATTTACTGAATGGGCATTAAAAAATGAGGTGCATACTAGTTCCATCAGAAGCACTATTACATGTTGCTCAATTATATTCATCAAGGTTTCTATTCTTTTGCCTTAGTAGCTCTCTAGTGTTCAGTATGTCCTTGACGAGGAGCCAAAGAAAAAATTGTGTTTGCGAAGATTACCTACAGACCAGATCCAAGAGAACAGGGGCGAGGCTTTTTGAGTGCCTTGAAGCCTTTTATAAGCCTTCTTGGAGGAGAAAATGGAGGAGATCCAAATATAAGTCCATCTGTCATTGTTTTCGGTGTCCCAGTCATAGTCTTGAATAATCTCATGCAGGATTTCCAATTCTTCAATGAAAGTGGCAAGAAAAAGTTCAATCTAGGGTCACTATTTAGATACAATCATATGTTTCTTTTTCTTGGCAAAAGAGTATAGGTTAGGCAATAAGTCTCTAAGGCTCTGATGATGCCATTTATCTCCTAAGAACATGGCTGAATTCCCTAGGCTTGGTTTGTGTACAACAAGACTTTTGACCTAATTTGTTAAAACTCCATCCAGTAAACTAGAAGAGTTAAATGTATACACCCAATACGTCGAAACTCATTGCCCAAGGATAGAGAAAGATTGTTTCCACATAAAAAACAACAAAAACTAGAAACCAACATGCAATTTAATGACCTCCTTTGACCAAAAGGATCCAATTGGGAATCTGGCATGTAGGAGAGTGTTGTTCTTCTAGTAGAGCTTATCCCAAGTGAGTTTGAGCCATGGAACATCTGCATGGTTGAAGAATTTATCTAGGAATTTGAGTAGAAATGCTTTCTTTTTGGTTTGGATATCAATAATGCCCATGCCTCCTTCATTTTTGGGTCTTCATGCTGGTTCCCAAGCAGCTAGGAAACTCCCTTTTCTGTTTATATCTCCATTGCTCCAAAGATAATGGTTCCTGTATTAGTCAATTTGCTTGATCACTTGTTGAGGTAACATAAGGGTGCACATGTAGAAGGTGAACATTGCAGAAAACAAAGAGTTGACCAGGGTTAATTTTCCTTGATAGGAAAGCATTTTGCTAATGCCATTCTTCCTGCCCTCAAACTGTGATACAAGTGGGTTGAAATCTTCAAGTAATGGTTTGTGCAAACCTAGTTGAAGGCCAAAGTAAGTGAATGACATGCTACTAGTGTTGCAGCCTTGTAGGAAAAAGTATTTCGTAAATGAGAGGCTCAATAACTATCAATGTTGACGGGGACAACGAATGGCTTCTGGAAGTTTACATGCAGCCTAGTTGAATCAGATAATGTTCTAAGGAGTCTACTGGCATGTTGAGCAAGGTATCATCTGCATATTGTACTATGGGGTAATCTCCACCAGGCTTTGTTGATGATGGACTGCAAAGAGACCAGCTGTTAGAGCAAAGAGGAGGAGGAGAGAGGATCACCTTGACTTACCCCTCTTTTATATTTAAAACTTTTTCTTAGTATACCATTTAGGAGCACAGAGGAGCTGTCAGAATTCAAAAGCATTTTAATCCATTTTATTCATCTTTGTGGGAACCCCTTGTGTTCAAGGAGTTGCAGGATCACTTGGTGTTCAAGTTTGTCAAATGCTTTTCAAAGATAAGCTTTAGAATAGCAATACCCTTTTTTGACCAATGACATATGTGAAAAACCTGAAATGCCCAAGCAAGACAATCTTGTATAGTCCTGCCATTAATGAATTGATAATGATTTGAGTGTATAAGTTTTGGCATAACACACTGTAGTCTTGTGGATAGAAACTAAGTGAGTAGTTTAGTAGTGAAATGGGCCTATAGTCATCATCTATGGTAAGATTGGACTTTTTGGCATAACACACTGTATTCTTCTTAAGAGGCCATCCTTGATGATATGCCAACATCTCTTGATGAAGAGACCATTAAAGCCATCTAGCCTAGGGGCATGGTTACTAGGTATGTCCTTTAGCATATATATAAAATTTCCATAGAGGTGAAATTAGAGGCTAGGAACTCGAGATCATCCACTCTTTCAAGGATAGTGTTCAAATCATATGACATCCTAGTGAAGTCACTCACACCCAATCTGTTTTTGAAAGCATTCTAAAGGAGCCCTATTTTCTATTCATGGTCTATTAATCGAATGTTTGTTTGCTATGGTTAGGCTGCCAATATGTTTTTTGGTGTGATTGTGTGTAGCCATAGCTTGAAAGAAAGAAGTATTCTCATCTGCAAAAGATACCCATATGATAGTATCTCTGCTTCCAATATTTTCTTTTGCATTCAAGGAGATCTGAGAGATGATTCTTGGTTAAGCATCTTAGGACAATTTCAAGATTGCATAATGGTTTCAAATATTCAAACCCATCCAGCAAGGGGAGGACCCAATTACAGTTATGGATTAGATTGCTCAGGTTGTTTAGATTCTTACTCCATGATTTTAGACCAACTCTGGTTTGTTTGGATTCGACTGAGAGTGTCTTGGCAGCATTTACAAAGAAAGGCGTGGAGTTCTAGTGATTACAGTAGTTGGTAGGAATGGTTGATCCACCCAAAAATTTTCAAAACAAAATCCACTACATTTTGGGACCTTGCTACCAACATTTATCACAAAAGGGATGTGGTCAGATATGAGTTTAGATAGCGGTTACACAGAAGTAGCAGGATATGACAAGCCCCAGTTAGATGAAACAAAAACCCAATCAAGTTTGACTAAAAGAGGATCATGTTGCATATTGCTCCATGTGAATCTTCTACCAGAGAAAGGCAAGTCCAGGTCCAGAATAGTGTTGTTGAACAATTACATTTCAAAAAATCTCCACCTGGTTTGCTTCTGTCATCCAAACCTCTATATAGGTTAAAATCTTCTGTCAGCATCTAATCATCAAAACTTGAAGTGTCTAGGTTGAGTAACCAATTAACAAATACTAGCTTCCTAGAGGAGTGGGTAGGACCATAGACGTTAGTCAGATGAAAGGCACTATTCTCAAGATGACGGGTAAGTTTATGGTGACTGTATAGTTATTTGCCTGAACAATGTCCCCTTGGTACAAATTGTTGTTCCAAATAGTGATAATCCCTCCTGAGACACCTGCAGATGGAGAATAAACAAAATAGTCCAAGTGTCTTGGATAGAACTTTTCAAGTAAGACATGTAAAAATTTTCTCTTAGTTTCCTGCAAGTAGAAATGTTATAAGCACTTTCAGTGATTATTTTCTCTAATAGCGTCTCATTTTCTTGAGCATTTATGCCTTTGATGTTCTAAGACAAGATTTTGTGGCTTCTATTGCTATTCGTATCTAACCAGGGGTGATACTCAAGTGGGTCCATCTAGCTAAGGAATAGACCTGAGGGGAGGTGCCTAACCATGGTCATCAAAATTAATAAAGTAGCATGATGTGGCTTGTAGGAAATAAACATATGAATGAGAGAATCAGTGACTTCAAAATAACAAGATTGCCCAGTCATGATCAAAAGAGACAGAGCAAAGGCTTGACTATGCTCATTGTCAACCAGAAAGCAGTAGAGGATTGTTGTTGCCATGTTCATTGACATGCCAGTCGAACATATCACAAGTGAGCTCATAGGTATAGTGAATATTATAAAGATAAACAAAACATGGCATGCTATAGAAATAGATTAGATCATAAAGCTTAAAGTGTTGATAACTTTGGTTCATGATAAAGGCACACTACTACACTCACAAAGTTAGGTTGCATACATGCCATGCAAAGGCAAAGTACTTGTTAGGATCGTATGTAGACTAGGCATTACGAGCTAAGAGAGGCAACCACCGGGACAGCAAAAGAAGCACTATCAGCTGATATGACACTACAAAGTCAGACCCCCTTGTCATGATCCACATTGACATCTTTCTTTAGGATTGTAGCAGACACGACCTCATAGTGTATCTAGAGAAAACTAGTGGTGATGTCTTGCACAACGTCTTCATTGAGAAACAGAGCAGGAGCCATGCTAGGAGCATTTATCATCGCCAGATCGATAGGGCTTGGGATTTCCTTCTCTTCAGCAACAAAGGAGGCAACCTTGAAACCACCAAGCTTCACAACATTCCTCTTGTTGTGTTGGAGGAACCTATCATCGATCTGTTCTTTGGCCTTTGTGGCCCTCCTCTTGCACAGGGTGAAGGTAGAGGCGCTGATCTCAACTAAGTCCTCATCATCATTGTCCTCAAGAAGAGCATTTAACTCCCTAGATGGCACCTTGATCTGTGGTGGTGAGAGGAATGAGAGACAGACTAAAGTTAGAAAATCATCAAAATAGTTAGGAATGATGGTGTTTTGATCAATATATAGGAGGGTGAGATGCAGATAGAAGCTGGAACTTGGAATTTAGATATGAAAGTCAGTACCTTAATAACAGATTTGATCGGCTGGGGATAGGGGTAGAAGGACTAGCCAAGAATAGCCCACGGCTAACCGATGAGGTTTGGTGAAGCCCTTAATGATAGTAGGACCAACTAGAATCATAATGAAATTGTTTTGAGCAACCTCAGGAATTGTAGGGATCACAGGCCCTAGTGCCATAGGATCCACCATTGTAGACTCAAGAGTAGGGATAGGGGCAACAACCACTGAATTGATGGTTCTACGCTCGGGGGCCTAAGCTTCTGAACATCAAGATGGTCGGACACCTGATTGGACTGAGCTTCATTCTCTACCATTACTCCACCACTAACAGCAACATTATCAATCGCTATATTGGAGCCATTAACTTTGTGACAAGGCAGGAGTCACACCAGATGGAGCAGGGCCCATCCAATGGAGAGCCTATGATGGTAGAGGATGTAGAGGACCAATGGTCATTAATGCTTCTTCTTCTTCTTTAGGCACTTCAATGACATTGTCATTCTTCATCAGGATGTACACAAGAGTAGTCCCGTCATTGGGAGGAACACTAGTATTTTCCTACACAGACGATGGGATCTTTGACACATCATTTAGATAGATCTTGACTATGATCCTGGCCATCGTGCTTGACTCATGAATGTGCTTTAGAATCCCTAACTTAGACATGGCCTTGGCGATAGCACATAAGTACAAAGATCTTCAGGAAAACCCATTAGTAATAGCCAAACTTCATGGTCAACATCAAAAGATCTAGCATTTTTGGCCTCATCTGCTTGATGAAATTAAAGTGATAGTGACCAAACTGAAAGATAGGACCAAGAAACCTCTCCCTCACCAAATCAATGTCAAATCTAACATAAAATTCTCCCATGGCACAAGGTTGGACATCAGCAATATAAACATCATGATCAAGGAAGAATGAGCAGAGTGCAGGGTCGAGGAGATGGAAGTCATCCATGTTCATCGGCAGCACCAGTTTAGCGATCGCTAGGGCCTTCATTGATGAGGCTATAGTAGCATGTCAGGAAACACCTCATGGCGGAGAAGAGGGGTGGTCTGGTTGTCCTCGATAGGTCAAAACCCTTGGGGAGGTGAGGACGTGGGTCAATGGCAAAGTTTGCCATTGGAGAGCTCGAGGACAGCCTTGTTACTATGGTAGATTGGTCGAAGATTGGGGTGGTGGTAACCAGAGGGGGGAGGGGATGACTGCTTGTTAATTAAATGGGAGTGCCTTGACCCTTCACCTTCGAAAGAAATGGACCAGTAAGCCCACTGCATGAGACCTTTGGAAAGGCAAGAAAAAAGGAATGACCATAATTATAGGAAGTCTTGAACTTGATTGATGCATGACAAAATTTCCTAAGGTGGCTAGGGTCCAAACATCTAGAAGTGATCTGACCCAAGTTGGGTTCGAGTCTGGCCTAGAGGGGGAGTATCCCAACAACTACAGTTGATCTAGGGGAGTGGAGAGATTTTGAATTTGAAATAGGCACAGCGTTAGCACCAGTTAGAGGCGAAAAACACGCTGTGGATTGCTCCAAAGAAGTTTTCACTCTCCATGGGGATTTCCTAATCCATGATTGCTTTCTACTCATGATACAAACAAAATGAGAGTCCCTTGAGTAATTTAACTAATGATTCCTAGGGTAAGACAAGTATTTAAGAACATGTTGCTGGCTAGATTTTCTCATAACTTTAGCGAAAGATTTTTTCTTGATAGGATTAGACTCGTTGGGAGTTCGTGCAGGCTTATTCTATCTGACAAATATCCACTCAGCCTCTTGTGTTCAAGGCACCAACCCTCACAATGCTTTCTTCCTCCACCACTCCAGAGATGGAAGAAAGCAGAGTAGGATTTAAAAGTAAAACTTCTAAGAAACTAAGAAGCTATATATACATCCATCCCAAGAGGTGGATGACATTGAAGTTCTTAGCCATACCTCCAAGACAAGGTTGCAGAATAGGACCAACCTGTGGCAGAACCTCCTAAATCCTATGGCCCACACGCATGATTATTATCTAAACAGACTCCAAATAATTATGAATGTGTTCCATAAAACTTAAAAGGTCTGTCGGGCAAATCCCGAATCATCCACGATTCTCCGAGTAGGATCAATCATTACAAAGAGACATTGCAGTATTACAACAGTTTTATACAAATAATATACATCAGAGTAAAAGATCGAATGGATTACAATAACATAAGTTTACAAAACATTTACAAACCATAAGTTGGATTATTACAAACCATATAGCAGTGGAATAACAATATAACTTATTACATCCACCTTGATTATATGCTCTGCCCAAGAGTGAGATATCCTACTTGTCGTCACTTTCCTCGACGACTGTCATGCAGCAGGATGCGAAGCATTCCTGCCCATGAGGCTCACCTGCAACAAGGGTTCAACAAACCCTGAGTACAAAAGTACTCAACAAGACTGACCCGACAAAAAAGAGGGGTGAAGACTCAGGAAATGCAGGCTAGAGGGACAAGGTAAGGCTTGCAGGAGATAAGAAATTTTGCAGAAAAGCTTGAATGAAAGAAAAGCTGTCTTGCTTAAGATCCAAAATTATCATCCAACTTCTTTCTTAAACCTTACTCATTATTCAAGTGGTTACTATGACGATGAACACCGATCGAGTCTTCTTCTCCGAGAAGCAACGGCGATTCGAATCCATTTTCATGCCCAGCTAGGACCTAGGTTACTGATATGCAGGAGACTCTAACTCCTAAGCATAGCAGGTGAACCGATATACTGGGATAACAACCGCAGCCATATATCACCATATGATACACGTGAGCACTTCGACCCAGTGTACCGAGATACGTGGGAACTTAAACCCACAGTATAACACACTATGAAATATATGGGGTCTCTGGCCCACTATAAGTCACTCCATGATATACCTGGCTCCAACCATCAGTATATCACTTCATGCATGTGGATTTTCTAATTTTTCGATGTCACCAGTTCACCATCGACATGGGACCTAGGGCATCAACAGACGAAAACACTACAGAGGGACTCCATTCCCAATGCAAGTTAGCCGTCCGGACTCGATTTATTAACTACAAGCATGGTTTCAACAGATAAAACCAATCTCATCTTTTTCATCTTTTACCTCTGAATATTTAGTTAATTAAGCAGGGCTAAGCATCACTACGCATCTTTTAGAACAGGTAACAAGGAATTATGAAAGTAAGATAGGTAATGCAGTTGGTGGGTTTTCACTCAACACCTATTACTTAATGCAACATATCATAACTGAAACGGTAAAACTTTTATAAAATAGAATAGGGTTTGAATGCATCTGGGGCTTGCCTTGGTAGTCAGGGTAGACGGTCTCGAGTTCTGGATCAACTCCCAACTCCTGAGTCTGCTCTTCCTTCGGATCTGGGGCGACAACGTTAAACGCTCCGTTAACGGAAACTATACGATACAATGATATGCTTCAATATGATTAAATAGTAAACATGATGCTCGATGGATGCATGATCAGATTAATGGCTTGAGTACAACTTTTCGATAAAGTTGCAAGCCAACTAAAGCATACTTACTAAGTTCATTAGGGTTAACTACATTATTTACGAAAGTTATTAAACACATGAAATAACATTAATTAAGCCCTAATGACATGATCCAGGTAAGCGCAAACAATTAATTAAAGTGCCAAAGGTCATTAGGGTTAATGACCCAAGGTCATCAATCAATCCCAAAGTCAAACAATTCCTATAATGATTAACTTAATTAAAGGGGGTTAATTAATTATTTAAAAGCATAAAATAAAGGCATAAAAATTAAAATTGTCTAATTAAGCTCAAAATTTTATTTTGAAAAGCTCTTGGTCTAATTAGATGGCAAAACAAATTTCATAATTAAAAGCCAATTATTTTATTTATTAAAAAATCATTTAAAGTTCATTTTTCAATTAAAAGAGCTAATTTTAACATATGCAAAAATACTCAAATTTGGCATTTCATATGTTTCCTAGTAGATGACATCATAAAGAACACACACAAAAATTTTCAGAATTTTTGGAGCTATATAAGAATTATTATAATTTTCTAAAGAAAATAGCATTTAAATCATTTTCTGGAAAAAGAAAAAGGAAATAAGCACAGTGTCCAAGCGCTGACCGACGGCGGCGCGACGGTTGACCGGCGATTTCTCGCCGACGACGAGGTCTCTGGCGATGAGGTTTGGTCCTACAGACTCATCTCGGCACGGCGAGCAACTTGGGCTAGCTAACGTGGCGGCGGAGTGACGGCGACACCCACACCGGCGGCCATGGCGGCGCGGGGGAGCTCGGGTGTGGCGGCAGGGCTCACCGGAGCAATTTCCAGTGACGGCGAGGGCACAGGCAGATGCAGGACATCGACTCAAACGCGTTGGGCCAGAAGATGGAGCTATCCCTGGCTTCTAGCTTAGACGGCCACGCGCGTGACGGAGCGGCAAGGTCACGCCGGCGGCGACGCACGGCGGCCGGACTCTACAGCGCATGAGAAGTGAAATTGAGGGCATGGACAGGTGCAGGAGCTCACCATGGGTCTAGTGCGCACGCTAATGAAGGCCCGGAGTGGTTGAGCCGAGCTGTGGACGGCGGCGCTGATGGCGGCGGCGGCGCTTCGGTGGCAAGGACGGCGTTTCAGCGCTTCCTGTGCACCATCAGTCCGACCAAGATGCGCATAAGGGGCAGCAAAGCATGGAGAACATGATGAGAGGGTTAAAGGTAAAATATTTTCCACCTTGGCGGCGATGAACAGCGAGGAAGCTCGCGGCGGCTCGGCGACCGGTCGCGAGGAAGACGACATCGTGCGGGCGACTCGGGCGGGGAGAGCGAGCACGAGCTAGTTCAATGAAGCATAAGATCAAGGCGGAGCTTCAGGCAAGATGAAGCAGGCAGAGATGAAGCGACGGTGGCAAATTTGGGCGACGGAGCAAGGTCGTCGGCGACGGCGGTAGGGAGAAAGAAGAAGGGAAATGGCGGCGGCCGACCTATTTATAGGGCAGGGGCGAGGCATGGACGAGCGGCACGGCGATGGCGAAGCTTCGCGTGTCCAGGAGCACGCTGGCGGCCGTGGCATGTGCGACAATGGACGGTGGTGCGGCTTGAGAAGCTGGCGATGGCGGCCGACGATAGGTCTCGGTGCTGTTCAAGAAAATTATAGAATTACCACTCGTTTGAAATTATAAATTACTCCAAAATTTATATAAGAACATGAAAATCTCCAAAAATAGAATTTTCATAACTTTTCAAGAGCTACACTTTTCATTTAACTGGCATCCTCAAATTCTATCTGGATTTTGAAATATGAATTCAAATTCAAAAAGGGAATAAAACCCTTGAAACAAACATTTGAAATTACTTTTGATTTTTCAATGAAACTTGAAAATCTTCAAAACTATGAAATGTCTAACTTTTCAAACCAAACCTTTTTCATATACAAAATTTCCCAAATTATGCATAATTTTTGAATTATGGTGTTAAAATCAAAAGGGGACAAATGCTAGAAAACTGTATTTTCAAATTCATTTGAAAGTCTCTTGGGAAACCTAAAAACTTTGAATACCAACTTGGTATCTCTTGTCAAGATCTACAAACTATCTTTTTAGAGTATCCCCAAATTCCTTATAGATTTTGGATTACAGAAAAGGGGATAAAACTAGGTTTTGAAGTAAAGGGCTTTTGAAACCGAATTCAAACTCGATTTAGTTTCTAATTTAATTGATTGGTTATTAGTGATCACATACCTCATCGAAGGACATTTTTAGGTCAATGACCTAATAGTAACCTTGGTTGACCAAGTTGACTTTTGAAAATCATTTTATAGCTTTCCAATTTGAATTTAAATTTGAATTGCAAGACTTGGGAATAAGCTTTGAAATCCAAATTCAACTTCAAATATGAAATAATTTTTAGGGTTGGACTTAGATTTATACACTATGCTTGACACTAGTGTAAACATGGTTTACACCTCAAGTACATAGAATATAAACTAAGCATTTGAGATGACATTCGAAAGTAGGGTTTTATTATTTCATGTGAAAACACATTCCAGAAACACAATCAACCTATGAAATGTAAACTTGTTTTAGTTAATGCACATCCAGGTTGACCTAATCATGAATGCTTTGCAGTGTATATGATGACAAGACAGGTTTTAGTTAATATAACACCAGAGGTGTTACACAACCTTGAAGAGCGAGCAAAACTCACGGCAGATGGCAGAGCGACCAAAACTCATGACGAGATGAAAAGCCTATTGGTACACGTTGGATCATGAATGGACCATGTGCATATTTATACTTTTTATGATGAAAAATTATTCGTCATGGACATGTGATCATGGGTCCCACAGGCAAACGTTGGATGGAGAAAGGACCATGTGGAGATCTATGACGAAGTGCCGTTGGTCATAGTTTGAAAATATTCGTCATAGAATCGTAATTAGTTCTCTAACAAGTACAACGATGGCCCAACAAGTTGAGGAAAAATTTGGGTAGATTTCAGCCTAGGAGAAAGGTCCAGCCGTCATCATGGCCGGAGCCAGCGGGCAGCCGACGCCCTGGGGGGCGCGCGCGTGTGAGGCAAGGGTGCAACCCCATGAGCTACCACAATCCGTCATCTATCATGTTTCCTGTTTGAGTCTCCTAGAGTTGGAAATAGTTGGATAAATAAATTAATGGTTGAATTGTAAAAGGAGAATCCATAATTAGGAGGATCTCCTTGTTAGCTTAGGATTGAAGATAACCCAACAATAAATAGGAGATGTAATCATTAGGATACAATTAATAAAGAAAGGGGTCAACCCTATCTCTCTCCTCTCTCCCTGCGCCGCTGCCCCCTGCTCCTGCATGTAGTCGCCACTGCACCGCGCCGCCCATGGCCATGCCGAATCCTCCTATGCCACCACGTGTCCCCCAGGGTTAGGCCCCTTATACCTGGTATGGAGGTTAGGCCCCTTATACCTGGTATGGACGACCGGTTTGATCCCGAGCTGACATCATGGCCAAGCTCTCCAAAACTTCGCCGCCGACACCATCAACAAGATGGACGATCTCCATGGAGAGCTCGCTGTCGTCAATGCTTGTCGCCAAAAGCTAGAAAACAAGCATGATGCCAAGACCACGCCTACGACGATGACTGTCATCGAGATTGAACTAGTGGTCGCACGCACCGCCGCTCCAACCATCATCAACATCAACTAGCACATCACCATCCACACAGAAGGGACGTGCTAGGACCAGAAGCCGGCGCAGCTGGCACTCGGGTCAACCGATGCCACCGTCGCCAGCCATCGCCCGCCAACACCATCATCATCAACCAATTACATCATCATGATGCCAATTGGCAAACAAACCTCAGAGGAATAGGGAGCCTTCCCGATGTATCTTGAGGGTTTCATTAGTGGATTCAGCGCCAACATCCTCCTTGACTCGGGAGCTACACACAACATCATCAACATCAACTTCGCCTGTGAGATCGGCCTCAGGGAGCACCACATTAGCAGCACCATCATCATCGGCAACGGGGACGAAGTAACATGTCACTAGGCTTCATTCATAGTACCCGTATGCATCGCCACCGACATCTTCACCATCGATGCCTACCTCCTCAACCTTGTTCACGACATCGACGTCATCCTTGGGATGCCATGGTTAAAAGGTCTGGGGCATGTCGTCTGGGACTTCGACAGCAGGACCATGATCTACAATTGAGAAGGACATCGACACACTCTCATCACAACACCACAACGACAGCCTTCATCAACTCATCTTCTCCAACCAGCATGTCTAAAAGCAACACCACAAAGGACAACAGACATGTCTAACCAACATCTTGGGCAACTTCAGCTACCGCAATCACGCCATCTTCAACAACCTACGTCAAGCCATCAAGGAGCAGTGAGAACTATGAACAGTTGCTTCGACCATTGCAAATGGCAAACTGGCAAGCACATGGAGAGTTGACGATGGCCTCATCTTCTTCACCGTCTCTACATCCAGACAACATCTCCTCTCCTGCCAGATCTCTTGGATGTGGTTAATAAAGAAGGGCAGACATGCATAAAGATTATAGCATTTGGTAGACAACAACAACCCAATGGCATATCAGGGGAATGGGATGCCCTCGTACATCTTACTCGGGTAGCCATGGTCGCACCATCATTAAAATATCACATGTGGCATTAGTATTCATCAACGTCATAGGCCATCTACTCGCTAGAGTGGAGGATACAACCATCGACATCTACAAGGGTTCAAGATGACATCGACTTGTCCTAAACAACTTTGACACATGCTTCTTTTTTTGGCAATATGGTCGACCTTACCACTTCACCAACAATACTCACTAGCAGGGCAATGTGGCATCACCTACCTCTATACATCGAATCTAAACCAAGGAACTACATTTGCTGCTTCGACAGACATCCTAAGGTAATGAGTACATTCAAAATATATGCCTCAGTTCCCAAGCATTTCCTCTAGGCAGGTGGGCCGTGCAAGGGACTAGGATCAAACGCTTTAACCTACCACTTCTTCGGAAACATAGGCAACCTGCAATATTGCTTTGACTTCAAGCCTCTCCGCACCAGAGAGAACATCATCAGCAATGACCCCATGGAAGTCGACCTAGAATGCTTCATGGAGGAACTACCAACCGCCATGATTCTTCCTCCCTTGACAGCTGGTTTGTGTGTTTCACCGCGTCGATGCGTTGAGTGGAAAAGGGGGAGGTAGTGTGACAAGTACAATGACAACCCGACAAATTGAGGAAGAATTTGGGCCAATTCCAACCTAGGAGAAGGGCCCAGCCACCACCAGGGCCGCAGCTAGCGGGCAGCCGATTCCCTAAGGGGCCGGGGGCGTGCGAGGAAGGGGTGCAACCCCTGAGCCACCGAAATCCGTCATCTATCAGGTTTCCTATTTGAGTCTCCTAGAGTTGGAAATAGTTGGATAAATAAAGTAAGGGTCAGTAAAAGGAGAATTCATAATTATGAGGATCTCCTAATTAGCTTAGGATTGAAGCTAGCCCAACTATAAATAGGAGATGTAATCATTGGGATCGAATTAGTAAAGAAAGGGGTCAACTCTATCTCTCTCCTCTCTCCCCGCGTCGCCGCTGCCTACTCCTCGTGCTGCCACCACTGCGCAGCGCCGCCCACGGCCTTGCCGCCCCGCGCCGCCGCCTCCTGTGCCGCCATGTGTCCCTGGGGTTAGGCCCGTTATAAGTTCAATGGCGAAGTGTCATTGGTCACAATTGTATAGAAAATCGTCACAAACCAGCGGTGAGCAGTGGCGAGAGCAATTTATGATGAATCTAAGGCATGTTCCGTGACAGTTCCCATGACACTTTTAGTTTTTCATCATGGAAGTGAAAACTGTCACGATCTGCACTAGTGTGGGGAGGGGGAGGATGTTGGGCTCACCGAGCAACTAAAGCGATCAGTTGCAGCGAACCTGATTCAAGGGTGCAAGTCTAGATCCGATAGGCCCGCCATGAGAGTGAGCACCGAGCACGATCAGATAGAGGCACCATGTTGGCAGGAGGAGAGGGCGGGGGGGGGGGGGGGGGGGGGGCGGAGGTTGTGTGAAGAGGGGAGTCTCCAGGAGTAGGGTCATAGTGACCTTTAGTTTGTATATCTTTAGGATGAAAAAATTGGCTAGGAAATATTGAGTGGTCTCTGCAAAAATGCCTAGGCAGAAGAAAGAAACCCAGATTTAATCTGACATAGCATGCAACTGCAGATCAAAATACTCTCACGGTACTATCTTGCACACCACTTCTAAAAGCCTTAAACCCAAGGAAGAAAAATTCTGAGGACCCGAAGACCAATAACTCATCTATTTCAGATTATATTCGTCGATCAGGTCAACATGTTTTCTGCTACGAGCTATGTAATGTTTAACTTCTAGTTCCAGTGAAGTAATACAAATTGAGGGTCAGGTGGATCATTCAATCTGCATGCAGGTGGCGCATTTTCTTTTCGTTGATTCGCCAGTTGGGGCTGGGTTTTCCTTCTCCAGAGACCCCGAAGGCTACTATGTTGGAGAGATATCATCCTCGGTGCAGTTGCATAAGTTCCTCAACTAGGTACCATAAAAAACCCTTGCTGCATTTATCTTTGCAGCCTAGTTATTACGTACTCTCTCTGTTTTAAATTATAAGTCGTTTGATTTTTTTTGGTTCATGCATTTTGCCATGTATCTAGATATATTTTTATGTCTAGATACATAGCAAAATGTATAAACCAAAAAAATCAAACGACTTATAATTTGGAACAGAGGGGGTACATATATTTTTCATTCATGGAGCAGCTAATTATGTACAATAAACAATGAGTCTCAATGCCTGTGCTGTATGTTTGATTGATTGGCATACATCAAGTGGTTCAACGAGCATCCTGAATACCTTGCAAATCCTTTCTATGTCGGTGGAGAATCATACTGTGGAAGAATTGTACCATTCCTTACACAAATGATTTCAGAAGGTATTATGCTGATTGCGTTGGTTGCATTGCTATAATAGACAACTTGGTCTGGAATTGTTAATACCTCCACTGTAATGGTTCAGGTGTTGAAGCAGGATTGAAGTCTGAACCTAATCTCAAGGTATATTACTCCAGGAAATTAAATAAACCTCTCATTCGAATTGTCTTATATATACGTACATATTTGCTAATCTGATCCGTCTCCTCGATGTTAGGGCTATGTAGTGGGCAACCCATCCACAGAGGAACATATTAATTATGGCTCTAGAGTGCCTTTTGCTCATGGGTTTGGGATTATATCACAGCAACTGTATGAGGTAATTTTATATGGTCCTCTTGATCTGCATTAGCAATCTGCAGACACTTTGTATCATTGTTTGAGTGGGTCACCACTCTGATGATGCATTAATTCTTTAAAATGCATGTGTGTAGATGATATTGGGGCATTGCCAAGGAGAAGATTACTCTAATCCTGCAAATGAGTTGTGTGGTCAGGCTCTGAATACCTTCAACGATGTAAGAACACTTGGTGTTTAATTTTATCATATGGAGAATGCGAATTTCCATATGTACTTTAGATGAGATGGATCGACGACAATACACATGCATGCTTCAGTCGATTCCGTTAGTTTCCTATCATCGGTTCTCGATCCATGGCTGTAGAGATGACTTACTGCACCGCCTCTATATATCTATACATGTAGCTCATCTCCCAGGTTGATGAACATGTATACCACGATGTCTACCACGTATTCGCGTGTGCCCTAGGGGAGGTTCATCCAGGACATGGTAAAAGTCGTACATCCTCATGAACGATCTGACGCCCATGCACGCCCATATCTCCAGCGTCGCGCTGACGATCACGATGATGAGCACCTCTCCGGCTCTCCCCTTCTCGCCTTTACTCTGTTTTTTCCCGACCTTCAGCGCAACCTGCGGCCATCCGCCCGGGCAGATTGGACGCAATTACCGAATTCCGTGGCACACATGAGCACACTCTTGTCTCCTAGCGAGCTTCCTGTCGTGACGAGAAAAGACAGTAGCCATACCGGTATCGTGTTGCCTTGATTACAGCAGTATGTCACACAGTCCACTAGACATGATGAGATCTACTCGAGTGTTTTCTCTTCTCTCCCATCAGGTAATGATTCCAGTAATCTTCATAACTAATTAAATGGGTTTAGAATTCAAATTCCAAAAAAAGATTAGAGCACAAATGTATGCAGAAGGTCGTTTGGAACATGCCATCGTCCAAGCTCTTCTCTCCCATCAGGTAATGATTCCAGTAATCTGCATAATTAATTAAATGGGTTTAGAAAGGTGGTGGTGTTTTCAGCTCCATTCAGCATCTGCACCGAAATTGGGGATTCTATAATGCTTGTGGGATGAATAACAATGTGCCAATAATTAGGTATAACTGTATGAGTTAAGTGCAATTTCGGATAAAAGAATGAGCCCGCATTTTGCAGTGGTGGTTCATTCAAGTCCGGGCACGCCAGGCAGGGCTTGAGAATGGGCCACCGAAGGATGACTGGGTGATTTTAAGATGCATCAATGGCTCAATGCTCGTTGCTGAGTAACTAAGCTTGCATATTTATATGATTCAATAAGAGGAAATCCTACTGTCATGAACATGTATTTCAATGTACAGTTGTTTTTGTTGTCAAAAAAAAAATGCACACTTGTTTTCTAGATTTCTGAGATTGATTCAAATTCGTATATTTTTTTCTGCATGTTGCTGCCTCTGGCTGACGGAGGGAAAGCCAAACAGTAGCATAAAAAACAAGTCCATTGGCAGGCAAAGGACTCAAATCAATCAAGTAAGTTTTGTCTTGTTCATCAGGGACTATTTAGTTTCAGTTATCCATTATTTTAAAAATCTTTCAAGCGTTGTTCAAATCTTTAAATCCATTTAAGTCATGCACATTGCAGGTGAGTGAGGACACATGACACAAGTAATTAGTTATTTCATAAGATTACATATATATCTTTTTTTATTAGGTTATTAATCTTTTACTTAAAAATTGAAGTGTTCAGATTTTATTTTTAAGCGAAGTGTAGAAACAATGTAGTTGCTTTGTTTAGAGGACCCTGAACGGTGCCGAAGTGCAAGATCCTTTGAGTAGTCTATGGTAGATATCAAATAGATTTGTTGTATATATTGTCCTATGCAACATTTATTCTTCTAAATATGATGAAGTGTGAGGATTTATGTATGCATGATGTGTACTGCATACTATATTTGAATTGTTTCGTACTTTTGTGTCCGATGTAGTTATAATATCTTGAACATAACGTTGCCTGCATTGCAGTTGAAAGTGGTAATATTCTAAGTGGGATTAAGCAAACCCGCTCTTTTCCTATGTTGCATTAACTTGAAGAAGATCGTTGTTGATCTGAATGTCTGGTGTCTTTCGGTATTTTTAGGAACAAGTGAGACGTCATGCAATGAGACCAACTTATTACTTTGGAGATGAGAAAATAATCCAAATGAAACCAACTAACAAAGACAAATGCATCTTTTAATTATGACCATGTATCATATCACGATTAGAGCACAATAGATTTATGGCCAGTTCATATGTTTATTACAAGCTCCAATGGTGTCATTCCACCACTGCATATGATTTTTTTTGTAGACACGTGAGTGGGTCGACTATAGACACTGCTCCTAGGAGTTCCACTTATAATTGAGGTGATTTAGTAACTCACGCTTTTGGATGAGAATATAACTTAGGCAAATAACCCTATAGTTGCATGCCATGAAATGTTCAAGCACATCAAACCCGAAAGTCAACAAAGTAACTTGAAAACTCTAGAGATCGAATGCCCCAAAAAACACATCAAAGCTTACACAAATTTATTATTGTCACTTTTCTTTACACCATTATTGTATTATTGACATTATCAATGTACATGGCCACCGTTTTAGATGGAGACAAAATCATGGCTACTTTTTATCCTATAATTTTTTAAAAGTATAATTTTAAAATGCTAAATGTCATAAATATAAGCACGTGTGTGTCGCACGTGCACCTATACTGGTACAATCAAATGTCATAAAATCTGTGATATAAATAAAAACTAATGGCACACATTTGTGGCATCAACATCTAAACGACTCATGCCACATATCCATTTTGAAAAAAACAATTATAAGTTGGGATTTCCATACCCAATAACATGGCTGAGTTAATATGCAGGGTGTAGATGCAAATTAGGAGGGGCATCGCGTGGAGGAGGAAAACGGCGACACAATAGGTTACTGTTCCTCCCAGCTAATGTGGACTCAAGATTAAATTGCATATTCCACATGGAGACAACTCTAGAAGGTTCTAGAGAGGACATGAGAAGGCACCCCACCACTCCGCGAAGTGCCGCTAGGTAGGGTCGGCCAGCCTATATGGGCCCTCCCAATCAGCCTTTGCTTCAATGTTGGTTCCTTCACCACTTTAGGAGTTTGCATCTACGCCATCACTTAAGGTCAGTTTGATCCGAAGGCTCAGAATTGATACTCCGTCATATATATACTAGTCCCTAATACCCCCCCTAAAGGCTTCAGAGACCATCTCATCATTTGAAGTCCTCACGACCAAAGAAATAGAAATAGATATCCAATTCTTTAGGTTCTAGCTAGTTTAGGCTAGCTAGCAATATTCAAGTAGAATTGGATTCACTTTGGTCACCTCTTAATTAAGAAGAAAAAAGTACATAGCTAACAAATTATTTATGTTGTATCTGAAAACAATATATATGCACATGCTAGTATTTACCTTTGTTTATGTGGTTTGTCCTATCCATTAGTAGATATTGTGGTATATTAAAACGGCAAACCTCCAATACTTGAATGATGATGTCTGGACCATAAGCGGACACAATATATGGACATGGGTGTACAAATGTTCATCCAATATTTTCTGCAACAAAATTACAGTTAACATGTATTACACATGTACTCAGTACATGCTAGTATTTAGAGCAAATATTTGTGTTAATTTGAACCTAAACACAAAAAAATAGCCCTAGATCCATTTTCTTAGAGTAGTTGTGCTAATTTTTTGAATGCAAATTTTGGCTCTACGACATTACCATTGGCGGACTCGACCAAATCGCGAGCAAGAAGAGCCTTTACAAATTCTAGGAGGGGGTTGGCCCACACACGGAGCTCACCTAGGTCCCAACACATAGCAAACTTGGCTAACTCATGCAATGCCAGCGCCAGCCTTGAAGTGAAGGGGGGGGGGGGGTAATTCAATGGTGATGAACAGTTGCAAAATTAAAGTACAATACAAAGTTTGTCGTCGACTTGGCAAGCAATGGCCATTTAGTAGATTAAGGCCTCAAGTAAGTATATGCAAGAGAGTATGGTTGCAATGAGGCCTGCTGCTACATTCTACTGCTATGTGCAAAAAGGAAAAAAAAACAAAAACATACTACTATGGCATCCGTTTGATATTGTTGATGATCTCTAAAATTGTTGCACATGCGCAGAATCAAAGACCTACAAAAATCAGCGTTATTAGTGACCAAGTGCTTGAATGATGACTAGAGCATGCATACAAGCGTTGCATGCTGCTATGGCCATGGAATGCACGGAAGCAAGGGGGCCATCGTCCAAATGTGGCTCTGCTAGTGAACTCATGTGCCACAACCTTACAAGTTCTAGGAATTAAAGATATATCACTAAAAATAAAGGGCTCCCATAGAAAGAAATGAGTGTCCATGATCATCATCACACATGCCACCAAGTCCATTAAAAAGAAGACCGAAGAGCTTGTTTGAGAATGGAGGAGTCAACTTCCATTTGGATACGAGAAACACCATATTCTGTTGTGACTTGCAGAGCTTGTTGGCATGCCACTGCTTCGGCCGTAAGAGCATTTGGGACTGCACCCAAGTGATCACCCCTACCGAAATCGCCTCACTGTCATGGTCACGAACAATGAAGCCCCAATGTCACTAGTGCTAGTGTGCCTAAAGCTGACCAGGTACTTGAAGACAGCGGACCAAGCTCGAGTTCAAGAGTTGTTCACGGGAAAAGAGTGAGGAAACCAAACAAGTTTGTCATCGGCCTAGATTGGTGTTGATCAAGTAATGTGGCCCAATTATCATTTCATTTCAGCTTTGCTAGGCCCATGAAACTGGTAGGGTGCCACAACCCTATGTTTTGTCGTGTTGAAGCAGAATTCCCTAGACTTGAACCTGTAACCTGAAAACCGAGTCGGTTGGCATCGACGACAACTTCAGTGATCATCGGGGTGCCAAGTTCAAGTTTCTTGATCCGTTGGTTATCCTTAATCCTTTGAATTGGTCACATTGGTATCAGCTCTCCTTTGATCAACTCACCTTCTCAGTTCATTGTCCATCGCTTGATCTCGAGACGCCATTGACCAGCACCAAAAATGCTTCGGGTCAAACCAGAGATCCTCGATCGGTAGTGAGCTATTGCTGTCGGGTGATTTCCCCATAATTCCCAAGCACGCGGGCTAGTTCATAGAGAGATCGTGGCTCTGGCAATGGACTCATACACCACCCATCAAAATGTCGATGGCAACTCTAGAGGAGCAATTCGACAAGATCCTAGCGATGCTGGACAAGAACAAGAAGGGAATCTATGACTTGGAGTCATTGATGCAAGAGATGCGTGAATTAAAGACAGAAATCCATCTCTGGAAGCCTACCATGGATAATTGGGTTCACAAATTGGAGCATGCAGTGCTTGAGCAAGGCGAGAAGATGGACAGGGTGCTCAGCGGTCTTCCCCAAGTGGAACCACTTCGCGTCCGCATCGTCAAAAACGAAGAGCCAGCCCCTTCGGCCCTAAAGGCATCGAACTCCACTCATCTTGAGTCTCCCCCTGTTGGGCTGGCGTCAGGGTTGCTAGATCACGGCGGGGCCGGGCAAGGGGTGGTGTACACCATCACCCCTGGCCAAGAACTACTCAAAGGTGCAATCCATCTGACCAACCCTTCTCTGAGTTTCTCTCATAATTTTGGGTGTAGAGATGTGGTGATCAGTGTGTCAAATTTTCATATCTGTCCTTGTTGCATAATGCCTTACTGCATAATCCAGCCATACCTGATTTACCTTCCCAAAGTTTGATGGAACCAATCCTGCATCCTTCTTCAGTGTTTATCAGATTGATCCTAGTCTCTAGGTTCACTATACCGCTATGCACCTTAGTGGGTCTACTTCTTGTGGTACCAAGTAGTGCAGATAAAGTGATGGCTATGAGTTGGGAAGAATTGAGTAGTACAATAAGTGCTAAGTTTGATAGGGATGAGCAAAACCAAGTGATTTGGCATTTTTTCACATCAGTCAAGTTGCCATGTTAATGAGTACATTGAGGCCTTTTGTGATCTTACTCACCAACTTCTAGCTCATGATCCTACTGTGCCTATGTCAGCGATCACCAATAGGTTTGTAGATGGGTTAAAAAGGGAAATCAATGTTGCTGTTCTGATGCATAAACCTCAGGACTTAGACTTTGCGAGTTCCTTGGCTTTATCATAGGAGGAGGCGTTGTTGGGCAAGTCATGACTCAGTAAGAAGGGGGATTCATTTAATTCCATGAGGTCCTCTCCTAATCATTGCAAAAGTCATCATAATTCTAGTTATACACCAAGACACTCTCCTAGTCTAGGAGAAGAAAAGAAGATTGAATCTCAGGCTGGAGATAGCAAACTTTCTGCTTTGAAGAAGTACAAAAAAACCTAGGGGTTGTGTTTCAAATGTGGAGAGAAATGGAACCCTGGACACAAATGTCAGAACATGGCTTTACAAGCAATGGAAGAAGTTTGGGCTACTTTGCTAGATGATGCTATTGATTCTGGTAATATGACTAAAGAAGATACTGATGATAATGAATTGCTAGAAATCAGTGCACAAGCAAGGAAAAGCACCAAAGGGCACCAAACCGTCAGTTTGAGGGTTTCTTTACTAAATGAGTAGCCTTTATGCTGATAGACTCTGGTAGCATCCACTGATTTATCAGTGAAAATATGGCAGCAAGGCTCAATGGAAGAAGTTGTCTAACCCTATTCAAGTTAAAGTAGCCAATGGAAATATGTTGCACTCATGAACTCGCTAAACAGCTATGGAACATTAGGGAGTAACATTCAAAACTTCATTCAAGATCATTCCTTGGACTGTTATGATTTCATGTTGGGCATAGATTGGCTAAATAACATCAGTCCCATGTCTTCCTGCCTGTGCGAAGCACGGGGGCACCGGCTAGTTCATCTTTACAGCCAACCTATTGCATGTCAGTCGCCATATGAAGTGTTTGATTCTCGGCTGCTCTACCCGGTTTGCTAAATCACCAGAGGTCGGCCCTCGACGCCTCTCCTCCAAGGCCTTATACAAGCTCTCTTAATTCTTTCCACTAAATGCCCCTGAACATTTCTACTCTAATCTTGGAGATCAAGAGCAACATTATGTAGAGCCTCACTCACCTTGCTCCCACAAACACCCATCGACTAATTCCAGTAATTATTTACAATCATTCCACATTAACGTCTCACCCAAGTGAACTCATGCAACCATTGAGTTTGTCATTTGTGTGTTAGTTATCAAGTATTTGTATTTGTTCAATATATATGAAATTTAGGCAACCATGTCGTACTTTTGTTTTGAATTTCTAATATTTTTTACATGTTTTTAACTTTGGATCTAATCTCCTAGAACTGTTGTGTACAAATTTAAAAAGCTAGTTCTACTTTATTATCTAGATTAATAACTATGTTTTCTTGATGGAAATTTTAGTATTATCTTTATAGTTTCTTTTAGGCTCGGTGGGGAAATTTAAAAAG
>CM041630.1:25344694-25559885 GCA_023333625.1 Bothriochloa decipiens
TATTATCTTTATAGTTTCTTTTAGGCTCGGTGGGGAAATTTAAAAAGCTAGTTCTAATTTATTATCTGGACTAATAACTATGTTTTCTTGGTTGAAATTTTATTATTATCTTTATAGTTTTTTAGGCTCCGTGGGGAAAACCCCCATACCTATTTTTCTTGTATAAATGATGGAGAGTATAACTGAAATTACAAGTGCACGAGGGGTGCAAAGCAGAGCTTGTCATAAGAAAAAAGTTATGATACTTTAGAGTCTATTCTACAACCAGGCTTTTAAAGAGCTAGCACGGCTATCCTTAGCTTTGACACAAATCAAGCTAAGATCCTCTCTAAATCGAATCTTCCAACTGTTCAACTCACATCCTTTATTATCTAAAATATGTCTGTTCCTTGATGTATAGATGGCCCTAACAGGTTGTAATCATCACCTCCCTGAAGATACTGCTCCCAAAGCTCGTTCTAGCTTGGATGACCATGTCAAGTGGAGGAAGGGACAGATCCCATTTGATTCCAAGGGGGCATTCAAAAAATAAATGCATGATGGTTTCCTCTGAATTGATGTTACATATGGCACAAGAGTAGCTATTCAGATGCTTTCTTCTCAAGGCATTTCTAGTATTCAATATGTCTTTGAGGAGTAACCAAAAGAAGAACTTATGCTTGCCAAGATTGTCTCTAGCCCACATCCAAGAGAAGAGAGGAGAGGCCTCCAACATGCCCTGCATGGCTTTGTACGCTCTTTTGTAGGAAAATGCATTTGAGGAATTCCAAATATCTCGCCAACAGTAAAAATTATCCGGATCCCAGTCAAAAGATAGCAGAAAGTTTTGAAGGCTTTCCCATTCATTTGCAGCTTTTGGGGAGAGAGGTAGGCTAAAATTATAATTATCATCCTTTTCCCTCAATAATTTGATTGAGCATGGAATTGCTAGCCTTGGGGGGTTGCAAAAAGCTAGGCTCCTAATCCACTTGAAGTTTCAATACATCCTTCTACCAGAAAGAGCCAACCGGTGATCTGGCATATGAACAAGTGTTAGCTTTTCCCAAGTGAGTTATACCAATGGAGTCTTAGCATAATTATAGAATTTGTCCAAGAATTTCAGCCGAAGAACTTTATTCTGGGTGGTGATGTCAATCACACCAAGTCCCCCTTCCTCTTTGGGTCTACAGACAGGCTCCCAGGCAGATAAATAAGTTCCTTTCATATTAATATCCTCATCACTCCATATACAATGTTTTACCTGTCAATCTATTGTATAACTTTAGGAGGGAGCATGAGGGTGCACAGATAGAAGGTGGGCATAGCTGAGAGGATAGAGTTAACCAACAGAATTTTGCCATGATAGGAGAGTAACTAACTCAGTACCAATTATTCTAGCCTCAACTCTTTGCAACAGAGGTGCAAAATCCTAAATAGTACCAATTATTCTAGCCTCAACTCTTTGCAACAGAGGTGCAAAATCCTGAATTGCAGGTTTGTTGATTCCCAAGGGAAGATCTAAATAAGTAAAAGGCATGGTTCCAGTTGAGCAAGCACCTCCAATCTGCCTCATATTCTTTTTTCTGTATGGATTCGTATTTGTTTCAGAAAAACAAGAACGAATGCACACACGAATCAGATTGATCTGTTACACTATAAATGAGCAAAGGAATTGATAAATACACGTTACTTATAAACTTTTACTCACCTTATGTTTTAACCATTAGATGTAACTTGAAATCTTAATCTAAGGGATATTAGACCTCCCTACCTTCTAGCAAGTGGGCTACATCATAAGATATAAGATTTGTTATATTGCGGTTATTCAAATCTATGTTTAGAGTTGTATTTTTTCCACCGTGTTGCGCCCTACCCACGCTCGCATACCTGCCCCCGCTCGCCTTTCCGCGCGTACGATACCTGATTACACGCGTACACCATGATTTCTCTATGTAAGACCCAAAATTAGCATCCCTCTCATGCAGTCCATGACGTGTGGACCTAACTGGCTAGAGTTTGTCTACCGGCCGAAAGTTGCCAAATCAAATACACACATACTTATTTTTTTTGTTTGTTCATGTTATGCAATCGAACTCTAGCTAGTAGACAAAGGGAAATGTCTTATGTTTTCCTGTGAAACCAAAGACAAAGGGAAATGTCTTATGTTTTTGTATGAGCTATTTCTGTAAACCAAATTGTATCTTCATCCATCAGAATGGAAATTCTATAATTTTTCTTTGTTTTTCTTACGATCTAGATGGCCCTTATTTGCGTTAGAGGGATATAATATTATGGGTTGTTTTTTTTAAAATTACACAGTACAATATAGACGCACACTTACCCCTATGAATACGCGTATGCAAACCTACCTCTACTATGAGCACATCCGAAGGACTGAGCAGCCGGCAGATATGGAGATTTCCGAAGTCACCACTGGTGCCTCGTTGTCAACGGGAAAGTCACTTACCACTTAGTGCATAAAGCCAGTAAATCCTAGAAAAATCTCAGGAAAAGGTGCGTGCATCAGAATTTAAACCCTGATGGGTAGCATTCCAGTGGACCATCCTACCATTGAACTATAAACCAATTCGCAATATTATGGGTTGTTTGGCGCAACTTATGAGCTGTTGTATGTTTTTTTTCTCTTTTTTTATTTTTTTGCAAATATATTTCTTTAAACTCTGATAAAGGATCAGTTGGAATGAAGTTACATAAAAAAACAGTTGGAATGAAGCTGAAAATAGAGTTGTTTATCTTAGGCCTCTTCTTCTCTTAATTAATGCATGAAGATATAGATATAGCTGTCTTACGAAACAACTTTTTTTTTACAAAAATAGCTCAGATCTTAGCTGTGCCGAGCGGATCTATAAGACCAATAGAGAAGTTAATAGATAATAAAGAATACACGATCGAGTGCAATGCTGTCAGGCGGCCTGCTGCGTGGTGCCGGTCCACCACCTACGGAGCCTTTTCCCTGTGTGCCATTATAAAAGATGACCCCAGTCTCCATGCCACTAAAAAGATGGTTTCGGCCTGTGTGATAAACATTAACTTTGCTTTTTCCTCCATGCCATTCCGTCCATTTTAGCTGTTAACGCTATCAAACGAGGCTGGAAAAGGACGTCGATGCCCCCAGGTAAAAGACAAGGTCAGAACTTGGTGGTTTTCCTTCTATACCATTTTGTGAGCTAAAGGCATTGGCGCTAAAAGCAGTGGGAGTTGGTGCCAAAGCAACAGGTGTTGGCGCCAAAGCGGCTGTTGGTGGCACCAAAAAAACTCCCTCCACTCTCCTATATAAGGGTCCCAACCCTCATCAATCCATTCATCCTCTCCAGATCCCATCTCCCTCTCTTTCATCTCTCAATCTCTCAGTGGAACAGCCCCATGTCTCAAGCTTCCAGTAGCTATGGTGCGAGAGCAAGGCACGTGCTTTGCCCCAACTGCCATGTTCTTGCCAATCGATTCGTAGCTAACACCAGGAAGCACAAGAACTGTCCATTCCACAAGTGCCCGTACTTCGTAGTTCGTGTTTCATTCACTGTTCATTTGTAACCTTTTTTTTAGTTTTGGTGCTGTTCTTGAGGTCTTGTTGATTTGGGTTGCAGGCTGGAGGTTGTCAGTTCTATCAATGGGAGGATGAAATGGTGGATAATGGAGCTATCCAGGCAGCCCCTGCCCCCCTACCGGCAGTTCCCTTGGAGGCAGTTCTCCTACAGACAGTAGCACCTCATGGAGCTATCCATGCAGCTAATCCAAGGGCCATGTACCAGGAAGCTGTGTAAGATAGGGTTGAGAACAGGGTTGAACAACAGCTTAGGTGGCTTGAGAAGCTGGTGTATGTGTGTATTGTTCTTGCTTTGTTTGCTATTTTCAAGAAGTAGGGTCATGACTTTGTGTTTGTATGCATGAGAACTAGTAGTAACAAAATGGATGTATGGCTGGATGGATAGATGAATGTATGAATGAATCAATGAATGAATGACATGAATCAATGATTCAGCTAGCATTTTAATCACAACAACAACACATTTTCATCACACATAACAACTATCATCTCATCAAGCAATATTAACAGAAAACATGACCAGGTTTACATTACCACATCACATAACAAGTTTCATCACATTCTGCTTTCATCACGTTTAACAGTAAACATCCATGTCTTAACCTTTCAACAACATCACAGCAAAAGATATTGTTCTCCCCAAAAGGCAGACATGCAGCATCACATGGACAAAAGAAGTACCTTTTCCCAACAGAAAGGCAGCAGAACCTGTTCAGTCAACCTTGAGCTTCTTCTTGCTCCTGGTATTGGAAGCAGGGCTTTCAGGTGTTGTTGGTGTGGCTACAGTAAGAAGCCTCTTAGGTGTCAGCTTCTTTGCTACTGCCATCTTCCTCCTTGGGGGGTCTGTATGGTGCCAGCTGAGTCCTCAGGATATGGTGCCAGGTAGACTGTTTTCAGTGGAATTGGATCATTGGAACTAGTTGCAGACCTGACAAAGCAAAAAGGTTAGTTTTGTGTGGGTAAATATGTGAACCAAAATGGATTGTTGGTACAAATACCTGTTACTTGGAGCTCTTGCTGATGATGAAGCTGATGCAGATTGCTAGTTGTTGCTTTTAGATGATCTTCTCTGCCTTTTCTTGACAGTAGCATTGGCTACTTCTTCAATGTGTGGGTATTGCATCACATATGGAGCCACCACAAGGCTTGTCTCAGTGTTAATGCTTGCTGCATCTAGCTTTTTCTGCCTTTTCTTGGGTGGACCCCTGCATAGCACAAGTGTTAATGCATGAACAAGTCAGTTATAATGGAAAAGTAAAGGGTAAATATGTACCTCTCAGCCAGCATTGCTGCTATGTCATTTAGATTCCCATTCTTACAAGTGTACCAATGATGGCCTCTCTACTTACATATTTGACACTGATGACTCCTTTCCTTCTTGCTGGTCCCTCCTTCCATAGCTGATTTCATCCTATTCTTGTGCCTACCACCTCCTGTGGACTTAAGCAAGGGAGGGTGCATGAAAAAGCCATAATTGGAATTGGACCACATGCTCTTGTCAGGAATACAAGGGATGGAACCCTCATATGCTTCTCTGAATTTCTTCACAGAGTAGAAGTCATCTACAAAATCCTCTAACTTGGCACCAGGTATTGAGGTGATGAAAGCAATTACATGTTTGTAGGGGATTCCTGTACCCTGCCATTTATAACAAGTGCAAGTTCTGGCTGGCAAGTTCACCACAAACCTGTAGGTTTCAATGTCTGCCCCCTTAGCACATAGCTCTACAACACCTTCAGGTGAGGATGTGATGACTTCAATGTCAAGATTATAGCTATCTTCCCTTAGTTTTGGCACAATGTGTGGCAGAACCTTCCCTTTGAAGTAGTTTAGAACCTTCTTTCTCTAGTTCCATTTGATTAAGATCTTCTGCCTTATAGTGTCAAGCAAGTCATCTAGATTCTTTCCCTTCTCAACTTTGATCCAATTGTTGAATGATTCTGCCAAATTATTTGTCACATAGTCCACTTTGGACCCTGTCCTGTACTGACTCCTGCTCCAAAGCTTGTTATGTGTGTCCATCAGATACTTCATGGCCTCTGGTCTTGCTCTGACCATTGCCATGTAATGCTTGTTCCAGTTGTAAGGGCTCCATGAATATGAGGTAGCCCACAAGTGATCATCAAAAATCTTACCATTGTACCTCGTCTTGAAATTCTGCACAAGATGATACATACACTCCCTATGTTCTGCTCTAGGAAACACTTCACTTACTCCATTCATCACTGCCTGCCCACAATCTGTACTAAAGCAAAGGCCTTCTGGGAATCCTATTGTCTCTTTCAACCTCTCCATGAACCAAACCCAATTTTTATTGGTTTCTAAGTTAATGACCTGTAACACTCTGGTGTTAAGCATGCATAATCACTTGCATTCTTAAGCATAAGCATCATTATGCATGGCATTGATGAAAAGATTGATTGTCATTTCATGTATCATGCTTGATTATTCAAATTATGCTCGCCTTTCACATAAATTGAACAAGTGGTATGAGTGTTTGGTGTTTGATGATTGTCAAACCTATGACAAATCTATTGCAGAAAGAGAAGAAGTTTGTCTGGACAGAGGAGTGTGAAATATCTTTCCATACCTTGTGGGAATTGTTGACCACTGCTCCTGTTCTTGCGCAACCAGATTTGGGAAAACCTTTTGATGTATATTGCGATGCATCAAAAACCGGCTTAGGATGTGTGCTTATGCAAGAAGGAAGAGTCATAGCTTATGCCTCACGCCAATTAAAGAAGCATGAAGTGAATTATCCCACACATGATTTGGAGCTAGCAGCTATTGTGCATGCTCTAAAAATCTGGAGGCATTACTTGTTGGGTAACTTCTGTAAAGTCTATTCTGATCACAAAAGTCTGAAGTATATCTTCACTCAACTCGAGTTGAACATGAGACAACATCGATAGATGGAGTTTATTAAGGACTTCAATATGGAGATATTGTATCATCCAGGCAAGGCAAACGTAGTCGCTGATGCGTTGAGTCAAAAATCACATTGCCATGCTATTCAACCTTTGTTAGCAGATGATTTTAGCCTCATGCATCCTGTTGCGCTGTGTAACATCCAAATTAGTTACTCGCTTGAAAGCAAGATCATCGAAGGTCAGAAAACTGACAAGGGTATAGGTCATATCAAGGAGAAGATGTTGAAACAGCCGCTCAAGCATTTTTGAGTAGATAAGAAGGGAATCTTATGGTTTGATGATCGTCTGATCGTACCAAAAGATAGAGAACTCAGAAACCAAATCATGGATGAAGCTCACTTATCAAAGTTATCTATTCATCCTGGCGGTAGTAAGATGTTTCATGATCTGAAGGTTCGCTATTGGTGGACCAAAATGAGAAAGGAGATTGCAGCTTATGTCACACAGTGTGACATCTGTTGTCGCATAAAGGCTGTTCATTTGAAGCCAGCTGGAATGCTTCAACCATTGCCAATTCCTGAATGGAAATGGGAAGATATCAGTATGGATTTCATTACTGGACTTCCCACCACTCCGAAAGGGCATGACTCTATTTGGGTAATCGTTGATCGACTTACTAAGAGTGCGCACTTTATTCCAGTTCGTACAGATTATCGACCGCCTCAATATGCTGATATTTATCTCAGGGAGATTATCCGTTTGCATGGAATTCCCAAGACAATTGTATTGATCGAGGATCTTAGTTTACTGCTCATTTCTGGGAACACTTGCAGAAGGATTTGGGGACAAAGCTGAATCATAGTACAGCTTATCATCCTCAAACTTTAGGCCAGATAGAAAGAGTGAATCAAGTTCTTGAGGATCTTTTGAGGGCTTGTGTTTTATCATCCAAGGGTTCATGGGAGAAATGGTTACCTTTGGCAGAATTCTCTTATAACAATAGTTACCAAGAGAGTATACAGATGGCTCCTTTTGAGGCACTGTATGGCCGAAAGTGCAGAACGCCTGTGAATTGGGTAGGACCTGGAGAAAGAAGATATTATGGTATTGACTTTGTTAAAGAAGCTGAAGAGCAGGTTCGAACAATTCAACAACACATAGCAGCTGCATAATCTCATCAGAAAAGTTATGCTGACAAGAGAAGAAGACCTCTAACTTTTAATGTTGGTGATTATGTGTATCTGAAGGTCTCTCCTATGAAGAAAGTGCAACGTTTTGGTGTTAAAAGAAAACTAGCACCTCGTTATGTCGGTCCATATCAGATAATGGAAAGAAAAGGATTGTGGGCCTATAAGCTCAAACTGCCTAAAGAGATGAGTGCAGTGTTTCCTGTTTTCCATGTATCTCAACTCAAGAAATGTCTGCGTGTTCCAACAGAAGAAGCCGTTAAGGTTAAAGACATTAAGCTGAGTTCAGATTTAACTTATGAAGAGAAACCTATGAGACTCCTGGATGTCAAAGACAGAGTGACCAGAAATCACGTGGTCAGGCAATACAAGGTTTTCTGGAGCAATCATGATGATAGCGATGCCACTTGGGAAACCGAGGACTATTCAAAAGAAGTATATCCTGATTTTCATAAAGAATGGTTAGTCTACTCAAATCTCGGGATGAGATTTCTTTAAGGGGGGAAGGGCTGTAACACTCTGGTGTTAAGCATGCATAATCACTTGCATTCTTAAGCATAAGCATCATTATGCATGGCATTGATGAAAAGATTGATTGTCATTTCATATATCATGCTTGATTATTCAAATTATGCTGGCCTTTCACATAAATTGAACAAGTGGTATGAGTGTTTGGTGTTTGATGACCTCTAAGATAACCTAGACATGATTAGGACATCAAATGAACCTAGGTTTATGTTCATGGTTTTGGTTAATTAAGCTTTGTTGTCATGGTTGACCAAGGTGGACCATGAAAGTAGTTCTGTTTGACTGATTTGAAAGTGGTAGCTAGACTGCTTAGATGTGTGTGTACCCTGAATAAAGTTTGTAGAGAATTTCATAAGGAACAAAAGTTGTTATTTCCACTTTTCATGAAAATGCCTGGAAGATGTTCAAAAATGTTGAAAAAGGGCAGATTTGGGGGCTGTTTTTCCATTTTTGGGAATTTTAAGGGGTATTTTTCTTTGGATTTTTGTATTTCAAAATCTATGCAGAATCTGGCCAAACTTTGAATAGATGAAATGTTCTACTCCTCAAAAGCTACATTTCATCTATTTGGAGTTTTTGCTAATTTAGCTTAGTTCAAGAGTTATTAAGCAGCAAAGTTTGTTTTAAATTCATGAAAATTGTATTTTGGTGACGGCTGTTTCCTGTCCGTCAGGGAAATCCCCGACCAGGAACGCGCCGTGGCCGCCCGCGACAGCATGCGTCGGCCGCGTGGCGTCCAGGCTCTGCCGTCTTGGGGCTGTCTTTGGCCGCGTGAACGTCGTCCGAACCCCGCCCACAATCCATCCTCCCCGCTCCATTTTCCCCCTCACTCTCCTCCTCCTCCTCGCGCTTTTTCCCCTCTGGTTCGCCGCCGCGCAGCACCGAGCTCACCTCGCCGCTATTCGAAATCCACCGCCGTCAGCCGCGCATCCTCTTGCTTGACCCCGCAATCGAGCACGCCTGAGTTCGCTCCATCATCCTCCATGGCCGCATGAATCGACTCATTTTCTCCCCGGCCGCCATGGCCGCACCTTGACCTCACCATGGTCCCGCCGCTCTGGCCATCCTCTCTCGTCATTTTGGTGCGCCTCAGACGCGCCGTGATGTGTAGGTGCTAGGACGCTAGTCAATGGGGTCGATTAGGGTTCCATAGGGGCGGATTTTGTCGGACCGCCGTGCGGATTGACGCCGGTTCGCCGCGCGCACATGGCCGAGCCGCCGTACCCGAGCTCCAGCTGCTTTGAGTAGCCCATAGGGTGCACCGTGGTCCACTCGAGCTAAAGCCCTAGCCATTGCCGCCGGTCGAGCCCTCCTTCGCCGGACATCGAGCTCGCCGGAGTCAGGGAAGACCGCCGCTCCGCTGTGCTCGTGTCCTGACCGCCACAACCGCTCCCCTCCCTCTTTAATACCCTTGATCGATGCGCACGGCTCTCCTCTTTCTACCCCGCTGGTTGGTGTCGCCGGAGCGCCGCCAGGACGGCCGGCCGAGCCTCGCCGCCGTCGAGGGCCATCGTGTTAGAATATAGGAAACCCTAGGGGTCTTAGTGCAAGATTGCCAGACACAGTATATTTCAGTTAAGGGCTCGGGTAAATACTAAAAATAGAAAGGGCTTTTCTGTAAAGTTGTTTTTCCAGCCGGATTAAAGAAAAAGGATTTTTCTAGATTTCTGTTAAATCTTTGAAAATCCATAACTTCTTCATTTTTCATCCAAATGAGTTGGTTCAACTTGCAGTATTTTTCTTATGAGAAGATCTATGCATAAAAAATATGAAATATGGATTTTGTGATACTTTTATGTATAGACTTATTTATCTCTATTAATTGCTTTTATCTTAGAAAATGCATAAGTAATTCTCTGTTGCTCAGAAAAATGTGAGACCAAGTTTGTTAGTATTCTTATATCATGCTCAATCTATGAAAAATGTTGTGAGGCTATGTCCTATGGAAAGTTTGCTCTGTCTAGTTATGGTGCCTATTTCCATGTGATGATAAATAATTCATAATAAATAATATATAAGGAATTTGTGAATGAAACTTTTTAGAGGATGTTTTTATGTAGAGGTAATGATGTTCTGAGATCTATTGTTTGACATACTTTTATGTACAAAGTATTTTAGGCCCATTAAATTGTGCTGCCTTGTCATTTTTGTGTAGGATAAAGTACTTACTGTTTTGACTTAAAATTTTTATGATAGTCTACTTTAGACATGATTAAGCTCCTGTAATTTTTATAGAATTTTCTGAGTAGTCTAAAGTCATGTTGTAGTTGTACCCTGATTTCTTTTAATTATAAATAATGCTTTAAAGTTATCATTTCATGTGTGTAAAAATGCTTTTTATGATAATTGTGAGATGTGTGATCTGCTATTGGTTTTGGTTCAGTAGAGTGTAGTGTGTAAAACAATGGTTGTTTATAATTCCTTATAGTGTGAGAGTAAATTGTAATGCGAGGCTTGTTTGGAGAATTGTCGGTAGAAGAGAATGCAGATGACATGTGTTTATCATACATGTTTTCAAATATCATATCATTCATCTTAGCTGAGCATTCATTCACCACCACCATCAGCATTGTATTTCTATGTATGCATGGTACTCATACGCACTATGCATCATACAGGATCGTCAGAGCTCGAAACGGTAGTTCCCGGAGCACCAGAAGAGGAAGGCCAGCAGGAAGCTTTGGTGCAGGAAGTAGCAGCAGAAGAGGATCCCGAAGCTGATCTTCCGGAGTGTCCCGACCACCAGCCAAGCTCTTTCCTGAAAGGCAAGCCCCGGAGCATTCTCCCTGTGGTTTGCAAAAATATCTAACTTGAGTCCTTTACTTGTTTGATGCATTAAGTTATAGGCGTTGTTTTATACCGTTGCTGCATTACTTATATTCCTTGCCACTGTTTATACTTCAACCCTGTTAGGTTCAGGTACGATTATTTGCTTAGCCCTGCTTTAACTAGATCGGTAGAAGTCGAGTGATTTCCTGTCATCCGTGAGTTATAGGTGGTGACTTGAATGGTTGAATACATTGTTATCTTGGATAACCATGTGGAGATAATAAATCGAGACCGGGCGGGATTGGTGTTGAGACTGAACTGGAGGTTCGGTGTGGTTATCCCGTCTGTGTCGAACTAGGACCCCGTCCGTTGTACGTCCTCAAGTCATATTGAATTTATGCCTCACATTTAGCTGGAAGGATAAGTCGTTCCGACCGCGAAGCCTAATTTTGATTTGGGCCGGGAGTCGACCTGCTGTACGCATCGTATTGGTGAAGATGGGGGACCACAGGTTACGCGGAGAGTAAGTCCGAGGTCAGGGTCGCCCTGAATAAGGCAGCCGGGCGGTTCCTGGATACGATGGTACCTGTTGATTCCGCGCTTTTCCTGAATTGAATGTCGGTGATCTGTAGCTCACCTTAGCGGGTGAGTGTGGTTTTCATAAGGAATACCCGCCAGCTGGTTAGTAATCAATTATAATCGCCATCGTTCCTGGACAGTGAACACTTGACTTGAGCAGCCGCATCGTAGTAAGAACTTGAACAAAAGATGAGATGGTTGAGCTGTTGAGATTGAAAGTGTAACGTCCCGCCTCCTCAAGGCCAGGCCCGCTTATCTAGGACATAGACTGCCCTCACAGACCAACACTAGTCTTTTCTGCGCACTTTGTCCTCACTCGTGCGCACCCGGGAAGACTTCCCGGTCGGTCACCCATCCTTAAATTGCTCCAGGCCAAGCACGCTTAACCTTGGAGTTCTTTATTGATGGGCTTCCGGAAAAGAAGTTGTAACTTGTTGGTATGAGTATCCTATTAATCCTATTAAGCCCTGGGCCGAGGTGTTACATACTCACCCCCTTAGGAGACCGACGTCCTCGTCGGTCAACCCCAGGCCAGGAACGTCCCCTCTTGGCCACGTCCGTGTGTCCAGTGCCAGCGCATGTGTCATGCTGTGTGACCACTCCGGATCCACACCAGCCATGCACACCATGCCTGCGCAACTGACACACGCGCCCGTGAAACCACAAGGGTCGGCTCCGATACCAACTGTAACGTCCCACCTCCTCAAGGCCAGGCCCGCTTACATCCGGCCGCTTATCTAGGACATAGACTGCCCTCACAGACCAACACTAGTCTTTTCTACGCACTTTGTCCTCACTCGTGCGCACCCGGGAAGACTTCCCGGTCGGTCACCCATCCTTAAATTGCTCCAGGCCAAGCACGCTTAACCTTGGAGTTCTTTATTGATGGGCTTTCGGAAAAAAAGTTGCAACTTGTTGGTACGAGTATCCTATTAATCCTATTAAGCCCTGGGCCGAGGTGTTACAGAAAGATACTCAACCGGAATTGGTTAATTTCTTGTTGAATAGTTATTACCATGCTTGCTTAGTACAGGTGCTAATGTAGCATGATAAGGTTAATCAGATTAAAATACATTGCTAAAAGGTTCTTATTAATTGTTCCTTAGTGCAAGCTTTTCCGCAATTAAATGAGTCAGCTATCCTACTTATACAGCCTTGCATACTCCTTGGAGTCAATTTTATTTTTAGTTTATGACGGGTAAGTCTAGCTGAGTACATCCTCGTACTCAGGGTTTTATTTCCCATGTTTTTGCAGATGGTGAGATGTTTTATGAATATTGTCAGAACTACTTCTATCCCGCCTTGGGAGATGACTAGACCTTGGGCATGGTCACTTTTCTCTACTTAATGCTTTTGTTGGATGTTGATCAAGAACCTGGCACTGTATTTGAACTAAGTGTGTGTGGTATTTGAACTTAATCGCTTTCGCTTTATTTTTGAAATTAAACTTGGTTTGTAATAACTTTATTTGAACTCTGATGTTTTAAATTATGTGCGAACTATGTACGTTGTGAATGGTGAACGCTAAACTATTACGATCTTGGTCGTGCCGGAAAAGTTTGAAATCCGTCGAGATTTCGGTATGACTACCGGGTTTATTAGGTCTCAATCATGTAGTATGCCGTTCTAATGGTGAATTATGTGCTTGTGCTCTAATAAATTGGTCGGTTCTGTCACATGACCCCAACAGCTACTGGATACATCTAATTGTGTCCATCTACTACACAAGCTATGCACAATTGCCCCCTGTACCTCCCTGTCAAAAAAGGTGCTATCTACTGCCAGATATGGTCTACATGCTCTCAAGAATCCATCAACACATGGTTTCATTGCAAAGAATAACCTATTGAACCTGATTTTATTGTTGATTGTGTGGTGATCACTAACAAGAATTGAACCAGGACTAGACACTTCTAACTGAGCCTTAAACCTGAACAAATTGTTAAAACTTTTATCCCAAGGGCCATAAATCTGATCCATGGCAAGATTTTTACCTTTGTACAATCTCTTGTATAGCACCTCAAGCTTCCACTCTTCCTTGATTCTCCTCTTCAGTTCCTTGATTCTAAGATTGCCATCTTGCTTCAGCCAATCAACTACAGCTTGGCACATCCAAAACTATGTGATACCTACACAGATTCCCTCCCTCCTCTTGCTCTGGCAATTGTGTTCAGTTGGGTTCTTCTTTTTCTGACAAATAACAAAGACCATGGTTAGTGAAATAAAACTAAATGAGGACAAATGATGATAAATAAAAAATGATGACAATTGATGCTAAGTGATGCTAAATGATGACCAAATGAAGGACACATTACCTGAACTGTCACTTTATCTTTCAGAGTAGATGCATGAATTTTCCATGAGCATCCATCATTCTTGAATACATAGCTTACTCTATATCTCCCTGGATCAACTTTCTCAATGTCATATTGATGTTCAGTTCTAACACAATGTGATGCTAATGCAATCTTAAAAGCAGCCATGTTGAAGTACAAAGTGCCTACTTTCATAGGGGGGTTCTTCTTGTCATAAAACTCATCAGGCATAGGTTCAGGTGCTCTATCTTGAACCATTTCATCCTTGTCCTGTGCCAATGGTTCATCATCACTCTCATAGTATGATTCATCATCAGAACTGTCATCACTGGGGGTGGTGGGGGCTGCTTGGGGCCAATATCAATATATAGGGCTTCATCATCAACTCCAACATGCTCATTCTCGGGCTCTGGGTTAGCCAGAAAATTATCTTCTGGAGCTGGTACATTGTGTGTCCTCTGGCTAGGTTCTACAAAGCTTGGACATGGCACAGCAGGGGTGATGGGGGGTTCAACTGAAGGCACACTACTCTCACAGTCCCATCTAGGAATCTTAGGGGCTCTGTATTTGGGTTGTGATAAGAAAATGTGAGGAAGCAGCATTTGGAGGCTTTGTGTTTAGCAAACACCTCAAGCAATTGTTGATCAGTGCTGACTTGGATGTTCACCTTAGTATCCAAGCACCAGTAAAACACTCTGACTACCTCACCATAAGAAGGTGGGAACTTGTCCATAATTTCTGCAACAAGATCTGTGTAGCGCGTGCGGCCAGCATCCACAACTTTATCGAAATCATACCAATCAGCTCAACAATTATGAGCAACAATCCGATATTCTAATTTCAATCTACTCTCTTCGTTCCCCCTACAGATGACCAAGGAGGGCTCAATCAAAACTACGCGTGCGGCAATCACTTAATAGCAAGAAAGCATGTAATCCAATCTCGCAAATGAACTACAACTCAAGGCAACCAGAGGGAGCAGGACCATTGGACTCACCTGACTGTATCCGATGGCGCGGTGATGTCCTTCTGCCCCGCCATGCGCCGCCGGTACTCTGGATCCAAGCTCCCTACGCCATGCACCTCCAAAAGCTCCGGGTGAGCCCTCTCGTTCCCTCCCCTCGCCGGATCTGTGGCCGCTAGGGTTTCGCCGCCGCTGTTTTCACCGCCACCGTCGCTCAGTCGCTAGGGATAGAGGAGTGAGAGGAGAGTGAGAGCAACGGGAGAGGAAGCGGCTGAGAGTGAGCGGATCAGGTGAGGATGACTTGTGAACACGGCAGAGGGCAGGGCGGACATTTTACTGGGCTGGACCTACCTATCAGGACGGTCGAAGCGTTGAAAACTCACAGAAGCTGGACAGAATGGCATGAAGAAAAAAACAAAGTTGATGTTAATCACACAAGCCAAAATTATTTTTTTAGTGACATAAAGGCTAGGGTCTATAATGGCACACGTAAAAAGGCTCCCACATCAGCCATCCCACACGACGACACGAGAGCACCCATCTTTTCTTTCTTTCTTTCTCTGGTGGCGTCGCGTAAACAAGTGTCGTCTTCTCCGTCCATCCATTGGTGTTCCACCCACCTACAACTGCGACCGTGCGACGGCAACTGCAGCTGAGCTGCAAGTACGTTCAGCTACCAGATGACGACGGCGGCACGGCCATGGCCACGGCCACGCCGCCTCCTGCAGCCGCCGCCTGAATTCGTCCGCTCGCTCTGCCACGGCCTCTGCTCCCGCCGTCTCTTCCTCCTCCTCTGCTTCCTGGCGGTCGTCGCCTTCGCCGCCGCCACCAGCTCCTCCGGGCGGCGGGTGGTCACCAGCTTGCCTGGCTTCGACGGGGACCTCCCCTTCCACCTCGAAACAGGGTATACGTGCCTTTCTACTAGTACTGGATTCTTTCTACTAATAGAATGAATCAAGGATTTGATTGCTGTTGCTCTGAAACTGGAAACTGAATTTGGTGAGCGGTAAATGAAGATACGTGGAGGTGGACGAGGACGCCGGCGTGGAGCTCTTCTACTACTTCGTCCAGGCTGAGTCCGGCGCCGACAGCGAGGCCCCTTTCCTCTTCTGGCTCACCGGCGGCGACCGCTGCTCCGTCTTCAGCGGCCTCGCCTACGAGATTGGTAAGATACCAAGTATATGTTTGATGCTGTGATGCATGTTGCAGTGACCGATTTTGATTTGCCTTTATGTGAATGAGCTTAGTAAGAAGATGCTTGGCTTCGCAGGTCCCATCAGATTCGTGCTCGATCCATACAACGGCACCCTGCCGCGCCTAAGATACAACCAAAACTCGTGGTCAAAGGTAAATCTCTCTAAGCTTCTTCAGTCGTATACCATTACAATACGGCACGCAACGTGTTTTTTCGTTTTATTTTCTGATTACTTGTTTCTTCTTTTGTTTTCTGATTCTGACGAAACACAGGAGTGTCATTATATAGTATTATATTCGTTTCAAAAAAAAAATATAGCATTATATAAGAAAACTATTATGCTAATAATAGCGTTTGTAAAGAGCAGTTTTCTTGTAGTACGTGTGACGTTGACAAACACAGGTCCTGAACCTCATAATAAGTTGCAATGGTGATATGTCACCATATCCTTTTGCTTTTTCTAGTCCATACGACTATATTCTACCCCCTCACTTATTTTTCTGGTGGTTTCCATTTCCAAAATTTCTTTTCTGGTGGTCCGTCCCTGTGCAACCATTTAACTTTTCATGTCCAACGAAATGATTGGGTAAACAATTTTGAGTCACTAGGTTATCATCGCAAAAAGTTTTCATAATTTTGTTTTGTGTACAAGGTATGAAAGGTGATGTTTGAAACTGATACCTTGCAAGACTGTGGAAATAGTAATAGAGCGAAAGGAAGTAACGTTGTAAAATATTAAGGCTGGACCGATATTCTTAGTCATTTTTTTACATGATTCGAATAGTTTACTGGGGCGGTCACGGTCTGTATTAACTATCGCCTTGATAATAAATGTTTATTTAGAGGTGGTTGACGTTGAAAATGGTCACTTTAAAATAGTCAGGTCTAGAGATAGCCTAGAAATAGGTTTCATAGCTTTTGAAAACGACTTTGGCTTAAATTAACTTTATAGCAAAGTTAGAACATGATGATAAAACTTTATAGTTAACAACCTTTGTTTAAAATCATTTCAGATCCAAACATAATTTCCATTTTTATGAATATTTTGAAATCTAAATATTTGGTTTTTTTTTTGGGTCAGTAGATGGAGATACATTATTGTTCTAGTGTTTGATGAGGTCTAAAACTTTGTAGCGGAAACTTTTTAACTAAAACCATTAGGTGTCAAAAGTTTAATTTAAAATTTGTTAAGTTTATACTGAAATAATTTTAGGAGACATGCACCTAATTAACAGAGGCGAGCATTTGGTGGACCTGCTTCTGTAAAGGGCTAGGTGAGCTCTAGGCAAACAGATGTCTGTGTTAATCATTTTAAGGTGGGCATTCTAAGATAACACCTCTATTAATAGAAACGGACGTCCTAGGACGGATGCTTCTATTAATCGATTAGCAGAGGAGGGTATTCTATATCGATTAACGGAGGAGTACTAGGGGCTACCTCTAGAAATAATGGTCTGTTGCTAGAAATTGGTGTCTAAAACAATTATTTTTTTTCATATGAATTTAAATGAAGGCAAACTTTGTAATTGATAATTCTGTATTTGAAGTTGTTTAGAGCACCAATGTTTTAAGCTCTTAGATTTTGAAACTTCAGTTGACACAAAAAGTTGTAGTTCTCAACAAGTTTAAACTTCAAGTCATTTAGATTTCAAAATATTCATTTTATATTATAAGATTTCAAATTTTAAAGTTTAGAAATTTCAAACTGACATTGGACATTGATATAATTATAGCAAAGTTGCAGTTCTCAACATAATCTACAACTTTATAGTTGATAAATTTTTATTTTAAAACATTGGGAGTCTAATGTTCAAAACTCTTGGTTGCTAGATTCAATTATTTGAAATTTTCTAACTATCTTGATTGTTACACCTATAATAAAAAAATTCTAGAGCTTGACAAATAAAACTTCACAGTTGATTTTTTTTCCATTTGATATCGACTGAAATACAAATCACAAAATGTTGATAAAAATATATCAAACAATTGTGTAGTGCATTGGTATAGAGGTGTTGTATGTACTGAACGTCATGCACAATTTTGAATGACACTTTTTTTTCGAAAACCATTGATAGAGAAGAACATCTTAGGTGGGTAGACTGACAAGCTCTATAAATTGTTCATTAAATCATGTGTCTTTTTTAATACTAACATCCACCTTTGAAAATGAAATGATTCATGTACTAATAGGCTTATAGAATAGAATTAGAATTCTAAAAGCGAGTTCTTAGAGTGTCTGTATGTACTACTAAATAAAGACGATATTTGGATACTTGTTAGATTTCTCAATTTTTTATTAGATAACATGTTCTCGGTGGGATATCATATCCAAATCGTTTTTCAGCCCAATTTAATCGTGGCCATACTAGTTTTTGGCCCACTTTAGTATAGAGTTACATCTCTATTATAATAAAAGTTACTTATATATATATTTTAAAAGTATTATTAATTTAATATCTGAACGCTATTTTAAATTTAAATTATTTAAATATTCTAATAAATAGAAATAAAGAAAATTCAAATTTACAATTATGACTTCAAAATTTTTTTTAATGAATTGAAATATATACAACAATACCGAAAGCATTACAAAAAATAAAAAATCTTAACAATATATAGAATTTCATATGAACAAAACTCTTATTTAAGGGTTTTGGATTTAAGGAAAATATTAAAAGGATTTGATTAGAATTAAAGCCAATTTCAAATCCACGTTGTTTTACTCAAGTATCAAAGAAATATTTCCAACCAATATCATATGGATCAGTTCTAATCTCACTAAGTTTCTGTCATCTTTTTTTTGCCGGTACAATTGTATCATTTGATACTATATGTGTTGTGTTCCGACTCAGTGAAATCAAAATATGGGATCAGTTGTCATCGGATACATGATTAGTTGTCTGTGTTAGTGGTGAAATAGGACTAGGTATCCCACGTGTACATTTCACTGACTAGTATGGTGATGAAAGATGGAAAGCACACTCTTCAAATGGTGATACTAATGAAAGTTATAGCACAAACTTGAGAAGTATTTAACTGGTTAAGCAGTATAGTTTGGCGGTGGATCAGGTATTAAAGTGCTATATTTCTCTTGCTACACCTATACGTACTTGCTCTTGCTACGCTTTTGCTATATTTCCCACATGGGCACATGTTCGAATTCGAGTGTTTCAGTCAGTTGACTGTTCTGCATGCAGGTGTCACATATCCTCTTTGTCGATTCACCGGTTGGAGCTGGATTTTCCTTTTCCAGAGATCCTAAAGGCTACGATGTCGGAGACATCTCGTCCACTCTGCAGCTGCGTGACTTCCTCATCAAGGTGCATGCTGAATAAATCGCTTCCCATTTCCCTTGCAATGTGGATTAACTGAACAAGTCTTTAGGCTTTGTTCAGTTTGGTAGGGATCAGAAAGAATTGAAGAGGTTAAAAGGGATTGAATCCCATATTCCCATACAAGCCAAACTCCCCTTCGATCCACTCCAATCCTGTTGGTATGGATTAACCGAATAAGGAATTAATCGAAACCCTAGTTGCAAATATTTTAATGGCTCTGCTTGGCTGCCATTTTTTCCTGCTGTGGCTGTGCTGCTGCCTTGGAATCCTGTTCAGGCAGGGGAGCAGCTATTGCAGCCACAGCACAGTGTAGCACAGGGGATCAGACTGATGATGTTTGTTTATGCTGTTTTCTTTTTATATATATTCCGTCGGTTTCCAGTGGTTGAGTGATCATCCTCAGTACCTATCGAATCCTTTCTACATTGGTGGAGACTCCTATGCTGGAAAAATTGTACCATTCCTTGGGCAGATGATTTCAGAAGGTATTGATTGATCTGTTTGCTACAGAAAAGTAACAACCAGTTCAGTTTGGCAATTCTATATCATATACGGCTATTGTGGCGGCTCTTTGAGATGATGCATGTACTGATCAGCTAGTTGTGCTTGATCCTCTTCAGGTATTGAGGTTGGAAGGAGGCCCTTCCCTAGTCTGAAGGTATATATGCCCATCATACAATTTTCTCCAAAATGGAATATGTTATATTGATAGTGGATATTAGTTAGTCTATAGCCAAAGAAAATACCATGTTCTAGTCTTAGCCTGATGATAGACATGTTCTTTGCTTGTTCTATATCCTCTTAGGGCTATCTGGTTGGTAACGCAGCCACGGGCGAAAGTATTGATTTTAATTTTAGAGTGCCCTATGCTCATGGAGTCGGTATTATATCAGATCAATTGTATGAGGTATAACCAAGATTATCTAGTTCTTCCACTCCCATCTGTGCTGCGCAGTGCATATTCTTTCTCTAATATTATGTTCTGCTATTATCTGTATTTAGATGATATTGGGGCATTGCCAAGGAGAGGACTACACTAGTCCTGCAAATACGCTATGTGCTCAGGCTCTGGATACTTTCAACAGTGTAAGCTTCTTCTAAATGTATGCCACCTGCTAGTACCTGCAGATACGTTGTATGTATGCTTCAATTTGGCTATGCATGGTTGTTGCTAATCAGTTATTGATTTTGTCCTTCCATGCGACCTAATGCCGTGTGCAGCTCATCAGTGAAGTTCAGAATGCCCAAATTTTATTGGACACTTGCGTATATGCATCTCCTGCACCAAATGTTGTCAGCAGAATGGACGGCTCAGATGGTAGAAGGATCCTGAGGGCAGAGATGGGAAGAGTGATGCTGAATCACCCTCCAGCTCGTCCTCCATTTGGTTGCATCGTGAGTCCACATCCATAAGTAAAGCACCTATGCTCAATGCTGTACTGCATGAAAAAGAGTTCTGTTTCCATTTTATCTGTAACTTTTAATATACCTTTTTCGTTCATTGTCTCTGTGGGCTGCAGACATACGGCTACTACCTGTCTTATTTCTGGGCAAACGATAAACGCACTCGAGAAGCTCTTGGGATCAAGAAGGTGAGTAACATTGTTGGTTTTGTCGTTTCAATGTTAGTAACATTCTTGTTGTCAGCAATAACGAGAATAATCAAGGCTAAACCATAAACTCATCACTGATCAGGGAACAGTGGACGAGTGGGTGAGGTGCCACGACGGAGATCTGCCTTACACGATCGACGTCAAGAGTGTCATAAAGTACCACCGGAACCTGACGTCCAGGGGCTACCGCGCCCTGGTATACAGGTATGGTACCAGGCTGCAATTTTCTGAAAGATCTGTCTCGTGATGAAATGCATGTTCAATTGAATGGCATTGTCATATATGGCTTTATGGGTTGGTCGGCTGGTTGCAGCGGCGACCATGACCTTCTGGTGCCACACCTGGGCACCCAGGCCTGGGTCAGGTCGCTCAACTTCCCCATCGTCGACGAGTGGAGGGCCTGGCATCTCGGTGGCCAAGCCGGCGGGTGGGTATTTAATCTTCCTGCCCCCTCTTCGGCCTCTTTAGATTGTTCTTATTATCTGATTGCTGACAAACCTTCTATTTTCATCTCTGTTCTTATTATGCAGATTCACGATAAGTTACTCCAACAACATGACGTTCGCGACAATCAAAGTACTTTCTCGAGAATGCAATGCACGTTTTGGTCTATTGATGTCATGTTTATATTCATCAGGTACCTTTAGCTTGTCACCAACTGGAATGGATTTGTATTGGAATTGCAGGGTGGTGGGCACACGGCGCCGGAGTATGAGCCGGAGAGGTGTTTTGCCATGTTCAGCCGCTGGATACTCAACCATCCACTCTAATATCCACTCATAATTTGCCGGATTCTAGCGCCGAGCACCGTCATGGACTGTGGATTGCAGTTGATAGGCGAAAATAAAATGAATGATTACTGTGAATGGATAGATATAGATGCCTTGTGTAAACTAGGTCTGTGTCAGTGCGCTTCCATGGTAGCCAATTTCTTTTCTCAACGCGATAAGATGATGCAAATCCAATCACCAAATGAGATCAAGTCTTGGTCATGCAGTGACATGTGGAACGGTAATGCTTGGTGTCATACGTTCTAGCGCTAGGACGTGTCGAGAGCCCACTGGGCCGACCCACCATCCACATACCGCCTCGGCCGCTCCGCCTGGAATCTGTCTGCTGTTTCTTTTTCGGTAATGCTTATTTAGCGCTAGGACGTGTCGAGAGACCACTGGGCTGACCCACCGTCCACACACCGCCTCGGCCGCTCCGTCCGGAATCCGTCTGCTGTTTCTTTTCGGTAATGCTTGTTGTCATACATCCTAGCGCTAGAACGTGTCGAGAGCCCACTGGGCCGACCCACCGTCCACACACAGCCTCGGTCGCTCCGCCTGGAATCCGTTTGCTGTTTCTTTTCCCCACTCCGCTCCGCGCTGCTGTCACTCGCCATTTTCTCTTCTTCTCGTGCCGCTCGGTCTCTCTGCCATCGCGCGTGCTCCTTCCCTCTGGCCAGCGCCGTGCGTGCCCTCGCTCCGGTGTGCCGCTCACCCGCCCTCTTCCTGGCCTTATCCCGTCGCGTCCCCTCATCCGGACCTCCCCCTTGAGCGATGCGGACCCCTGCCATGGTGGATGCGACGGCGGTGCCGGACCCGGCGTGGGAGGTCGTGGTTCCGCCGGATCCGGCAGCAACCGTTGTGGATCCGTTGGATCCGGCCATGGGGGAGGTCCTGCTGCTCTCTTCCCCTCCTCCTCGCCTCCACGGGCCCTCCTTCAGCCCAAGCCTCCCCGCAAGCCGCTACTGGCGCGACCGCTCCGGGGCCTCCTGGAGGAGCAGCGCCTCCTGTTCGAACTCGTGGGCATGGCCCTCACCTCGGCGGTCCTCCTCACGGTGCCATCGTCATCCAACGGGGAGGCGTCGTCGCAACGGGCGCGTCCGCGGCCACGGCGGGTAGCTCCTAGAGCGCGGCGACAGCGTGCTAGGGGCCACCCGGCGCTGGAGGTGATTCGGCACGACATGGTGGAGCCGCGCAAGGGTGCCTCCCGTCCGTGCCCACTGCGCTCGCCGCTGGGCCAACCACCTTCTATGCATGGGGCCATGGCGGAGCCAAGGCCTCCATGGCAAGGTAGGTCAGAAGGACCTTCGGATCTGGAGCCTCCTTCTCCCCCTTCTCCTTCTTTCTTCTCTCTCCCCCTCTATTCAGTTGCTCCTTTGTTTCTATTTCTCCTTTTTTGTTTCAATTTGTGCATATGCTTGTTTCAACAACACCATTGTGGATGTTTTCAGCAGGTTTTTGCCTTTTGTTTTCATATGATTTTTTCGCACAAATGTTTGTAGCAATTAGTTTCTTTGAAACATTTCAGTGATTTTAATCTCTGTGTTTCACTATCTTTAATGTTTTTGTTTCAGAGAAGATTGAATCTTATTTTTTGTTTCAGTTTTGCTTTTTTCGTTGTTTCTGCAATGCAAAGTTTGATGTTTTGCCAGCACAAGCACTATGTTTCTTCCCCCTGTGTTTCAACAAATGTTTCCGCTTTTGGTTCACCACCGACCCCATGTTGTTTCAACGGGTTGGAGTTGAATGTTTCTCACAGTTCAATTTTTCCCCGGATTATGTTGTTCCAGGCTTTCGGCGGATGTAGTCCTTTTTTGTTTCAGTGTCTTACACATTTTTTTGTCCAATTTCATGTTCTTTATTTTTTTGTTTCGGTGTCTTAGCCCCCTGTGTTTCAATCCCACGACCATGGTTGTTTCAATTCAGGCTTCTTTACATTTTTTTCAGTAGACTTTTTTTGTTTCAAACCATATGTCTATTTTGCTTCAATTGGTTCCTCAATTTTGTTGCATTCATTTTTTTCTTTTTTGTTTTCAGCGAGACGGCGGTCATGTAGGGGTTGATCAGTGGCGGTGGTTGCGAGTTCCGGTCATGGAGGAAGAGCCGGGCCGTGCACGAGGTCGCTGATGGGTGGACAGGAGGAGGCGGGTATGTCCGATGGGACAGACGAGGCGGGGGCCGTGTGTGGACAATGACCGAGGGGCTGGTGGAAGGGGGCGGACGGGGGGAGGTGTACTCTGCGTGCACAGGGGCCTGGAGTGTTTGGCGTGGGGGGTAGGCTGGGCTCGGGCGTCCTATACTTAGGACGTCCGAGCGCCAGCAACACCCCATGTGGAATGGAGTCATTAGGATTTTGTAACTTGGTGGTGCATTTTTCGGCGATCAACGAACCTGGCTCCGTTTATGAGAGTTTATGCCTTAACCTTATACCAGTTGTTCCTCCTCGTGTATGTTGTTTGTGGTTATTTCTTCTATGTTGCCATGTATATTGTTGGTGTTCATGTTCTTTTCTCGCTTTCTTGATAAGGGATCATGTAACAAAGGATAGAAACTATCCGGCTTCATCTACGCATGGGTAGAATCAGGCTAATTTATTACAACAGGAGAAATAAAAGAAGAAAAATGATGGGAAAACTTACATCCACAACATGGGGCTTTAGTAGTCCTACGTGACAAACAGACTTGATTCATGGTGTCAACTCCTGAGGAATACAATTACCAATATCAAGACAAAGCCGTCAAAACACGTTTATCAGACCTTAAAAAAGATACTGAAAATGTTGGACACTGATCACCATGAAGAATGGACGCTTCTTTCAAGTCAACAACACAAAATGTTTGGTGCAGATAAAGCCTATCAACCAACATCCGAGCTGTTACACTAATGAACACCACCTCCAACATGAACTGCGCAGCGGAGAGACACGGAAAGGAACCCCGGCCCTGACGAACAACAACTTCAATGACGAGCCAACTGCACACAGTCGCTGGCCCGAAGAAAACAGGATAGGTTTTCACCCAGTTGTTGAACACCCACGGACGCAGCAACTTCAGCGACGCCTTCAACAAGGTGAGTAGCACCGTCAGTACCACCGCCGTCGGGCCGGCGTAAGATGAAAGGCAGGGTTTACACCCAAACTGCAGCCAAATGACACAGGCCCCACCACGCAGGGAAGGCCACGCAACCGCGGCGCTCCCCACGTGCGGCCGTGCGGCCATCACGAGCGGGAAGGGGGCAGGGAGAGCAGGGCCGAAGCCATATCCGGGACCCACGGGCCCAGATCCGGCCGATTGCGGTCTACCCCGGACGCTGGAGAGCCAACCCCGCCATGGGCGGGGCTGACCGTCGCCGCCAATCCACCGTCGTCGTCAATTTATGGGAGAGGGAGGGCGCTTCCAACCTCCAGATCTGGCCCGCTAGGGGCTGGATCCGGCTGGCCGTCGCCTCCGTGTGCAGTAGATCGCGGAGGGGTGGAGGGGCATCGCCGACCGCCCACGAACGCGAGAGCACGGCCTCTAGCGACTCTCCGCCTCCGTAGCGCCGGAGGTGAGACGAGGCCGAGGTGCAGCCCCGCCGCCACCATCCTTGAGGGCCGCCTGGGCTTCCCGACGGCGGTCTCTGGCGGCAGCGACGTATGGAGGGGAGGAGGGGCGGCGGCGGCGGCTAGGATACGCCCCGAGCCGCCCGACGCGAGGGCGACGCGAGGCCTCTCCTCGAGCCATCGGGAGAACGAGTGAGTGTTTCGTCAGGATCATGTAACTAGCAGCTGGCATCCTCCGTTCCAAGCCTCATTGGTACTAGTGGAAAATTATCCTGGTGAAGACTATTCGTTCCATGGTGACTTAAAAAAGATGCTAAAGATGTCCGTCGAGTCTCCAGTTGTCAAAAGCTCTTCAACTTCTTAAGACAACTGAAAGAAAAAACACACTAAGAAAAAGAAATGTGCTGAGTACCATGAAAGTCGAAAAGTAAAACATTAGAAAAATTGCCCTCCTTTGTGCATCTGACAACAATATCATACTGAAGCTCTAAGAATGATCACACAATGCCACAAGTATTTTTTTAGCAATAATGACAATGGGTTTTGATTTTTTTTGAAAGAAATACCGTGGGGGAGATCCCCACGGTTTCGAAACTTTTTATAAAAAAAGAGAAACAAGAGTACAAGGAAGTTTGCCTTACTTTACAAAGAGAGAGAGGAAGATAAGCATGACCAAAGCTACTTACCTAAACTGCTATGGAGGGGGAGGAAGGGACTGCTAAAGGGACTGCTAAAACCAAAAAGAAAATTACAAAGCATCAAGCCACAACAAGACTGCAGCTCTGTCTTCTTCTTTGATTCTTAGAGATTGCAGAGTAGCTTCTGACTTGAAGTTGTGGATCCATCTGCTGAATGTAGCCTGCACTCCGTCAAACACCTTTCTGTTTCTTATTTTCCATATCTCCCATGATGCTACCTGAAATATTTCAAGGAAATAAGCCAGCCCAGAATTCCTCTTAGTCCTCTCAATTCTCCTGTCTATAGTGACATCATTTGACCATGAGACCCCAATTTTATCCCAGCATCTTTTTGCAAACTGGCACTGGAAAAACAGATGCTCAATAGTCTCTTCAGCATTATCCCCACAGAGAACACAAAAGACATTTGGCTGTACATTAAAGTGTCTCCTTGCTAGCATATTCTTTGTATTAAGCCTGTCCATGAGAATCTGCCAAGAAAAAAACTTTACTCTGGGTGTTACCTTGGATTTTGAGACCATGTTAAAGATAGCTGGGGAGTCAATGTGTGAGAATGCCAATTTATATAGCTTGCCAGCAGCATACCTGCTGGTTCCCCAGCAGAAGAGACTCAGGTCAGCCCCTTCAATGAGCTCAAAATCTTGCATTAGAGGTTGTAATTCACCTAGCTCCAATGCTGCCTGTTGAGATATTGGAATATTGAATAACTCCTCTAGACTATCAGACTCAGAAACCCCCTTCACTGATATATCAAGGCTTCTAGCAAAGCTGTGGAGGTTAGGGAAGAGATTTATCAAGGGATCTCCAGCCCAGTTATCCTTCCAGAAAAGAACAGAAGAGGCACTGCCTAGTTGACAGCTTGTTATTTCTCCATAAAGGTCCTTGAGCTTCGTAATATCCTTCCACCAGAATGAGCCAAACAACCGATGAGCATGAGGCACAATATTTTCATAATGCTTAAACCAAATTTGCTGTACCCATGGGATATCCTCCTTAGAGTAGAACTTGTGCAGTTGCTTCATGAGCAAAGCATCATTCTGCAGGTATAGGTTCTTTATCCCAAGTCCACCTTTCTTTTTTGGCCTTTGGACTAGGGGCCAAGCAACAAGATTACCTCCTCTTTTCTTGTTAGAGTTGCCCCTCCAAAGACACTGCCTCCTGATTCTGTCCACATCTTCAATGACTCCTTTGTGTAGCTTCATTGAGCACATTGCATAAGTTACTGTTGGGGTGATGACAGTGTTTATGTATTCCACTCTCCCTGAGAAAGATAAGAAGGTTGAGCTAGCTGACAATTTTCTCTCTACTTTGTCCAACAGGGGGGCAAATTCTTTAATCTTTGGCTTTGAGGTCCCCAAAGGCAGCCCCAAATAGGTGAATGGAAGGGAGCCAATCTGACAGCCAAAGGTAGCAGCAAGTATTCTTATCTTTTCTTGAGGCACATTGATAGGAACCATAAAGGATTTGCTATAATTCACTGTCAATCCTATGGAGGAAGCTTAGAACAGCTTTCAAACAAAACAACTGTCTAGCATTAGCTTCCATTATCAAGAGAGTGTTATCTGCATATTGCACGTAGGTTGGGGGATGGGTAATTTCAAGATCCCCTTTTCCTTGAGACCATTAACTATGAACTGCAGTAGCTCAGCAGCAATGACAAACAATAGGGGAGAAAGAGGGTCTCCTTGCCTCACTCCCCTTTTGCAATGAAATGTTTTCCCAGGTAGACCATTTAGTAGGACAGCAGATGTGCCAGAAGACAGAATGGTTTTCATCCATGTAATCCACTTACTGGGGAACCCAAGGGAGAATAGCATGTAATAAATAGTGGAGTGCTCAATAGTGTCAAATGCTTTAGCAAAATCCAATTTTAGGATGACTATCTCTCTTTTCGACTGATGGCATTGATGAATATACTCAAAACTCCAGGCTAGGCAGTCCTGTATTGATCTCTGTCTGATGAAACCATATTGATTTCTATGAATGATCTCTAGTATGACACTCTGCAACCTGTTGGCAAGCAATTTAGTGATCATTTTTATGCAGCAGTTCAGTAGAGAAATGGGCCTGTAATCTGAAGCAGTCACTGGATTACTGATCTTAGGGACCAGAACAATATAAGTCATTGATGGGTTCCAAGTTTACTTCCCCATCATAGAAGGCAGAGAAAAGGCTAAGAATGTCTGCTTTTATGATTGGCCAACATTTTTTTAATGAAAACTCCATTAAAAACATCAAGGCCAGGTGCCTTTTCACTAGCATATGCTTAATGATATCCTCAACTTCAGTAATCAGAAAAGGTTCTATTAAGAACTGCAATGATGACTCATGGGAGGGGATCAGGGTGGACAAGTCAAACTCCATGACCGCCTGATTGGATAAACCCATTCTATTCTTGAAGGAACATCAAAGGTGATTAGCCTTGTCCTCATGCATCAGGAGAGAAACCCCATGGTCATCCTGAATCTATGCTATTAGATTTCTTCTGTATGAGATGGTTGCCATTGAATGAAAGTACTTGGTGTATTCATCACCATACTTGATTCTATTGACAGTGTTCCTTTGCTTCCAATAGGTAGTTTGTTTCTTAAGAAGGGAATTGAGCTGTTGCTTCACCAAGTTCCTCACCTTCCATTCTGTATTGAAAAGCTTTCTGAACTCCTCTACTGTATCCAGGTATAGAATAACCCTATTGCAATTGTCAATCATTATTCTCATATCAGGTAAGTTCTTACTCCACTGCTTCAGATTATATCTTAGTCTCTTGAATTTGGCAGAGATAACTGATGCAATGCTCCTACTGTTCCTGATCTCCTGCTCCCAGGATTGCTGAACTACCTGCATAAACCCATTGCAATGGACTCAATAATTTTCAAATCTGAAGATTTTTTCCCTTGGGATTCTTGTTTCAACTGATACTCTGCAGGGAACATAATCTGAAGTGGGCCTTGCCATAGGAGTAACCATTGTATTAGGGTAATCCAAGGTCCAGTTAGGGGATGTGAAAAACCAGTCTAGCTACTCCAACGGTGGATCAACCTGCATATTACTCCAAGTGAAGGCCCTACCTTTTAATGGAAGCTCCACTAAGCCCAAGTGATCAATGACATCATTAAAGATTTGAGTGTCCTGAAAATTGCCCCACTTCTGTTTCTGTTCTCAAGAGATCTGTAGAAATTAAAGTCTCCTATCAGCAGCCAATTGTCATTGTCCTGAATATTCAGGTTCTTGAGCCAATCAACAAAGACAGAGCGAGCTGGTTCAATGCATGGACCATATACTGCGGGAGGAACCATATCTTGAGTTCATTCTGGATGAGAAGCACATAGTGATGGCAAACTGCTGGGTTTCAACTACTGAACCGTCAAACAGGCTGCTGTTCCAGTAGATCAAAATGCCTCCTGAAGCTCCCTGTGATGGGCTAAATGTGAACTTATCAAACCTCCTCAGAGCAAAGTTCCTAATAAAAGCCTGATCAAAATTCTCCTTCTTTGTTTCCTGGAAACAATAAATATCACAGCTACTCTCCTCTATTTTGTTTCTAATTGCCATTTGTCAGCAGCATTAATCTCCCTTACATTCCAACATAAAACATTCCAGGATCTATTCATTGGAAACAAGGAAAAAATATAATAAAAGGTGACCTTCACAGAAATCCACACCATCACCAGCAAGTACTTATATATAGAAAGGAGTTCATTACAAGCATTCATCCACATCATCAGTGACAGAAACATCATTATTATATAAGTAGAGGAAACCATGGCATGCAAGCCATGCCAGCAGCAAAATATCAGGGAGGTTTGATCCATTTATTCCTGCTCTTCATTGTGGCCCTCCATGAGGGCCTCATCAGAGAGTTCACCAGGAGCTACTCCACAAGAGCTGGCCCACTCTTTGAGAACTGCAATAGGAATTGGGTCACTTGCTTCATCAGCAGAGCTAGGGGGTTTGCTGAGATCAAAGGTAGCAGCTAGCTTCTTTCCTCCTTTTGTTGACAGGTTCTTTTGCTTTGATTACCTTGACACCACTGGTTGCATCAGGATTCAGTCTTGGGCTTCTGCGGACCATAGTGTCCACTAGGGGTGTCTTAGCCCCCAGCCTGCTAGAGACGGTGTTGGGCAGGGAGAGTGACCCAACACTACCTTCCCTAAGTCCCAAGGGGATCTGTCCACCAGAACGGACTCAATTGTATTCTTTGCACTTCCCAGGGAGGAGTTGTTCATCATCTCCAGTCGGGCAGCCCACAACTTCAGCAATTCAACAGTAGGAACAGTCCTAAAAACCTGGATGGCCTTGCTTGTGTCTTCCTTCCACTCACCCATTGGGGACTTGATGTTGATGCACCCCAGCAGACCCAATGGCACCTTCTGAACAGCATTCACAATGAATTCAGGAACAATGACCCTCATAATCCTGACAGATGACACCACTCCAGAGTCCTCCGAGGAAGAGGATCTGTCGGGTACCTCAATAAGGGGTACCCTTATTCCTCGACTAAGCAAATCAACCCCTGCATTAACAAACCTAAAAACACCATTATTATCCCCCAGTCCAAAAGTATATAAGATGTCCGATCCAAGTATCAAACTGCGCTGGGCTGGCCCATGAACGGGTCTCGATGAACCAGGCTACTGTTCACTCGACGGGACCCTCTCGACTCGAGGCTGTCTACTCAGGGGAACGATCACCCCCTCGAGTGATGGAACTCCCCCGGGCGAATGATCACCTATCGAATACCGCGCACCCCCTCGACCCGCCTACTTCCCGTACGATTCCCCAGGCATTTGATGCATTTCACCTGCTCCCGCCTAACCTCATGGCTATAGCCGTGGTAACAGTGAAAAGTACACCGGTCAAATCCTCCTTTTACTGCCCATACCCAGGAAACCAGTGGATCGTACCACACTGTGTCGCAATACCGTGGATTGTGCCCCATTTGGCACCCCCTCGAGAAGCATTTGTCAAACATAAATCCGACATTTCCTATTGCCGTTCCTATCCGTTCCGGCCTCGACCCCCCTCGGGCACCCCTCGACTGAGCCCTTAGCCGGTTCTGGTCAGTGCTACGACGACACCACTGCGCCATCTATAGCATGCCGTACGCTCCCAACAGGAGAACACGTCTTTCGCCACGCTGCAGAGGCACGGTAGCATCATCATCAAGACCGGTCACCCACCGACCTCGCCGAGACACCGCAGGATGGCAAGGCATGCTGTTGCAGAGCTCAACCTCACTTCGACGCATGTCGCTACAGTCTCCGGACAAGATCGGCATCCACCTTCGACGTCACCGCCTACGCCAGCCCTACAAGCACCATCTCTAGGGTTACACTGTATGCCCGTACCCCTCCTTGGCCTATAAAAGGAGGCGCTAGGCTAGCATAGAGGGCAGGCTAACCCATAGACTGAGGATAGCCAGAGCCCGCAATGCTCAAGTCCAAACCTCACTCGCTCGCTTGTATTCACCCCCTGTACAAGCACTTCGGTGCAAGATAATACAACCCCCCGCTGGACATAGGGCCTTCTATTGCCCGAACCAGGATAAGCCTCGTGTGTTCTTCTTGCATCACCATCTGGATTAGGGAGTGCGCAATACGAATTCACTCGTTGGTGTTCGGCCCCCGGGGTCGAAACACCGACAGTTGGCACGCCAGGTAGGGGTTCTGCGTGTCATCGACAACTTCCCGCCATTTCTCCGGAAGGCAGAATCAGCTTCACCACTTCCGCGAGCCATGGTGATCTGGTTCAGGAGCCTGGAGTTCATGTCACTCGGTTGCAACTATGACATGATCCTGCTCTCGGTTAGAGATTCGAGTGGAGGCCGCAGTGAGCCCCCACGCTTAGGAGGGGCTGCACGCCGGTCTCGTCACCACGCATCCGTGCCCAGGAGGAGGCGCGACTGACGCCACCGTCATCATTAGCCCACGTCTAGGTCGACATCTTCCATGTTTCCTCCATCCTTGGCGGGCAGTGCAGGCTCCCTGGTGGCGGACCTGTCTGACCCACGCCTGGGAACGGAAAATGAGCTGGCAGGGCTCTATGGAGACCCTGACTTCACCTTTGCGATGTGTTCGACAGGGGAGCTCGCGCGAGGTTCCCCGACGGGCACAGCTCCGTCACCCCCCAATCTGCTACCGCACAGACTGTTTGGGGCTCGACGCCAGTTCCCATTTGGTCTGGACAATGCCGCCAAGACGTACTCCGCCACGATGCGCTCCAGTATGAGCACGCATGAGGACCGCCTGGGGGCTCTCTTGCGCGCCACCATGGACCTGGTAGTGGTCCTGCCAGCCTCCGAGGACCTTGGCTTCTCGTGAGCACCTGGCCCAAGGCAGTACACCCTCGGCACTACGACGCGGGCAGTTCCCCATCTTCTACTCCGGCAACCCCGATTCTGACTCCGACCACTACGACCCCACCCGTGAGTGTTTCCATGTCGAGGGCGAAGTCACGTCGAGTGACGACACCGTGGCGGACCCGGAGGAGCAGCTACTGGCTGCGCCCCAAGATGAACGCCCGCATCTGGACGACCAAGACGCTCAGCTAGCGCAGGTTTGGGAGATGCGAGCCAAGCTCAACGAGGATCAGGAGCGCCTGCGCCAGCTCGAGTGGACCCTCGAGCAGGAGCGCCGTCCCCCGCCCAGCGGGAGGGCCCGAGCTAGAGCCTGAGAGGTCAACCAATAGATCATAAAAGACGGGGGACCCGAGCACCCTGTCATCAACCATTTTCCCCGAACCAGTCAGAACATCATCGCGGCCGCCATGCTTCTTCATAACATGCCCGCACTGTCGAACCCTCAAGCTCGGCGGATACGGGACGAGGTCGAGGGCCTCCTCAAACTCGCGGCGGCACAGTAGGCCGAGAGCTCGGCCTCGAGGCATCGAGGGGTGGTCTCAGAGCAACCTGTCAAGCCCCCCGCGATGAGAGTGAGGTCTCAGTTCACCAGGAAGCAGCCCCCTAAGCAAAGAAGGTGACCCCCGTCCGAGACCACATCGTTGACAACCACGAGCCCCAAGACACGTGTTATGACATCATCAAGAACCGATGACACAAGAGCAGGGACACTGATGATCGAGGATACAGCGCTCATCGAGGGGGATTCTACGACAGCGAGGGGTGCCAATTCTATGCCAAGAGAATGCACCTACCCGCCCATGCTCTGCAAATGATCCCCATCACGTGGCCTTTCACCATTTGGGGGCTCGACCTTGTTGGGCTCGACCTTGTTCCCCATCACGTGCCAATTCTACAACTGGGGGCTTTACGCACTTGCTGGTAGCAGTTGACAAGTTCACCAAGTGGATCGAGGCTTGTCCCATTACCAACATCCACTCCGAGCAAGCAGTCTTGTTCTTCACCGACATCATCCACCGCTTTGGGGTCCCCAATGTCGTCATCACCGACAATGGCACGCAATTCACTGGCAAAAAGTTCTTGAACTTCTGTGACCATAATCACATTCATGTGAATTGGTCCGCAGTTGCTCATTCGCGAACCAATGGCCAGGTCGAACGCGCCAATGGCATGATCCTTCAAGGCCTCAAGCCAAAAATCTACAACCGGTTGAAGAAGTATGGCAAGAAGTGGGCCGCCAAGCTATCCTCGGTCCTATGGAGCTTAAGGACAATGCCTAGTTGAGCCACGGGGTTCACTCCATTCTCCATGGTCTATGGGTCCGAGGCCGTCCTCCCCACCGACCTCGAGTACGGGTCCCCTCGACTTAAGGGCCTACAACGAACAGACGAACGAGGAGGCCCTCACAAATGCTGTCGACCAGCTCGAGGAGGCTCGAGATATGGCTCTCCTCCATTTCGCAAGGTACCAGCAGAAGCTTTGATGCTACCATGACAAACACATGCACAAGAGGGACCTCCAAGTTGGCGATCTCGTCCTCCGTCGACGACAGAGCAACAAGGAATGCCACAAGCTGACACCGCCGTGGGAAGGCCCATACACCGTGGCTGAGGTGCTGAAACCTGGAACATACAAGCTATCGAATGGCAATGGAGAAACCTTCACCAATGCTTGAAACATCGAACAACTATGTCACTTCTACCCCTAGGGCCTCAAGGCCTTATACATTTCTCGTATTTTGTACAACTATGGCACCATGAATGAATAAACAAAAAATGGCTTCGATTCAGCATACTTTCTTATTTGTTCATGTAAGGTAGCCTTGACTCTGCTCCCTCAGAGTTGAGCCTCCCTCGAGGGCTACAAGGGGGAACCCCTCGAAGTCCTCAAAAAAGAACTCGCACACTTTTTTAAAACTCAATGTCTATTCTTTCTTACGCGCCTCGATATGTGTTGTCACTTAGCCAAAAAAACGCCACGAGTGTCCCGAGGGTCGAGGCCTATTGAGCCGGGAGCTCGCCTATGCCTCTGCGCTACGGTACCTCCACTCACTCCCCCTTCGAGGGACACGATCGTGCATCGAGTTTACTAAGTAAAAACACAATCAGGGCATGCAAGAAAGAAAAGGACTTAAAATATGCAAAATATATACATGCATAGTGTTTCAAAGCCACCAGGGCCACATTGTCATGATTCATAAAAACTAATCTATTACATGGGCCTCCTTGCCCACATCTGGCTCAAAGGCTTTTGTCCCCATCATCGCCACCATCCTCATCGCCGGTGCCTTCTTCACCTTCGAAAGGAAGGACCTCGAGCTCGAACAGCTTCGCCAGCTTCTCACTTGGCTCCTCGGCAGCATTGATCAAGCCCTGGCACCTCTCCTCGTTCTCGGCATCCGTCTTGGTAAGGTTGGAGACAAAGCCATGGGAGATGACGTCCATGTCATACGTGAAGCCAGAATATATGACCGCCATCGCCCGCTTCACGCCAATATGGAGTGCGTCTCGGACGCGATCCCTCATGGCGGCCCCAAGGTAGTACAGTCGATCGACGAGAGTGGCCCCAAGTACCTCTTGCCCGGCCTCCTCCGTGGGCTCGACCCCCAGGAGTCGCAAAGACCGTTAATCATGGTGCGGAGCCTGTCGGTCAATTCTACCACGGCCAAAAGGCCCTCCTGAAGCACCTTCAAAGCTGTATGGACAGAGAGTAGTTTGGGCTCGAGACCTAGCAGGTAGAATGGGAGTCAATAGTGGCAGATGGAAACTCACTGGTGCAGTGGGTGTCAAGGATCGCGCGTGCGTCCACTGCGTCTTCGTGCTCCTTCTGGGCCTCCTTGAAAGCACGGACCACCTCCGTCTTCTCGAGCCGTGGGTCCTCGATCGTCCTACCGGCCAGAGCGATGGACCCCTCCTTCTCCTGAAGGGCCACCTTCCGCTTGACAACTTTGGCAGCAAGGGCGTCGGCGCAACATTTCTCTGACCCAGCTGAGATACTGAGGGCATCATGGGCCTCTGAGACTTGAGGAACATCGGTTTTGAGCCCCTTGATGCACTCTGCGGCGTCTCGAGCTTCCCCCTCGAGCGACTTTACGTGCTCAAGGGCCAACCGCACCTCCTCGAGGGCCCGTCCGACGTCGCTCCTAGCCTTCTCGGCTTCTTCCTTGGCCAAAGCGGTTTCTTCTTTAGCCTTCCGGGCCTCCTCCTTCGCCGTGGCATTGTCCTCCTTGGCTCGAGCCGCCTCCACTCAAGCCGCGTCATCGTCCTCTTTGGCCTTGGAAGCCTCCTCCTTCGCCTTCTTTGCCTCCTCTTCAGCTTGGGCCACCCCGTCCTTGGTAGACCTGCCGGCCTCAAGTTGGCACCGCACTTCCTCCCACCTATCATGCATCCTTTGGAGGAACTCAGAATTCACATAGGAGCGCCTCCTCAGGTCCTAAACACAAAGAGAAAGAAATCAGGCATCAAATCAAGAAGTTATTTAAGCTCAACACACTAGGAGAAACACTTACCTAAAAAACCTGGCCCAGATCCTCGGTGGCGACATCAACGGCCAGCTTTAGAGCATGGGCGATCCATGCCCGATACTCCTCCGCATCCTCCCAGTGGTTTATCTCCACCGCATCATCCATCCAGATCATCGGGGCGCTGGGCTCCAATGGGTTTTGGAGCCAGAGGTGCTCCCTATGCCAAGAAGGGAGAGGTACCTCGACCCTCTCTCGCACCGATGACCTGATGCGCTCCACCACGTTAGGCGAACCGCCGTAACAGGCCACCCGATCGGCCAAGGTGGGGAACGGCGCCTCGACCCCTGCTCTGGCCGCCGACGACTCGGCCTCACCGCTCACCTACCCCGCCAAGTCAAAAGAGCTAGGGTCGGACTACCTAGGTCTACGAGGGGCACCCCAAGCGACTGCCGCTCCGACAAGAAGAAGGGTGTCTCCCTCCTCCTCGCGCAAATGCGACAGCCACGGGCTCTCGACAGCCACCTATCCGGGCTGCTCCCACGGCGCGAGCAGAACCACCGACGCCTCCTACACCATGCTCTACTACAATAGATGTTGGCTCGAGGCTATCACGATGTCCCCCTGCTGCCAAGGGTGGCTCGAGATCGCCAGCTCCCCCAACGACTCATCCCAGGCTCACGGCTGTCGAGGGCTCCCCCCTCAGTTGTGAGGGCCTCAACCTAGCCAGGTGTAGGGGCCATGGACGTCAAGACCAGGGTGCCAACCCCACTCTCCAGCATCTACCCCTAGTCAGAGCTGCACCCACCACAGCCCCTGCACCGCTCGAGCCTGCAATGAGAGTAGAGCCCGTCAGTCTGCCCCGAATAATTGCCGCCTAGGCCTGTGATAGCTAGGCCACCTTCGACATTAACAAGGGCCTCAGGATCACACCTGCCCCTCCTATCACCATCCTCGCAGTCGTGTTCACCTTGAGCCACTTGGCCGGTGAAGGGTTCGCCTCCTCCACTTGGCGCTTGAGCCTGAGCAACGTAGGGAAAGGCAAGAACATCAAGTAAATTCTGTGAATCACAGAAAAAGCGAAGAAAATCTCGGATGGCAAAAGCTTACCCTAGAGGGATGATGACCGACTCGGGCCCCCTTGAGTTACCTAGGTGCCTCGAAGGCCCCTCCGAACCAGATCTTGTCTGGAGCTAGAACTGCGTGGAGCGACCGGCTCGGACCTCGGCACCTCAAGCTCTGCTGGGGCAGCCTCCCGTGATTCATGCGCTGAGGGTGGTGTCGCCCACTCTTTCGAGCCCGTCTAGCCCCAGGTCCTTGCCTCGAGCGTCGAGGACCTGGTTTGACATGGTGAGGTGCTGGATGGACCTCGGGATGAGGCCGACGGAGTGCCACCGCGCTGGCGACGAGATGAGGACACTGCGCGGGTGGAGGAACCCCCTTGCCTTCTTTCCTGCAGTCGCTCCAATACGTCCTCCTGCGTAGGAGGTGCGTCAGATTGAGGAAGGTTGGAAAGATGGGCCAAAAGACGCCCCGCCACTCCCTCGACATCATCATCGTCATCATCCTTCATGTCCGTCTCCTCAGGGGGGACAACTTGATAGGAAGCCCATCTCCCTTTTGTTTAGCCCGATGCATATCGAGCGCCTGGCACATGAGGTTCTTCCACTTTCTCTTCTTCTTCTCTGGGTGTTTCCTCTTCTTTTCTTGTTGAGCGTCAAAGCGCCTCACCTGGTGATCGGGGTCGTCTTCTTGAACCGGAGGCACCGAGACCCTATAGTCGACGTTACCCTATGCTCAAAACCGCAGCTAGAATGTCAAGACAAGCCAAAAAATAGGGGAGAAACTCAAGGATGCAAGATTGAGGGACTTACCAAGATGGTGCTATGAGGATCCGGCAGCATCAGGACACGATCCACGTCCCATGGCCTGAAGTCGTCGACGACCGAGCTCCTAACCCCTTTCGCAATGTCCTCGGGAGGCAGGTCCGCGGGCAACATTCGACACCCCTCGAGCTGCTCGGGAAGCACCTTGGGCCCCATCTAATCTAAGCGCAATGGGCGCGCCATCAGAGGAAGGACTATTTGGCTGTGAAAGCCCGCAATGATGTATGCGACATGCACACCCTGCTCGGGCAAGGTGCGCAGTGCATCGAGGAAGGGATTCAGCCTTCGCTAGAAGGGATGGGCCACGCCCCAGAGCCAGTGCCCTGGACGCGCCCTGATGACGCGCCCAGTGTAGGCAGGCAACAGGTCGTCGTCGTCGCGGATGTAGAACCATCAGGATTGCCAGCAACCATGGTTGGTGGACAAGCCCGTCCCGATATAGAGCTCAGACTTCTTCTGCACCAGGCTATAGCTGCCCATGTGGACGATCCTCCTCTTCCCCTCTGAGATCCACTTGGTGTAGTGCTCGCCCTTGAAAAGGTGGAGCCATAGTTCCCAATGCGGTTCCATACCCATGTACCCCTCATAGAGCGTGGTGAATATCGTCGCGTTGGAGATGGCGCTGGGGGTGAGGTGTTGGAGCTTGACCTCATAAAAGTGGAGCAGCGCACGCATAAAGTGGCTCGGAGGTGAACCAAACCTAACTGGTGGAACTTGACAAAGCTCACCACGTAGCCCTCCGGAGGCTACGGTTCCCGATGCTCCCTCGGTGGCACAATCCACTCCAGTCGCTCAGCTAAAGCAGTGGGGTGGAGGAGTCCCTCTTCCACCAGCTTCTCTAGCTCCCACTGCAACACATCAGAATGGGGCCATGCCTTTGGATGGAGGAACGTGGGTGCCATGGATGCAGCGCGAATCTGCTCGGCGGACGAGCGACCAGGAAGATTCCCAATCCTGATTTCGCTATCACCGGTTCTTCTCTAGCGCAGACAGACGAAGGCTTGGGCATTCTAGTGGCGGCGGTGGTGGAGGCAAGATGGCAAGATGGGAAACGAAGAAGCCCTACCCCTCATATTTATAAGCGATGGGGCCAAGAAATAACAGGCGGATCCAGGAACGGCACGGTAATTCCCCACGTTTAATGCGCTCACCTAACCGCTCCTTGATTCCTAGAATAGGTACACGCATCACCCAAATGATCTCTAGCCATTACCCGGGTCCACCACGACCGCGCCGCTTTAGCTCTTGCCTAAAAAGAGACGCCCAACGGACGGGTGAACTTATCCATGGCGTTTCTTTCTACGGGAAGTAAAATGGACTCCGGTCCCACACCAAAATCCTCAAGGGAGCGGAGGCTGACCCTCGATCAGGGTTCGACAGCCGCCCTCGAGTACCCGAATCAGGGACGTCCAAGGGGAGCCAACACGAAGCTCATCTCGAGGACGAACCCTCGAGATCCATTCAGATGTATCCAAGGCAAAACGAAAGGATTACCATGGAATCCCCACGGAGGGAGGCATCGAGCTACGGAGTCCTATCGAATGGAACCTGTATCCATGTATCTACACGTTTGTATCAATGAGAACGGCTCAAGGCCATCGGTCGACCCCATCGAATGGGGCATGAGCTCTCACTTGGATCTCCCATTATCAGCTCACAGAGAGCATCGATACTCTCCCAATGGAGGGTAGTACGACACTTCTCACCTCACATCTGATCGAAAGGACTCGTGAGATGGATGCCCGAGGCTAGCAATACCCTAGCCGCACGAGGCTTGGGGGCTCAACTATGCCAGGCACCCTCAATGAAAGAAGGTCGAATGCACCTGGGGGCTCGACGACTCGAGACACCCGTCGACTAGGCACTACGAGTCCAGTTCATGTTATCCTAAGCTTTCAGGAACTCCTGCTACACCCAACTGGACGGAAGCACCTTTCGACAAAAGACAAGTAAATCCCTCATAGGAGTGTCCCCACTCCTCTGAGGCCTCGAGGGCACCCCTGAAGGGTACGCTCGCACGCACCCTCCAAAAAATTACAGTTGACACCTCGGTCTCGATTCAAGACCCCCCGCATGACTCCTAGCACTCACACGAGAGCTCGGGGGCTACTGTCGGGTACCTGAATAACGGGTACCCTTATTCCTCGACTATGAAAATCAACCCCTGCATTAACAAACCCAAAACCACCATTATTATCCCCTAGCCTAAAAGTACATAAGATGTCCCATCCAAGTATCAAACTACGCTGGGCCGGCCCACGAACGGGTCTCGACGAACCAGGCTACTGTTCACTCGATGGGACCCTCTTGACTCCAGGCTGTCTACTCGAGGGAACGATCACCCCCTCGGGTGACGGAACTCCCTTGGGCAAACGATCACCCATCGAATACCGCGCACCCCCTCGACCCGCCTACTTCCCGTATGATTCCCTAGGCATTTAATGCATTTCACCTGCTCCCACCTAACCTCATGGCTACAGCCATGGTAACAGTGGATAGTACACCAGTCAAATCCTCCTTTTACTGCCCATACCCAGGAAAGCAGCAGATCATACCACACTTTGTCACCATACCGTGGACTGTGCCCCATTCGGCATCCCCTCGAGAAGCATTTGTCAAACATAAATCCTGCATTTCCCGGGGCCATTCCTATCTATTCCGGCCTCGACCCCTCTCAGGCACTCCTCGACTGAGCCCTTAGCCGGTTCTGGTCAGCGCTATGAAGACACCACTGTGCCATCTATAGCAAGCCGTATGCTCCTAACAGGAGAACATGTCTTTCACCACGCTGCTGAGGCACGGTAGCATCATCATCAAGACCGGTTAGCCACCGACCTCATCGAGACACTGCGGGATGGCAAGGCATGCTATTGCAGAGCTTAACCTCGCTTCGACGCACGTCGCTACAGTCTTCGGACAAGATCGGCATCCACTTTCGACGTCACCACCTACGCCAGCCCTACAAGCACCATTTCTAGGGTTACACTGTATGCCCGTACCCCTTCTTGGTCTATAAAAGGAGGCGCCGAGCTAGCATAGAGGCAGGCTAACCCATAGACCGAGGATAGCCAGAGCCTGCAACGCTCAAGTCCTAACCTCACTCACTCGCTTGTATTCACCCCTGTACAAGCACTTAGGTGCAAGATAATACAAGCCCCCCGCTAGACGTAGGGCCTTCTATTGCCCGAACCAGGATAAACCTTGTGTGTTCTTCTTGTATCACCATCCGGATTTGGGAGCATGCAATACAAATTCACTCGTTGGTGCTCGGCCCCCGGGGTTGAAACACAACAGGATCCTTGTGCATTATGTATTCCAGCCAACACCTGTTCCACACTCAGAAAAATGTCAGGAACAGTAGCCCTCAAGTAGTTAGCAGTACTTCTAGACTGGTTGAAAGAAATAGTATCTTGTGGCTGATCCGGGTGGTGAGGGATCACATTCTCCTCCTGATCAACCTGCATGAGTTCATCACCATTGTTCATCTGAAGCTGCACTCCATTATTCACCCCAACTGCAATATGCTGAACTGGGTTAACCTCCATGTTGATATCCTACGTCTGTTGAATGTTTTATCCCCATGTCAGCGAGAACTTGAACACCTGCACCAACTGCATCATGCATCTAGTTCTGGCACATATTTGGGTTACCCTGCAGAGGCATGCCTTGAGTAGGGTGTGGATTCCCATCACCCGGGATCAGGTCTTCATCAGCAATGAGCTGGTCAGCATAATCACCTCCAAGAATGAATGTTGGCACAAACCAAGGTTGCCCATTCCCCCAATGGGTGTACCCCTAGAAACGACCACACTGCAAGGCACTTGATCAGGGTGAAGCACGAGGCACCTGACAAGGCTTCTATTCTTGTTAGGGTTCTTGTGCCAGTAAAGCCTCCTGCTGAATAGAGCAATCGCAGCGTCCAAGAATTCTTCACGTTGATAATCAAGCGGGAAACATAGAAACATGATCCAGCATTCCCTGTTGTATGGGCAGGCCCTGAGATTACCAGCTTCATCATGCTTAACCACTCGAAGCACCGACACGGCACCAAACTGAATCGGGCTAATATCAATCATGCTCTAACGCATCACAGAAGAACCAAACTCCAATAGGCCCAATCCAAGCGGTGAGAGAAAGGATGAGAAAACCCTGACCGAAAACTGCTGCTCCAGGAACTGAATGACGTCGATGAGCGCGGCCCTGGCGTGCGCTGGGTGTGGCGGCGGCTCCATGGAGACGATCACGTACTCCTCATGGCTGTGCGGTGGCTCCCCTCTGATCGCCACCCGTGACGTTGCCGGGCGCATCCATCCCTCCTCAACATGCTCACCCAAAGGCAGGTACAGAGTCGGGTCGCAGGTGAAGTGCGCCATCACCTCCTCGATGATTGGAGGCAATGGCCGAGTTGGATCATGTGAAGGATTGCAATGTGGTGCTAGTTCATTATCACCATCTGTGGCAAGCTCTGAGCAACAATGAATAGGAGCAGGGTGGGTGATCTGAGAAGTCAAGGCGTCGGACGCTTGAGTTTCCCGAGGAGGGGAGGGGGTAGCGTTCTCCAGATGCGACTCAGTGGAAGGGGAATCCGAGCGGACGACCTTGGGCCTCCAAATAAGAGTTGGGCCGGATTGAATAGAACGAGTCTTTCGATTTTTAGGCCTGCACCTCCAGTCAAATTTGAATTTGAAGAGACACTGCTTAGCCCATTGTCCATAGTTAAAACAATTAACACACCTGAGTTGAAAATTGCACCCGCTTCTGGAGTGGCCCGTCCTCAAGCATCTTGAACAACATAGATAATTAAGATGGACCAATTTCCCACTCTCAACATTAAAGCATTTCCCATTAATATTTTCCTCGGGAAAGCAAGGAGTTTCCAGAAAACCCTCAACGGTAGCATTTTTCAAAATGGGGCGCAAAGAACCACTTGCCAACTCTGAATTTGGCTTTCCACGATCAAAACCCACACTGTTCACATCTTGAGATGAAGAACCAGAAAAACTACCATGATCATGCTGCAAACTGACCGAGACATCGAGCGAGCCAAATCTGATAGCAGGGGCCAAGGGCGCCGACGGGCCCAAATTAGTGATCGAGTTAGCTGCACCAATCACTGAAGTGGAACCAGCAAATCGGACGCGCTTGATCAAAGTGGGTTTAGGAGCCTTCACCAATTTCTGACTCTTAGAGAGCACTTTCTGCCACTTTTTGGCCTCCTCTTCCTCCCATAATCTTTTTTCTCTCTCCCAATGCGGCGCACCATTACTCCACAGATGGAAGTAGACATCAAAAGAAGAGCCAATGACACGACGAAGATCATAGATCATGAAACCCACTGACTTACTAGAGACTGAAAACCGAAAGTGGTTTTGGCTAACCTCTACCACATGGAAGAACGGGGTGTATCCACCCAGACAAGATTCAAGAACCAGAGCCACCAATTCTTCGGTGAGACAGAAGAGAAATCTTCTAAAGGTGGCCAGCAGAAAGAATGAACCACGAGAGCTTGGAGAGTTGTGATGAACCTGGACTCCATGACGACGCTGCACCTCTGAAGTGAAGCCCTCGCCTATAGACCAACTTGGCCACCAGATCCACCGGTACCTCCCTGGTGGGGGTATCGGCAGGTACCTCCATCACAGCCACCATCATTGGGAGGAGGATTTATCCTCATCGGCTAGGATCACGGCGTTGAGGGGGGCAGCGGTGGGAGTTGGGGAGGGGAGAGCGGCGGCGGGGGGAGAGAGCCGGGCCATGGCCATCCCTCATAATAGTGATTAGTTTCATTGGGCCGGGCCAGTATTACTTCAAGATTTAAAAAACGGCCCTTGCTGGGAAAATAGTAGCAGTAGAAACTTGACGACCACGGTTGCACCGTCCGGTCGTTACCCGGGTATAAATAAAAACCAAAACAAATCTATCTATAGAAACCTAAATTAGGGGAACTATTTCAGGAAGCAGCGCCACCGTCCCATCGGCCGTCGCATGCACGAACCCATTAGATAGTGACTGGACTGGCGGCACGGCCGGAAGACGCCCTCGTCAGCGTCTTCCGTGGCTTGCCGTGGCGGAGCCTCGCCGTGGCTAGGTGCGTCTGTAAGGCGTGGCGCGACATCATCGATGCCCACGCGCTGCTGCTCCCGCATCTTCTACCGCACTCCGTGCGCGGAGTCTTTATAAACTACGTCGACCACGACCGGCCACACCACCTGGCCCGTCGTCATCGTCGACGTCGACGATCCCTAGAATAGATGGCATGCTCAGCTTCTTGCCCTTCGACTGCCACGAAGACTGGTGGTCGGTCATGGACCACTGCAACGGCCTGCTCCTCTGTGACATAGTGGGGCAGCGAGCTCTGCGTGTGCAACCCGGCGACGTCTCGGTGGACAGTTCTTCCCAAACCTCAAGTCGCCGATTTCAGATACTACCATTGTGCCGGTGCCTACATCGCGTTTGATCCGGTGGAATCGCGACACTTTCAAGTTGTCTTGATCCCCGCCGTGCCGAATGCACCATTGCCTGCGGACTGCCGGAAAAAGAAGGAGCGGTGCGCGCAGCTGTGGGAGGAAGAGAGAGACGCCACGTTCTGCTTGGACTGGTTCTTTGCAATGGAAAACGGCCGCGCAGCAATCGGTGACGAGGAAGAGGCAGAGGTGTACCAGGACGAGGAGTTTCAGCAATTGCCGTCCTCTGTGGCTGAGGACCTGGAACGTGAAATCGATCCATGGCGCTTGATGGAATGGCCGCCAACACCATGGACACTTCAGGTGTTCTCGTCGAGGACCGGCCATTGGGAGGAGAGGGCTTTTGTTCGGCAAGGCATGCCCCCAGGAACAGTCGAGAAAATGAGATTGGATTGAGAGAGACCTACGTTTTATGGGCCACGTAGACGATGCGCCGTCTACCATCATGGATCCCTCTATGTCCATTGCCGAGGTTCTTTTGTAACAAGGTATGTATTTTTTTTATCTCATCCAGAGATTGCTAGGTTGTTTTATTAGGCCAGTTTTAATAGGAGTTTTATTATATCCTTGTTCTCAAAACTCACAAGTATAAATAGTGTAAACAAGTTTTATTCTCATGAAACTTTTTCATCTCTTTCTTTTTCTTTATTCTATGCAACATCAATTTGTTTAATATTCATAAAACTCTTATAAAACTTTCATTATGATCGACCGACCATATCGACAATAGCCATGGAATATTATTAAGTATTTTTTCAAAAAAAAGTTATGAAGTATTTAGAAACTTCATTACTGAATGTGTTTTTGTTCTTTTCAAGTCTAGTTTATAAATTTAATAGTACAATAATATACCACGGATGGGATGCAGGTGATATTCATATTTTGTTCTTTTCATAGCATGCTAGCAAACAAATCCATATACATTGCAACAGGACGCCTATTTTATGAGACAGTCATTTGGACCACTTGGAGCTTAGAGAATTATATATAATTCAAAAATATTGTGTCATGCATATATTACAATTAGGTCATGCGTTACTGTTCGTTTTGAAATTGTACGGTGCTACGTGCGCTGCTCTAAATATTTATTTAATCAATATAATCATGTTATTATGAGTTACAATTTATCTATAGATCCGAACCCATGTGATTGGACATGTTGTTTTTACTCATATCAGCTTGTGCTTGTCTTTGAATCAGAATTCATACCACCATGTGCTTCTCTAATTTGTACGAGCATTGGAGAGAAAAACCACTGAAACACTCGTATTTTTATCTTATATTAGGTACAAAGTAACATGTATATAATAGATATACATATAGTTTGGTTTATTGTTGGTAGATAAGTTTGGTATATGTGGGAAAAAAATAACTAACAAAATAATAAACAATATATATAGAAAAGATATACATATAATTTTCTAACAAGGTAATATAATAATGCACGTACCACTTTCTTTTTATTATATCTTTTAAGATTCCTATATAATCCCTCTATTCCAAATTGTAAGTCATTTTGATTTTTTTTGTACATGCATTTTGCCATGTATCTGGATATAATAATATGTCTAGATACATAGCAAAATATATGTATAAAAAAGTCAAAATAACTTACAATTTGGAACCGAGGGAGTAATAGAGTAAAATATATATTTCTCCATTTTTTGTTATATTCAAGTTAGACCACATGCCCATTTCACATCATTCATATGTTTCCATAACCACACCAAACATTCGGTACCTCATCAAATTTAGTACCAAAATATTTTATTGTCATGTGCATCATCGTAATTAAATATTTTTAGTCATTTATACTACTTGAATAGTTGTAGATGAATTTAACATTAGTACAAGTAATACCCATCGTGTGGTAATGTTAATTTTACCTTTTTATAGGCTTTCGTTGTCAAATAGTGAGTATCAGATAATTGAAGCGCCAACAAACGTTAAGTGCGCAAAACCATATTTGGGAAAATTGCAGAAGGATATATGCTTTGGAATAGTTCATGATGATGATTGTCAACTAAAGATTTGGACACTCAATGAATCATGTGGGCAGATGGAGTGGGTTCTGAAGTATGAAGATGAGGTTGGGTAGTATGCTCATTATGTAGCATCACTCCCTTATCACAATGCTAGACAGCCGGACGGATCTTGGATTATAGAAGAACGTAAGACTACTATCCAAGAGAGTTATGAGTGGGACTCCGACAGTGATAATACATTTACTGTTAATCACCTTGAAGGCCAGGACTACTATTACCAGGGTTTTGACATTATTGGGTTCCATCCTTTCAAGGAAGTTGTATTTATGGCTCATCACTTTGGAGTGGTTGCCTATCATTTGAATGCCTCTAAGATTCAATACTTGGGGTTCTCTCGCCCAAAATGTTACTATCATAACCATACAAATGGTATATATGAGTCATTCCTTTACACTCCATGTATGATTGGAGATCTAATTTATGGTGATGCAACAACTAGCCAGAGCTCATCTAATGAAGTTTAGTGGTTTAAGTGCAACGCAGACAGTTGAGCAAATGATCGAGCAATTATAACAGTGTGCTAATGCTTTCTTCATTGACCAATTATGTTCACCATATTATATACCCATTTTTATTTCATTATTCAAGATTTTCTTTGTTTAAGTTCTATGACCCAGCATCATTTTATTTCAAGTATTTGCTGAACCAGAATATCTACTAAGTAGTTGACATGAATTTTCTTTCAAAATGTTTTCTATACACTAGAGTATTTTCAACTATGTTACCTTGTATGGTTGCTACCAGTATAGCAAAATAGTAAAGCTAATCGCCAAACCATATGTTAATGGAATTCATGTGGTACCTTGTTTTCTTGTCGATTGGCTTGGCATGTGGGTAAGTCCATGTACGAGCGTGGTTCAGTCTCACCGGTTCATATTGAACATATACTCTGGCCCGTTGTAAAAAAAAAAATATACTCTGGCCTACGAAGGATACAATAATCTGATATATGCTATAAAGGAAACAATAATCTCATATATACATCCTCAGTCTCTTTCATTCTCGCTTCTCAAAACGTCAAACATGCTCATCTTTAACCAATTATATGTATAAGAAAAAATGTTAATATAAACATTGTAGTCTTTAGCCAGAAATCGACAGCATTGTTTGACATAACATTGCCAGCTTAAACCACAAACCGGCAATGTTGACTCAACTGGCACTACTACAGGAAGGATTTGTAGGGGCGGGTCTAGGGCATTTGTAAGGGCAGTTTGCCCAACTGCCCTTATCAGGGGGCTTTTATAAATCAGCCCACTGTAAGGCGGTTAACAAACCGCCCTTACAAATGCCATTTGTAAGGGCGGTTGGTGATTCAACTCCCCTTACAAATGGTATTTGTAAGGGTGATTTGTGATTCAACCCCCTTAAAAACCATAAAAAAATGCTAAAAAATAGCAATTTTTTTAAATCCGAGAAGGCACCCACCGGTTAGCCATCATGCCACTCTACCCATGCCATATTTTTTTGGGCATTTTTCGCACTTCGTATCACCTAGGATTTGAACTTGCGGTTCTTGTCTTAACCACTGCACTACACTATTACATGTGTTCATTTGTAGTTTTGGTTCCCCACATATTATACTAAACTGAGAGTAGTTTATTTGACATCCTAAACGAATTCAATTTAAAAAGTTGTCAACTATAATATTTCATAAGTTTTCAAAATCTACACTTTTTGTTTACGAAGTTTTTCCATCCGAGCTCAATTATAAAATTTGAATTTTAAGTTTGAGAAATTCAAACATAGGTTTAGCATCATAGTGAAAAGTGTTCAACTATAAAGTTTCATAACATTTCAAGATTTATATACTTTATTTTGGGTGTTTTTCCATCCGAGGTCGTTTGAAAAATTCAAATTTTTAATTTTTGAAGTTCTGACGTAATTTAGCATGATAAGATTACTAGTGGAGATTTGGTCTTCCATGACAAAATTCCTAATGATGATTTTGTTATGGTCACCGAACAATGGTTTTCATGACGTTTTGGTCGCTTTGGTCATTGAACCGCTTGACAATTTTGTTTTTCATGACGTATTTCAAAAAGGTCATGGGAATCGTCATGGAAAACCTGACAAAATCGTCACAGAGGCGTTCACGGCACTGTTCATCGCTGGATTGTGAAGGTTTCACGGATATCCTTGAGTTATGACCAACACACTTCATCACTGAAACCCATGCTGCTCCATTTGGCTATGGGAATCGGCACCGTTGGCCTGCGAGAGAGCCGCCTTCACTCATACTTCCATCCGTCGTTAGCACGCATCATTAGTACCCCCATCCGCCGTTAGTCGTGAGACCCGCCCATTACTCAGCTAGACACTCCTTCGTCCGACGTTATGGGACCCGTCATTACTCATCCATTCCGAATGGGCGCCGTTCTACTACACCTCACCGACCGACCTGTGGGACCTGCCAGCTAGGGGAACCTTGAGGCCACCACCCTTTGACGATTGACATGTGGGACCCGTCTGAGACCGTTTTCCATTCGATGTGTGGGACGTGTGGGATCTGTGTGTCAGTTAGATAGGACCCGCCATAGGAGACCCAATACTGGGGTCAACCTTCGTTGACTGACATGTGGGACCTTCTTAGGACTATTCTCCATCCGACGTGTGGGATCAGCGTATCAGTTAGATGGGACCCTCCATAAGGGACCCATCTTTGTTCTTGTGGGGTCAACCTTTGTCGACTGACATGTGGGACCCATCTAGGACCATTTCCATCGAACGTGTGGGACCAGAGCGTCAGTTAGAAGGGACCTACCACAGGGGCATCATCCCTATTCATGTGGGGCCACCCTTCTTCGACTGACCTATGGGACCCTATGGCACCCTTCACCACCCGACGCGTGGGACCAGAGCATCAGTTACCAGGGACCCACAACTGGGGACCCTTCTCTATTCATGTGGGACCACCCTTCTCTGACCGACATGTGGGACCACCCTTCTCCGACCGATGTTGAATTCCCCAAAAACATTGGGTTCCCTAGGATTCAAACCTGGGACCTGGCATTAAGACGTTAAGGTCTTTGCCACTACACTAAGTGGCTTTTTATGTTCTCGTCCCTTTGGAGCCTGTATATAATGTAAGTAAATTTTTTGTTCTCTTATATCTTATATCTATATATATGAGACCCTAAAAGTGGAAAAGTATTTGCCTGTTGGACTTGTGGCGGAGACGGAGGCGGCAGCGGGGATCCCTGGTGTGTTGTGGTGGCTCCGGCTTCCATTTGGAGGCAGGCGGCACGGCTCTCCAGTGGAGCACGGTGGCATTGGCATCCGCGTCGCTTGTGTGCCGTGGTAGAGGCGTCAGTTCCGATTCACAGGTCTCCTTTCTCCCCTTTTTACTGTTTGTTTCTTCATTTCCATTTTGCCTCAACATGAATCTACTGGGGATATCTATTAGATATATCACCTTTGATGTATACCACCATATCCCTTAATTTTAGATAGACGCGGGATGGGGAATGGTTCTTGTAGTCCCTGTAGCTCATGGCTGTTGGATTTGTTAAGAGACAGCAAATCAGTGTCACTAATCTTTAAGCTGCACTTGTTGCTATGCATGCCAATGATGGTTCTATCTTGCAGCATTGGCATCGCATCGCTTGTGTGCCATGGTAGAGGCATCAAATCTGATTTGTAAGTCTCCTTTCTCCCCTTTCTCCCCTTTTTATTCTTCGTTTCTTCATTTCTATTTTGCCTCAATATGGATCTACTACAGGACTTAGGGATTTCACTTAGATATATCACCTTGGATGCATACCGCCATATCCCTTAATTTTAGATAGATGCGGGACAGGGAATGGTTCTGGTAGTCCTTGAGCACATGGCTATTGGTTTTGTTCGGAGGTAGCAAATTCGTGCCACTAATCTTTAAGATGCACTAGCACTTGCACTTGTAAAACTGAGGCAGCCTGTTTGGGTTCTGTAGATTCGAGATGAAACCCTGCTATGTTGTGTTCCACAGCCATAGGTGAGGGGTTTTCCGCAGCTGGGCTAACTGCCAGGACCAGGTTCATGGGTTCTCTGGTGCTTCATATAAAAAGTAGAGCTCCTATGAAGATGTAGTTGCGGCCTTCAACTCAAGAGCAAACAACTCAAATCCACCCATGGCTGGTGATGATGACATCTGTCTTCAAAACCCAATAGCTGCTCCACCCTCTTTCTCCTTCAAAACTGTTGTAATAGTCCTCCTGGTTATCTATGTCTGTAACATATGGAAGAAGCTGAGCTCGTGTACTGACTGTTAGTGTGATTGTTAGACTTGATTTAGCTAAATTTGTAATGGTACTGTAAGTGTGATGGTTAGACTTGGTTTAGACGAAATTGTAATAGTTACAGCTCCATTAACTGCTATCCTAGTTTAATTTATATATATCTATGTGCTGCTATTCTAAATTTTGACAAGCTCGTACCATTGAAAATGTTAATGGCTGTTAAACTTGCTTTTCTTCGGACTGCAGGAAACCTGCAATAACATGGATGCAATGGACTAGCTTAACAAGGATCTTGTTTTTGAGTTGTCACCTCCCTGCCTATTCCTTGATCCACTACAAATTGGTCTGTAAAACCTAGCTCTGCCTCATCTCGGACTCCAATAACCAGGAGAAACTGCCGTAGACTATGGCTGATTTCTTATTTAATGGTGCGGCTAGCAAACAAGACTTCATCAGCATCACCGGTGGGCACCCCTCTCCTTCAAATTCTTGCCTTTCATAGAGGAATTAGTAGCTGTATCAGATTGCTGCAACGGGCTCATCCTTTGCTAGTGCCTTGGGGGTCATGGATATCGCTATGTTGTCTGCAACCCTGTGGCTGAGAGGTATGAGATACTGCCGCCTATCACTCATGTTGTTGGCCCTGTAGTTGGTTAGGCTTGCTTGTGTTTTGATCTGGCAGCTTCCTCGCACTTCCATGTGATTGATGTTATACATGGTGAATATCGTCAGTGCATAGGTTCGGAGATCTACTCATCTGAAACTGCATCATGGACCTATAAGGAATCAGAATGTGCTGAGGGTACTGACGGGATTTGGTATAGGTATAAAGAACCAAGTGGGTTTTTTAACGGCTGTCACCACATTATGGGGTACTGTAATGATGAAGGCTATAAGATATTTGCTGTGGATATGGCAGGAAAGACATGGAGGAAAATTGATTGGCCTTGTGGGAATGGGCACGACATTCATCAATCTCAGGGTCACTTGTGTGCAATTAGTCTTGATGGTCCCAATGATTTGTTGCTTTTAATCTTGTTCCTTAAAGACTACGGTACTGATAATTGGATATTGAAGCATACTGTCAGCATCTTGGAGCTATTTGGAAGCATTGATATTGGATTTGGGGACTATGGATGGTGTAATGTGGAGTATTGGGTCCACCCAAAATGGAACTTGATTTTCATTGTAGGGGAGGATAGAGCAAAACTAGCGTATGACATGGACCACAGAGAAGTCCATGTGATCCCTACCCTTGAATTTGAGTATGTTACAAGTACCATTAGAGGTATGATCTTCTATAGACCATTATATCTTCCTTATGTTCCCTTATTCTTTGATTCATTAAGAGAAGTAAAATAAGCCGAATTTGATGCTTATGTGTCCGGCCCAATCATATTTTATAAGCTCGAACTTTCTTGCCTTCGCAGTATGTATAATATGTGAGTTGTGTCCGACTTGGTCAGATCGACATTGGTCAGACTTTCTGTCGTGTGCTATATGTACAGCTAGATTCATCCAAGTTCACAAGCTTTTGTAATGAGTTGTTGACCAACAACATCATGAACACCAGCTTCAGTGATGTTGCATCGCACAGCTCAAACCATGTAACTAGGCCCCTAAGTCACAAGCAACCTATTCTATTCTCCTTCCTCGACACCTACCTCTGCTAAAAACACATCGGCTGCCCATGCTGTGAATGTGTGTCGGGTACCTAAATAAGGGGTACCCTTAACCCTCGACTAAGCAAATCAACCCTGGCATTAACAAACCCAAAACCATCATCATTACTCCCCAGCCTAAAACACATGAGGTATCAAGCCCAAGTGTCAAGTTACAATGGGCCAGCCCACGAACGGATCTCAACAACCCAGGCTGCCGTTCGCTCAACGAAAACTTCTCGGCTCGAGGCAGTAGGCTCAAGGGTACGGCCGGCCCCCCACGAGTGATGGAAGTTCGTGCGGGCGAATGGCCACCCCTCAAGTACGGCATTCCCCTCAATTACCTTCCTTCTATACGATTCCAAGAGCATTTAATGTATTTCACTTGCTCCCGCCTAACCTCATGGCTACAGCCGTGGTAACAGTGGGCAGTACACTGGTCAAATCCACCTTTTACCATCGATACCCAGGAAATTGGTGGATCGTACCGTACTGTATCACCATACCGCACACTGTGCCCCGTTTAGCACCCCCTCAAGATGCATTCATCAACACAAATGCTGTATTTCCTAGGGCTTGGTCTTATCCATTTGGGTCTCGACCTCCTTGACTACATTCGGCCCCCTCGACCACCTCCTCGAACAAGATTTCAACGCCATCAGTCAGTGCTCCAACCGCTCCCGATGCGACAGCTACAACGTCATCTCACGCACGGGAAGGACGGCCGTCATCTCCAAGCACATCGCTATAGGGCGAGTCACGCCCAACGCACACCTCTACAGCAACGATGACTTGATCGACATCTCCTTCGATGTCGTAACCTATGTCAGCCCTATCGCTGCTCTTCCCAGGGCTTTCTGTACACCCATGCCCCTCCTTGGCCTATAAAAGGAGGCGCAGGGCTAGTTTAGGAGAGAAAAAAAGGATAGCCAGAGCCCACAATGCTCAAGTCCTAGCTAACCTCACTCGCTTGTTTGTATTCACCCTTGTACAAGCACTTCGGTGCAAGATAATATAAACTCTCCCCCCGCTGGACGTAGGGCCTTCTATTGCCCGAACTGGATAAACCTCATGTGTTCTTCTTGCATCACCATATGGATTAGGTAGCACGCAATACAAATTCACTCGTTGGTGCTCGGCCCCTGGGGTCGAAACATCGACAGTTGGTGTGCTAGGTGGGGGGCTGCATGTCACTGATGATTTCCCACCATTCTTCTAGATGGCAGACTCAGCTTCACCGCTTTTGCGAGCCACGGTGATCTGGTTCAGGAGCATGGAGTTCATGTCACTCAGCCACGGCTATGACATGGTCCTGCTCTCGGTCGAAGATCTGACCGGAGGCCGCAAGGAGCCCCCACGCTCAGGAGAGGCCACACGCCAGTCTCGCCACCACGCCTCCGCGTCTAGGAGGAGGCACATCCGGCACCATAGTCATCATCAGCCCATGCATGAGTCGACGTCTTCCGTGTTTCCTCCACCCCTGGCAGGCAACACAGGCCCCTTGTTTGGGGACCTGTCTGACCCACGCCTCAGAGCGGAAAACGAGCCAACAAGGCCCTATGGAGACCCTGACTTCACCTTCGCGATGTGTTCATCAGGGGAGCTCGGCGAGATTCCCCTGATGGGCATAGCTCCATCACCCCCCAATCTGCTGCCACACGGACTGTTTGGGGCTCGCCGCCAGTTCCCATTCAGTATGGACAACGCCGCCAAGATGTACTCTGCCACGATGCACTCCAGTTTGAGCTCGCATGAGGACTGCCCAGGGGTTCTCTTGTGCATTACCATGGACCTAGCAATGGTCTTGCCAGCCTTTGAGGACCTTGGCTTCTCGTGAGCACCGGGCCCAAGGCAGTACACCCTCAGCACAATGCGACATCAGTTGGAGGAGGAACAGCGCGGGCAGTTCCCTATCTTCTATTGTGGTGACCCCGACTCCGACTCTGACCACTACGACCCCACCCATGAGTGTTTCCACGTCGAGGGCGAAGTCACGTCGAGTGACGACACCATCACCCAACAGCCACAGTAGCAACCACCGCAACAGCCCTTGTTGTGGCGGACCCAAAGGAGCAGCCACGGGCTGTGCCCCAAGACAAACACCTGCATCTAGATGTCCAAGATGCTTAGCTCACGTAGGTCTAGGAAATGCGAGCCAAGCTCGATGAGGATCGAGAGCGCCTATGCTAGCTCAAGCAGACCCTCGAGTAGGAGCCCTGAGCCCCGAGAGGTCAACTGATAGATCGTTGAAGACGGGGGACCCGAGCACCCTGTCATCAACCATTTTCCCCAAGCCAGTTAGAACATCATCACGGCTGCCATGCTTCTTTGTAACATGCTCGCATCGTCGAACCCTCAAGCTCAGCGGATACGGGATGAGGTCGAGGGCCTCCTCAAAGTCGTGGCCATGTAGCAGGCTGAGAGCTCAGCCTCGAGGTGTCGAGGGGTGGCCTCGAACAAACATGTCAAGCCCCCCACGATGAGAGTGAGTTCTCGGTTCACCACGAAGTGGCCCCCGAGAAAAGAAGGTGACCCCCGTCCGAGACCGCATCGTCGACAACCACGAGCCCCAAGACGCCCACTATGACATCATCGAGAACTGATGGCATAAGAGCAGGAACGTGGAGGATTGAGGCTACAGCCCTCATCGAGGGGGATGCTATGACAGTGATGTGGACCATTGGGAACCCGAGCCGCCGGGCCCTTAAGTCTTTAGCAGGGCAATTCGTAGCACGTCGCTGCCGAGCCCCTTCTGACCCCCATGAGCATCATCAAATATAATTGCGAAACCAAGCCAGAGCTCTGGCTGGCCGACTTCTGACTCACCTACTAGCTGGGCGGGGCATGCGACAACTATGCCATCATCTGCCAACTCCCCCTATTCCTCTCCGACACTGCTCGAAGATGGCTCGAGGAGCTCCCCCAGGTCAGATTCGTAACTGGGCCGACCTAGTGTGAGTCTTCGAGGGAAACTTCAAGGGGACCTACATGCGCCCTGGCAACTTTTGGGACCTCCGCAACTGCAAGAAGCAGCCCGGGGAGTCCCTCTGCGACTTCGCCCAACGCTTTTCCAAGCAACGCACCGAGCTCCCGCACATCCCCAGCCATGAAATCATCCTGGCGTTCGTCTCGGGTACCACCTGTAAGGATTTGATAGGGAGCTGGGACATAATCACCCCAGGACCATCGATGAGCTGATGGACATCGTCGCCAACTACATAGTTGGTGAGGAAGCGGTCGGAGCCTTTTTTGGCAACAAGAAGGACAAGGGGAAGGCACAGGTGGCCGACGGTGAGGGCATGAGCAAGGGCCCCAAGAAGGGCAACAACAAGAAGAAGAAAACCTAGCAGGGCAAGCGTGAGGCTGCGAACAACAATCTTGTTGCAGCAGTCAAGCGCAAGAAGCCTTGAGGTCCCCCTGAGGGGGCTGTCTTCAATAAGATGCTGAAGGAGCCCTGCCCTTACCACAAGGGAGGGGCTAATCATAACCTCGAGGACTGCCACATGCTCAGGAACTACTATGAGAGTTTGGGCATCAAGAAGGACGACCAAAAGAAGGACAAAGGCAGTGACAAAGGCGGCCACAAGGAAGACGATAAATTCCCAGAGGTCTTCGACTGCTACATGATCTATGGTGGCCCCTCGACCCAACTCACGTCTCGACAACACAAGAGGGAGCGGTGAGAGGTCTTCTCCATCTGAGTCACTACACCGCAGTACCTCGACTGGTCCGATGCACCCATCACATTTGACCGTGATGACCATTCGGATCGCGTCGTCAATCCTAGAGTCTACCCGCTCGTCGTCGACCCAATCATTATCAACACCCACCTCTCTAAGTTCCTCACGAATGGGGGCAGCAGCCTCAACATCATCTACACTGAGACCCTCAACCTCCTAGGGGTCAAGAGGTCACAGCTTCAGCCCAGCGCCGGGGGCTTCCATGGAGTCATGCCTGGGAAGAAGGCCCTGCCCGTCAGTCGTGTCAGCCTCCCCGTCTGCTTTGGCACCCCCTTGAATTTCAGGAAGGAGATCCTCACCTTCGAAGTAGTCGGGTTCCACGGCACGTACCACACCATCATCGGTCAAGCTGGCTATGCACAGTTCATGGCGATCCCCAACTACACATATCTCAAGCTCAAGATGCCCAACTACAGGGCATCATCACCATCGCCTCCTCCTACGAGCACGCATACGACTGCGACATTCAGTGCGTTGAGAATGGAGAATGGAGAGGCCGTCGAGGAGTCTACCAGGCTAGCCTTGACCCTCGAGTGCCTTGCCGCTGAGGCGCCTGACTCCAGGCATCACGTAGGCAGCTTCAAGCCTGCAGAAGATACCAAGAAGATCCTCCTCGACCCGAGCAGCTCTGACGGGAAGGCACTGACAATCAGTGCCACCCTCAACAACAAATAGGAAGCAGTGCTCATTGACTTTCTCTACGCAAATGCTAACATGTTTGCGTGGAGTCCCTCAGATATGCCAGGCATACCGAGGGAAGTCGCCGAGCACGTCTTGGAGATCCGGGCCGGGTCCAGACCGGTGAAGCAATGCTTGCACCGCTTCGATGAGGAGAAGCGTAGGATCATTGGCGAGGAGGTGCACAAGCTTTTGGCGGCCGGGTTCATCAAGGATGTGTGTCGATTATACTAGTTTAAGTAAAACATGTCCTAAAGTTCCATTTCCTTTACCACATATTGATCAAATTGTTGATTCAACTGCGGGATATGAGACCCTCTCATTCCTTGATGCTTATTCCGATTACCATCAAATCAAGATGAAGAAGTCTGACCAGCTCGCGACCTCCTTTATCACCCCTTTTGGCATGTATTGTTACGTTACCATGCCCTTCGGCCTTCGAAATGCTGGGGCAACGTACCAGCGATGCATGCTCCATGTTTTTGGCGAACATATAGGGACGACGGTCGAGGCCTACATCAACGACATCGTAGTCAAATCTAAGAAGGTTGACAACCTCATCGATGACCTCAAAATCACATTCAGGTGCCTTCAGGCCAAGAATATCAAGCTCAACCCCGAGAAGTGTGTCTTTGGTGTGCCTCGAGGCATGCTCTTAGGATACATCATCTCTCAGCGCGGTATTGAGGCCAACCCCAAGAAAGTCATGGTGAACACCAAGATGGGGTCGATTCAAGACTTGAATGGCGTACAGAAGGTCACGGGCTGCCTCATGACCCTCAGCCACTTCATCTCATGCCTGGGAGAAAAGGCCCTATCGCTGTATCGTCTTCTGAAGAAATCCGAGCACTTCGCATGGACCGTCGAGGCCGAGGAGGCCCTTGCTAAACTCAAAGGTATGCTGACCTCCCCTTCAATTCTTGTATCTCCTAAACCAGCTGTGCCACCCAATCTAGCTGAGCCTCTTCTCCTCTATATCGCTGCAACCACCTAGGTGGTTAGCGCGACCATAGTGGTCGAGAGGGAAGGACACTCCCTGCCCATCCAATGGCCGATTTACTTCATCAGCGAGGTACTCTCGGAAACAAAGGTTCACTACCCACAAATCCAGAAGTTTCTCTACGCCATCTTGCTCATGCGCCGCAAGCTCTAGCATTACTTCCTCAGTCACCCGATAACCATGGTTTCATCTTTTCCCCTCGGGGAGATTATCCAAAACCGGGAGGCCACGGGAACGATCGCTAAGTGATCGATCGAGCTCATGGGTAAGGCCCTCACTTACATGCTGTGCAAGGCCATCAAGTCTCAGGTGCTGGCGGACTTCATCGCCGAATAGACTGACACCCAACTTCTGCCAGCATAGATTCAAGCCGAGCTGTGGACGATGTACTTCGATGGGTTTCGCATGAAGACAGGAGCAGGCACGGGCTTGCTCTTTATCTCACCCCTTGGAGTCCATATGCGCTACGTCATCCGCATCCACTTCGCTGCCTCCAACAATGTCGTGGAGTATGAGGCCCTCATCAACGGTCTATGCATCGCAACCGAGCTTGGGGTTCAATGCCTCGACGTTTGAGGTGACTCACAACTCGTCATCGACCAAGTAATGAAAGCCTCGAGCTACCACAACCCCAAGATAGAAGCCGACTGCAATAAGGTACATGAGTTGGAGAATAAGTTCCACGGCCTTGAGCTTAACCACATCACTCGACGGTACAACGAAGCTACAGATGAGCTCGCCAAAATCGCGTCTACTTGTGGCACTGTCTCACCTGATGTGTTTTCGAGGGACCTCTTTGAGCCCTCTATCGACTTAGGCTTGGGGGCTAGCATCACGTCATCAACACTCGACCCCCCACCCTCAAACGAGGCCACCTCGACCAGGACCAAGCTCATGGAGATCGAGGGGTCACCTCCACCGTCAAGCCTACCACCAGACTGGTGCATTCCCTTCCTCGACTTCCTTATTTGAGGGGAGCTCCCAGAAGACCGAATGGAGGCTCGATGAATAGCTCGACAGACCAAGTCCTATGTCATCTACAGCGATGACAAGGAACTCTATCGATGAAGTCTGTCAGGGATCCTCCAGCATTGTATCACCATCGAGGAAGGCAGGAAGCTCCTCAAGGACATACACTTGGGGGCTTGCAGCCATCATGCCACCCCGAGGACCCTCGTCAGCAACACCTTCTAGCAAGGTTTCTACTGGCCGACCGCTGTCTCCGATGCCATCAACCTCGTTCGCTCATGCAAGGGGTGCCAATTCTATGCCAAGAGAATGCACCTACCCACACGCTCTGCAAATGATCCTCATCACGTGGCCTTTCGCCGTTTGGTGGCTTGACCTCATCGGGCCTCTGGAGAAGACAACCAGGGGCTTTATGCACTTGCTGGTAGCAATTGACAAGTTCACCAAGTGGATCAAGGCTTGGCCCATTACCAACATCCGCTCCGAGCAAGCAGTCTTGTTCTTCACCGACATCTCCACGACTTTGGGGTCCCCAATGTCATCATCATCGACAACAACACGCAATTCACTGGCAAGAAGTTGTTGGACTTTTGTGCCCACAATCACATTTGTGTGAATTGGTTTGCAGTTTCTCATCCTCGAACCAACGGCTAGGTCTAGCACGCCAATGGCATGATGCTTCAAGGCCTCAAGCCAAGAATCTACATCCGATTGAAGAAGTATGGCAAGAAGTGGGTTGCCGAGCTACCCTCGGTTCTATGGAGCTTAAGGACAATGCCTAGTCGAGCCACGGGGTTCACTCCATTCTTCATGGTCTATGGCTCCGAGGCCATCTTCCCCCACCGACCTTGAGTACGGGTCCCCTCGACTTAAGGCCTACAACGAACAGACGAACGAGGAGGCCGTCGTGAACACCGTTGACCAGCTCGAGGAGGCTTGAGATATGGCCCTCCTCCATTTCACAACGTACCAGTAGAAGCTTCGACGCTACCACAACAAACACGTGCACAAGAGGGACCTCCAAGTTGGTGATCTCGTCCTCCACGACGACAGAGCAACAAGGTGTGCCACAAGCTGACACCGCCATGGGAAGGCCCATACATCATGGCTGAGGTGCTGAAACCTGGAACATACAAGCTATCGAAATGCAAAGGAAAAACCTTCACCAACGCTTGGAACATCGAACAGCTATGTCGCTTCTATCCCTAGGGCCTCGAGGCCTTGTACATTTCTTGTATTTTGTACAACTATTCCATCATGAATGAATAAACAAAAAGCAGCTTCGATTCAGCATACTTTATTTTTTGTTCATATAAGGTAGCCTCGACTCTGCTCCCTCAGCATCGAGCCTCCCTCAGGGGCTATGAGGGGGGAACCCCTAATGTCCTCAAAAAACTCGCACATTTTTTCAAAACTCAATGTCTATTCTTTCTTATGCGCCTCGATATGTGTCATCACTTAGCCAAAAACGCCACGAGTGTCCTGAGGGTTGAGGGCTGGTGAGCCGGGAGCTGGCCTACGCCTCTATGCTATGGTACCTCCACTCACTCCCCCTTCGAGGGACACCACCGTGCATCGAGTTTACTAAGTAAAAACACAATCAGGGCATGCAAGAAAGGAAAGGACTTAAAATATGCAAAATATATACATGCATAATGTTTTAAGGCCACCAGGGCCACACTGTCATGATTCACAAAAATTAATGTATTACATGGGCCTCATCGCCTAGATCTAGCTCATAGGCCTTTGTCCCCATCATCGCCACCAACATCATCACTGACGCCTTCTTCCCCTTCAAAAGGAAGGACCTCGGGCTCGAACGGCTTCGCCAGCTTCTCACTCAGCTCCTCGGTAGCATCGATCAAGCCCCGGCACCTCTCCTCATTCTCGGTGTCCGTCTTGGTAAGGTCGGAGATGAAGCCATGGGACATGACATCCATGTCGTACGTGAAGCCAGAATAGATGACTGCCGTCGCCCGCTTCACGCCAATATGGAGTGCGTCTTGGACATGATCCCTCATGGCGGCCCCAAGGTAGTATAGCCGATCGATGAGAGTGGCCCCGCACACCTCTTTCATGGCCTCCTCAGTGGGCTTGACCCCCCAGGAGTCACAAAGACCATTAATCATGGTGTGGAACCTGTCGATCAATGCTGCCTCGGCCAAATGGCCCTCCTAACCTTCGAAGCCGTACAGACAAAGAGTAGTTCGATCTCGAGAACTAGTAGGCAGAATGGGAGTTAATAGCGACAGGTGGAGACAAGAAGCTTAAAGCTAGAAAAGAGAACTCATTGGTGCAGTGGGTGTCGAAGGTCACACGTGCATCCACTGCATCATCGCGCTCTTTTTAGGCCTCCTTGAATGCGTGGACCACCTCCATCTTTTCGAGCGATAGGTCCTCGATCATCCTGCTAGCCAGAGCGATGGACCCCTCCTTCTCCTGAAGGGCCACCTTCAGCTTGACAACTTTGGTAGCAAGGGCGTCAGCGCGACATTTCTCTGACCCGGCCGAGATGCTGAGGGCGTCACGAGCCTCCGAGACTTGAGCAACATCGGTTTCGAGCCCCTTGATGTGCTCTATAGCATCTCGGGCTTCCCCCTCGAGCAACTTTACGTGCTCAAGGGCCCATCTGACGTCGCTCCTAGCCTTCTCGGCTTCTTCCTTGGCCAAAGAGGTTTGTTCTTTAGCCTTTCGGGCCTCCTCCTCTGCCATGGAGTTGTCCTCCTTAGCTGGAGCCACCTCCAGTCGAGCTATGTCAGTGTCCTCTCTGGCCTTGGCAGCCTCCTCCTTCACCTTCTTTGCCTCCTCTTCAGCCTGGGCCACCCCATCCCGGGTAGACCTGCTGGCCTTGAGTTGGCACCATACTTCCTCCCGTCTGTCATGCGTCGTGTGGAGGAACTCAGACTTTACATAGGAGTGCCTCCTCAGGTCCTAAGGACAAGGAGCAAGAAATTAGGCATCAAATCAAGAAGTTATCCAAGCTCAACACACTCAGAGAAACACTTACCGAAAAAACCTGGCCCAGATCCTCGGTGGCGACATCAACGGCCAGCTTTAGAGCATGGGCCATCCATGCCTGATACTCCTCCACATCCTCCCAGCGGTTTATCTTCGTTGCGTCATCCATCTAGATCATAGGGGCGCTGGGCTCCAGTGGATTTTGGAGCGGGAGGCGCTCCCTACACCAAGAAGGGAGAGCCGCCTTGACCCTCTCTTGCACCGACGACCTGATGCGCTCCACCGTGTTAGGCGAACCGCTGTAACGGGACACCCAATTAGCCAAGGTGGGGAACGGTGGCTCGACCCCCGCTCTGGTTGTCGATGACTCAGCCTCACCACTCACCTACCCCGCCAGGGCAAAAGAGCCAGGGTCAGACCAGCCGGGGCTGCGAGGGGCACCTCGAGCGACTGCCGCTCCGGCAAGAAGAGGGGCGTCTCCCTCCTCCTCGTGCCAATGCGACAGCTACAGTCTCTTGACAGCCACCTCCCTGGGCTGCTCCTGCAGTGCGAGCAGAACCACCGACACCTCCTGCGCCATGCTCTGCTGGAACGGCTGTTGGCTCGAGGCTGTCACGGTGTCCCCCTACTACAGAGAGAGGATCGAGATTGCTAGATCCCCCAATGACTCGTCTCACCGCTAAGGCGGCGGGTCCGAAGGTGTCGCATCCTCCGGTGGTGTCTGCTGGTGCTGTTGCTATTCCTGCTGCTACTGCCGCTACTGTTGCTGGTACTGCTACTGCTACTGTAGTCATTGCTACTTCGGCTGGCTCGATGCTAGCCTCTTCACCTCTCATTGCTGTTCGAGCTGGTTCTCGGCCAGCCCCTCTTCCTCCTACCACTTCTGCAGCCAGCCTTCCTCCTCCTTCTACGGGCTCTCCTGCTCCTGCTTTCGCTACACCTCCACCTTGTGCAGGCCCTTTGGCCATGGCTCTTGGCCCTCTTGCTGAGGAAGTGGCACTCCTGCTTCCTGGGGTGCTCCACCATCTCATCATGGAGGGAGAAGGAACCACGGCCTCTTCGTCCCTAAGGACGATCGGGGCATTCTTCGACCCAGGCTCACGGCTGTCGAGGGCTCCCCCTCGGGTGTGAGGGCCTCGATCTGGCTAGGTGTAGGGGCCGTGGACATCGAGACCGGGGCACCAACCCTGCTCTCTGGCATCTACCCCTGGCCGGAGCTGCCACCCACCATGGCCCCCGCACCGCTCGAGCCTACAATGAGAGCAGAGCCCGTCAGTCTGCCCCGAATAATTACCGCCTAGGATTGTGATAGCCAGGCCGCCTCCAACATCGACAGGGGCCTCAGGATCACCCCTGCCCCTCCTGTTGCCATCCTCACGGCCACGTCCACCTTGAGCCGCTTAGCCGGTGAAGGGTTCGCCTCCTCCACTTGGTGCTTGAGCCTGGGCAACGTAGGGAAAGGCAAGAACATCAAGTAAATTCTGCGAATCATAGGAAAAGGGAAGAAAATTTCGGACGACAAAGCTTACCCTAGAGGGATGACAACCAACCTGGGCCCCCTCAAGTTACTTGGGCACCTCAAAGGCCCCCTCCAAACTAGATCCTGTCCGGAGCTAGAACTGCACAGAGCGACCGGCTCGAACCTCGGCATCTTCAGATCCACTGGGCCGCCTCCCACGAGTCATGCACCGAGGGTGGTGTCGCCCGCTCCTCCAAGCCCGTCCAACCTTGGGTCCTCGACTCGGGCATCGAGGACCTGGTTTAACATGGTGAGGTGCTGGACGGACCCCGGGACGAGGCCGGTGGAGTGCCACCGAGCTGGCGACGAGACGAGGTCCCCGCACAGGTCAAGGCCCCCCCTTGCCTTCTTTCCTATGGTTGCTCCAAGACGTCCTCCTGTGTAGGAGGTGCGTCAGCTCAAGGAAGGCTGGAAAGATGGGGCTCGAGACGCCCCACCACTCCCTCGACATCATCATCATCATCATCCTCCACGTCCTTCTCCTCAAGGGGGACTCCTCGATAGGAAGCCCATCTCGCTTTTGCTTAGCCTGGCGTATTTCGAGCACCTGGCACAGGAGGTTCTTCCTCTTCCTCTTCTTCTTCTCTGGGTCTTTCCTCTTCTTTTCCTGTTGAGCGTCAAAGCACCTCACCTGGCGATTAGGGTCATCTTCTCGAACCAGAGGCACCGAGACCCTGTAGTCAACGTTACCCTACGCTCAAAACCGTAGCCAGAATGTCAAGACAAGCCAAAAATAGGGGAGAAACTCAAGGATGTGAGATTAAGGGACTTACCAAGACGATGCTATAAGGATCCAATAGCATCGGGACACGGTCCACATCCCCTATCCTAAAGTCACCGGTGATCGAGCTCCTAACCCGTTTCACGACGTCCTCGGGAGGCAGGTCTGTGGGCAACATCCAACAACCCTCGAGCTTCTTGGGAAGCACCTCGGGCCCCATCTGATCTAAGCACAATGGGCGTGCCATCAGAGGGAGGACTCTTCGGCTGTCGAAGCCTACGACGACGTACGCGGCATGCACACCCTGCTCGGACAAGGTGCGCAGTGCATCAAGGAGGGGATTCTGCCTTCGCTGGAATGGCTGAGCCACGCCCTAGAGCTAGTGCCTCGGACGGACCCGATGACGCGCCCAGTGTAGGTGGGCAGCAGGCCGTCATTGTTGCGGATGTAGAACCACCCGGACTGCCAACAGCCGTGGTTGTTGGACAAGCCTGTCCCAATATAGAGCTCGAACTTCTTCTATGCCAGGCTACAGCTGCCCATGCGGATGATCCTCCTCTTCCCCTGCGAGATCCACTTGGTGTATTGCTCACCCTTGAAAAGGTGGAGCCACAATTCCCAATGCGGTTCCATACCCATGTACCCCTCACAGAGCGCGGCCAATATCACTATGTTGGAGATGGCATTGGGGGTCAGGTGTTGGAGCTCGACCTCATAAAAGTGGAGCAGTGCATGCATGAAGCGGCTCGGAGGCGAACCAAATCCCAACTGGTGGAACTTGATGAAGCTCACCACGTAGCCCTTTGGCCGCTGCGGCTCCTGATGCACCCTCGACGGCACAATATAACACCTTTGGTTCTCAAAGGAAGACCAGAGGCCATCATATGTGCACCCAGGAAGTCCACACATATAACAGAGAATGGCATATCAGAAAAACAATGTGTTATATAGCGGAAACTTACTTATAACAACACTTACAAACATCAGAGTATCACAGAATTTGATGGCTACAACTTCTCTTCAAAGCTCCATCCTTCTCAGGGACAGTCGACTAGGGGCTCCATACGCCAAACACTTCTAACACTCAACCTTTTTATCCTTCTTAAGAGCAGCACCTTACTACAAACTATAGCAAGGGTGAGTTCCATGTCGAAACTCAGCAAGTACAGATGGAAAGTAATGACATGCAAGGCTAAAACAAAGGTAAGGCTGAATGGTAAAATTGCTGTAGCATTTTAGTTATACAACATATAACATATTTAGATTAACGGCCTAATTACTATCATCTTGGTGAACAAGACCCAACCCTTAATTAAAGGTTCAAGTAGAAATTAAGATTCAATTAGTATCCAAGATATAGGCATATATCCATTAAAGCATTAACCTTGAGATCGCCCTCTCAAGCAACACAGGATTGCCATCCCGTTCAAGGAACAGAGGTATGCCACCTCAAACAACATCACCATGATTTAACAGCTTATTCCATTTGGCTAAGTCATATGAGGATCTTGGCCGCTCATGACCGTGAGCATGGATGATATATCGATTTTAACTTTGCGCAGATGTGTACACTTTCACTCCAAGAAGCAATTCCCAATTGCCCGGGGTCATGACTCCCCAAAACACTTCCAAGGTGAGCGGGCAGGGTTTCACTACAAGATTGTTCATAGGGCATAGGCAGTGGCAACCCACTAGCAATGAGTGCAAGCATATGGGCGACTTCACCGTGAGGCCGCCCCCCACCATGGATCCCTAGCCCCTCCCATACTAAATACTTGAAAACACCATAGTCAACCACAGCTATGGCTACCTGTCGGTAAGCTGCCCAACCTGCCTATGATGGTCCTGCTAATAAACCAAGCTAGAGCCCATTAGCATGGAGCTGTATGGAAGTCCCAGGTTGCCGCTCCATGATAAGGTCCACAAGGGGGAGGAGATACGGACACTCTCATCAACACTCTCATCAACACTAGCATCTGATTCCCCCGTCATTCACCGCCAACCAACAATGCGAAACAGCATCAACTTCTCCAATGGTCGAAGCCTAGAGCCCACGCTCCAACATCTTTACTAAGAAGCAAGTTTTATCTTCATTAAGCAGGTGAAAGATGAGGTACAACACTAGCAACCTAGTAACCTATCAACTATAAACCCCATAGGTGATATATGGATAGAGTGGCTAGTCATTCCTATGGTTTGCCGATTTAAAACACATGCAATGAATTAATTAAAAGTGAATAGGCGCAATATGATCAAAGGTGCCTGCACTTTCCTTAAATCCAAAGTCTAGCTGCTCAGTAGACTTCACTTGTTCTATCTTGGTCTCCAGCTTTGGCTACACTTGCCGATCCTCAGCTCTTAGTATTCAGCGTTAACAAACCGCTCTTTGTCTAGTCACAGCAACCAAGCAACACAAATAGACAAACAAAATAGACAAGACTAAGAACAATACACCAATCAAAAGGGGAAGCAAAAGACACAACAGTCGAAACGACAAAACTCGGTACTACGATCGCAAGAGCGCAAGAACAACAAACGACGGAACTATCGGGGTACTTGCAAAAAGCACAGAGACAAACTTTAAGATTGATACATTTACTAAAGCAAGATGCGGAACATATAACAAAGACATAAAGTCAAATCAGTTGGGTGATGTTGAAAAGTAAAGCAGGGTTAAACCTTAGTCATACTCTATTTGTAAGAAATTATATTATCTAAGCCATTTTAAACATTCATAAATTATCAAACCTAGAACATGTGAGAGCATTAAAGAAACATCATATGCTTAAAGATTAACCCAAGCAGGACATAAACGACAAGACATGTTGATATTAAACATAGAGTATTTATGATTCAAGGTTGAACTAAACAAGCCATTAACGAAAATGCATTATTGCTGATATAAAATATATTAGCATTAAAGACTGATGTGAATGTAAACTAAGTCAAACTTTAACATGATCCAACTTAGACACATGTGAGAACAACTATAAGAAACATAACAGGTTTCAAGGTAAAACTAAATAAGGCATAATTAACAAAGAAACATTTAAGTTGATACTAGTCATATTAACATGCATGTATGCAAACTCAAGGTACAAACCTAAATTACTTTTATGCAAGAGGGCACACATCAATTAATAAACAAGATTACTTATGTAACACATGATGTGACAAACATTATTGATAACAAGCAACATACGTTGACATGATCGTAACACAAGGACAACAGAAACATAGCCCTAGGTTGCTTTTATTTAGTTGAACATCAAATAATTATTAAACAAGTGAACAAGATTAAATGCACAGACATATGACATCATGAAGATCATTGCTAAAACAAAGCCTAAGGTCGACATGGTCATAGCACAACGAGATCGAAAATACAAAACCCTAGATTACTTTTAATTATAAAACTATTAAATAATTATTAATCAAATTGCATTTAACCAAATAAATTCATAACCTAGTAACATGATAAACTTTACTACTACTTTGTAGAGCACGATGACACAAATCTAACACAACTAGAATTGCTCGAATCGGAGTTAAAACAGTGAAACGGCGAAGATTATACGATCAGTGGCAAAACTGCTAGGTGGCGAAACCATAATTACCATCATCTTCAACCTCTAGTTAACTTCTTCATCTCAAACAGGACATGGCCATGGCAGTGGTGCTGCTACTTGCACTGGGAAAAGGGCAGGCCCTCGGCCGGGACTTGGCCGGTCGGCAGCGGCTGGCTGTGGCTAGCGCCGGCTGTGGCTGGCGGCGGCGCGTGGCTAGGGTTTGCGGGTGGCGGCACGGCTCCTTCTAGGGTTGCCAAGGGGCTACGGCATGCTTGGGCTGACCCTTTATAGGCCGGCAAACCTCGAGCAGCGGCGGTGCGCATTGCGGGCCGGTGCTGGCCGCTGCGGCTGGCCTGTTGGGCCGAGGTTGGCCTGCTGGCTGCGCGAGCTGGCCTTTGGCCGCAAGTGTCCTGGTTTGGCCGCTGTTGGCCAGGCTTGGCTATTGCTGGCCAGCTTCTGCTGGCCGTGGCCGGCCAGAGATGACGGCGACCGGTTGGAGCTGGTCAATGCTAGCCATAGTTGGCCAGTGGACTCCAGGAAAAGCTCAAGGTGGCTAGGGAAGGCTATGGCTGGCTTGTGGCCACTGTGGCCAAGGTAATGTTGGCTATGGGCGGCTAGAGTTAGCCATGGCTGACTGTGAGTGGCCACAGGTGGTTGTGGCTAGCCGTGGTTGGCCAAAGTTGGTCAGAGTTGGCCAGATGAGGTGGGTTGAGGCCAGGGGTGGCCCAAGCTAAGTAGGAGCTGGCCAAAGTAAGCTAGGATGTCTTAGAGAATGGCAAAGGGTTGCTAGACCGAACTATTTCTGGCCTTGCTATGCTGCTGATGGCCAAGTTTGGCCGCTGGTGGCCAGCTGCTACTACTGCTGGCCTAGCCGGGGTGGCCATGGCCAGCTAGGGCTGGCCAGGACTGGCTAGAGCTAGCCAGTTAAGGCTAGGAGAGGCCAGAGCAAGCTAGGTCAGGCCAGGAGAGGCTGGGACAAGCCTGGGTTGACTGGAGCTAGGTAGGGGATGGTATCTAGCTAGAGCGATGGCCAACACTATAGGGGAAAAAGAAAACTCTCTCTCTCTAAGCAAGAGAAAGGATTTTTCTAAAAATGTTTTCCCAAAACCTTCTTAAGGCAAACTTGGGTTTCCGAAGCTTTATTTTCAAATTCGAAGAAAACCTAGACGTGACTTGCTCGAGGTTTAGAAATTCTTTTTCACACCAGCAAAACCAACGCACAAACCCATCTTTATTAACTTCATAAAATTTTACAAAACCACTCTTTTTATTATTTTATAGTGATAACAAAAGAATAAAATCTTGGCTAATTTTAAAGAAATTAATAAATCCTTTAGTATATTTATTGTTTTCGGTTGACAAACTAAAATAGAAATTTTGGGGTGTGACACACGATCCACTCCGGCCGCTCAGCTGAAGCGGTGGGGCGGAGGAGTCCCTCGTCCACCAGCTTCTCCAGTTCTCGCTGTGACACATCGGAATGGGGCAAGCCTCTGGAGGGAGGAACGTGGGCACCTTGGATGCAGCGCGAATCTGCTCGGTGGACGGGCGATCGGGAAGATTTCCAATCCCAATTTCTCTCTCACCGGTTCTTCTCTAGCGTAGACAGATGAAGGCTCAGGCGCTCTGGTGGTGGCAATGGCGGAGGCAAGATGGCAAGATGGGGAACGGAGAAACCCTACCCCTCATATTTATAAGCAATGGGGCCAAGAAACATCGGTCGGATCCGGCAACGGCACGATAATTCCCCACATTTAATGCGCTCACCTAACCACCCCTCGATTCCCAGAACAGGCACACACGTCGCCCGCACGATCTCTAGACGTTACCCGGGTCCACCACAACTGCGCCACTTCAGCTCTTGCCTAAAAAGATGCACCCAACGGATGAGAGAAGTTATCCACGGCGGTTGCTTCTACGGGAAGTAAAACGGACTCTGGTCCCACACCAAAATCCTCGAGGGAGCGGAGGCTGACCCTCGATCAGGGTTCGACAACTGCCCTCGAGTACCTGAGTCAGGGATGCCTAAGGGGAGCCAACACAAAGCTTAGCTCGAGGACGAACCCTCGAGATCCCCTCGGACGTATCCAAGGCAAAACAAAAGGATTACCATGGAATCCCCACGGAGGCAGGCATCAAGCCGCCGAGTCCTATCGAATGGAACCAGTATCCATATATCAACACATTTGCATCAACGAGAATGCCTTAGGGCCACCAGTCGACCCCATCGAATGGGGCACGAGCTCTCACTTGGATCTCCCATTATCAGCTCATAGAGAACATCGAGACTCGCCCAATCGAGGGTAGTACGGCGCTTCTCACCTCACATCCGTTCGAAAGGGCACGTGAGATGGACGCCCAAGGCTAGCAATGCCCTAGCTACACGAGGCTCGGGGGCTCAACTATGCCAGGCACTCCTCGATGAAAGAGGGTCAAATGCACCCAGGGGCTCAATGACTTGAGACACCCCTCGGCTAGGCGCTACGACTCCAGTTCATGATTATCCTAAACTTTTTTGGAATGCCTGCTACACCCAACTGGACGGACGCCTTTCGACAAAAGACAAATAAAGCCCTCAGAGGAGTCTCCCCACTCCTCCAAGGCCTTGGGGGCTACCCCTGAAGGGTACGCTCGTGCGCACCCTTCGAAAAATTAGGGTCAACACCTTAGTCTCGATTCAAGACCCCCCGCATGACTGCCAGCACTCACGCGGGGGCTCGGGGGCTACTGTCGGGTACCTAAATAAGGGGTACCCTTAACCCTCGACTAAGCAAATCAACCCTAACATTAACAAACCCAAAACCATCATCATTACTCCCCAGCCTAAAACACATGAGGTATCGAGCCCAAGTGTCAAGTTACGCTAGGCCTGCCCACGAACGGATCTCAATTGCCCAGGCTGCCATTCACTTGATGGAAACTTCTTAGCTTGAGGCAGTAAGCTCGAGGGTACGACCGGCCCCCCACAAGTGACGGAAGTTTGGGCGGGCGAACGGCTACCCCTCGAGTACGGCATTCCCCTCAATTACCTTCCCTCTGTACGATTCCAAGAGCATTTAATGTATTTTACCTGCTCCCACCTAACCTCATGGCTAAAGCCGCGGTAGCAGTGGGCAGCACCGGTCAAATCCACCTTTTACCGCCCATACCCGAGAAACCGGTGGATCGTACTGTACTGTATCACCATACCGCACACCGTACCCCGTTTGGCACCCCATCGAGACGCACTCATCAACACAAATGCCGTATTTCCTGGGGCTTGGCTTATCCATTTGGGTCTCGACCTCCTCGACTACATTCGGCCCCCTCGACCACTGCCTCGATCAAGACATCAACGCCATCGGTCAGTGCTCCAACCGCTCCTGATGCAACAGCTACAGGGATCTACATGCCCCCTACAATGTCATCTCAAGCGCGGGAGGACGGCCGTCATCTCCAAGCACGTTGCTACAAGGCGAGTCACGTCCGACGCACACCTCTATAGTAACGGTGACTTGATCGGCATCTCCTTCGATGTCATAACCTATGTCAGCCCTATCAGTGCTCTTCCCAGGGCTTTCTATACACCCTGCCCCTCCTTGGCCTATAAAAGGAGGCGCAGGGCTAGTTTAGGCAAGAAAAAAAGATGGCCAGAGGCCACAACTCTCAAGTCCTAGCTAACCTCACTCGCTCGCTTGTATTCACCCCTGTACAAGCACTTTGGTACAAGATAATATAAACTCTTCCCCCCGCTGGACGTAGGGACTTCTATTACCTAAACCAGGATAAACCTCGTGTGTTCTTCTTGCATCACCATCCAGATTAGGGAGCACGCAATACAAATTCACTCGTTGGTGCTCAGCCCCCGGGGTCGAAACACCGACAACGGTAATGCATTCCACCGCGAGTGCATCACCGGCTGGTTGAGCAGCTATTTGTCAATACCGCATCCTATGAGATCAGATATACGTTCAGAATAGCATTTCGACCTCAAGGCTCCTCGATCCATTCTGCATTACGATGCAATGAGATTTCCTCCTCGCTGTAATGTGGGAGCCAGCAGGTAGGCGATTGATGTTTTGTATCAGTGCATACTAATTAATACGACAATCAAAACTGACAACTATTGACAGTAGATAAGTGTCAATTTTAACCATCAATGAAACATGACAAAGGGCCTAAATATAAATATCATCTAGATATAGGGTTTACACTAATAGAATTCTATGAGTTTTGGTGAATGTCTATTTCTACAGGGTGTCAGCAAAAAGAACCAAGGAAGGCCCACTTGCCAGGTTTACATAGAGAGAAATAACCAACACACGTGAAGGAAGACTCTAGAACACATTTGTAGATTTATCTGTGTGCATCCTAAAAATACCAACAAGCTTTCTGGCGCTGTTGCTGGGGAAACGGTTGTTATGATTCTTCAAACCAAATTTGTCCTTGTATCATTCCTTTTCAAGCATGGATACATCATTCCTATCAATCAATATGCTGCTCCCACATGGGCACAACTAGAGCCACCAGAATTTTGCAAACCTATCCTCACACCTGGCTATAAATTGTCCTCGTGTTTGATAAATATGGTCCAAGAGATGAAGATGAAGACCCATACACCCACCTTCGGGAATTTAAGCTGATTTGATCATGCCTTCAAATTGAGGGCATGTCACATGAAACATTAAAGTGGAAGCTATTTTCGTTCTCTTTAACGGGAAAAGCTAAACACTGGTATTCCGTAGGGAGTGTACAAGGAGATTGGGAAACTTTTTACTCTAGCTTTTGCTTATAGTTCTTTCCCATCTCTAGTGTGGTTAAACTTCAAAAAAAAGAATCTAACTTTTAAACAAAAAGAAAAAGAATCTCTTAGTGTAGCTCGGGCATGCTTTAATGACCTAGTCAATTCTGGTCCTAACCTTTACATTCAAGACCAAGTTCTCTTGCAACATTTTTATACTGGTCTTAGTGGAAAAGCTGTACAGCTTCTTGACACATCCTCTGGAGGTTCTTTCTTGCATCTCTCTGCTAATGAACGGAGAGAAATCCTTACAAAAATCCTTGAGAACACTCCTTGCACTAGCATTCCCGATGACCCCCTAGAAGATGTAGTTAAGGTAGCTCTTGAGGAAGAACTAGTGATAGTTGAGCCTGAGCCTTTAGATTCTCCACTAGAAGCCTTAACTATCCTCCAAATTCCTAAACCGCCGATGAATGTAGAGATTCCACCTTCGGAAGATATATTCGAGGAAGATCATTTCTCCAATTTTAGAAACACCTCGAATTATTCTACAATAAGGAAATCTTTGGCATCGTCTGTACCTAACCAGCACCTTTCTGATCCAACCAAAGATGAGTTCCTTAAAGAGACCGTGAAGGAGTTGACAATGATTATAAGTGTCGTTACCAAGGAAATGGGTACCCCAAAGCCTCGGGTTTACCGAATTAAACCCCGCAAAAACGGCACTCGACCCCTCCTGTGACCTCCCGCGCGAGCGTACAAATCCGAAGCCCGCTCGAGAAACTACCGAACGGTACACTCGACCCCTCGAGGACGGACTTCGCCCGCCGAAAGAGCCTACCCTCGAGGACGTAACATCACCCGCCGAACGAGCCTACCCTCGAGGAAGGAACTTCGTTCGTGCGAATGGGCAACCCTCGACAGAATCACTGGCGTCACCATCTGACCCTCGACAATACGCTGACATCACCGGCTGATGATCGCTCGAGACGGGAGGGTCCCGCGTTAAGTGTCGAGGCCCCCGACGGGACGGGCGTCTCGATACTTCGAGGATCGAGCCCCCCCGATCGACCAACTCCCTTTGCGTCCGATAGCGCATTTAATGCAAAACTACCTAACCTCGTCGAATCGTATGGCTATAGTGTCCGCACAGTGGTCCGTACGACGGTCGAATCCCGCTTTACTGCCCATACTGAGGACGTGCATCGGTCTGCATGGCACTGTTACGCCATGCCCAGCGCTGTTAGACAGCTCAAGGCCCCCTTCGACACGCTACACGACAAACGACCGACGTCGGATTCCCTTGATTCGATCTTATCCGCTCAACCACTACACTCGAGGCTACCCCTCGATCGGGCCTCGAGTACGCATCGACGCCCTCCGGTCAACCTTCATCGACTTCGAAAGCTGCGCCAACAACTCCCGATACGACCCCGACAGGAACTCGCACAGGGGATCACGTCTTTCGCCGGTCAGCAACCATGACTCCGAAGGACGGCTGTCAACTCCGAGCCATGCCGCTACAGAACGAGCCATGCTCAGCGCACGTCTCTACAGAAGCCTCGAGTTGACCACCATGACCCGCGACGTCACCACCGCGTCATCGAGCCAGAACATCTGTACCCCTGTGCCTCCCCTTGGCCTATAAAAGGGGGCGCCAGGAGGCCGAACTGAGGACAGAGAAAAACTGAGAAGAGACCACAACTCAGAAGAGAACGACACGAGACAACGATCTCACGACAACCAAACATACGCCTAGGCAGACTCCTAGACTCCGAATAACTCCTTCCCTCTGTATTCGACCCCCCTCGAATCCTCTCCTTCGCTTGTATCCGCCCCTGTACAAGCACTTAGGTGCAAGATAATACAAATCTTCTCCCCTCCGCTGGACGTAGGGCCCTTCTTTGCCCGAACCAGGATAAATCGCTGTGTTCTTCTTGCATCACCCATCCGGACGGGTTACACACACACACGATTACTCGTTGGCTTAGGACGCCCCCGGGTTCCGAACGCCGACAATAAGCAACGAGTGGTTGAGAGAATCTGAGCTTTCTCTTGAAGTCATTCGACTTACTTCTCCCTCTACCACTATTCATTATCAGATTCATGAAACCTCCTTCGATGCTCTTTACAATCTAGTTGTAGGAGTAAACATCATGTCTAAGTATTTTGCACATACACTTTTGAATACATGAAATTAACTCCAACAACCAAGTTTCTAAAAAGTCACTTAGGCCAAATCCTTCCTAGTGAAGGAATCTTCCATCTTGTCCCTATCAAAGTAGATGAAACCAAGGTGTACCTTAGCTTCTATATTTTTGATACTTGGGAGTTTGATCTTGTGATAGGACATCCAATAGAGAGACTTATCCATGAAGGAAGAAAGGGGGTATAATTATACATCTCGAGAAAATCTTAAACCTTTCTATTCCCATCACTCATTCACTCCATACCAAAATGGAATTGAATCCCGAGAAAATCCAATGGAGATGATGGCAATTTCTTTCCTAGAATCATCTGACAAAGATCTCAAAGAAGTTGCCCAAGATTGCATTGAAGAGGAAGAACCAGCAAAAAATCATTTCCCCTTAGATGAAACTCAAGAGCCTCTGAAATCCCCCATTGAGCTCAAACCCCTTCCTTCAGGATTGAAATACGCTTTTCTAAATGGTGATATGGAGTCTCCTGTGATAATTAGTGATAAATTTCTGAATACGAAACCTTCCGACTCCTTACCATTTTAGAAAAACATCGCTCTGCTTTTGGCTACACACTCAAAGACCTCAAAGGAGTTTGTCCTGCTCTTTGCATTCATCGCATCCCTATTGACCCATCTTTTACATCATCTAGAGAGCCCCAACGTAGGCTAAACAATGCGATGAGGGATGTTGTTAAGAAAGAGGTTTTGAAACTCTTGGATGCAGGGATAATCTATCCCGTGCCACATAGTGAGTGGGTGTGAGGCCAGTACAAGTTGTACCCAAGAAAGGGGGTATGACTATAGTAAGAAATGAGAGAAATGAGTTGATCCCACAACGAACCATCACAGGATGGGGATGTGCATCGATTATCAAAAACTCAATAAGGCAACAAAGAAAGATCACTTGCCGTTACCCTTCATCGATGAGATGTTGGAACAGCTTGCAAAGCACTCTTTCTTCTGTTTCCTCGATGGCTATTCTGGCAACCATCAAATCCCGATCCAGCCTGATGACCAAATCAAAACCACTTCACTTGTCCCTATGGAACCGATGCCTATCGTAGGATGTCCTTTGGTTTGTGTAATGCCTATTGACGGTCATTAACTACTATTTTTACCATCAATATTTCATTAAATACTTGGCAATATAACTCGACAATGTCTAAAATTGCTTTGAATTTTACCCAGTTCCACTTGTACTTGGAATTTATATTTCTATGAAGGAAAAATACCAAAAATAAGTGCAAATGGACCAAAAGGAAGCAATGGAACGTGATAGGGAAGCAGCCGGACCAAGTGCCAGGGTGCCCACCCTGGAACTAGGACGCCCACCCTGGAACCAGGGCGCCCACCCTAACCAGGGTGGCCACCCTGAGCCCAGGGCACCCACCTCGGCCGTGCTAGCTCTCGGACTCAGCCACGTCACTGATCCGCGACAACACCTTCCCACGTCTCCCAACCATCGAATCCAAGTCGGTTTGATCCAAGGGCTCCCGAGTTTGGTCACTTGGATCCATGGGCCCATTGTCATGCACTCAAGTGGTGAAGTCAGTTGGAACCAACTCCAAACCAACTCAACCAGCATGCAACCAACCTGAGGGGATGAGCCATGGCCATTTGATCATGAGGCGATGCCAGATGGACGGTGCCCACCTTGGCCAGGGCGCCCACCTGGGCCCAGGGCGCCCACCTTGGAGGTGCTGGCAAAATGACTTCCCCTTCAGCCTACAAGTACCCCATGGTGCCCCTCTCACTATATAAGGAGCACCTCGGCCATTGAAGCAAGCATCCATCAATTCCTAGCATCACTACATCATTGCAAGCATTAGAAGGCAATAGGAAGCTCTAGTGCTTAGTGCTCTCTCGCTCTAGCTCTAGCTCTAGCTCTAGCTCTAGTTTAGCAAGAGTAGTAACTCCTACCAAGACGAGAGGAGTCGGGTGGAGTTTTCGCCTCGTAGCCTGGAAGAGTCTTCCTGAGTCTTTGAGTTTGGTATACTTCTTTGTAATCATACATTATCTACTTAATACAAGTACTTTACTTCAAGTATTTCATTAAGTATTTACTTTCGCCTTTACATTCAAGTATTACTTTCCTGTTATTTATTAGTACTAAGGTTAAGCTTTGGTTATAGGCATAGGTTTACCAAGTTATCTTAGTGATAGTTATATTTATCTAGTATTGTCCTGTCATCTGGTTAAGGTGTCTCTGCTTCGAGCTCAAGTAGAGATAGTAAGCTTGTAGATTAAGAGTGGTGCTTAGGCTATAACTTACCTGCAGGTGCGGCTAGGTCTCCGGAGGTGATAGCAATAGGTGGTGACAGCCCTATTTGCCTGTGTAATCCATCACGCTAGAACTAGTTCAGTAATTCATAAGGATCGCGGTACGTTGTGTCCTATTTAATCGGGAGCGCGTGCGCCTATTTACTAGATATAATCTGTCTATCCACTCAGCTATCTTAGTTACCTAGATTGCACTTGTGTGCACGCACTAAGATTGAAGTAGCGATCATTACCCTAGGATTATCTAAGATTCTAAGTTATCCTTAGTTATCATTCCACCCATCCATCCATCTATTTTACTCTTCGCCCAATAACTCACCATACTCTACCCAAGGATACACCAACACACCGCCTTACTTTGGGAATAAATAAATCGACACCTGGTACTCCCAGGCAAAGTGCTACACGATAGTTCTGTGCGCTTGCAGAATCCTTTTCTACCTACAAAACCTTCATCACGTGTTTTTAGTGTTGGGACTGACAACCCAGTGAGTGACGCTAACAAAAACCAGCAGCATTTCTGACGCCGTTACTGGGAACTAACAATCTTAGGTAGCAATGTGAAGAAGCGTCAACAAGCATTTTAGGCGCCATTGCCGAGGAAGGCAACTGGTGCATCAAGTTATTTCACATTTAGCTTTCTAAGCTGGCGACCCCATTCCCATTTCTGTTTCTTCACCTATTTCTTCCACAAATGTGGCTAACAAGACCATCCATGATTTCTCTGCCCCATCTGCTGCCAATGTGGCCACCATGCCCAATGTCATTAATGAGGACACTCATTTTGAGTTGAAGCGCGCATTAATCACAATGGTGCAATCCAGCCCCTTCAGTGGCAAGGCTCACGAAGATGCTGACGCTCATCTCCAACACTTTTTGGAGATTTGTAGCACCATCACGATTAGGGGAGTGACCCCAGACGCTATTCATCTTCTCCTGTTTCCATTATCCTTGTTGGGAAAGGCGAAACAATGGTTCTACTCTAATCGTGAAGCTGTAGAAACTTGGGACAAGTGTTCCAATGCATTCTTAGTCAAGTTCTTACCCATGGGTAAGAACAATGCGCTACGTAACAAGATCTCTAGCTTCCAGCAGTTGGCTGATGAGTCAATTCCCGAGGCTTGGGAGCGTATGCAAGAATACATAGCTGCTTGCCTACACCATGGTATGGAGGACTGGCTTTTAATCCAGAACTTCTATCGTGGCCTTAGGCCCCTCGACAGAAGTCATTTAGACGCTGCCGCTAGTGGAGCATTCTTTTCTCTAAATGTTACCGATGCTAAGGCATTAATCAAAAAGATGGTGTCTAACCAAGGATGAAGCGATGAACAGCTACAGCCCCAAAAGAAAGGTATGCACACTCTTAAAGAAGCTAACATGATTGCAGCTAAAGTGGACCTACTATCCAAAAGGCTAGAAAGTTGTGAGAAGATGAGCACTCAGGAGACCGTGCAAGCATTGGACTCCCACATGACATGCGAAGTCTATGGAGAATCTAGTCATTCTGGACAATACTATCCCAAAACCCATGAAGACTTCAACTTCATCAACCACAACAACGGGTACCGATCCCAAGGTCAAGGATGGAATCGGCACCCCAACACTTAAGGTAGAAATTTTAATAATGGTTATCCTCAGTGCCCAAACAACAACAAGGTAATAACTACCATTCTCTCAAGGATCTTGTGTATAGTCAAGGAAGAATGACAGAGAGTATTAATAAAATACTTCATGCTAATGATAAAATGCTAGAAAATATCAATGCTAAGTTAGAAGATTTCTCGTCTGCTATGAAAAATCAGCTTAGTTTTAACAAAATATTAGAAAGTCAACTAGCACAATTAGCAGCTATTGTTCCTACTTCTGAGAGAAAGCCAGGTCAACCTGAACCAAGGATCAAAACTGCCAATCTTGTTACTGCTAAATACGATATTGTTTTATATTCTGGATCGCTTGGTGTGAAAGATACTGAAATGACTAAAAAGGGTGACCCTGGTAGTCCTGTTATCACCTGTTCAATTCGTAACCATGTTTTTCATAGTGCAATCTATGATCTTGGCTCTAGCATAAACATCATGTCTAAAGAAAAATATGATGAATTGTTTTACCAACATCTGGCCCCAACATCCCTCTATGTGCAACTAGCTGATCAATCTGTAAGGTATGTAGAAGGGATAGCTTGTGATGTTCTAGTAAAAGTTAGAGGTAATTATGTGCCAACAGACTTTGTAGTTTTAGATATGGGAAATAGAGAAGATACACCTCTTATTTTAGGACATCTGTTTCTAAACACTGTTAATGCCTGTATATATGTGGGTAGTAGACATATTTGTTTCCATCTCCCTAAGGGAAAAGAACATTTCGCCTTTTTGGACTTTTCTAATGAAATGCAGATAAAAAGACTCAAAATAATAGAATCCAAAAAGAGCAAGACAAGTAAGCAAGGCCCATAGGAACAATGCAAGGGAGAGCTGTCATCCACAGCATCGTCCCCTTCTGGCAAGAAGACATCAACAGAGAAGGAAAACAAGCCCGAGAAGAAACAAATAATTGAAGAATCTTCTCGCAAACCAGCAGTGCTTGGGAGCACAGGGATGCTTGAGAAGGAAGAAAGAGGTGTTCTAGGAGAAACACCTCCACAACATGGCGTAGGTATTAATAACGTAACCTCTTCTCTTTATATTCAAACACCAGATCAAAAGTCCAGGAACGAAGAGTCGGACACTGAAGAACCAGAGAAAGCCAAGGGCGTGGCTAAGGCAAGAAAGCAAACCAGCAAGAAATGGAAGCCGAAGAAGAATAAGAAAGCTAATTCTTCACCACCAAGTCAAGAAGAACCTAGAGCTTTTACACAGGAAGAAACAATAAAAGAAGAAACCACGAAGGAAAGCCCGTGAATCACAACGTAATTGCATTACATATTTCCCTTTCCAATTATGCATTTTATATTCTATCATGCACTCTCCTTAAATGAAAAAAGTAAAGTTATAGAAGTAATAAAAAACCTTCTTCTTTATGTCATGCATAATTAATAAATAAATAAACCATTAATAATATATATACATATAATACTAATAATATATATAATAATAAAAATAAAAACAATAAAAATATATATAATAAAAGTGTTTTACAATAAAGTAATAAATCAAGTAAGTTAGACTTTGCATTAATCATCGTAATAAATAAACAAAGAAGAAATATCCGACAAGAAAGCATTCCATCCCCATGAACGAGGCAAGCTTGGGGGAAATTCCTTTTCCCCACTAAGGTATGGCATCTAATCGCAACTTTATTTATACATACCTGTACATGCCTATATCTTCTGAATAAATTGCCTGCTAAGTTTGGAAGCTCATTGCCATCATGAATGTGTTGATCGACTTACTACTGCTAAGTTTTGCACATAAAGAAAGGATCACAACATGAGTCAACACTATTGTGGGTTGCAAATGCTAATAACTAAGCACATGCTATGATGAGATATGTTGTGATAAGGAAGAGTAATTCTTTTAACTTGACTAAGGGATGGTTGGAACAGATATCTAGAGTTTTATTTTTAAAAAAATCCCAAAAACTTCTTGCACATTTGTTCCTCAATGGTTTCAAAAATACCTACCACCATGCCAAGTACAAGCTTTATAGATAGGAAACCTATAAAAGTTCCTTGCTTGTGTTGAGCTTAGTTAGACCTTATCGATCTAAGTAGAGAAGCTGGTCATGCTTTGTTTGGTCAAGATCACTTACACGTGCACCCCTTTGCAACTTTTAAACTGGAAGTGTGCAACCACCAAATATCTCTTATCTCCCTCTTGCTATTCTCACTGAGAATACGCAATGTTGCTCCTAATTATCATGAGACTGTGGATACATATCCCTAGAGAGGAGCATGGTTTACTCAAAAAAAAGAGAGGAATATGATAAAGAGAGAGAGAAAGAGGGATATAATCCCCAATGAGAGACAACAGAAGCCTCAATACCTGCTGAGTAAAAAAAAGAGAAAAAGAGAGAGATTTCAGTAACCATGCTTCCTCCGCCTAAAATCGGGCAACTATTCAAGTCTCAAGAAGTTCCACCAAATATCTCTACCCATGCACAATCTTGTTCTTTCTACATGACTTGTTTTCTCCTAGTGATCTAAATGTCTAGCCTAGCAATATATGCAATTCAAGTCGCTCATGCTTTGACCACCTACCAAACTCCACAAAAGCTTTAGTGGTAGAATCACAAGTGAGTACACCACCCACCTCTATCATTTTGAGAGATTGAGTGTGCCATTTGAGGAACTCCTGCAAGAATTTATTTTCTTTTCAAAAATATTGAAAACCTCCAGATGAAATTCTAGCTGAACTAAAGCAAGGGACAAAGTTTTTGTCTGTTACACTGTCTTGCTTAAGCATGCTGCAAAGTCAAAAAGCTATAAGCCTCATGTAGTAGACTTGAGATGAATCTACATCATGTTCATTACAAAGCAAGTATAAGGTCTTTCTCATAATTTGTACTCTACCATGCTCAACCCGCATGTTTTTTTTGAGGACAAGCAAAAGGGTAGCTTGGGGGAGCTTGTTGATGGTCATTAACTACTGTTTTTACCATCAACATTTCATTAAATACTTGGCAATATAACCCAACAATGTCTAAAATTTCTTTGAATTTTACCTAGTTCCACTTGTAATTGGAATTTATATTTGTATGCAGGAAAAGTACCAAAAATAAGTGCAAATGGACAAAAGGAGGCAATGGAACATGACAGGGCAGCAGCCGAGCCAAATGCCAGGGCACCCACCCTGGAGCCAGGGCGCCCACCCTGACCAGGGTGGCCACCCTGAGCCCAGGGCACCCACCTTGGTCGTGCCAGCTCTCGGACTCAGCCACGTCACTGATCTATGACAACACCTTCCCACGTCTCCCAACCATTGAATCCAAATCAGTTTGATCCAAGGGCTCCCGAGTTTGGTCACTTGGATCCATGGGCCCATTGTCATGCACTCAAGTGGTGAAGTCGGTTGGAACCGACTCCAAACCGACTCAACCAGCATGCAACCGACCTGAGGGGATGAGCCATGGCCATTTGATCATGAGGCAGTGCCAGATGGACGGCGCCTACCCTTGGTGGTGCTGGCAAACTGACTTTCCCTTCGTCCTACAGGTACCCCATGGTGCCCCCATCACTATATAAGGAGCATCTTGGCCATTGAAGCAAGCATCCATCAATTCCTAGCATCACTACATCATTGCAAGCATTAGAAGGCAATAAGAAGCTCTAGTGCTTAGTGCTCTCTCGCTCTAGCTCTAGCTCTAGCTCTGGCTCTATTTTAGCAAGAGTAGCAGCTGCTAGCAAGAGGAGAGGAGTCAGGTGGAGTTTTTGCCTCAGAGTCTGGAAGAGTCTTCCTGAGTCTTCGAGTTCGGTATACTTCTTCGTAATCATACATTATCTACTTAATACAACTACTTTACTTCAAGTATTTCATTAAGTATTTACTTATGCCTTTACATTCAAGTCTTACTTTCCTGCTATTTATTTGTAGTAAGGTTAAGCTTTGGTTATAGGCATAGGTTTACCAAGTTATCTTAGTGATTGTTATATTTATCTAGTATTGTCCTATCGTCTGGTTAAGGTGTCTCTGCTTTGAGCTCAAGTAGAGATAGTAAGCTTGTAGATTAAGCGTGGTGCTTAGGCTATAACTTACCTACAGGTGTGGCTAGGTCTCCGGAGGTGGTAGCAATAGGTGGTGACAGCCCTATTCGCTTATGTAATCCATCACGCTAGAACTAGTTCAGTAATTCATAAGGCTCGTGGTACGTTGTGTCTTGTTTAATCGGGAGCGCGTGCGCCTCTTTACTAGATATAATCTCTCTATGCACTCAGCTATCTTAGTTACCTAGATTACACCCGCGTGCACACACTAAGAGTGAAGTAGCGATCATTACCCTAGGATTATCTTAGATTCTAAGTTATCCTTAGTTATCATTCCACCCATCCATCCATCCATTTTACCCTTCGCCCAATAACTCACCATACTCTACCCAAGGATACACCAACACCCCGCCTTCCTTTGGGAATAAATAAATCGACACTGGTACTCCTAGGCGAAGTGCTACATGATAGTTCTGTGTGCTTGTAGAATTCTTTTCTACCTACAGAACCTTCATCATGTGTTTTTAGTGTCGGGACTGACAACCCCGTGAGTGACGCTAACAAATACCAGCAGCATTTCTGACGCCGTTACCGGGAACTAACAATCTTAGGTAGCAACGTTAAGAAGTGTCAACAATGCCCCAGCTTTGTTCCAAAGGTGCATAATGTCTATATTTTCTGATATGATAGAAAAGATTATGGAGTTTTTATGGATGACTTTTCTATTGATGGAAAAACTTTTGATGATTGCTTAGAAAATTTAGACAAGGTTTTACAAAGATGTGTGAAAAAGCACTTAGTCCTTAATTGGGAAAAATGTCATTTCATGGTTAGAGAAGGCATAGTGCTTGGACATTTAGTGTTCGAACACGGGATCGAGGTGCATCATGCTAAGATAGATGTAATAGAGAATCTTCCTCCTCCCATGAACATCAAAGGGGTACAAAGTTTTCTTGGACATGCGGGGTTCTATAGATGCTTTATAAAGAACTTTTCTCACATTGCCAGACCCCTCACAAGTTTGCTTGCTAAGGATGCTCCCTTTGAATTTGATTATGAGTGTTTAGATGCTTTTCAAATTCTTAAGAAAGCACTCATCTCAGCACCAATCATTCAACCCCCTGATTGGTCGCTACCTTTTGAAATTATGTGTGATGCTAGTGATTATGCTGTGGGGGTAGTTTTGGGTTAAACAAAAGATAAGAAGCATTATGCAATTGCTTATGCTAGTAAAAGTCTATCAAGACCTCAGCTTAATTATGCCACAACGAAAAAAAGCTCTTGGCTATTGTTTTTGTTGTTGACAAGTTTAGATCTTACTTAGTAGGAGCTAAAGTAATTGTTTTTACTGATCATGCTGCTTTGAAATACTTGCTCACTAAGAAAGATGCTAAACCATGTATTATAAGATGGATTTTGTTACTCCAAGAATTTGATGTAGAAATAAAAGATAAAAAGGGCGTAGAAAATTCTGTAGCCAATCACTTGTCTAGGATGTAGTTTGAAAATTCATAGGAATTGCCCATCAATGACTGCCTACGAGATGACATGCTCTACAAGGTCATGAGCGTCAACCCCTGGTATGCAAATATTGTCAATTTTATGGTTGCAGGTTATGTACCACCAGGGGAGAACAAGCGCAAGCTCATCCAAGAAAGTCGTGTCCACATATGAGATGAACCGTGCCTCTTCCGAGTCTGCTCCGATGGTCTACTCTGGAGGTGTGTACCAATAGAAGAAGGAATCAAGATCATTGAAAGATGCCTGTCATCACCACATGGATGACACTATGGGGCATTTCAAAATCTAGCAGTGTGGATTTTTCTGGCCAACCATGTATGAAGACACCAAAGATTTCATCCAGAGATGTGGAGCATGTCAAAGTCATGGGAACATAAATGCATGAGATGCCATGCCACTCACCAACAACCTCCAGATAGAGCTCTTTGATGTCTAGGGAATTGACTACATGGGACCATTTCCAAAATCCCGGCAGTGTGAATACATCTTAGTGGCAGTTGACTATGTTTCAAAATGGTTTGAAGCTCTACCATGTCGAGCTGCAGATTTCAACCACACCAAGAGGATGTTTGCAAAAACTATCTTTCCATGCTTTGGAGTTCCACGCGATTAGTGATGGAGGTTCTCACTTCACTGATAGGAAGCTTCAATGCTTCTTACATAATCATGGGGTCCATCACAATGTTGCAACACCATACCATCCTTACACAAGTAGGCAAGCAGAAACATCAAACAAGAAAATCAAGAACATTCTGCAAAAGACTGTCAACGAGATGGGGACAGCTTGGAAGGATAACCTTCATGGAGCACTATGGGCTTATAGAATAGCTTACAAAACACCTCTTGGAATGTCACTATACCAGCTAGTCTATGGGAAGACATGCCACTTACCTGTTGAGTTAGAATTCAAGGCATTTTGGGCCATAAAGAGATGGAACATGGACTTTGAAGAAGCTGGGGAGAAAAGAAAAATGCAACTCTCAGACCTAGAGGAATGGCGAGAAAAGGCTTATCATAATGCAAAGATCTACAAAGAGAGAACAAAGAGGTGGGATGACAAATTGAAGAAGAAGGAATTCAAACCAGGAGACAAGGTGTTGCTATTCAACTCTAGAGTGAAGTTGTTTGGACATGGGAAGCTACACAGTAAATGGGAAGGACCATTCAAGGTAATTGAAGTTGCATCACATGGAGCAGTCACACTTCAAAATGATGAAGGTAAAATTTTTAAAGTAAATGGCTAGCGTTTAAAGGTTTTCCTTGACGCACAATTGCCAGAAGAAGAATTAGACATAATTAATTATATAGAATTTGATATAACTAAAAGAAAGAAAAAGAATATCCTATTGAATTCTGCTTAGAGATCATAGGCAACACCCTAGGCAATTAATGCTCGATTTCCTAACCCTTAATATGTTCCACGAGTTGTGTTGTCTATTTGAGTGTGCAGGAGTTATCAAGGGGAGTAAGACCTGACATGGAAGTAGATGTTCCATTCAATATGGGAGCACTACTACAATCATCATCAACATCAATCAATGCTTTAGTAGAAGAAGTACATCTCCGCTATTAGTCTATTACACCACAAGATCGAACGACTATGTCAACATCCAGCTTAGGGGAGAGCACCCTCATGTTTCCAGCTAAGTATTCTCTTCCCTTAGAACTACCTTATTTATGAGTTTTCTTATTTAGTAATAATGGTGGTCTAAAAATATTGAAACAAAATAAAAAGGTGTGTCTAGTTTGCTTGGTTTAGTTTTTAAGAAGTTGTTAACAAAAGAGGACTATCTTAATAATCTCTTGCATGGATATGATGAATAGTCACTCTGTCGTAATTCCTTTCAAGTACCTAGTTTTCAAACTTGAACTCTCCCGAGTTTTGGACACAACTGTTTTGATCTAAGATTTGCTCTGAACCTAAAACTTGTGGGTAGCGAATGCTTGATCTAAGTCTAGGTAGTTGGTGGATATGATATGGGAAGGTTTGAGCTGTTGTTTATCTTATTCCTAGAGATGCTAAAGTTTCGGAGATTTTATCTTTTGAAAATATAAAAAATGTCACATGATGAGTTCCTGTATGATGAGAGCTTAAATACCTACCATAGCCATACATGCATGCTTAGTAGAATAGGAAAACCTTCCATATTTATTTGCTGCTTGTATGCATTAAGTTTGGTCCAGTTGTGTTGACCTTTAGGACTTTTCATGCGGTTAGAATCAAGACTTCACACACACTTTGCACCCCTGCTAGTTCTACCTTGGAAGTACGCACCACCATATTCACCCATCTAGATCCACTCAAAATGTTCTACTCTTACACTGGGAGTGAGCACCAAAAATATTTCCCATAGGTTTTCCTTGTCTGCTACCCAAGTTTCAAAATAAATGCTTCGAGTTGTTATCATATTTTCTCTCAAAATTCTTTTGTATCCGAGTTTGGGCTATAAAAAAAGAGAAGAAAAAAGTAAAAAAAGTGTGTGATGAAAAAAAACAGAGCCCGAGTTTTCCAAATCCTTCAAAGTTCCAAGTTGAGAAAAGATACCTTCTGTAAAAGGAGCATTGTAGAATTAGGTTTTCACGCCTTCTACCTTCCATAAATATTCTCTATTATATTGTCTATTCACCACTCATTTGTAACCACACATGCACATCTTGATTTAATTGTATGACAAGTTCCTCTGGATCCATGGTTGGATTGGGCAACATAAGTATTGCAAGTGTGTATGAGTTTTTCTTTCCTAGCTATGAACTCCATATAAGCTTATTAGTTATAGGGTGAGAAAGAGAAGGCAATGTTACTATGTCTAATGAAAAAAATACAACATATCTTGAGAGAAGAGAGAAGGCATACACCATCAATGCCTTGGTAAGGATCCACAGATACACAAATGAGAGACTTGAGAGGGTCATACAAAGGAATCTCTGAGTTTTATTTGAAAATCTGCAAAAACTCTAGAATGAAGGTTGATCAAAGAGCTAGAAACAAAGCGCTTGACTTAACTGTTCTGTCTTTCAACTGCTCAAGACCTAAGTGAAGGATACAAGCCCCATGGTGAAAGGTAATATGAGTGAGATTGAAAGTCAAAATAGTTCACTCTAATCTGGATGCGAGTTTTTGTTTAAATGCATGTGTACTTTAGGTGTGAAAGCATTGTAGCAACTCCTAATCCATCACTGAGTTTATCTTTGCTCAGGATGAGCAAAGGGTAAGCTTGGGGGAGTTTGTTGATGGTAGATAATTGTCAATTTTAACCGTCAATGAAACATGAAAAGGGGCCTAAATATAAATATCATCTAGATATAGGGTTTACACTAATAGAATTCCATGAGTTTTGGTGAATGTCTATTTCTACAGGGTGTTAGCTAAAAAGAACCAAGGAAGGCCCACTTATTAGGTTTACATAGAGAGAAATAACCCATGCACTTGAAGGAAGACTCTAGAAGCCATGAGAAGGCACCAGAATGAACCAGAGGCCGATCGGGCTCAGGGTCCGGGCACCCGCCCTGATCTCTAGGGCGCCTACCCTACTCCTGAGCCAATCAGGAGCGAGCTCATGGATCATGCCCCTAACCACCTTTGAGGTCCAATCTAAGCCATGCATCAAGGTTGGTTTGATCCGATGGCCATGTTGCATCCTAGGGGGCTATATAAGCAAGGCCCGTGGACCCTAGAGGAAGCATCCTTGATACCCTAATTTGTTATTTCAAGTTAGGATTAGAGGAGAGGGGTCCTTTGAATGGATCATCTCTCCATAGCTAGCCTTCAAGAAAATATTAGTTCTCATTAGGATCTAGTCTTACCAAATAGAGAGATAGAGGGCGAGGGAAGAGTTGGAGTTGTGTCGGCATGTCAGTGCGCCCTTTTTGGCTTGTACTTCGGTGGATTCAGGCTTCTCCAAGCCTGCATCTAGGATACTTCTGTTAATTGATCTTTATTCAAGTATTTATCTTATTCTTTTGTTCATTGGTTCATAGTTCTTATGATTGCTCTAGTTCTTGTTAGGGCTCTGAATTAGAGTAGTAATTGTTAGTGTAAGCGTGATTCTTAGGCTATTGATTACCTGTGTTTGCACCCTATTCTTAGTGTTGTGGTAGTTACGGGGAGTGACTTTATCCCGTCTACACTACTTTGAGTAGGTTCTTAAATTAGTAGTACCGTAGTCGCATCACTAAAGTTCTCTTAGTAGTACTTTCCCATCTATGGGCCTCCCAAAGTGAACATTAGAAGGAAATTTGAACCATCACCTTGCCTTGCATAGGATCATTGCCGTAGGAATCCTTTGTACCCACCATATCTTAACCTTGATTGCTACACCCCTGGATAAACTAGTTGTTGGGAGACTCACACATGTTTCCCTATGGATACGATATTTAAAACCCTCTGGGTGAAGGCTACAATGGTATCCGTGCACTTGCGGATTTATCTGTGTGCGTCTTAAAAATACCAACAACAACACATCATTATTTGTCCTACGTGGTCAATTTTGTAGTGGTCGGACTTTCTGCATTAGCAGATATGAAATGCCAGGAGCCAAGACTTGGGACTTGGGATAGTCCAGCCATTTCTCTTTCATGTACCATGGGAAAGTCTGACGTTGTCTCTTTTCTGTACCATGGTGTCCTTCAATGGGCCGAGTGATAATTGGGCCATTGTTGGCGGTCCTTATGGATCATTTTTAACTACCAACTTATGCCTAAAAGGAGAGAAACTATCATACCTTAATACATAGACATATGCTATTAATAGAGTTCCACTTGTACCACTAGTGTTTATGTTTTTACAGGATTTATGGTGAAACAAGTGTGCACAACACCAATTGGAAAGCGTAAAGGCGAAATGTGAATTCAGAGAATGAGCAACCAAGAATAACAAAGAGTCCCACCCTTATTACAAATATGGGTCCATTCGTAACCATAGGAGAGGTATAGGCCCAGAGGAGTTTTAGGACAGCTCGTAGTAGTGCATTAGTCTCATCAAACTTGCAAGTCATCTCCTTCATTTCATCTTGGGTCTGGCGTAGCATACTTTGGTTTTGTTCCAGTGTGGCCTTCTGAGCTTCAAGCTGTGTTTGCAACTCCAGCTGCTTCCTAGTAGCTTCCTCTCTTTTAGCTTGCAATTTTTCCTCAAACTCAGCTTGCAAGCATGCTTGTGCTAATGCCATTAAGGAATGGCCATTCTTGGATGGTTTGGACGCTAAGGTTTGGAATAAAGGTGGATGAACGGCTGATATGGCTGAGACTTTCAGCAACAATCTTGGTGGGTGACTTTTCTGCTTCTCCTTCTTCTAGAGCTCTTTGCTTCTCTGCCAACATTTGTTCCTACATGAATTGAAAGCACTTAATAACCATGCCATATAACAATGTTAAACCAGCTATTTGCTTGAGTAAACTAGATGTATATAATCATTCTATAACTTACATATATTTCATTGGCAAACGGAGTGCGACCATTTTGGGGACTAGTCATACATATCCCAAAGAAGTCAACAACGGCTGGTTCTGTGTCATTGTACTTTTCCCTCTACACCATGTAACAAAAAAATTTGAGTACCCATTTATTATCAGTTCATGGCAATAGTAAGTTGCAAATTATTGTGCTAGAAATTAGAAGACATAAGAACACATGTTGTACTAAACGTTTTATATTCTAAGAAAGTGGCATCACAAGTTGGCAAACATTCTAAGAACTCAGAAGACATAATAATGAAAAGTTCCATGTGTTGAATCTGAGACTGCTAGCCATGTCAAGCTGATCAAACTGGCATCACAAACTATTGTTGCTCTGACACTATTTTAGACATTGTTAATAGGTATCAGACAACAAAGCAAATGTGCTGGTTCTTGGAGACAAAGTTGATATTTTTTATAGAAAAACCCTTCATGGTTCATACAGAAATTGACAGGGCAAACTTGGGTTTATAAAGCAGTAGTATCCATACCAGGCTGTATCGATGGGCTATGTAGGTTATCTTTATACCAATTTTTTGGTGAAGCCGCACATGGTGTCGGTTATCTTTATTCTTCAAAGAACATTCCTGCACAACAAATGCAATTCAAATTTGTAATTCACATGCATAGTTTGATTGCATATTAACAAAAGTAGTGATGCAAGGCATGGACCTGAGTCTTTGGGTGAAAATAGTACTTTATGAGCTCAATCCAGTCCTCTTTCTTCATTTTAGGTGGAGGGCCTTTGGCCAGCAGCTGTTCCATTATCAAGGACTCGTCAAAGTACTTCCTCTTTAGGTGATACCTCTGCTGCCTTACTCCCTTCTTGATGATATCAGTGCATGCTGATTTGCTTAGTCCCTCATTTGTAACATCCACATCCAGCCTAGTCTGCATCCACACAAATCATGTACTAGACACAAGACTTTATATGTGAGTAGAGGTAGGAATGGAAGAAAGCAGTCAAAGTGAAATAGGTGTCTCACCCCCACTGTGTCAAGCAAGTTCTGTACTTGTGCTGGCCCCCATCTTGTTCATACATCTTCCAAGATGTATAGATAGGCATTCTGTCTCTAAGAGTGACACCAGTTTCTGATGCCAGCTTCGCTGCCTGAAGTGGGATGGCAGGTCTTTTCTTCCATTCAGCCACTATGATAGGTAGCTTGTTCCCCTTCTTTGTTATCCTCTCTTAGCCAAGGCCAATGGTTTTCTTATGGCTTTCCCTTCATCGCTCTGCATTGGCAAATACATTCAAAATGGGTTAGTATAGCAGCCACAAATGTTGATCTTCAATGTAGAAAATAATGGTTCGAAATACATTGATTACCTGGAACTAAGTCACCTACTGGTTCTTCATGTGCATGACCCTCTGAAGGAGCGGCATCAACTGGGGTAGGTGAGACATTGATGTCATTGCTTTGCCTAGAGCTCTGTACACCTGGAGAGGTTTCTGTAGGAGTTGTTTGGTTAACACTTGTTGTGGGAGTAAGTTGTGGAAACAGGGCATGAGTGGGTGTAGAACTAAGAGTACTATGGTCACTGATTGCAGCAGGTGTAGACATGGGTAAAATCATGCTGGGTAATCTAGGAGCAAGAACATATGGGTTTGCAACAGGGCAAGACCTGGCTGCACTTTTCCTGGTAAATCATGGAGAACTAGTCATTGTGTTTAGAACTAGATTGGTCATGGTGGTATTAGGAGTAGCAGGCTCTGTGGTTGTAGTGTCTGTGGCACTGGAAATGGGATTGTTTTTAGGGTTGGCTTTCAGTGTGTTCCTAGGAGGCAAGGGCAGTTTTTGCCTGGGTGGTGGACGGCCTCCAGGCGAAGGCATGGCTGCCTATTGCCTTGTAAATCTGGAAGGCGTGCACGGTGGCTGCTAGTTTGCAGGCGCCATTTGTGTCGCCTTTTGCTTCTTGTTCTGAGGGTGAGTTCCTAGAAACATTGCTCCTACCTGCATGAATCATATCAAACAAGAAACAAGTGTGAAGTGCATGACATGAAAACAATGAAGTACATTGATTAAAATAGGCTGAAAAGGTACTTGCTAATTGTCCTATTAATGCAACTCACCTTAGAATTAGCCTCATTACTGAGGTCATTAGCATAGTCATCATCAGTGTCACTGTCAGAGTGGTTATCAATGTCAGAGGATGGGTCATATTCATTGTCAGATTCAGACACTACTTTCTTCCCTTTGCCCCTTTCCTTTTTGAAAATACATCTCTAACATCCGCAGCTAATATTGGAATACCCAGGGACTGAAAATGTTCCTAGATTTTCCTTACCCTTTCATCCCTATCTAGCTCATACTGGGTTTTTGTCATTCCTGGTATTTACTTAGTTTCATCAAATGCAGAGAGATCAGAAACTAGATTCATTTTCTGTAAAAGAGTTGGAAAAGAACTAACAAATTAGTATGCTTTCAAATGGTAGAAACAAGGCACATTAACACATGGATGAGTACACAATTTCCATGGTTTCAGTGACATTATGGATAGTTCAGTGACAACGTGGACAATACACAAGCAGTTCGATAAGTGGATAGTAGACATGATCCAAGTAATAATCATAGCAATGACCTTGTAGGGATAGTTATGCCAAATAATATTAAATATTTGCATTTTATCTATGCTTGCTCCATGCTAAAAGTAATGAGTCATATCCACACGTAGACAGCATCACAAACCATACATAAACATCCATTTGGACATGAGGGCATTTTGGCTAGACAGATTAGTGTATTCTTTTATGTCTCCTTTCATATTTCTTTTTGTACTTTTCCCATGAATGTATAACTGAAATACCATGAACCATCATTACACAAATCTAACTGAAATACCACAAACCATGAATGAATGCATATAACTAAAATTCCATCCAAATCTGAACCTACTCAATCTAATTCACACATGCTTTTTTTATGAAACAGGAGGGGTACCAAGCATTCACAAGCAATCAGTCATGCCCCGGGGATTCATTCTAAACCATCGTAGCAGCTACCAAGCAAGCAGTGTCCAAAATAGGCATAGCAAACATGGAATTCAGTCATGCCATTGCTTTGTACCCAGACAATGTGGGAGAGGACGGTACCTTCGATTAGTGAATGGAGGCCGGGGAAGAAACAGGGCCGGGCTGGCTTGTCGAAGGAGGGACCGATGATGACAGTTGAGGAGAAAGACGGAGTCTGGGTTATCGGTGGCGCTGACAGAGTCCGAGTTCCTGACTGCGTGAGCGGTGACTACGGCCTCCGGTGTTGGGGTGGCTCCATGGCTTGCGATGAAGCGGAGCTGACGGGGTAGACTTGTGACGGGGTGGTGGCGGGGCGGAACTAGGGTTAGGATGGTAGGGCGGCAGGGAGTTGATGGGTGTCGACGACCGGGGTGGTGGAGGCGGCGGGCGGTCCATTAACGAGGGAGCTCACGATGGTGAGTTGGTGGCAAAACATTGCAGGGATGTAGTAGGGGTGGTGGCGCGGTCGGCTAGAATGGCAGCGGGATGGTGATGGGGCAGCAGCGCTAGAGTTAGGGTGGCAGGACAGCGGGAGGTTTAGGGGTGCCAACGCCCGAGATGGTGGAGGCGGCGGGCGGTCTAGCAAGGGAGCTCACGGCGGTGGGCGGTGCAATGGTGGTGGTGGGCGGCGTGGAGGCGAGACGAGAAGGAGAGGGCTGGTGGAGATTGGGGATTTTTCCCCTGTGATGAGCACTGGCCTGATCTTCCGTGAGGTATGTGGTAAATTCGACTTGTGGAGATCTCGACGTTGCGATCCGGCTTCAAATCAACATGATTCGAACCCTGCAACCGTTACACCACTACTCCGCTGGTTATCAACCAAGCACAACTTGATTGACCTCGCCAAGAAGGCTTTTTCCTGCAAGCGAATCGAAGAACACAAGCAAGAAAGTGTAGACACGCAATCTGAATTGCAAATATGAATGAAGCGAATATCAATAGAGGGTTCAAGAACTCGGTTCCAAAGGACTAATCGACACAGTGGAGGAGATCAAGAACGGGGGCCCTGATTCACTGCAAAAGGATTTGTCACCACAGTTACAATGAATAATTTAGTTTCTCGATAGAAAACTAAACTCTAAACAAAACCCGAGTCTCAACAGTGACAGCTGCGTGGAATATATAAGATAGACGTCCTAGGGTTGGAGGCGGCTAGGGGTTGGGCGCCCACAACTTGGGCTCAAGGCCCGACTCGATACATGGCCAAGTTGGCCCAAAATAGGTGACGCAGCACCTTTTCATGATCACACAGAATGATCCATGAAAGATCTGGAGCTGGGACCAGATCCAAAACGATGGCGTCGTCGTCCCCTTTCCAACGAGTTCAAGATCGCCCCGTTTTGATGTCGTATGAGGAAATTGTGACTGAAACAGCGACGACATGTATGCTGAATCCGAGAGCGACGTGGCAGCTGAGTTGGAGACGAATTGCAACTTGGGGAAGACCATGGCGTCGGTGTGTCCAGCATGGCGATGTCCTCATCATCCTCCCCTTCTTGAATTGGAGTCGTCCTCGACTCCATCTTGGCGATGTCCTCATCATCCCCTCCTTCTAGAATCGGAGTCATCCGCGACTCCATCCCATCATGAACAAACTCCTGCAAAAGGTTAGTGACAGCAGGAAATACACCCGACATAATAGGTTTACAAAGCATAGTATAACATGGTGCATCAGGATTATCACATAACTCAGCAGTAGCAGAAGTTGTAGCAAGAAAGGCACCTCCTTTTAACTTAATCCCATCATGTTTAGCATTGGCTAGTGGAGGTTTATTTTTAATTTCCTTAGCATGTTTAATAATATCTGTAGGCGACAAAGGAAGCAAAGTAATGTTCTTTTTCTTATGCATGAAAGTGTATGTATTAGTTCTACCATGGTGTAAAGCATCATTATCAAATTCCCATGGGCGTCCTAACAAAATTGAACAAGCTTGCATAGGAACAACATCAAAATCAGCAGTATCATGATAAATGCCTGTGAAAAAGCTAATGCGTGCTGATTTAGTTACCTTAGCCGTACCACTATTATTGAACCATTGAAGTTTATATGGATACGAATGTTGTCGTGTAGGCAAACCAAGTTTGTCAACCAAATCTGAACTCACCAAGTTGTTGCAACTCCCGCTATCAATGATGGTGAGAACACGACAACCCTGCACAATGAGATACATGTGGAACAAATTGTGGCGCTGGATCTTCATCTCTTCTTCATGTCCCACACGTGAACTCAACACACGCTGCACAAGAAGGCTTTCATAGCCTTTGGTGGCAGCCACTGAGTCAATTTTGATGGTGTCCTTGTCCTGATCGGCCTCGGTGGAATCTGCATCAATGTTAGCAGCAAGGACTAAATCATCTTCAACATCACTAGTACTTACATATCCATCCTCGGTAGCAACGAAAGCACGACGACTGGGGCACTCCTTCATGACATGTCCCATGCCTTTGCATCGGTGGCAAATGATTTGAGAGCTGGGTGAAGAAGAGCTAGGAGAAGCACCTCGAAATCCACCTTTCTGCACATTAGACAATTTACTTACCCCGGAAGAAGATGAAGGTGTGGGTGACTGCTGTGCAGCAGGAATCTTGGGCGTCACTGGCTCGGAACGGGGCTGAAAATTCTTCCCAGTATAAGACCTAAAAGGTTGGTCTCGTTTGCGTCCCTGTACTTCGCGTTCTGCCTTAATAGCAAGATGATACAATTGGGAAAAATGACGCCATTCTTTGTAATCAAGAAGGTCCTGTATTTCATGATTTAAACCACCAAAGAATCTAGCACTAGCATCAACATCATCTTCATTTACACCACAACATGCTAAACCAATAATCAATTCTTAATAGTATGCTTCTACTCCCTTATTTCCTTGTTCTAACTTTTGTAGTTTCAAACGTAAATCACGTTGGTAATAAGGAGGAACAAAACGAGATGTCATGCGTTGCTTTAAAGCATTCCACGTTTGAGGCACAGCAGCAGCATTATTAGCATTGCAAAGATCACTCCACCAGAACAAAGCAAAACTAGTAAACTCACTAGTAGCAAGTCTAACTCTATGCTCAGCAGGAACCTAATGAGAATCAAATTTTTGTTGAACAGCAAGTTCCCAATCTAAGTATGCCTCAGGATCAACATTACCAGCAAAAGGAGGTAGGCTAAATTTAATTTTAGCAAAAGGATCATTATTACCATTATTACCTCCCATACCATGACGATTGAAGTTGTAGCGGTGACGGTCGCGTGCATCACCATCAGCATTCGCATCAGCAAAAGCATCTGCATCCTCATCATCACGAGGAGGTGGACGGCGTTGCTCAATCTATTCAATGCGGGTGACCAGATTGTTGAGGCTACGCGTCAGATCGTTCATGAGATTGCGCTGGTCATTCATGAACGTAGTAAGCTCGCCCTTTGACACGCAATCATTGAAGTCCATCGGAGGTTCTGCCATGGTTAGAAGATAGAAAAAGACAACACAAAAGTATTATCCCTATCAACTAAAAGGAACCAAGTGGTGGTGGTGGTGGTGAAAGAGGAAAACAAAATCAGAAGCAGCTGACCACCGTCTCACAAGTGCTCTTACCAACAGCAAACAGGAGCAAAACCAAATTGACAAAATAATCTGTTGTTGAGCGTGGGTAACAGTTGCAAGATGAACCTGTGCTGACAGAAGTATATGTGGAGCTTTGGGAAGGCACACAGTTAGCAGCAAGGATTAGCAATTCACGAATGCAGATTCAGCAAAGTTGAACAAGTATTCGAAGCACAAATCACAATTGCTGGCTAAGACGTGTCGAGACATAGCGCAACAAGGTGAAAACAAAGGAAGATGGAAAAAAAATTCACTGAACAAGCAAATAGCTCGGATTTTGTCTTTTTCTCGGATTTTTCCCACAGGCACTAGTAGGAATCAAACTTTTTTATTTTTTCACTATTTTTTTATATTTTTCCCTGAACAAGGATCACAAAAGATGTAACCACAAAAATTGGCACCGACAACTGAGGTGAGATGTGGTCTACAGAAAATCAACACGTTCTCTGAAAAGCGTGCAAAAACTTTGACAATTTTTTTTCTTTATCTTCCTGATTTTTTTTGGAATTTCGACGAATCCACAAAGGGTGTAGCCTACTGTGGTTTGGCCCAAATGGAGTCAAGAAGCTGCTATAAAAATTTCAGATTTTTCTGATAAACGAGCGAAAAGTTATGCCTATTTCACCGAAGGTATCTCAAGTTATGTTTCGGGAAGACACAACACGGCAGCGACAGTTAGGGCAAAGCGTCCCTAAACTCAAACACCGATCACAGGATGAATCGTCCCTGTGACGAACAGCACTAGGTATTCGCCTGATGATGTAAGGAGGACAGCGATGCAGGCAAAAATTAGCGGCTGGCAACCTATCTAGGGTTTGCGTGGCAGCGAGAGGTTACACAAGGCGGCTAGCGGGGCAAGTCGAGTAACGTGGTGGCTTCGACTTGTTGTTTGGAACGGTGGATGGGATAGCGACAGAAAACAAACAAATCACAGTGACGGGCTATTGAACTACGACCACGAACACAATCCTAAACCAGCAACAAGACTCGACCAAGGACACAAACTCAACAAAGCGAATCTGAAACGAAATTGCAAGGCACAAAGGGTGATAGGACAGCGGAAATTGAAATATTTTTGGGCTTGTTGTGGACTCTAGGTAATGAACAAATATGAATCTAAAGGCTAACGAGATTATACCTCGCGGGAAACCTGAAATCTGATACCAATTGATGAGCACTGGCCCGATCTTCCATGAGGTATGTGGTAAATTCGACTTGTGGAGATCTCGATGTTGGCGATCTGGCTTCAAATCAACATGATTCGAACCCTGCAACCGTTACACCACTACTCCGCTGGTTATCAACCAAGCACAACTTGATTGACCTCGCCAAGAAGGCTTTTTCCTGCAAGCGAATCGAAGAACACAAGCAAGAAAGTGTAGACACGCAATCTGAATTGCAAATATGAATAAGTGAATATCAATAGAGGGTTCAAGAACTCGGTTCCAAAGGACTTATCGACACAGTGGAGGAGATCAAGAACGGGGGTCCTGATTCACTGCAAAAGGATTTGTCACCACAGTTACAATGAATGATTTAGTTTCTCGATAGAAAACTAAACTCTAAACAAAACCCGAGTCTCAACAGCGACGGCTGCATGGAATATATAAGATAGACATCCTAGGGTTGGAGACGGCCAGGGGTTGGGCGCCCACAACTTGGGCTCAAGGCCCGACTCGATACATGGCCAAGTTGGCCCAAAATAGGTGACGCAGCACCTTTTTGTGATCACACAGAATGATCCACGAAAGATCTGGAGCTGGGACTGGATCCAAAATGACGGCGTCGTCGTCCCCTTTCCAACGAGTCCAAGATCGCCCCGTTTCGATGTCGTATGAGGAAATTATGACCGAAACAGCGACAACATGTATGCTGAATCCGAGAGCGACGTGGCAGCTGAGTTGGAGACGAATTACAGCTTGGGGAAGACCATGGCGTCGGTGTGTCCAGCATGGCGATGTCCTCATCACCCTGTCTGCCTGCGCAAAGAGGATAAGGGTAGGGCGGCTTGAGCGGGAGGGGTGATGAGTCCCAGGTGTCGATGAGTTAGAGTGGGCGGGAGAGGGTGTGGGGCTGCAGTGAAAATTTAGACTGGCGTGTCGCTCCCAGGTGTCGGTGGCATAGGCTGCGCTGGGCAAAATGTTGTCCTGACGAAGTGGGTCCAGTTGTCATTGTCCATTTTAGTTGTTTAGAGCTTATAATGGTTATTTTGGGCTACTAAATGATTGAAAATGATAACAACGTTTAAAAGAAATTTGTAGAATGCGTCGAGATTTGTCAAGTTGGTTTTAGGTACATTCTCATTTGACTTTGGTTTGGCAATTTTAATTTGGAAATTCCATTTATCCTAAGTTGTTAATGATAATTTGAGGCACTAACTTTTTTCAAATTGTGATGTGTTCAACACAAAGATTGTTTAACTCATCAATGTGAGCACTTTTTGTTTTGGTCATTTGGTCATCTGACGATTTGGCTGTAACTTTGTTCACTAACCTATCTCACTTATAGTTCTAGAAACTATAGGAGAGAATGTAAAATTTATGAAGTACTTTACAACCACTTTCTCAGATGAACAAATGATCTAAATAAGGATTGTAGGTCTTGATAAGTTGTTCAATCTTCATGTTTATGACTTTTTCATTTGAGATCATTTTGAGGGACAAAAATGTGGTTTTAAGTTATATTTTTTGAATTCAAATTTTTAAATGTGCACACTTTGATACATGTAAATATGGTCAAAATCAATGCCATATGTTGGTACATCATGATTTTAGAAAACTTTAGAAAAAAGCATCAGATTTGGAGTTATTAAGAGTGAGAAATACACATTACAAATTTTTGCCATAGATTAAAAAAAGAAAAGTTGTTTGCACAATGAACTCACCTGAAGGGACCCTAATACGCAGGATGGGCCCCACTTGTCATTGACACAATCGATATTATAACAATTTGTTTCATTAGCACATGGGGCCCACTGGTCGGTTAAGAAATAGACTCACTCTGTGTGGCCGGCCACAGCTCGGGCGCTCAGGCCACACAGCCTCCATCGTCATTGGTGACACCACGTCCTCCTTGCCGGCGACCCCACCTCCATCCTGGCCGGTGACCCCTCCACGTCCATCGCCGCCCACCCTGCCACAACCCTCGCCGTCCACCCTACCCCCTGCATCAGTCGGGCCCTCACCAGATGCAGACAGCTTGCCAGCAATCTTGGCTACTCCCTCACTGCCCAACCCCGCCAGCAGCCGTGCAGGCCTAGCTAGGTGCTGCTGCCTCTGTAGCTACCCCATCTTGTCTAGCGCCGGCCACCCAGGCTTTACCCGTGGTAAATCCGTGCCAACCACCCTTGGTGCCTGGCCGGCCACCCGTGGTGGCGCCTCACCGGCCACCCGTGGTGGGGCTTGGCTGGTGACCAGAGCTCGGTCCTAGCCTCCCAAGCCATCTGGCCACCAGCACCTATCACCTCCTACCTCGGGTCCTCTCCCCCCACCAGCACCATTGCTGGCCACCCACAAGGTGAAGTGAGGTATTTTTTCTCACTTGAGTTGCTTGAGTTGAATGATCAAAGATAGGTTTGTAATATATTTGTTTGCATCTATGTTCAGGTCAAGATGGATAGAAGCTGGATTTATAATAGTGCACCATTTTCGTCGGCCTTTTTGTTTGGTGTTCAGCAATTCATGGAACATGTGAGAGCTAGATTCAGTCCAGATGAGAATATCAAGTGTCCTTGCAGAAAATGCTTGAACGAGAAAGAGAAATGCCAAGATGATGTCCAGGAGGATATCAAACTCAATGGTATGTCTAGGTGTTATACTAGGTGGATTTACCATGGAGAGGAAGATGTCGTAGAAGATGGAGAGGAAGATGTTGAACAAGATGATGGAGAACTCCCTATTGTACCAGAAGATATGTCATTGGATGGAGAACTTGTTGTTGACCAGGCACCACTTGATGAGGAACCACAACCTGAAGATGTCATAGATGATGGTGCAAGGGGAGTTTAGGGGTTGATTCTGGATTTGCGCGATGTTGCGACCCATTGCTTCGGTGGAAACTTATATAAACAACTCATGGAAGAGGCAAAGTGTGAACTTTACCTAGGTTGCATCAAGCAGACTAGGCTGTCTTTCATTATTAAACTGCTGCATATAAAAGTATACAATAGGATATCAACATCTGGGTTCGATGCATTCCTTGAGTTGCTTTCTGGGTCTCTGAAGAATGTGCCCGGAATTCCTAAGTCATATAACGAGATGAAATGTTTGGTTCAGAAGCTTGGTTTTGGTTATGTTTCTATTGATCTGTGCAAGTATGATTGTGCCTTGTTTTGGAAGGACACTGAAAATGATCAACATTGTCAGTTTATGGTTTCACAAGATGGAAAGTGAACAAGGAGGGAAAAAATAAAGTTCTTCACAAGGTCCTTCAGTACTTTCCAATAATTCCACGCCTTCAAAGGCTTTTCCTATCAAAGCAGCGGGCATAGTATGCAAGATGGCACAAGGAAAAGAGGGTACCAGTTGCGAATGAAATGAGACATCCTGCTGATGGAGAAGCTTGGAAAGATTTTGATGAGACTTTCAAGTCTTTTGCAGATGATCCCTGCAGTTTGAGGTTAGGCATTGCTACTGATGGATTTAACCCATTTGGTCAAATGAGCAATTCATATAGCATATGTCCTGTGATAGTGGTACCATACGATTTTCCACCTTGGATGTGCATGGACCAATCCAATTATATGCTTGCTTTAATAATTCTAGGAAAAAAATCACCAGGCAAAGATTTTCATGTGTTCATGCAGCCTTTGATGGCAGGCATGGTAAAGCTATGGGCTAGTGTGAAAACTTATGATGCAGTTGAAGGCAAAGGCTTTGACCTGCGTGCAACGATTCTGTGGGGGATCCATGACTACCCTACATTAGGCACCATGTCAGGCAGAACCACTAGGGGTTACTTTGCATGTGTGCACTGTGATGAGAATCCATGCTCCTGCAGTCTTAGAGGAAAAATTGGTTTCATAAACCATAGACGTTTCCTCCCTGAAGACCATGATTGGAGATCAAACAGATCATTTGGCAAGCATGAAAAAAGAGAGAAGCCAAGGAAATTTAGTTCAGATGAGGTTATGGCAAGGGTGAATGAAGTTTGCTATGTTCCAGGCAAGAATCCAAATAAACCAAAGCCAAGAAAATGATGATGTAATGAAGAAGAACCAGTATGGCATCTAAAGGTTATCTTGTATGATTTGGAATACTGGCCAAAATTTAAGCTACATCACAACCTTGATGTTATGCATATAGAGAAAAATGTTTGTGAAAACATTTTGTCTACTCTACTTAATATTCCAATCAAGACAAAGGACACCATCAATGCTAGACTAGATTTGGAGGACAGAGGTATCAGGAAAGAGCTTCATTTGCTAGATAATAGTGGTACTTCGTCATCAAAGCCAAGAGCTTGTTATGTCATAAAACCAGAAGATAGGAAGAAGTTCTTGCAATTTGTGAGCAATGTTAAGTTTCCAGATGGCTATGCCTCCAATATATCTAGATGTGTCAATCTAGAGAGAGCAGGAACAATGCATGGGCTCAAAACACATGACTGCCATATAATGCTACAGCGTATCTTACCAGCTGGCCTTCGTGGTTTGGTGCGCAAAGACATATCTAAAGTAATTGCTGAATTGGGTAGGTTTTTTAGACAACTTTGCTCTAAAACTCTAAAGGTTGATGCACTACACAAGATGAAGGAAGATATTGTGCTTATCCTTTGCAAGCTAGAGAAAATTTATCCTCCAGCATTCTTCGATGTTATGGTTCACCTAGCAGTACACTTACCTGATGAGGCACTCCTTAAGGGACCAGTGCAATATGGATGGATGTATCCCATTAAGAGAAGGTTGGGCACCTTTAAGCATTTCGTCCGCAATCAAGCAAGGCCTAAAGGATCTATTGCAGAGGCATACACTGCGTATGAGTGTATGACCCAATGCTCATCATATTTCAATGACATCATTACTAGGTTCACTAGGCCTGAAAGAAACTTTGATGGAGAAAAGAACATGTCACCCAATGGTTACTCTATTTTTGAACATGTTGTTAACCTGTTGGGTGCTTCAAAACTTCATTACGACAAAGACTATGACTCCATGGTTTGGTTTGTCCTCAATAACTACGAAGAGGTTGATGACTACAAAGAGTGAGTATTTCTAGTCATTTCATTTCAGCCATTTTTATTGAATACTAGTGTCAATACAACTAATTTTCTTCTTCCTTTGCAACATGTATAGGGCACAATTAGAAAACCAAGGGGTCAAAGATGTTGAAAAAATAATGTCAACACAATTCGCTGCTTGGTTCGAGGATCATGTGTGTGCAACTTCTACAACTTGTTGTCAACTTGCAAATTACCAACTTGAAATACCAAGGAACAACACATGCTGATGAAGACCTGTACTCACTGGCATGCCGCCCAGATCCACGAGTACGTTCCTACGTAGCCTATATAATCAATGGGGTACGGTATCACACTTTGGCTCGTGATGAACACAAGAACACACATAACTCCACAATTAAAAGTCCAAGTACTCACGGTGATGACACAATTGACTTCTATGGGACAATCACAGACATTATTGAGTTGAGTTATAGTAAAAATAGCAAAGGTCATAGAACTGTTGTCTTGTTAAGGTGTGAGTGGTACCATCTAGAGGGAAGGACATATCAGATGAAAAATGATAGTTACTTCAAGAGAATAAAAATCCTAGGCCGATGGTACAAGGATGATCCTTACATTGTAGCCAAAGATGCTTCACAAGTATTTCTCTTGAAAGATATAAAGTTTGGTCCAAATTGGCGAGTTCTACAAGAATTTGGTCACCAACATATATTTGATATCAAAGAGTCAGACACGACAAACAAACCAATCCATGAACAAATACAAATTAGAAGTCAGGAGGCATACCAAGAGGAGCATATTTTAGCTAGAGATGGTGCAGTGGGAGACATTCATCCTGATATGGATTTGTTGCACATGGAGAATGAACCAGGTAGCCCAATCAGTAGAGACCTCATCAAGATCATCTGTCGAAGAAAACATACAACTGATCAAGACTGCCTAGGTGAAGCTGAAGATGAAACCTTCCTTGAGTACCATAGTCCACCAGAAGACAACACTTCAGTAGAAGACACTGATGTTGACTGACCTTTGCATTTCTGGAGATTTTTGAACCATGAACTTTTTTGTTATTGAGAACTTGTTGTATTTGAATTTACTTCTTCATTTTTGAACTATTTGTGCACTATGAACTTGTATGATTGAATCTGTTACATTTGAATTATGTCTTATATTCAATGATTATATTACTAGTGGATACTTGATGCGTGAAGCAAGTTACAGTTCTTAGAATCATGATGCAAGTTATACTGCCTAGATTTCTCTTTTGTCATGACACATGACAATGTCATGTAATGCCCAAAATTTGTCATGGAATGTACAAAATTTGTCACAAAATGTACAGCCTGGAAGATGATGTATGCAATGCTTCTAACAATGCCCAGAATTCATGGATATATAGTTTTGGGTGCTTTTTATGACCAAAGACAATGTCATGGAAAGGACACAATTTGTCATAATAGATACATACATAACAGGCTACACATCAAATCAAAACATGCTGCCATAATTTCTTCCAAAACAGGCTACACATCAAATCAAAAGGGATATTTATTTCCAACATACACACAACAGATGTCCAAGGGCACAAAGGCCCATACTTCATAACAAAGACAAATCTAGCTAGCATAACAGGTTCATTACATCATTTTCTAAAACACACAACTTCATCAGCCTTGCCTACTTGAACACTATAGCTAGCACCAAACAGATGGCCAACACCAAGAATAATGTTACATTCACACAACCACATACAAGACAAATGCAACTGCCCATGCCATCTTTGTTCTTGACAACTTTTTCCTTCACCTTCTCCAAATTTTGCTCTAAGCTAACAAGTCTTTCCACAACCTCAGGAACTTCTGTTGTCGAAGCCGCATCAAGTGTTGAAGATGCAAAAGATAGATATCCATTGTCCTGAAGGTATACCACATATTCTTCCTTGAACCAATACCTGCGGCATGTCCTCTGCATCCAAATTATAACCAAAACAAAGTGAGTTTTGGACTGAGAAGACTCAAATTGACCAATGCAAATTTAACAACTTCACTGACATTCACATGAGTCTTCCTAGGACACTTGAAATATCTCTTTCCCTTATTAGCCCCCGTCTTGGTAATGGCAGTAAACACCCTCATGTCATTGCAATCTGGGCAGAATATCAATGGCAACCCAGTGGCATCATCGGCCGTCGCCTCCGAATCGAAACTAGTGGCCATACTTTCTACAGCAACAACAGCTAGTGGTCTGGGTTGCAGGGCATTCCTACCTGTGCTTGAATGGCGATTAAGACCGGTAGATGATGAGGCCTGCGACATCATCACTACATATAACAGATATATTCATTAGGCCAAGTAGTACACATCAAGTTGGGGAAGATGAGCAGAGGGGGGGACGGGGAGGGGGAGGGGGATGAGGGCGCCATTGCCTAGGAATTGGAGGGGGGCCAGGAGGGGCATTAGGGCGGCACTGCCTAGCACATGGAAGGGGACTGGGAGGGGGAAATTGAGGGTGGGGTGGCACCTGGGGAGTGGGGTAGAGCCTTGTGCGCTATCACTTGGGAGTGTGGAAGCTACCTCACCGATGCCCGCCGTGCTCCGTCCAAGGCCGACAGCCGCTCGTCGCACCTTCAAGAAGCCGCTGCCCAGCAAATGGAGACGGGGAGGAGGATGAGCTTGCCCGCCACCCGCACCAGCCGGGGTAGCTGATAGGGTACAGCCAGCACACCGTCAGCTAGGGGAGAGGGGGAGCTGGCAAAGTCTAGCCCACTGCCCGCTCGCCGTCCACCGCGCCGCCCACTCGCCGTCCACCGTGCCTCCACCGCTCGCTCACTCGTCGCCACAGGAGATGCAAATGGGGATGGGGATGAGGCTCGAGCCATTGGGGGGATTGAGGATTTTAGTCAAGGCTCGAGCCCACCTACAGGGTACTAAAAGAAGAAAAAAATTATCTAAAACAAACAAAAAATTTGCCCGTTAGGGGGCTCGAACTGGAGACCTGTGGCTCAATAGGGCTCCTGTCTTAACCATTGCACTAGAAGAGAGGGTTCGTTAACGCACAGCGCTTTAAATTACAAATATGATTAAATAGTGTGTTCAAAAAAATATGATTAAAGAGTGAGAAGTCGGCACAAAAAATGCCCGCAATGGGGCACGAAACCCGAGACCTCACGCTCAGTAGGCTAGGGACTTAACCAATACGCTACAATTGTGACCTTGTTAAAATGTTGGGATTGAATGTAAAAATACACTCAGATTTCCGTTAACCCTAAAAACCTACCATGCCGCTTCAGTTTCACCTCACCCAGATCGATCCCCACTCTTTTCACCTTGCCCAGATCCCTTTTTCACCTCCCTAGTCTCCGTTTCTCGCCACCGCCACCGCCCCCGCCCACGCCCATGCCATCACCCCCAACCACACTGCCACCGCCGTTGACAATGAAGCCTACAAGGATGCCATCACTGAAGGACCCTTCCTCCTTGGTGTAGGTTGTCCGCGGCGGCTACAAGGAAGGCAGATGCCTTGGCACGGGCTATGAGGGTGATAGCGGCGTCGACGGCCAGGAAGAAGGCCGCGCCAGTGGCCAGGAAGAAGGCCGCGCTGGTGGCCAACAAGAAGGCCGCACTGGCAGCCAAGAACAAGGTCATGCCGTCAGCCAAGAAGAAGGCCGCACTGGAGGCAAAGAACAAGGCCGCGTCGGCGGCCAAGAACAAGGTTGCGCCGACGGCCAAGAAGAAGGCTGCACCGGCAGCCAAGAAGCCTGTCGTGCCGGCTTCTAGGAAGAAGGCCACACTGGCGGCGGTGAAGGAGGCCGCGTCGGTAGCCAAGAAGAAGGTCATGGTGGTGATGGTGGCGGCCAAGAAGGCCCCCTCTCCCTTGTCATCAGCACAAAGCGACGCCATGTAGCACCTCTGCCACAACTGATATGAAGGAGAGAGCCAGTATTTGAAGAATTTTCTACATGGGGGCACAATTGTTGTTGCGATGTCAACAAGAACAATTGTTGTTCGTTGTCCAGCTCCTGCCTAAGGTCACCGTCCAGCTCCAACCTCAGGTCACTGTCCAGCTCCGACGATGACACCACTGGCACCGATGTACTACGTCCTCTGAAAATTAGCGTTTACTTCATGGCATTGGTCTTTTTTTATGACTCAGTCAAGGTATTAGGTGATGAACTGATGATTGCCACTTAGCATATATAGAACTATTACAAATATCCATTTGCCAGTAGCAAGCATTGGTCTTTTACGGTAAAGATCATTCCATTTGCCATCAAAGATAGAACAAGAAAAAAATAACTAATTGAGGAGCAAGCTAGAAATAATTTTTTCTTGCATTTACCTGATGCTATCTATTAGTATTCTATTGCAGTGGAACAAGATAAATTGCCATAGGTCTATAATTTTACTTTGCATTACATTGAACATGAAGTGTTCCATTTGTAGCTACTAGACAGTTGCTATGCCTGTTCAGTGACATTACATGTATAATGTACTTGTTCGATACATGTACTAATATTTGGATAATGTGGTCACTTTTGAATGTCATCACTATTGTCAATGAGAATCAAGATATAGCTTTGAATGTCATCACTTTTAATTATGTATGTGAATCAAGGTATAGCTAATGTTTGATCATTAGCTATACCTTTGCAGCTAATAGACAGTTGCTGCTACCTGCAGTCCTATACATACACATTTGCAGCTATTATATATTTGTTGTTGTTTGCACACAATACTAAAATAGTTCATCTTGTCCATTTGTAGTACCATGTTGAGAACTTGGTGATGACTTGACCAGCACTCATAAGCGCCCTCGAAAGTGTGACCCGACCCCTGCAGTAGAACATCGCTTCTCTCACTTGGAAGATCGATGACCTCACTCAACTGGTCAAGGATGACGTCCACAAGAAGCAGATTGATGGGTGTCTTCAGGAACTTCAGACCATGAAAGCCAAGATAGCCAACTATGAGAAGATCTTGGAGGATGCTGGCCTGCACAAGAAGGAAAGTGATGAGGTTTAGGTAGCTGTGGCACTGAAGACTTTTGGAAGCCCAAGTATGCACTGATGATGTGATGACTTTTGTTAGCTAGCCAAGTTCATGGTCTGCCCATGACGACTTTTGTTAGCCCAAGTGGGCATAGTAGATCATGTAGGAATCTCTAATATGTGTGGTACCCTTTTAAGGTTATGGCTTGAACTGTAGTGTGTGTATATATGTGTGTGGTACCCTTTAAGGTTCTAGAATGAAACTTTATATGTTATGAAATTTGTTTCTAGTGATAGCACTATATATATGTTCTAGAATGAATTAGCTGATGTAGGCTTCTCAACTCAACAACAAAACAACTGGTCAATGCTTGTTGGGTGCAGAGGGGTTGGGTCAGGGTCAATTATTCAAGTACCCTAACGTGACAATGCTAAATAGTCATAAAAAGATAGGTCCAAGCATCACCAAAAAAGAAACCAGCAAATGTCTCCCGGGGCCACACAATTTTGTGACAATAATTGCTACCTTTATGTGATAAATCTTGAAAGTCATCACAAAAAAATCTGGCTCTCCTCAATTTGTGATGACCCAAATTTTCATGTCATATTATGATACATTATATGACGAAATGAACCTCTTCATGAGGAGTTTTGTCATAAAAAACAACATTTCTTATAGTGATTAGTTTCATTTGTATGAACTTGATGTATCGATGATCGTGTATTCCCATGTGTTTTATGTCATAGATGTCAATACTCTATCATGTGAAATTAGTAGTGACTTAATCTAGTAAAGGACACAATCAAAAGCATCACTTGAAAACGAGGATAAACTATATAGGATACTCTATCTTATGTGCGCACTGCATTTGAACATCAATGTCTCCTCTGTTCTGCATTAGGATGTAGCGAGAATGGCTCCTCGCTGCAAGGTGGGAGCCTGAAGGTATTCAATTGATGCAATGCTATGTGTTTCCTAGTAGACTGATTGCTACGACATTCATAACAGACAAACCTTCACGCTTTGTCCTACGAGATCAATTATGCAGCGGTCGGACTTTCTTACGTTCGCAGTCAAATTGAAGTGCTTCTTCTCACATGTGAAGCTACATAGATCACATTCGCAGACTTGCCTAACCTCATGGCTACAGAAGGGTAATAGTGACCAGGTACGACGGTCAAATCCTCCTTTTACCGCCCATACCCGAAGAATCAGCGGCTTGTACCACACTGTTACACCACACCGGACATTGTGCCTTGTCAGGCACCCCCTCGAGACACGGTTGTCAATACCCACACTGTATTTCCCAGGGCTTGGCCTTATCCATCTAGGCCTATACCCCCTTGACCACCCCTCGACTTGGACCCCGATGCCTCTGGTCAGCACTCCAACAACTCCTGACGGGATATCTACAGGGACTTGCATGCCCACGCATGGGCACAGGTCTTTCACCGACCACCTATGGCGTCATCATGACACACCTGGAGGACAGCCATCATCTCCACGCATGTCACTACAAGGCATGCCATGCCTGGTTCACACCTCTATAACAACAATGACATGAATGACATCAACCCCTCGACGTCATCGCCTATGATAGCCCTAGAGTTCCTGTACACCTGAGCATCCCCTTGGCCTATAAAAAGGGACACCAGGGGCTAGTCTCATTCATTCGAATAAGCATCAGAAAGCACTCTAAGGCATCTGAGCTCTATAACTACAAGGCATAGGCATAGCACTGCTAGACTTAGGACTTATTCTCCACCCCCGTTCATACTCGCTCGCTTGTATCCCCCCTGTATAAGCACTTCGGTGCAAGAAATACAATCTCTCTCCCCCAGCTAGACATAGGGCCTTATCTTGCTTGAACCATGATAAAAATCATGTGTTCTTCTTGCATCACCATCCAGATTAGGGAGCACGCAACACAGATTCACTCATTGGTGCTTGGCCCCCGGGGACAGGACACCGACAACATTGTTTTATTTTGGTGAATTGCTCAAAGCATTAGCTGTGCTTAGATTAGTAAGATTAGTGTAGATGTGGTGTCTAGACAACATCTTACCAGTGTGAGCTACTTGTCACACTGTAGGACACCTAGCGCGAGAGTGACAGACCTCGCTAGGAAGAGAGTTCCCTATACGTGTGTTAGGCAAGTTAACATGTGAGAGTAGTGCTGAATAGAGTAGTCACCTCGGTGAGGGAGGAGGTGCAAACCTCTTTAACTCGAATTGCTATTTCATCTATCGCCCAAAGTAAAGGACAGATGTGGTAAACCTCGTTATACATAGAGTACCGTAGCCTGATATTTTTGCTAGATAGACCTCTCTATAACCAATCCTATACCCTTTGATCATCACCTGACCATCTCTATACCCAATCCTATATTTCATGTTCCCTATGGAAATCATGGTACCTGGAATACTCCTCATGAAGGCTACATTGACTACCGTATGCTTGCGGTATATCCGTTAGCCACTTTTGGTGTCAACAAGCTTTCCGGCGCCGTTACCAGGGAATGGAAGCTGTTTTAACTAGGATAGAAATTGTTAGTTATCTTTGTTTGATTAAAACCTTCTACGCATCCAATGGATCAAACAACTCTTTTCGATTATGCAGCTCCATCAGGCACTGAGTTGGAGCCGCCAAGTTCATCAAAGGCCATTCTGGCCTGTCACAATGAGCTTCGCCCAAGTCTCATAGCGATGGTTCAAAAGAATCCCTTTTCAGGAGAAGTAGATGATAATCCCTATACACACCTACGTGATTTCAAACAACTTTGTTCGTGCATTTGCATCCAAGAGATGAGGTGAGTAACCCTTAAGTGGAAGCTATTTCCATTCTCTTTGACATGAAAAGCCAGATGGTGGTATACTTGCTACATAGGGAGTGTAGGAGGAGAATGGGAGAAGCTGCAAGCCAAGTTCTGTCTTACCTACTTCCCTATTTCTCGAGTATCTCATCTTCGTAGAGACGTCTTGAAAACTTCAAGCAAGAAGAGAAGGAGTCTCTAGCGACCATCATGCAACATTTCTACCTTGCTCTTAGCCCAAATTCCACACAATTCCTTGATCTAGCCTCTAAAGGAGAATTCCTTCATTTACCCATTAGTGAAGGTATGGTTGTTCTTGTGACTATTCTCGAGAACACCCCCTACACTGACATAATGAAGCTCCTGAGGAAGATCAACTTCCAAGGGATGAACCATTGACAACCAAACTCCCTTTAGCCACCTTCCAAGCTATCAAACCTAAACCACAACCACAAACTCCTCCAAGGGAAGAAGTAATTCATCCCTTGGAATATCCTCTTAACATCGAGACCAATCTCTTTGTCGATTTTGGCAATGTCTTAAACTATCTTGTGCAAAAGAAATCTATAGCACATAGAGCTCCCAATGATCACATCCCTACCCGTCTTGAGGCACGTTACCTCAAGGCGACTGCTCAAGAGCTCATGTCGATTATGAGCAATGAATGGCTCAGGGAGGCAAAGGAGTCATCCGATGTCATTGAACTCCTCTCCTGCTTTACATCCATTCCTTGTGTCATAAATAGGATCACTGTAGAATATCTTTACGACCCTGCTATAGGAGTGAGCATAATGTCTAAATCTTTAGCATCAACACTCCTAGGCAAGGAGCTACTAACTCCGACTAGAAAATTTCTCAAGTTAACTTCTGAGAGATTGGTCGAGAGTTGCGGCATTGCATAGAATGTCTCTGTCTCTATTAACAAGGTCACCATCCTTCTGAACTTTTTCATCTTTGATATGGAGGAGGTTGACTTGTTAATCGGGCACCCAATCATGAGGTTCCTTGAGGGATATCATGAAGGACGCCTCAAGGGTCACCTCAGGAAGCATCTAGATCTTTCCATTCCTTTTGCTGGCTCTGTTAATTCTAGAGCCGAGTCAATGCCCGAGCCTGACCCGATAGAGGAGGTTATGTCGGCATCTCTCCTAGAAACCTCTTAGCCTGACTTAGAAGAGGATGCCAAGGATTTCATTCAAGAAGAAGCCGAGTTAGATGAACCATTAGACTTAGATGAAACCAAACCACCTCCCAAGCCATCCATAGAGCATAAGCCACTTCCTTCTGGGCTTAAGTATGCCTTCCTAAATGATGATAGAGAGACCCCCATGATCATTAGCGATCAGCTTTCAGATGAAGAATTCGCTAAACTCATCACCATCTTTGAGAAGCACCACTCTGTCTTAGGATACTCTCTACAAGATCTCAAGGGAATTAGTCCCGCTCTTTGCACTCATCGCATTCTGATCGAACCCGATGCTATACCTTCTAGGGAGCCTTAAAGGAGGCCAAACAATGCAATGATTAAGAAAGAGGTCTTGAAGCTCTTGCACGCAGGCATAATCTACCCTGTTTCTAACAGCAAGTGGGTCAGCCCCCTCTAAATAGTTCCTAAGAAGTGTGGAATGACGGTCATTAAGAACAACAACAATGAACTAATTCCTCAACGAACAGTCACAGGATGGAGAATATGCATAGATTACTAGAAATTTAACAAGGCCACAAAGAAAGATCACTTTTAGTTACCATTCATCGATAAGATGTTGGAACAGTTACCCAAACACTCTTTCTTTTGTTTCTTGATGGTATTCGGGTTACCATCAAATCCGAATCCATCCCGATGACCAAAGTAAGTGTTGGTGGTCCTTAACGACTATTTTATACCGCCAATAACAGACCAAAAAGGGGAGAATTATATATTTTATGCACATATACTTTTACTATTAACCCAATTTCGCTTGTACTTGGAAGTTATGACACTTTGCAGGAAATGCACCAAGTACAGGGAATTGTATAAAGAAAAGATGCTTTCCAACAAAGCATAAAAGAGGAAGAAGGAAGAAGCTCACCTATCTTGCAAACTTGGGCCAACCAGTGATATATCCATGGTACAATTCCACACTTGAACCCAAGAAGTGGAAGCCCAAACACCGGTCCAACTCCAAATCAGGCTGTAGGAGCAGGTCCGAGTATTTTGGCCATAACTCACTCATCCGGACTCCGTTTTGGGCGATCCACTAGGCGTTGGAAAGCTAATGATGAGGCCCACACACCTGCAAAAGATGAAGCCTAGCTGAGACAAAAGTTGGGCGCGTGCCCATGGAGGGGCGCGCACCCCAATCCTGAGAGATCCTGGGCCCAACTTCATATGGAAGGTGCATAGGCGGTTCCTTAAGGCGGTTTTGGGGTGTTTCCTAAATTACCAGTGCTGAACCATCCTAGTTGAGCTATAAATAGAGAGAAGGAGGCACTCTCTCTCACACACCTCATTTTGGAGCCACCTCACTACCTTCTCTTGTAGCTTTAGTAGTATTAGTAGTACTTTGGAGCAAGGCAAAGCTTCATTGGAGAGCTTGTACTAGGAAGAAAGAATTATTAGTATGAATACAATTATGTTCTTGCTCTCATTTTATTCTAATTGTGCTATACAACTAGAGTATAGTTTTGATCATGTTATATTCGAAGAGTATGAACTAGAATATAGTTTATATGAGAATTGCTTAGCATGTTCATCCTTATTCTTCATCGTTCATATGATTTACAAGATGAGAGATAGTGATGGGAAAGGAGTAATAGTTTGATGTTCCTTTGGGTTTGCCTATGTTCTAGCTCATCCATCCATAGGGTGGAAGTCCGCGGGGGACATAGGTAGTTCCTTAGTATGCGAGCATGGTGTTTGGATACGAGGGAGCCTTCGGATATGACGGCATGCTCCGGTTGGGGGGTAGGTGGCGGGGAGTGACCTAGTCCCATCTATCCTTCGTAATCCCCCACGTTCGTATGTCATGTAGGAGTTTGTAAATGTCCCCATCGGCTGACAAATCAGCTACCGGGATCTCCCTGTTGCTCTCAACTTTGACCCATTTCTTACACTGTACATCATATGACATTAGCTGGTTCTATGCATGGCTATATTAGAACATGTCTGCTCTGCTTAGGATATAATTTCATTTTGTATTCTATGCTTAGGGTATTCTTTCATTCTTTATTTTCCTTTTATCCTTGAGGTTGGCCCGAATGTGTGTCACACTATCTTAAATCTATCATGACTTACCCTTGTTCGAGTATTGCTCTATCATACAGTTGTCTTGTTCATGTCCTTACTAAATACCTTTACACCATGCCTTCCTACGAGAAAATATAAATGACGATACCCGAATACTCTCAGGTGAAGTGCTACAATGATAATTCCATGCGCTTGTGGACTTGTTCTATAAATAATCAGAACTATTGTTGAGGTATTTCTTGGCGATGTTGCTACTTCTAGTAACAATATTAAGAAATGCCAACAAGCATTTTTGGCGCCGTTACCAGGGAAGGCACTGGTTAAACAAAAATTCTAATGGACATGTTCATGACGACATACATGTATGGTAGCCATTACTCATGCAGGTTAATCTTTTATGTTTTCTCCTATTGTGGTTGAAAATAGGATAGTGTATGATTGGTTTCTCCCTGTCAAACTACTACACCACAAATTCAGAGGCACTCCTAAGGAAGAACGGTCTCATGCCACTTCTTCTTCTACCACTCCATTGACACACCAACCAGTCACCCTTGCACCATCTGCTACTTCACTTATGGCCAAGTCACTCTGTGACTACTCCATGCTAAATGTTGCCAACATGCCCGTTAGGCTCGTTGCCAACATCAGTACCAAGAACTTCAAGCTCCGGACTAGCTTAATCAAGATGGTGCAGGCAAGCCTATTCTATGGACTACCAAGTGAGGATGCAAATATGCATCTACAACACTTCCTAGAGCTACGCGACACCATTGCTATCAAGGATGTCGCACCAGACACCATTAGAATCTGTTTTTTCCCTTTTCCCTGGTGGGGAAGGTGAAGTAATGGTTCTATCAAGATAAGGAAGCTGTCAACACGTGGGGCAAATGTTTCACATTGTTCCTCACCAGATTCTTTCCCATGGGCAAAACCAATGCTCTAAGGGGAAGGATCATTAATTTCTAGTAAAACACAACCGAAACCATCCCTGAGGCATGGGAGAGGCTGCAAGAATATATCCTGGCATGCCCACACCATGGGATGGAAAGTTGGCTTGTGCTCTAGAACTTCTACAATGGGTTAACACCCATGTCAAAGGAGCACATTGATGCCGCTGCTGGAGGGGCATTCCTCTCACTCACCATCGAGGAAGTCATGACACTCATTGACAAATGGCCACCAACCAAGGGTGGAGTGAAAAGGAGCCCCAAGAAAGCATGCATGCCAAGAAGGAGTTGGTTATGCTTGCTACAAAGATGGATCTCTTCTTAAAAAGGCCTGACTAACGTGTCGTTGAGAAAGAAACATTATACGACACTGTCAAGGCCATGGATTCGCATCTGACATGCGAAGTCTGTGGCAATGTTGGCCATTTGGGGAACAACTGCCCCAATACCCATGGAGACAACACCTACATCAGCAATGAGTTTCGCCATCAAGGAGTCCATGATGGGTGGAATAATTAGTCGTGCCCACACCACCGAGGAGGTAATTTGAACTTTAACTCAAATTACATTTCGAATCAACCTTCCTTGAAAGACTTGGTCTTAAGCCAAGCACAAACAATTGAATATCTTACTAAAAAGTTGATGCTTCATGGAAAAATGCTTGAACATATGAATGCTAAAATAGAAAGTTTAGCTTTTGCTGCCAGAAACCAACTGAGCTCTAATAAAAAGATAGAAAAAATTAGCTCAGCTTGTTGTTGCTTTACCTATTCATGGTTTGAGAAAACTTTGGCGCAACCCAAAACTTCCCTCGAATCTGTTAAAATGGTCTCAACGAGGTTCGTTAAGCCTCTATGTTAGGAAAACAATAAATATCCTACAGAGCCACCCTTCATCGCAAAGAAAGAAGATCCTGGCCACTCGACAATCACATGCTCCATCAGCCCACATGTCTTCAACAACGCCTTCTGTGACCTTGGAGTAAGCGTCAGCATTATGTCGAAGACTAATTGCTACAGAGACTAGAGGGAGTAGCCAAGGACTTTTTGGTTAAAATTCAAGATGCATACATCCCCACGGACTTCGTCGTTCTAAACATGGGTAATGACAAGAAGATACCTCTGATCCTAGGGAGACCATTTCTTAACACTACAAATGCAGTTATACATATTGGGTCAAGGCATGTTAGTTTTCATATGCAAGGGCAAACAATGAGATGCCCATTGAATGGGTTCAAAAGGCACAAAAACATTAAAAACAAATAGCCCAAGACATAACCACAAAAAAAAGTGTTAAGCAGGTACGACAGGTAGAAGGGTCAACATCCGCATCTACTTCTCCAGACACGTATGCACCATCATCAAGCAAAAGGTGAAGGGAGAAGAGTCCTGCTCATTGGACTTTAAAATGGTGAATCCTTGCCGAAGGTAAATCGGTAGTTATCCTTCATGATATAGAAAACCCTAGATTAATTTCTTTTATCCATGACTCAAAGTTTTCACTTCTCTGTTGGATGAATCGCGTTTTATGTTTTTATGCTTCATTTCTCTACATTGGTATGCTTTGGTTTAGAGGTTGATCATACAAACCTTAAATTGAGCATGGTGCTTAGTTTAGGTGTGTTGATCATGCTTCTATAGACTCTTTTGAATTGAGCATGGTGCTTAGGTCAAAAAGTCTGCTTAGTCCAACTAGGCATGGTGTCTAGTTTGATTATTGAACCAGATATGCTAGTGTAAGAGTTTTGTTGATCTTATGAACTAACCCTTGCAGGTATTTATCAACATTCATCAGGGTAAGTTTTTGAGATAACAACAGAGATGAAAATTTGTTTTTGTAACCCTTCAACAACAATAGAAATAATAGTAATAACAATAAAAAGATAAAATATTTTATAATGACAAATAAACCTGTCAACCCCAAGCATGGTTGTCTTGTATCTTAATGCCATCATAAAAGACAAGCCTGGGGGCGAGTCCCCCAGAACGCCCAAAGGGAGGCCTCAAACAACAAATCGAGCCACAGCGACCAACGCCTAGCAACATTCCTTAATGAATCACAAATGGTAAGTTAGGAGCTAGCTTGGGGGAGGACTCCCACAAAGGTAAATCCTATCTCATATTTTTTATCTGTTACTTTTATCACAAAGAATAATGAGATATGTGTTGGCATTTTTTAGCATTACTACTAAAGATAGACTATAAATCCATCCTTAATAATAATACTAGAAACGTGTGTTGACATTCCTAACCACCATTACTTCAGAAAGGTAACCCTTGGCCCTCAATGGCGTTGGCCTAGGTAATGCAGTCTAGTAATAACAGTTAGAAGTGCCGGATTGGTCTTCCTAACCATCGTTAGTTATGATATGCAAAACTATGGCATGGCGCCATGGCGTGCAACAAGAATTACAATCCTTAAGTAATGGTACTTAAGTACGCCAATCGATAGCTTAGTAAGAATAAGAGTTAATCTACAAGCGCACAGAACTATCATTGTAGCATTTCAACCCATAAGTATTCAAGGGTGTCGTATTTATAATTTCCCGTAGGAGGGCAATATGCATCAAGCGTGGTGTAAACATGATTACTTATTAAGTGCAATGGTAGGCATAGAGTAAACAGGAATAAGACATGATATTCAAGATAGTGGACACACATCGAGGTCAACCTCAAGGATAAAAGAGAAATAAATAATAAAAGAATATAACTAAATAGAGCAGGCATTGGTCATATATAACTATGCAAAGAACTGTTAGCAAAACATCTAACTAGTATGTCTAGCATGAGGACTATGTCTGGGATGATAGAGAGATCTTTGTAGCTGGTCTATCAGCCGATAGAGACTTTATGAACTCCTACTAAATATCCAAACATGGGGGAATGCTAGGGATAGACAGGGCTGTCACCACCTGCCCACCTACCCTTCTGCTCATGGGATACTGACATATTCATCGATCTCCGCATACCCGAGCACCATGCCCATATAATTGGAAACAACTCCTAACCCCCATAGACCCCAACCCTTCGGATTGATAGCTTAGGTTAAGAGCAACCAAGAAGGCACGACGAACCATCACCTCATCCCTAGTTCCTCCTCTATTCATACTAATTCGATGAACAATGAAGAATGAGGATGAACAAGTCAAGAACATGATACATAAACTATATACTAGTTCATATATTATGCTCATACCATGATCATAACTATACTCTAGTTCATATGCATGATCATATAAGTATGTAAGAACTTGCTCATGGAAGAAGACTGAATTGTATTCATACCAAGATGATCCTTTTCTTCCAAGGAGACAAGCTCTCCTTGATAGCTTTTGGCTTGCTCATAAACTATAGAACTGTTCTAAAGATACAAGTGAGAGGTGTGAGGCGAATGATTCTAAAATGATGTGTGTGTTGAAAATGAAGGAGCTCCCTCTCTTTTATAGCTAAACTAGGATGGTTCGGCCTCCACATATATTGAAGGAGATGAAACCACCTTGAGGGAACCGCCTAGAGCACCGCCTCCGAAGGATGGGGCCGGGAGGGCCAACTGGGGGTGCGGCCGCCCCCGGGACCGGCCGCCCCCCTGGTGGGGCCATCGGGCCACTGCCTTCTGGTGGTCGGTTCCTCCCTGGGCCTGGACTTCTCCTGTGGTTACGATCAGGCCCAGGTACGGACCGATGGTGGGCTTCTCTATTTTTCTTGTCTGTGCATTTTCTGAATTCATCTTTTGGCTTTTGTGGTTTCTTCGTGAATACTAGGGGTACAAGTGGAACTTGTTAATAGTAAAGGCATATGTGCTATAATATGATTGTCTTTCTTCTTTTTAGTCTAAGTTGGCAGTATATAAATGGTCCATAAGGACCGCCAACAAGACCTCCAAGCTTAACCTTTGCTCGTCCCGAGCAAATAGCTAAGCATGGTTGTTGATCAGGAGTTGCTACTATGCCGATATAATTCACAAGTGTCATACCTACAACAAAGAATTCACTCACAATTTAAATAAGTTGGCATTCTATCCATTCTTTACCTTGATTTCTCATGGGCTTGTAGCTTCTCCTAATTCTTGGGCGGTTGCAAGACAGAACGGTTGTAACAGACTCACCGTTCATTCGTTCTTTGATAGACCATCTATCTGGAGGTTTTGTGAATTTTTGCAAAAATAAGACAAGTTCCTCAAATAATTCTCTCAATTGCTCAATGTGCATGATTACCTCACCAAAGGCATTGTAGTGTTTGCCTTTATGTCCTACCACTAAGGCTGAGAGAGGAGTTTTGGGCCGGTATAAAGGTGGGCATACTTACATCACCTGTATTGCTGAGTCAAAGACCGGACCATAAGGAGATGCAAGTCATATACCTTAATTGAGAAATGCAAGTGTGTGGAAAATGAGTATGGTGGAAACCTATCTCTAATTTTGGGCACTCCATGCATCATGACTCTCTTTTATTAGATGGAACAAAACTCTTTGGAAAGATATGGGCTATAGAAACCCTTTTTTTTGAATGGGTATTTGATTTTTTTCTTTCCCGTTTATTTTCTCATGCCCCTTGGCTGTTTTTAGCATAGCCTATATCTTGATGTATGAGAATTTCTGGATGGAGAGATGTCATGATGGCGAAATGCAAGGAGTGAAAATTTTTTTGTATGAGGAATGCACGGCTCTCAGGGTGAGAGTTGGCATTTTTTATTCGGTGAAAAACTGGGCTGCAACTCTTAGAGTAAGAGTTGGCGTATTTTTGGTGGAAGGAAGGGTGCATGTTATGCGCAACTCTCAGGGTGAGAGTCGGCTTTATTTGGTGGGTGTATGTGAATCTCAATCATGGGCGCATGACCATAATCTCACTTGAGTCAAGGGATTTGACTCAACTCAAAGTTCTGCAAGCAGCATATGACTAAGGTTTATAAAAAGTAGAGCATGTCATATGGCCTTGGTAGGTATTTCATAATCATTGAGGAACTTTTGATTTTTGAATTTTTGAAAAGAAAACTCCGGATATCAAGTTTCTCGTAGAACAAAGTCATAGCAAAGTCTATTTGTACCATCTCATATCTCACAACAACTTAGAAAAGGATCATGCAATTACAACCCACAAGATTTCAAGTTTTCAGAATGAGACATTTTTGCCAACAAACTTAAATTTTGAGGAATACTAAGTTATAACTTAGGCACAAATGAATTATAGATAGAGTAACTATTCATCATGTGAAGAGAAGAGAAACTAACATATAAAAGCACACATGGGAGTGAAATATTTTTTTTGAAGAAGTAAAATAAAATTATGGAAAAATGCTGAAAAATAAAGTGCAAGAATTTTAAAGATACATGTTACCTCTGTGGGGTCTCCTCCCCCAAGCTAGCTCAAGGCTGTGGTCTAGGGAACTGTCCCATAGATCGCAGAAAGGCCATCTGTGCCTCGTGCCTTCACCGGTTCGCATCTTCGAGGTCTATGAAGTGCTGCTGGTACTGCTCGTGCCATTGAGTGGAGCTCTAGAGGTGAGCGTTGAGCGTACCTTAGATCTGTCTGTTCTACAGCTCTAATCCTCCCATGCATGTGTTGAGGACATCTAGTGTGACCGGTTGTGGGTGAATTGGGGGTGGCATGCCTTCTAAATCATAGGAGTGTGCATGCTCGTGATGCCTTGATCCTCCTGCCTCGTGTGTGTGCTGCCATCCTGATCCTCTAGCCTCGTGAGGGTGAGGAATGTGTCCCATGCCAAATCCATACCCAGGGGTGAATCCGGATGTAGACATGACAGAAGACCACTCCATCCCTAATGTCATGGTGGGCATGGCTGGTGGTGGAGTATGCTACACGGGTTGTGCTGACTCCTCCTCCTGTCCTCTCCTTCGTGATCTCCTGTGAGAAACAGAACTCCTATGTGCTTCTTCCTTCTCAACATGGTCGAAGGTGAGAGATGGGGAAGTATATAAAGCGAGATCCGGGTTAGGTAACAGAATCTCATTTATATATCCTGGAAAATAAAATACCAATCTCCTTCCCGATTCATCACATTTCAGAATATGGGCTTTCCCAAAATAAAACTCATTAAGCATAATGCGAGGAGTAGAGAGATAAACAATTGTGTTAGCACCATGAGGATCAACACTAGCAGCAAGACGAGTGATGAGTGAAGTGCACATGATAGGTGTGGAAGTTTTAAAAGAATTAAGCCAATGCTTAACAATATCATAAATAGAAGCAACTTTAATTTTCTTCAGAACGGCATAAAGCAACTTCAACTCCACATCGTAAGCATGATGCATATCCTCTCTAGGGAAGAAAGAATTAGCAATCCATTTATGCATAAGCCTTAGAGTGGGATGATGGATGATGTTGACATTGGGTTGAAATTTCCCAATGACATTCTGCTCAGTCATTAAATGCCAAAAAAGCATGACGTTGATGACCAGAGAGGGAAAAACCCAAGTCAGTAGAGCATCGCTCATGAAAGCCTAAGTGATGAGAAACATCCGTCCAGTAAAGGCTATGCTCTCTCCCAAAACAGCAAAAAGTAATACCATAGTCGACAATTTGCAAAGTGCCCAAAATTTGGATAGTCAAAAGACGAGATCCAAGCTCATGAATAGGGGCAACGTGACTCCAACCAACATTCTTGAAAATGGTATTAAATTTGGTGTCCATACTTGTCTGCTGTAGAAGGTTTGGGTCGAAGGCCAGCGAGTGTAGGAACTCACGTCCCTTTAGGAGATTGTACGCCTGCATCTCCCGCTCGCTCTCCAAGTCGATGAAGGGGGTGTCGGCCTCGTCGATGGCATGGCCTATGGGCGGCTCCCCCTCTCCTCCATGTGGAAGGTGCTCTTCCCACGTAGGAGTGCTTTGACTTGACTCCCAGTGAGAGCAACGACCCTTCTGGAATGTGCCGAAAACCCGACCTCCGATCCCACTCATGGTGAGTGAGCTAGCATGAGAGCTTAAGCTTGCTTTATGGTGGAAATGCAAGAGGTTCTTGCAGGATTTTCTTGCACTTAAGCTTTGTGGAAAATTTTTGGAGAGTGGTGGAGCAAGAGAGTGATTGAGGGAGTGAAGAAATGTGAGAATGAGAGGGGTGAGGAGCTCCACCCCAGGATCCTGGTATTTATAGAGCTGATCGCAGGCGGGGGACACTGCTTGCAACGGCTACTAGCCATTGGCAAAAGACCGAGCCATCTGGCTTTTGCGTAGGGGGCAACCGCCCTTGGGACCGGCCGGTCCCTTGGTGGGGCCGGTTCTATCTCGCCATTTGGCAGCACCCACCAACGGCTACTCCCATGAGCTAGCCGGTTACGAATGACTCCCATTCGCAATCTTGCTCCAGATTTTATTTTTCCACAAATTTATTTGAAACTTTTGGATTTCAAAAATTATTTAAAAAATAAGATTTGAAATGAACAAAAACTAATCTTTCAGAAAATGATTTTTATAAGATTTTTGGAGAAGAGATTATTTTGGACTAAAAATAGAGTTTTTATAAAACTAGAAAAGGGAAAAAATTTCTTTTTTTTGAATGCCAAAAATAATTTTATGAAATATATATATAACTTTTTTCAAAAGGATGGGGTATAATACCTGAGTGGGGGCGCCTCTCCCAAGCTTGAATGATGGTGTGGGCCCCTTCAGATAAATGTTATTATTTATATATATATTCATTTTTTTAGATAACTACCGATGACCTTCGGCAAGGGCTCAACATTTATAGTCCATTGGCAAGACTCTCCTTCCTTCATTTCTCTGCAGCTACATGAACAAACTCAGGAGAAGTCTCGGGTTGCCCCAGGATTTTTCCCGTATTGTTGATAGGGATAGAAGCAGCTATTTGAGTCATCTGTGGTTCTATCATTTTATTGAAACTCACTTCATTTTTAACAGACGAAGATAGAGTTTCAAGTTTAGTATTTATACTTTCAAACATTTTATCATTGAAGGACAACTTTTTGGTGAGACTTTCATTGATCTTAGCTTGTCCCACAATGAGATCTCTCAAGGAAGACTGGTTTGAATTAAAATTTGAATTAAAGTTATTACCTTGCGGGCGGTGTTGGTTGTTCTACCCGTTATTACCTTGATGTGGTTGGCAAAACCCGTTGTTGATGTAGGAAGCTTCTTCTTGGATCTCGGGGCAGTTGTTCCTCGAGTGGCCAACACCCATAGACCTCACACTCATGTGTGCATCCATGGCCTGGACAGTGGTCATGGTAGGGTTGGTGGCACGATCGTCCAGCTTTTGCATCAGCAGGTCTATTTTTGCGGCAAGTAAATCCGTCTCCTTCATGGTATGTGTGCCTTTTTGTGTTTTTCTTCTTTCTCCCCAACTTTGGCTGGCCACCATCTTCTCAATGAGTGTGGTTGCATCCGCGATGGTGAGGGAGAGGAATGCACCTCCAGCTACGGCATCTACGTGCCCCTTTGACATAGCCGTGAGGCCTTCGTAGAAGTTCTGGTGCACAAGCCAATCTTCCATTCCATGATGAGGACAGGCTCGGATGTACTCCTAGAGCCTTTCCCATGCTTCGGGGATGGACTATAGAGAATATTGCTGGAAGTTTGAAATCTTCCCCCTCAGGGCACTGGTTCTGCTCATGGGAAAGAATTTGGCGAGGAATGCCGTGGAACATTTGTTCCACGTGTTGATAGCTTCCTTGTTCTGGTAGAACCATTGTTTCGCCTTCCCCGTGAGGGAGAAAAAACAAGCAGAGCCTAATACTATCATGTGCGACATCTTTGATGATGATGGTGTCGCACAGCTCAAGGAAGTGTTGTAGGTGAGCGTTCGCATCCTCGCTTGGCAAGCCACAGAACTGGCTCTCCTGTACCATTGAGGTAAGGCCCATACGGATCTTGAATTTTCCATTCCCAATGTTGACAGCGGGCCCAACGGGCACATTGGCAACAGCTGGAGTAGAGTAGTCATGGAGTGTCTTGGCCATAGCGGTAGTAGCGGATGGTGCGGGAGTGACCGATTCATCTGCCAGCGGAGTAGCAGAAGAAGAAACTGTATGCGACCTTTTCTTCCTTAGGAGTGGTTCTGGAGTGCTGAGGAAGTTTTCCAGCAGAGCAAAACCGCTCATACACTATCCTGTTTTCATTCCAGTAAAAAGAAGAAGAAAACAGCAAAGTTAGCCTACTTAAACTATGACTACCAATGCTTATTATGCAATCGATGTTTATGCTAGCAAGATGCTTGCCATCCCCGGCAATGGCGCCAGAAATTCTTGTTGGCGTTTCTTAGCATTACTACTAAAGATAGACTATAAATCCATCTTTAATAATAATATTAGAAACATGTGTTAACATTCCTAACCACCATTACTTCAGAAAGGTAACCCTTGGCCCTTAATGGCGCCGGCCTAGGTAATGCAGTCTGGTAATAACAGTTAGAAGTGCCTGATTAGCCTTTCTAACCATCGTTACTTACGATATGCAAAATTGTGGCATGGCGCCGTGGGGTGCAACAAGAATTACAATCCTTAAGTAACGGTACTTAGGTATGCCAATCGATAGCTTAGTAAGAATAAGAGTTAATCTGCAAGCGCATAGAACTATCATTGTAGCATTTCAACCCGTGAGTATTCAAGGGTGTCGTATTTATAATTTCCCGTAGGAGGGCAATATGCATCAAGCGTAGTGTAAACATGATTACTTATTAAGTGCAATGGTAGGCATAGAGTAAATAGAAATAAGACATGATATTCAAGATAGTGGACAGACATCGGGTCAACCTCAAGGATAAAAGAGAAATAAAGAATAAAAGAATATAACTAAATATAGTAGGCATTGATCATATATAACTATGCAAAGAACTGTTAGCAAAACATCTAACTAGTATGTCTAGCATCAGGACTAAGTCTGGGATGATAGGGAGATCCCCGCAGCTAGTCTGCCAGCCGATAGAAACTTTACAAACTCCTACTCAATATCCGAACGTAGAGGAATGCTAGCGATGGACAAGGCTGTCACCACCTGCCCACCTACCCCTCTGCCTATGGGATATCGATATATTCCCCGATCTCTGCATACCCGAGCACCATGCCCGTGTAATTGGAAACAACTCCTAACCCCCGCGGACCCCAACCCTTCGGATTGACAGGCTAGGTTAAGAGCAACCAAGAAGGCACGATGAACCATCACCTCATCCCTAGTTCTTCCTCTATTCATACTAATTCGATGAACAATGAAGAACGAGGATGAACAAGTCAAGGACATGATACATAAACTATATACTAGTTCATATATTATGCTCATAACATGATCATAACTATACTCTAGTTCATATGCATGATCATATAACTATGATAAGAACTTGCTCATGGAAGAAGACCGAATTGTATTCATACCAAGATGATCCTTTTCTTCCAAGGAGACAAGCTCTCATTGATAGCTTTTGCCTTGCTCATAAACTACTAGAACTATTCTAATGATACAAGTGAGAGGTGTGAGGTGAATGACTCCAAAATGATGTGTGTTGAAAATGAAGGAGCTCCCTCTCTTTTATAGCTAAACTAGGACTGTTCAGCCTCCACAAATATGGAAGGAGGTGAAACCGCCTTAAGGGAACCGCCTAGAGCACCGCCTACAAAGGATGGGGCCGGGAGGGCCCACTAGGGGTGCGGCCGCCCCCCTGGTGGGGCCATCTGGCCACCGCCATTGGGTTGTCGGTTCCTCCCTGGGCCTGGACTTCTCCTATGGTTACGATCAGGCCCAGGTACGCACCGATGGTGGGCTTCTCTATTTTTCTTATCTGCGCATTTTCTGAATTCGTCTTTTGGCTTTTGCGCTTTCTTCGTGATGTTGCGTGTTTCCACTTGTTGCATCATAAAACCTATAAAACATGAATACTAGGGGTACAAGTGGAACTTGTTAGTAGTAAAGGCATATGTGCTAGAATATGATTGTCTTTCTTCTTTTTAGTCTATATTGGTGGTATATTAATGATCCATAAGGACCGCCAACAATATGAAAGATCAAAAAAGTTACTCCACTCTATATATGTGCTATGCAAATATCTAGTTGCTCTATCTTGTGTTTCATCTATACCCATGTTATAATTGAGCTTTCTCTAAGATTTGGGTTTATCAGCTAATAATGTCTCATCCTAAAAACTTGGACTAGTGGGTTGCATATGCTTGATCTTGTTTAAGTTATTGCCTGATATGATATGGTGACATGGGTTGCGCTATGACTTTGTTCTGAGTGAGACTTGACATCTAGAGTTTTTATTTTCAAAAATATTCAAAAATAAAAGTTTCTCAATGATTATGAAATACCTACTAAGGCCGTATGACATGTTTTAATTCTACAAACCTTATAGTCATATGCTGCTTGTGGAACATTGAGTTGGGTCAAATTGTTGTGACCTTAGTGAGATTATGGTCATGCACCCATGATTGAGATGCACATGCACCCACCAAATAAGATGCCGACTCTCACCCTGAGAGTTGCGCACAACATGCACCTTTTTGTCTACCAAAAATATACCAACTCTTACCCTTAGAGCCGCGCATTCCTTATCCAAGAAAATGTACTCCTGGCATTTCCATCATGACATCTCTCCATCAAAAATTCTTCATATACCCAAATAAAGGATATGGGCTATGTAAAAAAAGAGAGAAGAAGAAAAAAATCATGCCAAGGGGAATGAGAGATGCAATAAACAATGGGAAGGAAATCCAAATTCCCCATTCAAAAAAAAAGTTGTGTACCTTTATAGCCCATAATCCTCCAAAGATTTCATCCATCCAATAAAGAGAGTCATGATGCATGGAGTACCACAAAAATTCATAGAATTAGGAACCATCCTCTTTTTCCACACACTTGCACATCTCAGTCAAAGTGTATGACTTGTATCTCCTTGTGGTTTGGTCTTTGACCTAGTAATATATGTGATGCAAGTATGCCCACCTTTATACTTGCCCAAAACTCCACTCTCAGCTTTAGTGGTAGGATATAAAAAGGCAACACTACAATGCCTTTGATGAGGTGTAATCATACACATTGAGCAATCAAGAGAATCATATGAGGAACTTACCTTTCTTTGCAAAAACTTTTAAAACCACCGGAAATATAGTTGATCTTCGGATGAATGATAAGCAATGCATGTTGATCTGTTCTATCTTGCAATCACCCAGGATTTGGGATAGCTAAAAAGCCCCATCAGTTTTAAGATAATAACGGGGTGGATAGCATGCTAATTTATTCAAATTAAAGTTGAAAACTTTGTTATAACCTTGGTAAATTTGAAATATGATCGGCTTCGTAGCAACTCCTGATCAACAACCAAAGCCTAGCTTTGCTCGGGGCGAGCAAAGGGTAAGCTTGGGGGATCTTGTTGGCAGTCCTTAATGACTATTTTATACCACCAATAATAGACCAAAATGGGGAGAATTATATATTTCATGCACATATACTTTTACTATTAACCCAATTCCACTTGTACTTGGAAGTTGCAAGGATCGCAATCATCTCTCGATTCTAGTTGTCAAAACTTTCTGAGAGAATGGTTGTGAATGCTTATGTTTGTCATAAACATTGCAAATCCCGTAGTAGTATGATGATGACAACCTTGCAGCTTGAACGTTCATGCCCATGTTTGGTGGTGAAGTCAGAACTACACCATTATTTATAGCTGTAAGAAGAAGTTCCCACAGTCAAGCTTAGGACCATAACTTAAGCACTGCCAGGAGATACCTCGAATTATTTTTGAAAAAAAAATCTTTCTCCCAAACAAAGGTAAGGACATGTTTCTAGGTTAGTATGCACCCTCGGGTATTCTTGCTGCTAACCATTCAGGTAAAGAGGAGCATGGGTCATACGACACTTGAAACAACATCAACCTTGATGCTCTTGGGTGCTGGAACACACTCTACACACTCTACACTTGAAACAAAGGAGACCCTGACTCTACACTTGACTCTTACGCAAAAGTCCAAGTGTGGGGGAGGATGGTGAGAAGCCCAAGTTCCACACACCCAAGTGGTTATCCCAAAAAATGATAAGAGTTGATGTCAGTGGCCTTGCCAAGAAAATAAAAAAATTGATATATAAAAAAAAGAAGAGAAAAGAAGTGGGAGAAGGAAGGTAAGAAAAGGGGATATATATAGAAAAAAATGGAGGAGAGAGGAGGAGCAGGTTCACCCCGCATATCTAAAAGATAATCACATACGGGTTACCTAATTCCACCCAACATCAAAAAGGACTCACCTCCAAACCTTTGCTAGTACTATAAAGGACCATGGCCCAGGCACATCTATTTACATGGCCTGGCCTTGTGGTTCGCCTGGGAAAAGCCATCATGCTAGTAGCAGCAACAACTTCTTCAATGCCTCATACATACATACTGCCAGTACATATACTCAGGTATGCAAAGGTAATGTTCACCACCACACTTGCTCATATTTGTCTCTGTATCCTGTCTCTGCATGCTTTATTTTGTTTGTGACTCTTGTTCTGGGTTTGGGTGCATTCGCATTGGCCAATGTGGTGCATCCATAGCTCTTTTAAATTAAGCGTGGTCTTAGGTTAAAATGACCTTCTTTAATCAATTTTAGACATGGTGTTTAACTTTGATTAATGAACCTAGAGTTATGCTTTCATAAACAAAAGAAGTAATTTATGATGGAGATAAATCAAGGCATATTTTACATTCCAACTTTATCTTGGCCTTGCTTGAGTTTTAATAAAAAGATGGTGAACATGTTTTTGTCATAATAAAATAAAATTAATTAATAAAATAATTTAACAATGGTAAAAAAATTTATATATTTTTTTAAAGTATAAATGTTATCATAATAAAATTCTCGCTCCCTGGTTTTATACCTGGGAGAAACCATGCTTGTTTTTGTTCCTCCCGTTTTGTTTCTCTTTATCAAATAAATAGGTACAAGAATAAGTGTGGGGGAGATCTCACAAGCATAATTAACACACACATTCGAGATCTCTCCAACACAATACACAACATCAAGAGATCTATCATACAGAAGGACCAAACAAACAGGTTGAAAAGAAGATCAGTTGAACTTTTTGTTCAACTGACCCAATGTTCGATTCAAATAACTCCTTCATCTTCAATGATGGTTTGTGCAACTCTACCCTCACATCTCCCAAAGTTTTGAAGTTAATTTTTATTAATTAAAGACAAAACTTTTTGGCTCTACATCTCCATGCTATTCTTTGATAAAATTTGCATACTCCTTATTCCTCACCAATATTCCTATAACTTGTGAACAACTATCATAGGGACCCCATGCTATCTAAGTAATTGGAGTATGTGATATAGATGGATGATTTGAACCTTGCTCTTTTTATGATGGACTTGGGATTTATTTTACAAAATCAAAATGCAATAGCAAGCTCCTCAATGATAGTAAATTTTCTACCAAGGCCATATGACATGATTCATTTATGCAAACCTTTAGTCATATGTTGCTTGTCGGATTATTGAGTTCGGTCAAATTGTTGTGACCTATGTGAGATTATGGTCATGCACCCATGATTGAGATTCACACGCACCCACCAATAAAATGCCGACTCTTACATTAAGAGTTACGCACAACATGCACCCATTCGTCCACCAAAAAATGCCAACTCTCACCTTGAGAGTTGCGCACTCCTCCACCAAATAAAAATGCCGACTTTTACCCTAAGAGCCGCGCATTTGTCATCCACCAAATAAAAATGCTAACTCTTACCCTGACAGCCGTGCATTTGCTATCTACCATATAATTACTCCTCGCATTCTATCATGACATCCCCCGGTTCAAAGTTTTTATTGCCATAAGATGAGATATGGGCTATGTAAAAAATCTATGCCAAGGGCATGAAAAAAAAGGAAAATAAAAGAGAGAGAGAGAGGATCCATGCCAAGGGGCATGAGAGATGCAATAAACAAATAGGAAAGAGAAATTCCAATGCCCGTTCAAAAAAAAGAAAAAAATAAATATATATGTTACTCGTAAAGCCCATATCTCTTCAAAAATATCATCCATCCAATAAAGAGAGTCATGATGCATGGAGTACCAAAAATACTTAGAATTAGGATTCCATCTTTCATTACACACACTTACACATCTCAATCTAGTGTATGACTTGTATCTCCGTGTGGTTTGGTTTTTGACTTGACAATATATGTGATGCAAGTATGCCCACTTTCATACCTACCCAAAATTCCACTCAAAATCTTTAGAGATAGGTCATGGAAAGAAGGCACCTTCCAATTGCCTTGGTGAGGAACCAGACAGATATATATGAGTGATTTGAGAGTATCATTTGAGGAGCAAGGCTATCTTTTCTTTTTCAAAAATCTTATGAGAACCCAAGTTTCTGAACTGACTGATGCAAGGGGATTTGAATCCATGTTGTTCCATTATTTAATTACCCAAGACAATGTGGTAGACAATTTGAAGTTCACAAGTGCAGGTGAAGCTTGGAATATGTTGTATGCAGGTTATATATACCAAGGAGATGACCCATCTTAGTCCTAAAACTTTACTTGAGGACGAGCAAAGGGCAAAGTGTGGGGGAGTTGTTGGCGGTCCTTAACTCACATTTTATACCACCAATAAGAATATAAAAAGGAACACCAAACTTAGTGAATAGGGCTTTATGCTAATGATTTCCATGAGTTTTGGTGTTTCCCTTATTTTACAGGACTTATACAGAAATACACCTAAAGTGGGCCAAAAGTAGAGAAATATAAAAGAAATAACTAATCCTACTTTGGCCCATATCAAAACAAGATAAAGAAGGCCTATCCATTTATCATATTTGGGCTAAGGGCCAAACAAGAGCTAGTCCACCATGCAACCAAGGCCTAGACTCAGAAGGACCAGTCGCCAGAGCCTAGAAGAGAGGAGGTTGAACTAGAACCCACGTCAAATCAGCCCAACTCAGTGAGTGCCCCACATGGGCCAACTCAGGAGTCCGAGAAAAGCATGTCTACCAAATTTGGGCCGATTTGGTTCCAGAACACGGTCACGTGCCCAGGGAGGGGCGCGTGCCTGACTTCTATGGCCGAACCGGCCCATCTTCGGCCAGAAGGTCCAAACCGATGTGGGAAGGTCAGTTCTGGTGTGCACTCTACATGGAAGGTAAGAAATCGCCCTATGGAAGTCGGTTTGCTCCTTTCCATGTGGGGATGACCCTTTTGCAAGGACCCCTCCTCCTCTCATACCTATAAAAGGAGGGTCATTCCCTCTCTCATTTCATCAACACATCAAGGGGAAGAGCCACCACAAGCTTAGAGCTAGAGCACCACTCCATAGGGCTATGCCCTAGTAGCTATCTAAAGCTAGAGAGTTGCTGGAGTTTCTTAATGTCATCGCCAGGATTGCAAAGTCCTTGGCAACAACACCAAGAAACACCAAAAGGTATTTTGTAGCATTTACAGAATAAGTCCGCAAGCACACGAAAATACTGTTGTAGCATTTCACCTGGAAGTATTCAGGGTATCATTATTTATATTTTCCCAAAGGAAGGCTTGGTGTAAAAGAGTATAAAAGGGACATGGATAAGATAACATGATTGTATAATAGACCAAAGTTCATATCAGGGGTAAAGTAAGATAAGTATTTGGATAACTAACACACACACTCGAGCCAAACTCAAGGATAAAGATAAAAGAAAGAATAAAGAAAACCTAAACTGGAGCAGGCATTCCTATATAGTTATGTTAAGATAGTAGGATCATACAAATACATGTTATTATATAGGTTAAAGATTCTAAGGTAAGTTAGTCTAGTCGCTGTCAATCTTCCTCGGGCACCGGCTTATACCTGGTCTGCCAGGTACCTCAGGCTTACGGCTCTACGCTGAACACGGACATGGGGGATTACAAGGGACGGACAGGACAAGGTCACTCCCTACTGCCTACCACCTCAACCGTATGTGAACGAGGCAAATGATCGTAGACAATGGCCTAGACACCACGTCTATGCCAACCTCTACTACTCTAGTGTGATCAAGGGTTGCCTGACTAGGAGGGCCCTTCACCAGAGCATCTGCCACAAGGACGATCGTCGATCCCGCAAACCAACTTTGACCAAGACTAAATTAAGATAGAGGTCATCACCTCAACTTAGCTCTAGGTCTAAACATGTATGTATGGAAGAATAAGCATAAACTTCTATGCACAAAAGAACTTAGCTCTAATTTCATAACAAAGCTATATTGATAGAATAAGAACAAGAACATAGAAGGATTATTCAAAGTATTCATACCAAAGCTCTTCCTTCTAGAGATCCTTGCTCTCCTTACAAGGCTCCTTGCCAAACTCCTACTACTACATCCTAAAACTTCTAAAGAGAATAGAGTGAGGGAGAGAGGCTCTTCTTGTGTGGTGTGTGTCTTGAGTGTGCCTCCTCCGCTTCTTTTATAGCAGCCTGAAGGTGGTTTGGGGGTAGTTTGGGAAAACTCAGCAGCGCACCGCCCTCCTCTGCCATCAATATACTGACACAAAAAAACTTGGCCCGAACCAACTCTGTGGTGCACCGGCCATCCCAGGTGTGCTGGCCGGCCCACTCCTAGGTCGGTTCATGACCAGTCTCGGCCGGTGGGCTTCATGTTGGACCCGGACTGCTGTGTCATCGTGGGTTTGGCCTAGAGGTGCTTCGGTTGGGCTATCTTTCCCTAGTTTGTTAGATACGCTTTCCTGAAAGGCGCCTTTTTAGTGCAGACATTCCTTGTACTTGGTGTATTTTCTGCATAGTGTCACAACTTCCAGTACAAGTGGAATTCCGTTAGTAGTAATAGTATATGAGCATAGAAGTATTTAGTTTCTCCCTTTTTGGATTAATATTGGTGGTATAAAATCATCGATAAGGACCGCCAAAAAAATCCCCAAGCTTACCCTTTGCTCCTCCTCAAGCAAAGCTAGGCTTTGGTTATTGATCAGGAGTTGCTTCTATGCCAATTACATTTCAAGTGTACAAAATTTATAACAAAGTTTTCAACTGCAATTTGAATAAATCAGTATGTTTGTCCACCCTGCTATTATCTCAAAACAAATGGGGCTTTTTAGCCATTTCAAGTCTTGGGTGATTGCAAGATGGAACAAATTCACAGACATTGCTTATCATTCATTCCAAGATCAACCATCATTCCAGAGGTTTTAATATTTTTGCAAAGATAAAACCAAGTTCCTCAGATGATTCTCTCGATTGCTCAATCTGTATGATTACCTCACCAAAGGCATTGTGCCTCCTATTCAAACCTACTACTAAGGCTTTTTGAGTGGAGTTTTAGGTAGGTATGAAAGGTGGGCATACTTGCATCACATATATTGCTTACTTAAAAACTGATCCACAAGGAGATACAAGTCATACACTTTGATTGAGATGTGCAGTGTGTGGAATATGAAATATGGTTCCTATCTCTAAGTATTTTTGGTACCCCATGCATCATGACTCTCTTTATTGAACGGATGATATGGAGGAGTATGGGCTATGAACGGAAGTGCACATATGTTTTTTTGTTTGAATGGGGATTTGAATTTCCCATTGTTTATTGCATCTATCTCTCATGCCCCTTGGCATGGATGCTCTTTTTTTCTTTTTCATGCCCCTTGGCATGGATTTTTTTTGACATAACTCATATCCTTTATTGACATATGAAGAATTTTTAGATGGAGAGACATCATGATAAGTGAGGAGTACATTTTCTGAATAAGGGACGCATGGCTCTTAGGGTAAGAGTCGGCATTTTCATTTGGTGGAAAAGGATGCGCAACTCTCAGGATAAGAGTTGGCATATTTTTGGTGGATAAAAGGGTGCATGTTGTGTGCAACTTTTAGGGTGAGAGTTGGCATTTTTATTTGGTGGGTGCATGTGAATCTCAATCATGGGTGCATGACCATAATCTCACTACGGTCACAACAATTTGACCTAACTCAATGTTCCAAAAGTAGCATATGACTAAAAGGTTTGCATAATTGAAACATGTCATATGACCTTGGTAGGTATTTCATAATCATTGAGGAACTTTTGTTTTTGAATATTTTTGAAATAAAACTCTAGATATCAAGTCTCACTCAGAACAAAGTCATAGCATAGCCCATGTCACTATATCATATCAGGCAATAACTTAAACAAGATCAAGCATGTGCAACCCACTAGTTCAAGTTTTCAGGATGAGACATTTTTAGCCGATAAACCCAAACTTTAGAGAAAACTCGATTATAAAGGAGGTACAAGAGAAACATAAAATAGAGCAACTATTCATCATCTCAACAAGGGTAGAACTAAATATTTCCACAACACATATATAGAGTGGAATATCATTATTTTTTATCTTATCTCATCATTCTATAATATAATCAATTTATTTAAGATATGAGTTACCTTTGCGGGAGTCCTCCCCCAAGCTAGCTTCTGACTTACGTTTATTGATTTACCTTGGAGTGCCACTAGCTGGTGCATGCTATGGCCTGATTTGTAGTTCATGGTATCCTTTGAGCATGCTAGGAAACTTCCCTCCCCCAAGTTTCAAAATAACAGAATAATGAGCTTGGGTTCAAAAGTTTTTTTATTTTTGTCAAAATTATTTTTTATTATATTTTGTCTTTAGATTCACTAAACAAGTTTCATCTCCATTGTCATCTCAAGACTTACCCTTATAGAATTTACATATTCCTGCAAGGGTTAGTCCATATGATTAACCACATTCTATACTAGCAACTTTAGTTCAGAAATCAAACTCCACTCCATGTCTAATTTGATTAAGGTAGGCATATCTAACCTAAGCACCAAGCTTAATTTAGCAAGCCTATGGGAGTATGATCAAAAGCTTTTTACCAATACTTCCAAACCAAACATACCAGCAAAGAAAAATGGCGATGAGATAACCAAGATTCATCCAATGGAGGTGAAGACATTGAGAGGTGAACAAGATAACAAAAAGGTTTATTCATTAAAATTTGTTCAACCAACATTAACTACAACTGTAGCAAGGCAAGACAATATTTGCAAAGTAATTAGGCCTTGTTTTATCCTCATATAAGGTTGCTTCCATTGTTTATGAGAACAACTCAAAGTTCATTAATCAAAAATCAACACCATGTCAAACTTTTGATTAAAGAAACCTAAGCACCATGCTTAATTCAAAAAGCCTATGGAGGTAACATATGTGCACATGTGAATACAACCAAACTAAGAGCATATCACATAAATAGAGGAAGAGCATGATTTTATATTTTTATGGAGACAAAAGTGAGTAAAGAGTTGGAGAACATTACCTTTGCATACCCGACGTAGAAAAAAAAGAAGCATATCAAAGAGATCAAAGTGCACCTGTGGGATGCCCATACCTCTATCGGGTTTGCCAAGATGGTGTGCTGAGGAGGTGTGTACCCATGACTGAAGATATCAAGATCATGGAGAAGTGTCATGGGGCAGAATATGGAGGCCACTATGGTGCATTCAGAACCCACACTAAGATATGGCAAAGTGGATTCTATTGGCCTACCATGTACGAAGACACCAAGAACTTCATGAATAGATGTGCTCGATGCCAGAAGCACGGGAACATCAACACCCATGATGCCATGCCACTCAGAAACAACCTTCAAGTATAGCTATCTGACGCATGGGATATTGACTACATGGGTCCATTTCCCCCGTCTTAATGTTGTGAGTATATCTTGGTGGCAGTGGAATACGTGTCCAAGTGGGTAGAAGCAATGCCTTGCTGATCAGCTGACTCTATACATGCAAGGAATATGTTCAAGGAGATCATATTCCCACGATTTGGCACCCCAAGATTAGTCATTAGTGATGGATGGAGTCATTTCACTGACAGAAAGTTCTATCGCTTCTTATCAGAAGTGGGGATAAGGCACAACATTGGGACACCTTATAACTCCCAAGCAAGCGGACAAGTAGAAACATCCAAGAAGTAGATCAAGAACATTCTACAGAAAACTATCAATGAGATGGGAACTGCCTGGAAAGGTGAGCTAGTAGATGCACTTTGGGCATACAGGACTGCATACAAGACTCCAATTGGTATGACACCACACCAACTTGTATATGGTAAGACATGTCATCTGTTGGTAGAGCTGGAGCATAGTGCACACTAGGCAATCAAGAAATGGAATATGGATTTGCCCTCAGCTGGAAGGAATAGGAAGCTCCAAATCTCTAAACTTGTAGAATGGAGGGAGAAAGTCTATCACAATGCTAGAATCTATAAAGAGAGAACTAAGAAGTGGCATGACAAGAGGATCAAGAAAAAGGTGTTCTGCCAGGGGACAAGGTTCTCATGTTCAACTCAAGGGTCAAGCTATTTGGCCATGGAAAACTAAGAAGCAAATAGGCAGGCCCATTCCTTGTGATCGATGTCGCAACGCATGGAGCTGTTACGCTTCAGGACAATGATGACAATGTTTTTAAGGTAAATGGCCATCGTCTTAAAGTTTTTCTTGAACATGAACCTAGTGAAGAAGAATGTGACATGATAGAATTCATGCTTAACATAAAAACACAAAATCTACATGTTGTTTCTTTTTCTTTTCCTACATTGTTTGATCAGCAGGGTAGGATGTTTTAGGCTTACTTTAGTTTAGGCATTGATCAGCAGGGTAGGATGTTTTAGGCTTACTTTAGTTTAGGCACACTAATTAGGGGTCCAACGACTCATATCAGTTAGTTCGACCTCCCAAAAAGGGGGTCGGGCGATGACACATTGACACGGTTTAAACCGTTGTCGCAGTGGGGAAAGCAAGGGGACCTCGGAAATCCAAATTTGAACTTCAAATTTTAAAAAAGGAGGGGTCAGCCAATCCCCATTCGGTGGGCTTTGAGCTGATCCTTGTTGGCATTTCTTAACGTCATCACCAGGATTGGTATATCCTAGCAACAACACCAAGAAACACCCAAAGGTATTCTGTAGCATTTACAGAACAATTCTGCAGGCGCATGAAAATATTGTTGTAGCATTTCACCTGAAAGTATTCAGGGTATCATTATTTGTATTTTCCCAAAGGAAAGCATTGTATATAAGAGGGACATGATCAAGATAGCATAAGTGCGTACTAGACTAATGTTCATAACAGAGGTAAATAGGATAGATATTTAGGATAACTTGACATACACACTCGACCCAAACTCAAGGATAAAGGTAAAAGAAAGAAAAAAGAATAACCTGAATTAGAGCAGGCATTCCTAGATAGCTATATGCTAAGATAGCAGATCATCATACATGCTTGTTATATAGGGTCAGAAATTCTAAGATAAGATAGCTGGGCCTCTGCTGATCTACTTCGGGCACCGGCTTAGGCCTAGTCTGCCAGGCCCCTCCGGCTTACAGCTCTATGCCATACACTTACGTGGGAGAGTGCAAGGGACGAATAGGACTATCACCACCTATCTGCCTACCCCTCTGCCCATCATGCTACGAGGCAAGAAAAGGTAGACTATAGCCTAGACACCATGTCTGTGCTATATTCTACTACTCTAGCGTGACATCAAGGGTTGCCTAACTAAGAGGGCCCTTCTACCAGAGCATTCGCCACAAGGATGAACGACGATCCCGCAAACCAATTTTTACCAAGACTAGATTAGAATAGAACCCATCACCTCAACATAGCTCTAGGTATAAACATGTATGTATGATAGATTTAGCATAAAGTTCTATGCGCATCAGAACTTAGCTCTAATTCATAAGCATAGCTAAATGACAAATGATGAACAAGAACAAGATGAAGACATGGATGAAGAACATTATATTAATCATACCAAATATCTCCAAGATGCTCAAGCTCTACATTAAAACTCCTCCTTGCTCCTAAAAACTACTAAAAAGAAAAGATACAAGTATGGAGGGAGAAAGACTCTTGTGTGGTGTGTCTCTTGGAGGGGATCTCTCCATATATTTTATAGTCCAACTGGGTCAGTTTCAGCATCAACAAATATGGAAGCAGGTGAAACCGACATGGGGAAACCGCCTATGAACCACCTAAGAAAGCTGGGCCTGGAATGAGCTAGCGAGGGGCGGCCGGTCCACTGGTGGGCCCTTCTGGCCACCGCCTTCGTGTGGTCGGTTCCCTCTGGGCCTAGACCTCTCCTGCGGTTACGGTCAGGCCTAGATTTGTATGAAGGTGGGCTTCTCTTCTTCTTTTGGTTGTGCCTTCTCTGAATACGAATTCTATAATGCGCTTTCTTTATAGTTTTTGTGCATTTCCACGTGTCATACTTGCTAGTCAAGTATACACCAAAACTTGTGGAAATTTTAGTTTAAAGCCCTACCTACTACTTATTTTAGTAACATATTGGTGGTTTAAAAATAGTCTCTAAGGACCGCCAACAACTCCCCCACATTTAGTCATTTGCTCGTCCTTGAGTAAAGGTTTTGAAGGACTAAGTGGGTTTATCTCTTTGATTTGAAATCTGCATACAAGTTATTCCAAGCTTTACCTAAACCTGTGAACTTTCAAGTGTCTACCAAGTCATCTTGGGCAATTGAAGAATGGAATAGCCTAGATGCAAATCTTCTCACTCTATCCCTACTCAGAAACTTGGGTTTTTATAAAATTTTTGAAAATATAAAGATAGCTTTTGTTCCTTGAATGATTCTCTCAAGGCGCTCATATATGTAAGTGGTTCCTTACCAAGGCATATAGAGGGATTGCCTTCACTTGACATCCTACTTCTAAAGGGTTTATCTGAAGCTTTAGGTAGGGATGAAAATACTAAGGCACACTTACCTTGCATGTATTGTCAAGTCAAATCCCGGACCGCACCGGAGGGAAGCGTCATACTCTTGGATCAGAAATGTGCAAGTGTGTGGAGAAAAATATGGTGGAAACAAATGTGTCTAACCTAATTCTACTATGCTCTTTAAAACACATCTCTCTCTTTATTAGGACTTAGAAAAATATTCTATGAGGGCATGGGCTATCCTTATTCTCTTTTCTTTTTTTTCTTTTCTTCCACCTTTTCTTTTCTCTCTCTCTCTCTTTGTATCTATTTTTTTCATCGCTCTCTTTTTTTCTTCTCCACTTTTTTTTGCTTCTCCACTTTTTGAATGAGAGCCTCATGCCCCTAAAACTTTAAGGGAGACCCGCACAAGGATTCTGAACATTTATTTGGATGGAACCTAACAAGCATATTTTTGGTCCACCCCTACTGTAGGAGTAGAACATTTTTGGGTGGATCAAAGTGGAAGGCATATGTTGCACCTACTTCCAGGGTAGGAGTAGTGCAATTATTTGGTGGATGGATGAAGGAATGTTGTACGCAACTCTCAGTGTAAGAGTTAGTGACTTTATTTGTGGGTGCATGTGAATTCTGATCCTGGGAGCATGAAACATGTCTCAACAGGGGTCGCAGAACTTGACCAAACTCAACATAAAGTAAGAGGCATATGTGGAAGGTTTTGTCACGAAAGAGCATATATGGCCTTGGCAGGTATTTGAACATCATTCAAGGAACATGCAATTTTAATTTTTGCTTTGTAAAAATAAATCCCAAGTTTTTTTGCAAGAAATGAGCAAGCGTCATGTCATCCTACTATATCTCACCCATCAATTACTTAGCCAAAATGGGGTCCCTATGATAGGTGTTCACAAGTTGTAGGAATAATGGCAAGGAATAAAGAGTATGCAAACTTTAATCATAGGATGGCAAGGAGATGGAGTATCACAAAGTTTTGTATTGTTAAATTTGTTCAAGGTTAAGACTCAAAACTTTGCAAGGAGTGAGGGTAGATTTGCTCAAACCACCATTGAAGATGAAGGAGCTAATGGAAGTCATTTGTCTCACCTTTCTGTATGATGGGATGCTCGATGATTGTGCAATGTGTTGGGGAGTTCTCAATTTTGCTTTAGTTATGCCTGAGAGATCTTCTTCACACTTATTTTTGTACCTATTTTTTCTTTAACAAGGAAGAGAAAACAAGAGGAACTAAAAACAAGCAAAGGTCCTACTGACGAGAAAAACAAGGAGTCAAAATTTTATTATCCAAAATATTACTCAATTATTTTTATTTTGTATTTATTAAAACTTGTTCAACCAACTTTTATTAGAGCTCACGCAAGGCTAAGATAAAAGATTCAAAGCAAACATAGCCAAGATTTATCTCCAAATCAGATTACTTCCATTGTTTATGGTAACATAACTCTAGGTTCATTACCTATGGATGCACCACATGGGCCCATGTAAATGCACCCAAACCTAGAACAAGTGCCATAAACAAGGAGGCAAGAAATTGAATGATCATATAGAAACAAATGTGAGCAAAGGGGTTGGTGAACATTTATTACCATTTGCATAGCTGAGTATTTTTACCGGCACCATATGTGGATTTCTTTGAAGATGCCGCATCGGTGCCGTGTTGTACAGGCTCCAACTCGGGTGTACCATAAGGCCAAGTTATACACACAACTAGTGTGTATGGACCTTGGGCCTTATTAGTAGTAAAGGTGTAAAGGAGAGGACCCCTTTTTTTATCTCATATGCATTTATTTATATTCCTTTTTTCTCTTTATTTTTTTTCAACCCTCTCCTTTTTTTCGACACTCCCTTTTTTCTATTTTTTTATTTTTTTATAGAAAGGCAATGCTAACATCGACTTTCATTCATTTTCATGAATGACCCTTAGTGTGAGTGGGACTCGGGATTCTCACCGTCTTCCCCCACACTTGTACTTTTTTATAAAAGTCAAGTGTATTGGGTCAAGGTCTCCTTGTGAGTGTGTTCCACCTCTCAAGAGCATCATTGTTTGTTGTTGATGTTGCTACATGTTCTCAAGTGGTATATGACCATTCTTGATCTTAACCTGAAAAGGTTAGTGACAAGAATAATCGAAGGTGCATACTAATCTTGATAACATTCCCTTGCATTCATTGAAAAGGAAAGTTTTTTATTTTGTTTACCATTTATTTTTTATTTTTTTATTTCATTATTTTGTAAGGTAACAGAAGGATATGGAGTGATAAATACATGTTAACTTGTTGCGGTCCTCCCCAAGCTAGCTCAAAGCCAAAGGATCAGGGTTGTACCATGTGCTCCTAATTTTTTCTGCATGGTTATGATCTAGTAGATCACAAGGGATCTTACCTTCCCTCGTAATTACCGCATTAAAAAACATATGCAAAAAAGCAAATTGAGCTAGTCAAGGGAGGACATCATAAAAATTTTTATGAAGATACATTTTTATTTGTAAGAATATGAAAGGAAAATAAATTATTTCAAAGATAAGATTTCAAATGTTAGATTTTGAAAATACTTTTTTATAAAGATTATTTTATTTTTGGATAATTAGAAACTCTTTACTTTTTGAAAAAACCTTTTTAATAAGCTTTTTGAAAAGACATTTTAATAAATGTTACTTTTGATAAAGCAAAAATACTTTTTGTTTTATTTCAAAAATAATTTGTTAGGTAACAAAATATAGTTTAAAAAAGAAATATATTTTTTTATCCTCAAATGAGCAAAGACTATTACACAAACATATTACCAAGATCATGTCCAACTAAAATGTTTTAACCAGTGCCTTCCCTGGCAACAGCGCCAGAAATGCTTGTTGGCGTTTCTTAACGTCATCACCAGGACTGGTATATCCTAGCAACAACACCAAGAAACACCCAAAGATATTCTGTAGCATTTACACAACAAGTCCGCAAGCGCACGGAAATACTATTGTACCATTTCACCCAGAAGTATTCAGGGTATCGTTATTTATATTTTCTCAAAGGAAGGCATGGTATATAAGAGGGACATGATCAAGATAACATGAGTGCATACTAGACTAATGTTCATAAAAGGGGTAAACATGATAGATATTTAGGATAACATGACACACACACTTGAGCCAAACTCAAGGATAAAGATAAAAGAAAGAAAAAAGAATAACCTAAACTAGAGCAGGCATTCCTAGATATCTATATGCTAAGATAGCAGATCATCATACATGCTTGTTATATAGGGTCAGAGATTCTAAGGTAAGATAGCCTAGCCACTGCTGATCTACTTCGGGTACCAGCTTAGGTCTAGTCTGCCAGGCCCCTCTGGCTTACAGCTCTATGTCGTACACTAACATGGGGGAGTGCAAGGGACAAACAAGGTTGTGACCACCTGTCCGCCTACCCCTCTGCCCAGCGTGCTATGAGGCAAATGAAGGTAGACTATAGCCTAGACACCATGTCTATGCTATATTCTACTACTCTAGCATGACATCAAGGGTTGCCTGACTAAGAGGGCCCTTCTATGAGAGCATTCGCCACAAGGACGAACGATGATCCCGCAAACCAACTTTAACCAAGACTAAATTAGAATAGAACCCGTCACCTCAACATAGCTCTAGGTCTAAACATGTATGTATAATAGATTTAGCATAAAGTTCTATGCGCATAAGAACTTAGCTCTAATTCATAAGCATAGCTAAATGATAAATGATGAACAAGAACAAGATTCAGACATGGATGAAGAACATTATATTAATCATACCAATTATCTCCAAGATGCTCAAGCTCTACATTGAAACTCCTCCTTACTCCCAAAAACTACTAAAAAGAAAAAGATACAAGTATGGAGTGAGAAAGACTCTTGTGTGGTGTGTCTCTTAGAGGGGAGCTCTCCCTCTCTTTTATAGTCCAACTGGGTTGGTTTCTGCGTCAACAAATATGGAAGCAGGTGAAACCAACGTGGGGAAACCACCTGAGAAAGCTGGGCCCGGACTGAGCCAGCTGGGGGGCCGGCTGGTCCTAGGGGCGGTTGGTCCCCTGGTGGGCCCTTCTGGCCACTGCCTTTGCGTGGTCGGTTCCACTCTGGGCCTAGACCTTTCCTACGATTACGGTCAGGCCCAGATTTGTATGAAGGTGGGCTTCCCTTCTTCTTTTGGTTGTGCCTTCTCTGAATACGAATTCTAGAATGCGCTTTCTTTATGGTTTTTGTGCATTTCCATGTGTCATACCTGCAAGTCAATTATACACCAAAACTTGTGGAAATGTTAGTTTAAAGCCCTACCTACTTCTTATTTTAGTAACGTATTGGCGGTTTAAAAATAGTCTCTAAGGACCGCCAACAATCCTCGAACTCCTGGTTGAATGTCACTGGAATTCCTTGCCTAGTGTTGATGGTAATTATGCCCTATTTTATACCACCATAACCGTCAAAATGACACTCATTTCAGGGAAGAATCAACCAAACAAGTAGTGATATAGGTACAAATAACTTGGTTCCACGTGTATATGTCATTATTTGGTTGCATGTACTCGATAAGGTACTTTTCAGGGCCTAGAAGCTTAAAATGAAAGAAGCAACAACATCACAAGTTTGCTACACAAATTTCAACATCACAGGAGCATTGAGCAAGCAGCAAGGAGCAAGGCAGACTCACTGAAGCTACAGTGAGGGGGTCAGCCGACCCCCTCCTTGTGGGCCCAGGAGGTGCCATGCTAGCACTACCCAACTGAAGCCCTCCAAGTTCAAGCCCAACCCTTGGATCACTTGTGCACCTCAAATAAACGTTCAAGAAGCATTGCATAAGGATTCATGGGCCCACATGGAATGAACCGACAACAAAATATTCAACTAGTACCAGGAACACACTCAATGACATGTGGGGACACCCAAAAGTGGGCCCACCTATCATAGAGGGGGTCGGTCGACCCCCTCCTTGGGTGCTTCCAAGGTCGATTGCATCCCACCGACTCAAGCATGCCTCCATATAGATGGTGTGATCATCATCATCCATTTGAGGCGGTTCTAAGGTCGGTTTCATCCAACAGCTCATGATGAGGTCACGCGGATCGCTGATGTGGCAATTGGAGTAGGCCCTACTCTACCTCCCCTATAATTACCCCCTAGTGCTTCACTTTAGAGGCATGTATCATAGGAAGAAAACTACTTTAGTAGCTTAGTGTTAGAATAGAGGGAAGAGAGTGAGGAGTTCCAAGGAGGAGTCCTAGCCTGTCAAGAGTCTTCTTCGAGGAGCGCCTCAGCAGAAGCGGGTCTTCTTATAAGTCTTACTTCCGAGTCTTTTCTAATATTTAATATTGTAGTTCGGTACTTTTAGTATTCAGTCTTTTACTAGTGCACTATTTTACTTGAGTGAATTGCTCGAAGCATTAGCTAAGCTTAGAGTAGTAAGATTAGTGTAGACGTGTCTAGAAGACATCTTACCAGTGTGAGCTGCTTGTCGCACTGTAGGACACTAGCATGAGAGTGACAGTCCTCGCTAGGCGAAGAGTTCCCTATACGTGTGTTAGGCAAGTTAACATCGTGAGAGCGGGACTGAATAGTATAGTCACCTCGGTATGGGAGGAGGTGAAAACCTCTTTAGCTCGACTTGTCATTTCGTCTATCACCACCAGTAAAGATTAGAGGTGGTAAACCTCATTATGCGTAGAGTACCATAGCCTGATATTTTCGCTAGATAGACCTCTCTATACCCAATCCTATACCCTTTGATCATCACCTAACGACCTTGATTCTAGTTAAACCACTTCACATTTCGTGTGGAAATTACGATACTTGGAATACTCCCGGTGAAGGCTACATTGATTACCGTACGCTTGTGGTATAACCGTATGCCACTTCTGGTGTCAACACCTAGCCTCTATATAACCTTCCTTCTCTCCTTCTTCTTCTTTTCACTTCATTCCTCCACGCCTCCAGCACCCTTCTACATCCCTTGTGCCCTCACATCACCATTAGATCACCACCTATGCTAATGAGATCACTCACAAATACCCTAGAGCTCGCCCTGCCATGAACATAGTTGATCCAGTACCTTTGGCATGGCACCACCTATTGGAATGACGCAGGGGATCTTGGGGGCGTCACCCGATTCCTCTAGGGGTTGGCCGACCACCCACGGCGCCCCCAGCGCCTCATGTCGGCTTCCCGATCTCTCACTCCGTGCAGAGAGCTCAGGAAGTCCCCTATTCGTTCCACCACACCGGTTCGGCCCCACCATGGGTCAATTGGTGTTGAAGGCTCCGATGGCGGTGAACTAGCGTGCCATCACCATCTCCTCAGACACTATGGAGAGCACGGACTACACCACATCCTACACTCCGGCCACACCCCCATTCTAGAAGAACCACCAAGTCGTGGGCGGTGGGCTAGGTAAAGGAAAGGTGGTAGTCCCCTCTCTCAACACAGAAGAGAGGAAGGAGCTATGTGAGTCTTCTAATTGGCTCCTCTACTAGCCCTTCCATCCGTCGGAGGATGGAGCCACCACCGATCAATGGTGCTGCAGGAAGATTCCAATATGATCGGAAGGAGAAGACGGACATGGAGAGGCTGCTACAAGTCACCGCAACACCTAGGAATAAAAATAGGATTTTAGAGGAGATGGTCTCTGAGCTCAAGATGGCAAACCTAGATAGGATAGACGATTTTCGCAATCTTCGCATTAGCACCAATGCGAAGCTCAAGCGCATCGCGAATGCCATAGGGCACGAGGATCTCTTAGAGCCACCTTCTCCCTAGATCATCCTAGGACTTAGAATAATAGGAACTTATTTAGTTTATTTCCCACTTCAAATTCTTTTATTTTCACCATTGTAAAAGTGCCTCCAATTTGATTTTTGTTTACATCAATTGAATGAATAAAGTTTATTGGTTGAATAAAATTTCTTGTCTGAATAAATAAAGAATTTTGGTCTTGCTAGTGTGTTGCCACCAGTAGGACATGTGAACTTGACATTTTCCTCTATATTTGAGTTCAGATCACCCAAAATTTCAAGTGTGGGGGGATCGGCCGATCCCCCAACTGCTGTTCTGAACCACATCGGGCACGACATGATGTCACAGATGACCGAGCCCACTGTCATGACGAAAAATGACCCAAAGTAGGGGTCGGGCGACGTCCACCTAGAGGGAAACCGAGGGAACGAAGTACAGCACAGTATGTTGAACCAAAGGGAATTCAAACTACCGCAATGGGCACCCCATGGTGGGGTCGGCTGACCCCACCAGAGGACACTGGGCCCACCAAGCAGCTTCGCCACATCGACTACATCCTTCCTATCTGGTTTGATCCCTTTACCCCTTTCCGATTTACTCATTCCCCTTTATTTGCTTTATTACTTGAAATAAAAATGATAAAAAGAATTAACTCGACATGCTTAATATTTTATGACTTGAGTCATGACATTTAAAGGTTAATAGTGACATGAAGTTCAATTCATACATATGTTCATGCTTATGGGTAAAAATCTATAGGAATCATATTGACTAAGTTGTTGACGAAAGTGATATAGTTCTTGGCTCATGATTCATACATTTCTGTTTAAGGTACTCAGAGATTTGTTTTGAAAAACGTCATAAAACCATAGTGTCATTCACTCCTCATTAGCAAGAAAAATTCCTACCAGAGCCATATCCTCAATTTCAAACAACCCTTGAATGCAACTTGCATTAGTAATGAGTTTTGTCAAACCTTATCGACCCTAGTGAGAGTTTTGTCATAGTCCTAAAATTGAGATCACACGCACGCCATAAATGTATGCTGCTTCTACACTGGAAGTGTTTGCACCAAAATTTAGACAGCCGAGAAATACCAGTAACAAGGGAATATTCTTTAATATTTTGAGCAATGCACGACGCCTGAAGATTGCCAACGAGGATTCATCAAGAGATACGTGTATATGTGGTGCGGTCACCAGATCGGCAATTGGGATCGACTGTTGAGGAAGCCATGCACGTGCAGCCAATTAACATATATTTGGCCGTTTATTATTTCGTCAAGAAATATCTTTGATACGCGAAGATGATGAGAGACGCAAGTGCAAGGAATTTGATCTGGCGTGCAACTTATTTACCACAGAGAGAGCTCAGAATTCTTTACGTGAAGGTGCAAAGCAAGATCAGGGCAAAAGGAGATATACATACACGTGGCTGCCAAGGTTTGCATATCGGCTATGAGGAGTGCTCATACACGTACAGCCGATCAACGTATTGTAGTTGGGCACGTATATGTTTGGCCAATATATGGCAGGTTTCACGTACAGAGGCAAGGAAGTTCTTGGATTATTTGACCAAGTCAAGCAATGCAAGATATACGCATATATGGCATGCATATCCTATATGCCTCGGGGTTATTGCATATATGGCGGAGAGTTCCCTATACGTGTGTTAGGAAAGTTAACATTGTCAGAGTAGGGCTGAATAGGGTAGTCACCTCGTTGAGGGAGAAGGTGCAAACCTCTTTAACTTGACTCACCGTTTCGTCTATCGCCCCAGTAAAGGACAGAGGTGGTAAACCTCGTTATACATAGGTACCGCAGCCTAATATTTTTGCTAGATAGACCTCTCTATACCCAATCCTATATCCTTTGATCATCACCTAACGATCTTGAACCTAGTTGATCCACTTCATATTCCCCGTGGAAATCACGATACCTAGAATACTCCCGGTGAAGGCTACATTGACTATTGTATGCTTGCGGTATATCTGTTTGCCACTTCTGGTGTCAGCACAGAGGCTATAGCAAGCTAGATACATGGTTTCATATGTTCTCATCATAAGCATTCCCTTTGGTTGTGTTTGAAGCTGCTGATTAAGGTACCCAATTACCCTCTTACTTCATCCATGCTGCGACAGATGGAGCTGCTCCTATTTGTAGCTTCAACCGATCGGGCAAAAGTCAAAGTGAATTGAGGAAAAAGGATTTTTTGACCACCATGGCACGCTTGAAACTTGATTGACTGATACGGTTGTGATAGATCTTTTTAGTACTTAGTTCACTCCAATCCAAGCAGTAGCAACAGTCGAGGGGCAGAAGTACTGATTGCTACATTATGGACAGTTGACAATGCTTTGCACTGTCCTATGTGATCAAATGCTCAGCGGCCAGACCTTCTGGCATTCCAAGTAAACTTTGACAGATACAACTCATCAGTTCTGCATTAGTTATAGGCGAGGCCTTTGAGATAAACACCTCGCTGCATGATTCTTGCAAGTTCAACAACTCTTGTCGAAAACACGAGTTGGGTGCACACAGAGCTGATCAGGCCCAAGTTGTACACATGGCTTGGTAATCCAAACATCTATTTGGACCACGAGAAAGCCCGACCTGTGTAAATTTGATCACGTAGTTATGTCTGGTGACCTTAAGTTCGATCACATTGGACTATGTCATATATATACTAGTAATATTTTACGTGGATAACTTTATAGGAAGGTAGGGATGATAGTAAGGTTGACTCCTAAAGAACTGAAGTAGAATGAATTTGATTCAACACTGATCAATGCCACTACGACCAAACAATCTGAGCCGCACAATGCTTAATCGAGTTCCACCCACCTCATACAAAGCTCAACAAAAGTTTACACGAACATGCAAATCAGAGTTCATACATTCGCATGTGCTTCCCACAGATCAAACCTAGTCACTTGTAATAGGACTATTGGTACATCCCACACAGATCAAGGGGCGAGTGGGGCACGCAGGATCCTCTCCATGTCCACCGTCGCTAAGAAAGTGCTAGCGGGGGGCTCGAGGCTCTTGATCATATCAACGATCTCATTGATGTCTGATCCTAGTGGGAAACCCTGCTCCACCTCCTGGACGCTCGTCGCTCTGCCATTATGAAGTCGGAAAGCCGCCAGCACCGTGGTAGCCCCTTGACGAACGGCTTCGGACACCACAGCTTGAAGGCGAGCGGGAAGGGCTTGGAGGAGCTCCTTTGTAAAGGCTGGATCGCCTGCTACCTTGATCGAGAAGGCAGAGTTATAGGCGATAGTCATGATGGCAACCAGGTTCTAAAGCGTCGCCTCTACGACCGCCTTCTCCTGGTTGGCAATGGCAAGGGCGACATGTGCGGTCTCCAGATCACCGTGCAGCTGGTCCTCAATCCCCCAGGTCACCCTCAATACCTCTAAGACTGTGCTGTATGCACGCAATAACTTGAAGACATCATCTCAATCTTTGTCGCCGCCTGAGGGTTCGCCTCCTTCTGAAGATTCACCAAATTCAGTAGCAGAGGGCGGTGCGAGGACAGATGGGCGCAGCATGACATAGAATTGCGACTAGCAGCTCCCATCGGGGGAAGCCTCTAGGGGCTGATTCCCGAGCACGACCGCGAATGAAGCACTCGAGTCCAGGGCCAACATGGTCCTCTACAGAGAAAATGGACAATTTCTATATACTAGTTGAAGTAAATGACATGAATATAAATACTCTAGTTAGATGAAGATAAATGACAAGAACAACGGTACGGTGATTTTGCACCTCCGAAGGGGGAATTGGCATGACAGATACCACGCTGCTGAGAGGTCTGTATGTAGGTGGACGATTGCTGGCGTGGAATGCCTCTAGTGTAACACCCCGGCCAAGATGCTGCACACTCGGTCCCATAGCTGCCATCATCAGTTTGACTAGCACCTCCTCACGGATGGGGACGCTCGACTCGATTGTAGGGTCCCTCATGCCCAGGTAGCCCCACTATGGGTAGTTCCTCTGCTTCAAGGGGAGAACTAGACGGGCCATGAAGGTACGGATCACCCTCGCCCCTGTCAGGCCCCAGTCCTTTAGGTCCTTGATCACATCTAGAAATTTGGGCACATCCACCACAACATCCAGGTCTAGCAGCATCAATCGTTCATCTGTTGTGTCACCACACAGCCGGTCCGAAGAATAAGACGGCAGCAGCGGCCCCCATTGGGCAAATAAAACCACATCTATTGCCACGCCAAGTATGCAAACGGGCGGTGGTGAAGGCTCAGGTATCTCTCCTCCCATCTGAAACAAAGCTGGATTGAGGCACCCTCCATAGGACAAAGGAACCCCTGGCGGTGAGCGAACCACTTTGAACAAAAACTTCCACATAAAATAATGTGCATCGATACCTAGGAAGCCTTCGCACAGCATGATGAAGATAGAGAGGTGGAAGATCCCGTCTGGGGTCAAGTTATGGAGGCGCAGCCCGTAGTAGTACAGCAACCACCTGAGTAAGGGGTGCACCAGCAGCTCGAAGCCAAAGGCATGGAAATCGACGAAAGAGACAACCTCATTTGGCTTTGGCCTTGGCTCCAATTCTGTTGTTTTCGGCACTCTCCACCCAATCGCATCGGTGTTGTCCATGATTACCAACTAGCTCAAAGAACGTCTAATGCCTTCTGGTCGATGGATGATTTTGTCCACTCGCTCATTGTCTCCGCGGGGAGAGTTGATGGTGCAGAGGTCACCGACGGGTGGAGGGCAAAAGCTTTGGGATGGAATTGAAGCAGGAGCTCTGGAGAGCCTTCCCCTCTCATTGGCGGCGCAGAGGGCGCAGCTGGGTGGAGGGCACTAGCTGCATGGAATGGAATTGAAGCAGTAGCCTGAGAAGCCTCTGCCCTATCACATTCAATGCAATGGGTAGTGAGGCAATGTCCCTGCTGCAATAGGCTACTAATGGCAGGCACGTGTGCGCCTGCGCGGGAATCCTGGAGCCTACTAAATGAATGGCCAACGCACGTCGGTCCTCTTCACTCTACTGTCCGAGTAGGCCAGATTTTATGTGGCCGGACCTTATGTAATCCTATGTGAATCTCTGTCCAGACATGAATGCAGTGTTGTGTGCCATCAATAATACTAGTACAGTCTAAATAAGAAGGATAGTCAAACAAAAATCATAGAAATCAAAGAATTATGTTTTACTTTTTGAGATGGATATTTTATTATGAAAATACATTCACCGCTGCACGTCTATAGCAACAGGTGGCAGACTATGTGAGATGTGTCCGGCGTGGTCAGAGTTTCGATGAGCGGACATCACTACGAGTATGCTTGTAAGGTAAGACTGAAGATTTTTCTCCCAACCACTGCGTGTAGCCTTGGGTGTCGTCACGGTTTCTCGGGGGTCGCAACCGATGCTTGTATTTACATATACCCCCACCCCACAACTGATGTTCTACAATGTGGGTTTATGGCAGCTCTAGAAACATAGAAAAAATAAAGCACCTTCACGAGAGGAGAACAAGAACAGAGGTATTGCACCAAGGATTCCTTAAGATTGTGAAGTTCCCTAGTTGGCATGGCGGGGCGGCAAGAAGACATGGAAAAACCAAGCCACCGCGATGTGGAGTGCTTCATGGTCCTTCTTCCTGGCATGTATGCAAATGAACTAGCAAGCGCCCATTATTTGTGCCCTTAGATCTGGTGGGGTTTGCAATTGGGAATGGATCACTCCTTATATTTGTCTATGTCTATAGCTGTGCATGCAGAAGCTGCCGTCTAAGATGGCCATGGCCATCGGAGCTTGCTGGAAACTCGAGCTTTGTTTGGACGATGACCAGATCCAGGCATGGTGGGTGGTGGAGGTGTTCCTCGTCGTCGGCGGCCATATGTACCTCCGTCGAGGATGGAAGAAGATCGCCGATGTCCTCGACCTCCGCGATGGGTACACTCTTGTATTGTGGTACGACGGCTACTCATAGATGAACTTCAAGGTCTTCGATGTTACCCGCTACCGTAAAAAGTACAAGCACATCGACATGGTCTCCTGTAGAACTCTCTCCCTGCCAATCCTAGAGCTGAGAAGTTTTGCAGTGATCCTAAAGAAATACCACCTCAATGTGATGTATCTAGTTAGAACTCACACCAGACGCAGAACTTCCTATGTTTTAGGTTACCATTGTCGTCCTTCACCATCAATCTCTTTTTGTGCAAGGTGAAGAATGTTCCTGTGGACTTCGAGCAAGCGCACGGCTTTGGGAATCTGGCGATGGTCGTGCTGCGGATTGCTGGTTAGTCCTTTGTCGTGGGCTTGAAGAGGAACATCAAGAACAAAGTCGTTCGCTCATCGTTCTGGTGCGGGTGGGACAAGTTCTGCACTATGAACTGCCTCATGGTCAGTGACACCTGTTTTTTCACAGTCATTCACGAGTACACCTAGAGCATTGAAGCCGACGAGATGTGGGAGGAGGAATCGATGGAAGTTCTTGAAGCTATGCTCAAGGTGGAGGTACACAGGACGAATGGCGAATGGAAGCAGTGAACTAGGCACATAAGTTGACACCAGCTGTATTTGTCAGTTCAGCAGAAGTTATATGACCTATCTGGATTTCTAAGTATCAGGTTATCTTAGGCTTTGTTTAGATGGATTTCAACTAGTTAGCTCCCCTGATAGTTTCCACCACTTTATTTTGTTTGTTTGATCACAACTATTGTCCAGCTTGTTAAGATTACTCTGCAGCGGACTATCTTAGGCCCAGTGTGGATGGACTGCAAACTAGTTAGACTTTGGCCCGAGATAGGCCACCACTGTATATTTTATTATTTCTTCGAATATTGTCTTCAGCCCTAGTTGAAGTTAGACTGTGACTAGTTAGCTCTTCTAAAATCATCTAATTAGTTTGTTCATGAATATTGATATTTATCTATTGACAGATTGGTACGGCCATACTTTATCCCTCCACTATAGTGTCTGGCTTTTAATTTTTTTAATTAATGGCTTGGTCAATCTATGGGTCATAGAAAAATTCAACAGCTGTGCATCCGTCATTTGACGAATGCAGCAAATCATATATATATAGTAGACAAATATGAAGTGTGATGAAAACCATGAATAATGGTAGACAAAACTATATGTTATTATATATTATGTAAACATCTATATAAATTTGAATTGAATGATATTATATTGTGTCATATCTGATAAAAATTGATAAGGTAATATAAAAAAAATAATAGAATATTTGATTACATTATAGATGAATAGATGGCGAGACAAATAACGTATGTCGATGACTTGTGTGTTAATGGATTAATATTTTTAATATATCACATAATAGAGATGACATGAATATTTTTTGTAATTAATATGGGATGACATGGACATAGTGGGGAATGATATGAACACATGGCATGAAGAGATAGAGCATTTACTCCAACACCTATGATTTGGCCAACCTCTAAAATAGAAAACCATGTACAAAAATTTAAAAATGCAGTAGCCTTTATACTATGCCAATGATAGATGGCTAGCGGCACATGCAAGCTATATTTACCAAGCGAGGTTCTAGGAATAGCCAACTCGCTATTTTACAAAACAAGAAAACATTGCTGTTGGAGTTTATTTTTTCTCAAAAATCTAAATCTATATAGCAAACAAAACAAAGGATGACATGTCGCTTGGAGATACTCAGTGGGGAATGATATGGACAACTTGCTTGATGAGATAAATCAGTTAGTGGGGTTATCTATATCTCCTATATGGACAAACCCCACTAGCTAATTCTCTCAACATGTAAGCTATCCAACAAGGCAATCCACTATTACATCCACTAAGCAAAATTTAATGCAAGTTCTCCAACTAGACAATACACTACCACATAAAATTAAAATTCCATTAGCACATGCAACCATAATGTCATGTTGGCAAAACTACTCTATTCACCATGTCATTAAACCATGAAATCCAATAATTCACAATTTCCGCAACAATGCACGGAGAATTTGCCTAGTCTTTATAAGAGTTATAGTACCCTCTGTTTCAAATTGTAGTTTATTTGACTTTTTTGACCTCAGTTTGACCATTTGTCTTATTAAAAAATAGAGCAAAATTTAGTCAAATTAGCTTATTCTCGAAGATCTATTGTTAATAAAGAAAGCCACAATAAAAGTATTGATATTTTGAATAATTTTTTGAATAAGAAGAGGGGTCAAACTTGGTATAAAAAAGTCAAATGAACTATAATTTGTGACAGACTAGTAGATATTATAAATAAATGAGATCGAGAATACCCGTCAGAGTAGTAGGCGACCTCGCCGGCCACCAACGTGTTGTCTGGCATGTTGTCTATACGGAGCTGGGGACTTTCTCGGATTGTAAACATTTTCCTATTAAAAACCACGGAATATGTGGCGGTCTCTGCTTGAGAGCAGACGGGGCGGTCTCGCCACCCGAAGGTTTGAATTTTGGGCAAAATTTTTGCTCCGCACCTGCGTAGATGTCTCTGTTTTACCCTTCTGCGCTGAAAATATGTTCACCTAAGACAAGGGCATTTGTGGTATTGTGGTGGCCACATAAAAGCGCAAGGACAAGCCTTCTCCACCCCAATATGCCATTCTAGCAGCTGCACCCATCTCTCTTCCCGCTCCGGCCACCCTCTTCACCTTCAAACATTCAAGCAGTGCCACCCGCTGCTATGCCCACCCCGCTCCGAGCGCTAGGCGCCATCGCCAGAGCAGCTTGACTCCAGATCCGGATCCCCGGCCTCGGCACCCATCGCCATCCAACTGAACCCTAGCCAGATTCAGATCCGATACCCCATCGTCAACGCCTGCCGCACCAGCTCCGCGATGACAATGAGACCTCGGGGCTGGCAACGAACACTAGGCAGTCAAAGAGGAGGAACATGTACTGAGATCCCTTTTTATGATGTGTGCTGCACTGAGGTGGTTGAACCTGAGATTATTGTAGTTGCACCTGCTTTTTTATTGGATCAATGGTCTTCACATAAGCTGTAGGTTGGCGCTTATTTGTACACCCCTGCTCTGTTGTGTTGGCATTTGATATAATCATTAGTCTTTAGTCTAATGTAAGTTTCTTTGTAATCTAGATGAAGAGGAGCTAAATTCTTATGAACGAGCACAGAATGAAAACATCACGAAGAATCTTTTAAAGAAACAAGAATTAAGAATAAATGTGGGCCCAAAACCTTTGATTCCTCCAAATGAAAAGGTGTCAAGCGCAAAGAGTAGACATGGTGAAGATTTGGAATACATCCCTGATCCAAGGGAGTTATTTAGTTGATGAAGGTCCTGAATCAAATGAAATAGATTCAGAATTAGAAGTTGCCAGAGCATCTTGCAGTTAAGTTGATTGTTATGTCTTGTATTTTGTTATGAGGGGTGGGTGGGTGGGTGCAATGCAATGCTTCACTATTTGAATAGCAATTTAATTTGTACATGCTTGCTGCTTTTTGTTTATTTCACTAATTTCAGTGTCAGTGTCCACGAAAGAAAAGAAGGCGAACTTGTACGAAGCAAGTTATGCCAACAGCACCAAAGTTGACTGGTGTTCTTACTTGGTCCAGTAAACAAAAATTGCTGGATATATCCGGTGCAGATGGACACAGTTCTAGGTTAGCAGCGGCAACCGACCATGGCAGAGAAGTTGGAGGTTGGTATTAAGTTACAAATGTCCCTCAGTCGATTTTCCATATATTTTTGATATTTATATTACTTTTATAACAATATAAAATCAAATTTATGCTAGATGATGATACCCATGTCAGAGAGGGTCCTTCTGAACAAGCTCCGGTCAACCCCAACCCGTAGAACAATAATGAAAATGTGCATGGTTGGTATTAACTTATAACTGTCTATAAACCAATTGTGCACTAGTCATTTGATATCCTTGTTGCTTTTGTAACAATCTAAATATATGAAAATGGTGTAGAAGAACCACAGGGAATGAGGAAGAAGAGGGAGGAACTATGGGAATTACGTTGAAAGGCTGAACATAAAATATGGAGGAACGAGGATGTGCATCTCTATTGTTGAGGGGAAAAGACGGCTGTAGGATCCGCTGCAAGCCGCCAAGTTTGCCTCAGAGGCCAATATAGTAGTTGGGTGTTGCATACCAATTTTGACGCATTTCAAGCATTACAGGGCACCTGGCGGCATGATCCATTTTGATAAGTTTCTGAATATGCTATCCATATGTATCGGTATCCATTCTTTACATTGCACTGTGCCATGAGCAACTCAATTACTAATTTAATCTGCATTCACACTGATGTAGACAAATCTGGCCTTCGACCGGCACCACCTACCAACAAGAGAAGCTTGTTGGAGTGTATTTCGGTGTGCTGTGAGGCAAGAACACTACAGGTTGAAGAAATTGTACTTTAATAATGTCCCTGCTGATGAGATCATGACAAGCTCTCCTGTCCAGTCCATGGATGATAAGCAGTGGCAAGGCCTTGTCCAAGCTTGGTCCAGTGTTAAAGTCAAGGTGTGTGAACTCAGTGATTTCCTGTCTAGTCTTCATATTGTCTACATGTGTTGTGGTCTAACATAGATGTCATTACAGGAAGTATCTATAAAGAACAAGCAAAATCGTGCAAAAGTGAAGTACCACCAGACTACAGGGTCTAATCCTATATGTCGGCCTCCATGAACTAGTAAGAAATGGTTGTTGTATTGTTATCGGTACTTTGTGTAAATATAAAGTGAAACTCACATGTAAAGTGAACAGATGGAGAACAAAAGGAAGGCCGTGCGATGACACCAAGGAGTAGACGAATAGTATGACGATCAAGGACTCGATGAATAACTTGGTGGACCTGATGGAGATGTTAATGCTGTGGAAGTCTTCAAGCAGTTCCATACTAGTAAGAGGAAAGGCCTTAGCGATGCTGCAAGAGAAGCTGTTGTAAGCATCTTGATTTGCTTTCCTTCAATTTTGCAAGTCTATCCCAATCTATATGGTACCTCTACGCTATGATTATGTAATCTCTGTTGGATATAGGTTGATCACTACAAATGCATTATGCTTATGTATTCTCTATTAGCAGAATGCTGAGCAAGACCTATGCATTAGTTATGAATCAATATCCGATGTTTTCAATTTAAGTCCTCTACCACTATCTATAACCTAATGTTCAATGTATGAATATTCACAGGTAGCTATGGAAAGCCTGCTAGCAGCCCGTATTAGTGAAGGGTAGGAAGCAATGGCTAGTGTTGATGTTATTTGCAAGGTCATCATTGACTCCCAAGGCAAGAATGAGTCACAGGCACACATCCGCAACATCCCTTTTCTGAAGAATGCTGGTATCCGGGCAGGGTCCACCATGACCGAGACATTGGCGAAGAGGGTCCTTCGACAACAGATTTTTGAGGAACAGGTAAGTTGTGCTGGCCTTGTTGAGTGACTAGATGAACTGAAGAGGAAAGCAAAGACTGAGATGGAGTTTGAGGAATATAGGAGACAGCATGAAGAGCAGAAGTTTTGTGAAGAATTGTTGGCATCCAAATCTTCTGGTAATTAACTATAGGTCTTCTGCTTCAGCAGCCTTGATGCCGTAAACATTTGTGGTTTGATGTGTGCACTTGTGTGCCGGTGTGTTCCAGTTTGATGTTTGGACATGTGTGTTGAAACATTGGCAGTGGCTTGCTGCTAACATGTGATGTTAATTGGTTTATGTGACGTTCATGTGTGATATTAATTAGTTTATGTGATGTTTTTAAAATGGTTTATATGACATTTTAGAATTACTTTTGTGACAAACTGAATTTCCTCTATGGACGAATCGGGGCAGCAAACGTGGTTAAATAAAAGCTCGACACGTGGCCGAACTAGTGGTCGACACGTATAATGACCGGGCCTCGACACGTGGGCTCCTGAATACCTGACGCGTGGAGGGAAATCGTCTCGCCATGTGTCCCAATCAGAAAGCTAAACATGGACGGACGCAAAAGTGACAACTGGTCGAATGTTAAACGACCACGTGGACAAATAAAAAACCGACAGATGGTCCAGTGAGGCGCAGATATGTGGGTAAATGGCAACATGAAACCTGTGCCAATAAGAAAGTGACACGTAGCTGAACAGGGACCTAACACGTGGTACTATGAGAACCAGAAACGTGGAAGAACTAGAGCACGCCATGTCAGCCTAACGGCCGCTAGGGCGCCTAACATCTAGGTCGTCATGTACGCATACGTAGCCGTCTTATAGGCATACGGAAACAATAGTATGACGGTCACCATTTGGTCATAGGAAACAGTCTTCCGCGGTGCTATTTTTGAATCATCATAAACACATAAAGGTAACGCGAGTTCCACGACGGTGGCGTTTTGGTCATAGATTCGTCACGGAACTGAAATAGTGACTAATTTCATACCTATCGTGACAAAAACAGTTCATCATGATAGGTCATATCTCTACTAGTAGACGAACTCAAATGAAAAAGTTTTTAACTATAATATTTCATAGCTTTTTAAGATCTACTAACTTTATTTTGAATATTTTTTCATCCGATGTCATTTTCAAAATTCAATTTTAGTACTTCATAGGGGCAGTTGGATATTGAACCGCTCTTACAAATGGAGAACTATTTATAAGGGGTTCAATATCCAACTTCCTCTATAGTGAAATGAGGCTGTCTTTTACAAATCGTTTATTAGTAGTGTGGAGCAGTTCATATGATCATATCAGTAAAAACTGACACTATACCAGAGTGAAAATCCCAGAGTAAAAAGGGAGTTTAAACTGACACTGATCTGGATATCTAGGTAGGATAGTACCTAAAGATGTCCTTCAAGTCTCGAATCGTCTCAAGCTCGTGAACCACTTAAGATAACTGAAAGAAAAAGAAAAAATGAAATCTAGTGAGTATCCTGAAACTCGAAGAATAAATGCAAAATGCGATCTCTGCTGTGCATCCGACAGCAACTTTATACTGAAGCTAAGAATGGTCACCCACGTACTTTTTCTTTGGAGGTGGGCCGGGGGCAGCATTACTTCACGATAAAAGCAGGCCTTGTTGGGAAATAGCAGTACAATCTTGACGCCACGGTTCCAAGAAACAAAGAACTTGACGCCGACGGTATGCATATATCATGCACTTTTCGATCGGTTACCCTGGGTACCTAATTAACAAATCTTCCGTGGCTTGCCGTCGTGAAACCTCGCCGTGGTTCGGTGCAGTGGCGGATCCAAAAATGAGCTGCGCCCCGGGCTAACTACGGGAGCCGCGAGACGGCAAAGGAGGAAGACGAGGAAAGAGCACAGGAGGAGGGCGTGACATAAACGAGCCCCGGGGTTGCATGCCGCCCCCGGGAATGGGGCTGAACGCTGCTCTCTATGCTTGCGTTGGGATGGGCTATTGGATTAACCAGCCTTTTTACCATGCTTTTATGAAACTTGTTCATGCAAGTTTTGGGCAACGCCCCGGGCTGCAAGTCGGGCAGCCTGGGGTGCAGATCCGCCCCTGGTTCGGTGCGTATGTAAGGTGTGGCGTGACATTATCGTCGATGTACGCGCGCTGCTGCTCCCGCATCTTTTACCACACTCCGTGCGAGGAGTCTTCCTAAACTACGTCAACCACAAGCGTCCGCACCACCTGGCCCATCCCTGCCCGTCACTGTTTATTTCCATTTTACAAAAACCACAAATCCTCCTTTTCTACGCCACGAAATGAGAAATGACATAGATGAATCATAAAGGACGAAGTTTTCAACCTTTACAACCGAAAAAAGGTGGGGGAGTCGATGAAAATCGAAGATGGCCGAAGAGAATGAAGAAGACGTGCCGGCGACGAGCAAGAACAGAGAGCTGCAAATGGCTCGGGCTGGGGGGAAAGAAATGTGGTATTTATGCCGACACTTTTAGTCCGGGTTTGTGTCTAGAACCCAGACTAAAGGCCAACCTTGAGTCGTGGTTTGTGCCACAAACCGCGACTAAAACTTTAGTCTCGGCTGGCAGCTGCAACCGGGACTAGAGAAGGATCTTTAGTCCCGGTTGGTAGCTCCAATCGGGACTAAAAAAACCTCAACTATCACCGTGCTGCAAAAGCTGCTGCCGGAGCCGTTGGGAGGGTCTTTTGTCCCAGTTAGTGAGACCAACCAGGATTAATCATGTTTTTAGTCCTGGGCCCAAAAATGACCGGGACTAAAGACCTAATTTAAAAGTCATTTCTCTACTAGTGGGGTAGGTTTGCGTACGTGTATTCATCGGTGAATGTACTTGTGTGCTATGAGTATCTGCATTATACTGTGCAATTCTAAAAAATATTTTTTCTTTTTTATTTATTCCTATCTTAAGATGTTAATTTTGACGGCAACTTAGCACCTGAATTAGGTAGCACAAAGACTTCAATGCTATTTTTCTAAAGAAAAATCTTTTATTGCTATTTTTCTAAACTTCCTATCTTTTAATGGTACAAATCTAATTTTTAACATGGCCCAGTAAGAAAAAAGGAACAATTGGATATTTTTGAAGGTAGATTATTGTGTACTAAAGAAAAATAGATGTCATATTGTAAATATTAACAAAATTATGCAAGCCAAGATGAAAAGTCTATCATAATTCATACTACAAAGAGTATAATGAAAAAGTAATTAGTAAATTACAATTACAACCAATTATTCGTGTACTTATTCTTCAATGGTTTCATATTAAACACACCTCCCCAGGAGTTCAATAACCCCACCCCCCCGCGAAACCCACAAAGAACGTCATAGTCAGATGTGCTCCCAGCATGTGCCTACAGATGCCGTGATTGCGAGTCTTATTTTCTCAACATTTTTCTCACAGCGACCTAGCTATCTCCTCAAGTATATTACTAGACCATGCCGTGATTGCGAGCCGATGAAGATGAGTGGTGAGGATAGCTTCCTTATGGTCTAACATTCTTGCCAATACATTATCTTTATTCTGTTCCGGATTATAATCCCTAATGAAAAAAATAGTTCCATGAGCAAAAGCCCCTGTCATGATGAACCCTGCAATGTATTGGTGATGAGTATATAAAGAAAATTAGAACATAAGAAAATTATACTTTCTTACACGAAGCTATTCACAACATATCGCACATTTTCCATTTATACTATTTCTTAGAAAAATCTTTATGTTCTTTTTTTTGAGTGAAAAAAGGGAATCATCTACAGCAATTTACAGCAGCTACCATCGATCAATGAAGGCCTATCGTCAACGGAGTCGACGCCGACCAGTGGCAAGCAAGGGGCGAGGCTCTGTGTATCATAGCCAGGAGTTCGTGCATAATACATGTATGGCATGCATATGCTACCATATGTACATAGCTCGTCTACACAAACATGCTGCCATTAGATGACCATCGCACAACAAATTCTACGTCCCCCGTTTTGCAACGTAAGGACATGTTTGCTAGTAAATTACTAGAACTCCAAAATCAAGCCTCTCCTTTGAAAATAGATTTCTAGAGACTGCCCAGTCGAAAGTACCTACAAAACAATTTATCGGCAGCAACGTGATTACATTGTATATATACTCGCAACCAACATATACATATGTTGTGAAGACGAGATTAATAGACATTGTAACTTCGCATAAAAGCATAGCGTTTATTTAAATGAGATCATCTATTGTGCATCTAACAGTAACTTTATATGCTGAGAGAAGCTAAGAATGATCACAAAGGTTGTTTCAGTATATGTAATAATATCCCACATAACGAGTAATTTTGATTTTTGATTCTTCTTTTTTGGTTGAGCCGGGGCAGCATTACTTCAAGATAAAAGCAAAGCAGGGTGTTGTTAGGAAAATAGTATAATATATATAATAGGAAAAAAAAAACCTTGACGATTGGCCCACGGTTGGCCCATCAGTTTTCACCGGGATCAACGAGTACACTTACGATGCATCAAAAAAAAATACGATGCATAATGCACCTTCCGATCTCGTTACCCAAATGTACAACCTAAATAAACGACGCTGGTAAAACCTAAAACAGGGGTACTGTTTCAGGAAGCCGCGCCGTCCCATCGCACCCACGAACCCGCTAGATGGCGACGGGACTGGCGGCACTGCCGGACGACGTCCTCGCCGGCGTCTTTCCTTGGCTTGCCGTACAGCTCCAGGACTCCGATCCAAGTCATGATCGAACCTTGTGCCTCAAGGATAGATAAACAATGTGTAGGTTCCTTGGAGATCAAGTTGAATCGTCTAAACTTGGTAGTCTATTTTGTAATAATTGTGTTTCACGGAGCAATATATAACAACGCGGCCTCCTGCGGCAGGGTTACGCTTTCGTACAGTGTTTCCCCACTAGATGGCGACGGGAATCGCGACACTGCCGGACAAAGCCCTCGCCGGCGTCTTCCGTGGCTTACCGTTGCGGAGCCTCGCCGTGGCTCGGTGCGTCTGTAAGGCGTGGCGTGACATCATCGACGCCCGCGCGCTGCTGCTCCCACATCTTCTACCGCACTCTGTGCGAGGAGTCTTCATAAACTACGTCGACCACGACCGGCCGCACCTCTTCGCCCGTCCCTGCCCGTCGTCGACCATCCCCATAGTAGATGGCATGCTCAGCTTCTTGCCCAATGACCACAGCAGAGACTGGTGATCGGTCATGGACCACTGCAATGGCCTTCTCCTCTGCGACATCGAGTGGGGCAGCAAGCTCTGCGTGTGCAACCCGTCGACGTCTCGGTGGACGCTACTTCCCCGACCTCCAGGCGCGGATTTCAGATGCTGCGATTATGCCGGTGCGTACCTCGCATTTGATCCGATGGAATCGCCACACTTCCAAGTCATCTTAGTCCCCGCCATGCCAAAGGCGACCCGACCGCCGGAAGAAGGAGAAGGAGCACCGTGCGCAAAATTGGGAGGTAGAGAGAGACGCCCCTTTCTGCCTGGACTGGTTCTTTGCTATGACAGACGATGGCACAGTAATCGGTGACGAGGAAGAGGTAGAGGCGTACCAAGGCGAGAAGTTTCAACGACTGCCATCGTCGGTTGATGAGGACCTGGATCGTGATATCGACCCATGGCTCTTGATGCAATGGCCGCCAACATCATGGACGCTTCACATGTTCACGTCGAGGGATGGCCAATGGGAGGAGAGGGCTTTTGTTCGACAAGGCATGCCGGCAGGGACAGTGGAGAAAATGCGATTGGATCCAGAGGAACCTACATTTCGTGGGCCACGTAGAAGATACGCCGCCTACCATCATGGATCGCTCTATGTGCATTGTCGAGGGTCCTTTGTAACAAGGTATGCATTTATTTCATCCTGTTCTCATGCAATGATTGTCAAGTTGTTTCAATAGGCCAATCTAATTGGGAGTTTTATATCCTTATTTCCAAGACAACTTGTGTTTGAAGCATAATTCACACCATGTTTTCACACATCTCTAATTTGTTATTTGTACCAGCATGGGACTATGGGAGAGCCAACAAACCGCAAAAACACTCTGCAATTTAATTTAATATATTATTAGGTATTAGGTATAGGTATATTATATTATAATATATATAGATATAGATATATGTTGATTTATTATTGGTACATAAGTCAGGCATGGTGGGAAATAAACAAAACAATAAACAATGTAGAAGAGAAGATACATATAACTAAGACCATCTCCATGAGTACCAAAAAGAGTTTTCCAATGGACACGATTGGAAACAAACCCATCTCCAACAACTGCCAAACCCGGCCATCTTCCAATCTATTATCTCCAACAACTGCCAAACCCGGCCATCTTCCAATCTATTGGCACATAAAAAACAATACCCACACGCGTAATGTGACACACGCATATTGTCACCCCAATCTACCTAAGGACATGGGGATGAAAAAAAATATAGTAAAGGGTTTACAAAATAGAGTATAAAAGTGGTTAGTGTGAATTAGAAATAGTTTAGGTTTCCTAGCATGAAACCTTCTATGTTTACGCGCGCCTGAGATTTTAGTAACTGCTGGAGTAGTTGTAACATTTTTATGTTTCCCAATATATTTTGCAAAGGTTGGAAAACCTGTTTTTGGAGTGTTTTTTTATATATTGTTCGAGATGCTCTAACAAGGTAACAGAATGCACACATCACTCTCTTTTTATTATTTTAAGTCTTCCTGTATAGCCGAATAAAAAGATATTTTTTTCCTATTTTCTCATAATTAAGTTTATTATAGACTATATGGTTTTTTGGTGTCTTCCCTATGTTTCCATAACCGCATCATATATTCGGTACCTTACATTTAGTACCAAAATATTTTACCTGTGAAATATTTTCAGCTATTTATACTATTTATACTATTTATATATTTGTAGATGCATTTCACATCAGTACATCAAACAAATATCCATCGTGTATTAATGGTAATAATTTTACCTTTTTACAGGCTTTCATTGTCAAACAGTGAGTATCAAATAATTGAAGTGCCAATAAAAGTTAAGTACGCAAAACCATATTTAGGGAAATTGCAGAAGGATATATGCTTTGGAATAGTCCATCATGATCATCGTGAACTAAAGATTTGGACGCTCAATGAATCATATGGACAAATGGAGTGGGTTCTCAAGCATCAAGTTGACATTGGGTACCACTACAAGAAATCCTACTTTCTGTGACAAAATTCCTCATGACGAGCTCCAAATTCGTCATGTAATGTAGCATAATGTGACGCCAAATTTTTTATCGTCACAAATTGAGGAGAGCCCATAGTTTTTATGACGATGTTTTATTTTTGTCATATAAAGGAAGAAATTTGCGTCACAAAATGTGTGTCCGGGAGACGGCTGTTGATTTATTTTTTGTGACGCCAGGGCCTGTCTTTTTATGACAACATAGCGTTGTCACGTTTAGGTTATCCAATAGCTTGATGAACCTATCCTTTTATGACCATTTAACATTGTCACGTTTAGGTACTTCAATAGATTACAATACAGTTGTCCCAACAATTTCATAACATATATTCTTATGAGCAATAGAAACTCAACAAACAAGCAAATATTAGAGATTATATAATTAATATATAAACAGACTGCAGAACAAGCTAAAACCTTAATTAAAGGGTATCACACATAGTTCATTCCCACTACATGTCCACATCAATATAAAACAGACTAAGTTTAATCCATATTACTCATCGTAGTCAATGCCCACTTGGCCTAACAATAGTCATCGGTGGCAGAGGTAAACATCATCAAGTGCACAATTGGGCTTCCAAAAGTCTTCAGTGCCAAACATCCATCACTTTGCCTTGTTGTGCAGGCCAACGTCCTCCAAGATCTTCTCATACTTGCCTATCTTGGCTTGGACGGTCTAAAGTTCCTGAAGGCACCCGTCAATCTTCTTATTATGGATGTCGTCCTTGACCAGTTCAGTGAGGTTGTCAACCTTCCAAGTGAGAGAAGCAATGCTCTGCTTTAGGGGTAGGATCATGCTTTCGATGGCGCTTATGAGCGCTGGTCGAGTCATCACCAAGTTCGTAACATGGTACTACAAATGGACAAGATGAATTGTGTTATAGTACTGTGCTCAAACAGCAACAAATAGATAATAACTGCAAATAGATAATAGTTGCAAATAGATAGATAAACGAACATTGTTATAGTACTTTTGAGGAAACAACAGGAAATATATAACACAACGTGGAATACCAGTGAAACACACACATGTGGAACATCAAATTCTAGAACTGAAGAAACTATAAATCAATCAATGTTGAATCTCAAGCAAGAGTGAATAACAGAATGGGCATGGCCTCAGAAATATGGCTTTCTCTCATAATACTTTGGCTTGGAGCATAAGGACACATAGAACATCATAATCCTCAACTGAAATTAGTACACTCGAACTCATGTAGGCCATGAAATCATCAAGAAACTTGCAGCCTCGGCCATCAGGAAGTGCAATACATTACTGAGGCATGCAAATTCCTTGATGATTTGATGAATTACATAAAAAAAAGAAACAACAGAAACTCTTGGCAGGTGTCCAGTTCCTCACAAGCCAAAGATGATCAACTACATTCCTTGTAGTCCCTGCCATTGCATTCATCATAGGCACAAAACATAACAAGTGAAGTACCATGTGAAGAAGAAAACCTCACAATATCATCTTTGGCCCAGATACATGGCCTTTGCAAATGAAACAAAACCTCACAATAGCATCTTCATACACTTGTATGCAAAATAGCATCTTCAAAAGTGATCACATTATCCAAATATTATGCAAACGGAACACCTTTAAGTTCTGTGTACAACAAAGTAAAGTTATAGACCTATAGCTATTTATCTCTTGTCTATTTTTGACAAGTTAAATGCAAGAAAAAATTATTTCCAGCTATGGCTATTCAAGTTCAATGTATAGCAAATGGAACACCTTCAAGTTCAATGCAAGAAAAAACTATTTCTAGCTTACTCCTCAATTGACAAGTTATGTCTTTCTTTGTCTATCTTTGATGGCAATTGGCATGCTTGTTACTGGCAAATGGATATGTGTAATAGTTCAATATATGCTAAGTGATAATGCCATGACTTAGGCTAAACAGAAGACCAATGCCATGAACTAAACCCTAATTTCCAGAGAATGTTGTACCTCGGTACCAGTGGACACGTTGTCGGAGCTAGATGTCGACCTGAGCAGACTGGAGCTGGATGGTGACCTGAGGTAGCCACTGGACGGCGAGCAGCAATTGGAGGTGTTGAGATTGCAGCAACATTTGTGCCCCCCGTGCAAAAAACTCTTATAGTACTGGCTCTCTCCTCCAAAGCAGTTGCTGTAGAGCACCCTCACGACGTCACTCCCTGCCAATGAAGAGGGAGAGGGGGCCTTCTTGGCCGCCGCCGCCGCCGCGGCCTTCTTCTTGGCTGCCGGCATGGTCTCCTTCTTAGGCTCTGCCGACAAGGCCTCCTTCTTGCCCACCGCTAGCGAGGCATTCTTCCTGGCCGCCGGCAGGAACTGCTTCTTGGCCGCCGCTGCGGCCATCTTCTTTGCCGCTGCCACGGCCATCTTCTTGGCTGCGGCGAGGGGCTTCTTCTTGGCTGCCGCCGTGGGCTTCTTCTTGGCCACCGCCGTGGGCTTCCTCATGGCCGTCAGCACGGCCTTTGCCTGCATAGCCCTTGCTAGGGCTTCGGCCCTTGTCGTAGCCACCACCGCGGACACCTTCTTTCCCGCTGCCGGTGTGGACACCTTTGTCGTGGTGGGCTGCGCCGAGAAGGAAGGGGCCCATCTGCCAATGCTTGGGTCCTTCAGTGCGTGCCTTCTTGTAGGCTTCGTCATCCTCGATAGCAATGGTGGGGGGCGGTGGTGGCGCGGCGGCGGCGGTAGTGAGAAATGAATGCGGCGATGAGGACGGATGTGTTGAGGTGAAAAGGGGATCTGGCGAGGTGAACGAGGGGGCGAGGTGAATGAGGCCGGGGGCGAGGTGAAAAGGAGATCTGGCGAAGTGAAGGGGCCAGAGTGAATGTGAAGGGGCAAGGTGACAACGGCTATCATATTTCAAATATCAGGCTCAAACTCTAACGAACTCACTAGTCTAGCGCATTGGTTAACTAACTTGGTCGTTGAGCCAAGGGTCATGGGTTCGAGCCCTCACAGAGGGCTATTTTTTGTCGATTTTAAATTTTTTCCTTATTTTTTGTGTACCCTGCAGGTGGGCTCGAGCCTTGACTAAAATCCCCAATCCCCCCAACGGCCCGAGCCAACCTCCCCAACTGAATCTGAATTGGAAGAGAGAAGGGAGCACGGCTGAGGGCAAGCTGAGCATGGGAAGGGGTGGGGGAGCTCGCGGTGGGTGGAGTGCTGCTGGCAGAGCTGAGGGCAGGGAGCATGGTGCCGGCGTAGCGGACGGCGGCAAGGGATGCCCGCGGGCTGGTGGATGCGCACGGCGCACGACAATGGCGCGGCCGTAGATCGCCCTCTCCCCCAACTGACGGCGCGGCAGCCTTAGCTCTGGCCACAGCAGGTCACTCTCGACCCCGCCCCGCACCAGGTCCGGCGTCCAGGCGACTGGCGCTCAACACGCCTGTGAGTTCCCGTCGCCGCTGCCTTTGTGTACCCATTTCCCTTTTCTCTCCGTTCGTACTGTAGCGGCCGGCGCCAGTCTGAGCAGATGGATGCAGCGTCCCGCGTCCACCGCAACGCGTCCGCCGTCCTATCGGGTTTATTCCATCCGTCTCATCTTTCGATTCGCTCTAGCCACTCTCGAGCCACAGCATTTCGGCTGGCCGGCTCCTAGCCTAGTTAGCACCGTGCCGCAGTGGGGTTGGAGAACGTACTCGAGGCTATAATTGGAAGTTGGAACCATACCATTGCTAAAAGGATGAACTCTGTTACCCTGAGACAAAATTATCTGGCATTTTGAATGTTTAGTTTGACAAAATTATGGAAAACTAGACACAGGCACTTGTCTCCACACTAGCATCATACTTGTTGTGTAGCTGACAAAAGTTTGCAATCGATTGTCCTGCAGATTCTCTGTATACATGCAAGACATTTCTATTACTAGCATAACAGATTCTCTGTACACATGCAGGACCTGATGCAGCAAAAGCTGTGTTCACATTTTTGTTTCATAAAGTGATCCAAAGGTCTATATCTCTACTGCGTTAAGATACTTGGCTCCTGACACTCATGTTGTATGAATCCCCTTTCTCTCATTTAGGCATCATGTTGCAGGCATCGTCATCTACTGCTCGTACTCGGTAGTCAGCTATGATTGCCCCACTTGCTATTGTTCGTGCTGCAGCACCTCTGCCCACTGCTGCCGATATGGAGCCAATGGAGGATGATGTCACCGGGTTGCCAATGATAATTTGCCCGGATTGCAGGGACGTCAGGTGTTTGCTGCCACAACAACGCAATCAAAGTATAACAATGGAAAGAGATATTTCAAGTGTCCTTGGAGGAACTATTCAAATGTTAGTGTAGTGGTTCAATTTGCAATTTGCCCCAATTTCATTTATGTATGCTCCAATTTCATTACATGTTGTTGTTGTTTGGATGCAGGGGAAATGTAAGAGCTATTGGTTTAAGGAAGAATATGAGGTGTACCTACACGATAATGGTTATCTGCTTGCAGCCGGGCCGACCATTGCCGAAGTTCCTGAGGTTGTGGGAAAAATTGAAGGCTTAGAGGAAAACATGAACAAGCTAAAGGAAATGGTAGGCAAGAACAGGGCAGGCTTGGGAAGCTGCATTTGTCTAGTGTGTGGATGTGTGAATGTAACAATATTTGTGTTGTTGGCCATCATTTTGCTGGTAGTTGTAGTGTTCAAGTAGGCAAGGCTGATGATGGGCATGTTTGTTGAAGCCAAATGTTGAAGAACTTGATGTATTGAACCTGTTGTGTTAGATTTGTATTTGCATTTGTTATGAAGTATGGACATATGTTGTATGACAAATTGTGGTTTGATGAATAAATATCCCTGGTGGTTTGATAAAATTCTGGCAGCATATATGTAACTTTGAGCATGTATTTATTGAGACACATTGTGTACTTTCCATGTCAAATTGTGGGCATTCCGTGACATTGTCATGTGTCACAAAAACTCTAGGCACCGAAACAGAAGCATTGCACCATATATCATCGTGAATGTAAGATCATAAATGAATCCACTGAAACAATAGAAGCATTGCATATATCATAGTTCAAATATAACAAATTCACTCATACAAGGTCATAGTTCACAAATAGTTCTAGAAATGTAAAAGCTAGTCATCATCACTGATACAAGTACTCATTCACAAAAAGCTCTTGACATGCAAAAAAGTTAGTCATCATCATTGTACTCTTCTGACATGTTGCCTTCATCTGGACTGTGGTACTCAAGGAAGGTTTCATCTTCATCATCATTGTCAATTTCTTCATCTTGAACTCTATGTTATCATCGACAGATGGACTGGACAATGTCTCTATTGATAGGGCTGCCTGGATCATTGTCTATGTTCAACAACTCCATATCAGGATCGATGGCTCCCAATGGACCATGTCCCAATGAAGTACTCTCCTCTTGGTATGCCTCCTGACATCTCATTTGTATTTGTTCATGAATTGGTTTCTTTGGATCAGACTCTTCAACATCAAATATATGGTGATGGCCAAATTCTTGTACCACTCACCAACATGGACCAAACTTCATATCTTCCATGAAAAAAGCTTGTCAAAGATGCTGATAACAACTCAAGGAATGCATTGAACCCAGATGTTGTTATCCTATTGTACACTTTTATATGCAGCAGTTTAATAATGAAAGATAGCCTAGTCTCCTCGGTGCAACTGGATAAAGTTCACGCTTTGCCTCTTCCATGAGTTCTTTATATAAGTTGCCACCGAATCCATGGCTCGCTGCGTCGCGCAAATCTTGAATCAACCCCTGAACTCCCCTTGCACTGTCATGTATGGCATCTTCAGTTGTCCTTTCTCATCAAGTGGTGCCCTGTGCATTTCCATCCTATGACATATCTTTAGGTACAACAGCGTGTTCTCCATCATCAGCCTGCGCAACATCATTTTCTTCCTCTCCATGGTGAACCCACCTAGTATAGCACCTAGACATACCATTGAGTTCGATATCCTCATGTACATCTTCTAGACATTTCTCTTTCTGGTTCAGGCATTTTTGGCATGGGCACTTGATTTTGTCATCTGCACTGTATGTAGCTCTAACATATTCCATGAATTGTTGAACACCAGACAAAAAGGCCGGTGAAAATAATGCATTGTCATAAATTCAACTTCTATCCATCTTGATCTAGAAACAATTTGGTGCAAAGAGTAACAATTACAAATCAATCTTCAATCCTTGTAATACTATAAAACCACTGGAACAAGCTAAATCGAAGGAGGTACACATCACTAGTAACAATGTTTTTAGCCAATGAGCTCACCTTGTGGGGGTGCTTGCCGTGGCTGCTGGTGGGGGTGGAGCAGCTCCTTTTGCCGGTCTAGATCCACCATGGATTCGATGGCCAGGCTCCACCACGGTGAGGGGAGGGGCAGGGAGATGCAGTGGATGGGAGCTAGATGCAGGGGATGGGTGCCAGATGCAGGTGAGGGGAGGGCCAGCAGCTGCAGGCCGGTGAGTGGAGGCGTGTAGGGAGTTGAGGGGAGGGGGCAGCAGCTACAGGCCTTCAGGTGTTGGTCGCCGACGAGGCAGGCGTTTGGGGCGGCGCCATGCCCAGCGGCCACACCTTCATGGCCACACTTAGGCAGCCAGGAGCAAGTGAAGTACCCCGGCTGTATATGACATGTGGACCCACAAGTATTTAGTCTTGAGTGCTAAGTGGTCCAGGGTGTCCATGACATGTGGGCCCAGATGTTCATTAGCCTGTCTTCCTCCCTGTCAAATGTTCACCATTTGGTTTTTTAATCTGTGCAAAAATCTTGTAACAAGTTTTTCTCCTACGTACTACCTCCAAATCCGATGCTTTTTTTTAAAAATTTCTAAAATCACAATCTATCAAATTATAGTGTTCATTTTGGTCAAATTTTCATGATACAAAGTTTGATCGATTCATAAGTTGAACTTTTAAAAATGCACAACTATAGACCATAATTTCACACCCCAAATGACTTCAATTGCAAAGGTCATGAACACAACATTTGTTCAACTCATGAATACCAACAAATGTTATTTTGACCATTTTCCCATTTTACGAAGTGAAAGTAAAGTAGCTCACAAAAATTACAATCTCTCTTATAGTTCCATGAACTATGAGTGAGATATGTATTTTTCATGAATAAAGTTCGTGCCACTTTGTCAAATGACGAAACTACCAAAACAAGAAATGTGTATTTTCATGAGATGTGCAATGTTTGTGTTCATCACTTTTTAATTTGAAAGTATTTAGTACACAAAATTATACTAAATAGTCCTCAAAATATCAAATACGAATTTGAAACTGTCAAACAAAGTTCAAATGAAAAATACCCTATAGGTCAAATGTAGATATCAACGTGTTGTACATTTTTGTTTTATAAATTATTTTCATTTTCGAACGTTTAGCAGGCCTAAAAATACATTTAAAATCCATTTACAACAAAAACACTCAATGACAAGTGGACCCGCTGCAACTGAACACACGTTGGCCCTCCCAAGGACCGGCCACCGACATTCCAGGCCCACCCGTCAGGATGAAATTTTCACTGCGCCACCATCCTCTCTCCGCGCTTTCCTACTCGCCGACACACGGGACCCACCCCGCCTCCTGCTCAAGCCCTCCTCGCCTTATCCTCTTCCCCAGTCAGACATAGAGGAAAAATCCCCAATCTGTGCTCCACTCTCCTCACCGCCGCCGCCACCGCTCCTCACCACTGCCACCGCTCCTCACCCGCTCCACATCCCCGCTGTTCCTCAAGCACACCACACCAACAAGCATGGCCTCCTCCTCCCTCCCCTCAACTTAACAGCGTCCACCTCAGCGCGAAGGTCGAAGAGGCCCTGCTCCGACTAGCCGAAGAGGTCCGACAACACGCATCCCCGCTCTGACCGGTGGGAGGCCTGACAACACGCATCCCCGCTCCGACCGGCGGGAGGCCCGATGACGCGCATCCCCGCTATGACCGGCGGGAGGGTCCACGACGCTCCTCCCCGTTCTGACCGGCCGGACCACCGACGACATCCTTTCCCACTCAGAGAAATTAGAAAGCCCCGACAACTTACCTCCCTACTCTGATCGGCGGGAGCAACGACTTTGCTTCCTCCTCCTCCAAAATCTTGCATGAATCTTCTGCTCCCGTCTGTGAGAGAATATCTGCATGAATATCTCGGCTGGGAGTTTGTATGAACTAGGGATTAGGCTTTAGAGAGTTTATGAGTGGGGGCAGGAGTTTTGCTTTTGCTCATGCAGTTGGTCTAAAAAAACTGAGTCATAGTTGTTTCTTAGGCATGGATGTTCTGAATTATGTGATATATGCCTATATACATGTTCTTCACCCTGTGTACATGTTCTTCTCATGTCGACATTCTTCACCCTGTATACTAGTTCTAAATTATGTGATTTATGCCTATGCTTCTTGATTTGATAGTGGGAGAAGTGGACAGCTAGGCATGCTTTGTTATTCTTGATTTTCTGCATTCTAAACTAGATAGAGAGAAGTTATTGGCTAACCTACTAGATATGCATACTGAAACCATCATCTGTTAATTGCAATTTTTCCTTCTTTTTATAGAAACTGGATTCAGTTTCTGCTCTCTGCGTTTGATGAAACTAAGTAAGAAATGACCAAAACCCAGTATGAGCAGGACAGGGATGAAAGGGTAAGGAATATCCAAGAACATTTTTAAGTCTCTAGGTATTCCAATATTAGCTCAGGAAGTTAGAGATGTTTTTTCCAAAAAGGAAAAGGGAAAACAGAAGGCAGTAGTGTCTGCTAATCCTGATTCTGACCATGAATATGACCCAACCTCTGACATTGATAACCAATCTGACCAATCTGACAGTGCTGATGAATGTGATGATGACTATGATGATGAACTAAATATTGAGGATAATTCTGAGGTGAGATGCATTACTAGGCAAATTAACAAGCATCTTGTTTGTATTTGAAACATGTACTTCATTGTGATGATGACTGTGATTGTTTCTCTTGGCAGGTAAGAGCGATGGTTCCAGGAACTCGCCCTCAGCAGAAGAAGCAAAAGTTGCCTGCAAACCAGTTGCCACCGCGCACGCCTTCCAGATTGACTAGGCTACAGGCAGCCATGGCTTCGCTTGGAGGCCGTCCACCACCTAGGGAAAGAACACCCTTGCCTTCAAAGACCAATCCAAAAGCCAACCCAAAAACTAAACCCACTTCCAGTGCACTGCAAGGAAATTCAGAGCCTAGTCCAAGGAAATTCAGCAGGCAAACTGCAGCTAGGAGTACATTTGGTGCTAACCTATTTATTATTTCTTCTAGACTACCCAGCACCAATCCACTCATGTCTACGCCTTGTGCAAACACTAAGTATACTACTCCTAGTCCTACAACCAATCGTGCCATGTTTCCCCAACTTAATCTCACAACTAGTGTTAACCAATCAGTTCCTACAGAAGCCTCACTAGGTATACAGAGCTCTAGGTAAAGCAATGACATCAATGACTCAAGTGACCATGTTGATGTTGCTATTTCTGAGGGTCATACATATGAGGAAGAACCAGTTGGTGACTTGGTTCCAGGTAATGAATATGTGTTTGCAGCCACTAATTTCTACATTCAATATCTACATTTGTGGTTGCTATAATAACCAATTTTGCATGTTTTTGCCAATGCAACGGCCCGAAAGGAAGTGCGCAAGAAAACCATTGGGCTTGGCTTAGAGAAGATGATAAAGAGAGGAAACAGGATGCCTATCCAAGTGGCTGTAGGGAAGAAAAGACCTGTTGTCCTACTTCAGGCAGCGAAGCTGGCATCAGAAACTGGTGTAGCTCTTAGAGGCAAGCTGCCTATCTTCACATCTTGGAAGCTTTATGAAAAAGATGGGGGGCCTACTGAAGTACAAAAAGTGCTTGACAAAGTGGCTGTGAGACATCTATTTCACCACAACTTCTTTGTTTCATTACTAGCTGTACGTTCATGTAAGAAATTTTGCCTAATAAATGATTTGTGTTGCTGCAGACTAGGTTGGATGTGGATGTAAAGAATGAAGGACCAAGAAAATATGCATGCACTGATATCATTAAGAAGGGAGTCAGGCAGCAGAGGTGGAAACTAAAAAAAGAAGTACTTTGATGAGTCCCTGACAATGGAACAGCTGATGGCCAAAGAACCTCCACCCAAAGTGAAGAAAGATGAGAGGTGGAAACTAAAAAAAGAAGTACTTTGATGAGTCCCTGACAATGGAACAGCTGATGGCCAAAGAACCTCCACCCAAAGTGAAGAAAGATGAGTGGATCGAGCTTGTAAAGTACTGGTGTGACGAAAAGACTCAGGTACATGCCCTCAATCACTGCTTTTGTTAATATGCAATCAAACTCTGCATGTAAATTGTGCAGCAACAAAGAAGATATATCCTATCTAAAATTGGCATCAAACCTTCTCGGTGAAATGTTCACTGTTTCTTAGCTGAAGAGGATATATCCTATCTAAAATTGGCATCAAACCTTCTTGGTGAAAGATTCACTATTTCTAAGCTGAAGTAGAGTTCTTTGTCCAAGATTATGAAAAGTGTCATCCTTGCTCTGTAAATATATACTCTGAATAGGTACTGGAAATTGGTCAAAGCTTCAATTTTTGTTAATAAATAAATGTATGTTTAATGAAGTTCAATATTTTGGCATCTTCGCAGCAAAGCTTTGATCTCAGAATATCATTTTCATTGATGTACCAGCGGCAAGCTGATGAGTATTGCATTTGTGGTGTAGGAGAAATCTGCAAAGAATAAACTGAACAGAGGCAATGTGAAGCTTCACCAAAAAACTGGTTCTAGGTCCTACATAGCCCATCGATATAGCCTGGTAATACTATAGCTTTCAGTTTTGGGGTACATATGCTGTTGGATCATAACTGTGAAGTATCATTCAAAAAGTGATTTGATTTCTATGTGCTGTCTTCTGTGTTGTTCTACTATCCTCAATATGAATATGACCTCTGCTGCAAGGACTTTCCATGTTATATCTACTGCAGTCTGTCTTTGCTTTCCTTGTATATATTGTATCCATTGCAGTTTGTCTTTGCCTTGTATATATAGAGGAAAATGAGATTGATGATGAACATGAGCTAGGACAAATGGAGGATCACCAGAACCATTTCAGATTGATAATTTTAAGTTGAACTAGAAAGTAGAACTATAAAACTGTCCATGTCCACAGTAGTAATCCAAACTAAGATGTGTTAATGTCCATAGTCTGTCTTTTCATGTCTGGATGCTTTTGTTATTATGCAATGCAAACTGAGATGTGTGCTTCAAAGTAATCCAAGGTTTGTACATGATGCAGAGGTCTAAGTACAATAACACGGAACCGGATGCTGTGGATTTCTTTGGGGAATGTATGACTAGTTCAAAAATGGTCACTCTCCTCTTGCTAATGAAGTATATGTAAGTTACAAAATGATTGGATACATCTACCGTACTCTAGTACATGCCTGTTTTAACACTGTTCTGCTGTCTTGTTATTAAGTGCATTCATTTTATGTAGGAACGAATGGTGGCAGAGAAGGAAAGAATGCTAGAATTAGGAGAAGCAGACAAGCCTGCCTCCTAGATTGTTCATGAAAGTCTTAGCGCCATCAGCCGCTCATCCACCTTTCTTCCTAACATTGGTGTCCGAAAAGCATCGAAGTCCGGTCAGTCCTCATCGACAGCAGCACAAGAACATATGCAAGCTCAGTTTGAGGCAACACTCCAAGCTGAAAGAGAGGCAGCTGCTAGGAAGCAGGAAGATTTGCAGGCACAGCTTCAGGCTCAGCAGGCTGCACTTGAAAATAACCAAAGTTTGCTTCTGCAGACCCAAGAGGAAATGAAGGAGATGCATACCAAGTTTGATGAATGCACTCCTACGAGCTGTCCTCAAACTTCAGAAAGAGTGAGATACGTAAGAATGCAGTTTCTGAGTATGAGGCCTTCGTGCCTGAGCTTTTGCTACCTAGTTGAAACTTGTTGTCTTGCAACTTCATTAGACCTATGTATTTGTCTGTAACTTTGTGCTGGAACCTCTTGGTTTGGAACTGAAACTATGTGCTGGAAGTGGAACAACTACTGGAACATGTGAACTATGTGAATTTGTGTATGCATGATGGTTTCAGACCTAAAGTCTTTTCTTTGGATGATTTTAGACTTGTGATGAGAATCCTGTGGGTTTGATGCTATATATCTGTAAATTCAAATTCTGATGTTATGTAATGTGATGAATGAATGTATATGTATGTCGTCACTATATATGTCTGTGTCACTGTATATGTCTGCAGCACTGGCAAAAATAGTATGAGAAATTGTGACGCCATACAATCGTCTTAAAATATCTTTAGACAATATAAAAGCGTGACACAAACAAAGTGTCACATAATCGATGGGACTATACATGACATACTAACGTCGTCACAAAATACTTGAAGAGATAGTACAATGAATGACGGAAAGAGCGTGTCACAAAATCTATAACACATTATATGACGAGCATGACCCATCACAAAAAGATAGCAGCACACGTCCGTTTTCGTACCATTTGTGACGACGCAACATAGTGTGACACATTGACTGATCATTTTGTGATGATATGTTTCGTCTTAAAAGGTCACAATATGTGACGCCGCAAAAAGTGTCATCACAAAAGGTGATGACATTTTGTGACGATAGAACAAACTATCGTCACAATACTTTATATGACGGTCGTTTTGTGACGACCCTCGTGACGCTATGTAAATCGTCACAAGGATCTTTTTTCGACACTTTTTTTACTTTACATGACAGTTTGACTTTGTCACACAAACCAAGAATTCTTGTAGTGTACTATGCGCATTATGTAGCATCACAGATCCCTTATCACAATGGAAGAAAGACGGAGGGATCTTGGACTGTAGAAGAATATAATACTGATTGGGACTCCGAAGAAGACAAGACTAGCATCCAAGAGAGCTACGAGTGGGACTCCGAAGAAGACAAGACTAGTATCCAGGAGAGCTATGAGTGGGACTCCAACAATGATGATACATTTACAGTTAATCACCTTGAAGGCCAAGAATACTACTACCAAGGTTTTGACATTATTGGGTTCCATCCTTTCAAGGATGTTATCTTTACGGCTAAGCCGTTTGGAGTAGTTGCCTATCATTTGAATGCCTCCAAGATTCAATATTTGGGCAACTCTCGCCCAAAATGTTACTATCGTAACTATTCAAATGGTATATATGAGTCATTTCCTTACACTCCATGTATGATTGGAGATCTTCTTTATGGTGAAGAAACTGGCCAGAGCTCATCTCATGAAGATTATTGATAGTGGTTTGAGTGCAATGCAGAAAGTAGAGCAAATGATCGAGCAATTATATAACTGTACGTGCGTTAATGCTTTCTTTATAGGTCAATTATGTTCACTGGGAGGCCTATTCACCATGTTTTATGCCCACTTATGTTTCACTGGTCGAGATTTCTTTGTTTATTTGGCTGTTCTATCTCCTAGCATCATTTTTATTATTTCAAGTATTTGCTGAACCAGAATGTGCAACTATGGAGTTGACATGAGTTTTCTTTCAAATATGTAGGTGACATGATTTTTTTCAAATGTTCTCTTCATACCAGAATGTTCAACTATGTTACCTTCTAACGTCAGCTACAAGTCTCTTTCTTCATAGAAATCATCATACTTCTCTATTGGAGTGTATGGATAGTTCACAATGATAATCGTCAGATATGAGTAGCCTATTTAGGATAGAGCTAAAGGTGTTTTCGTCAAAGAATCCGTAGATAGAACTATGGTTTAATTTTGCTCATTTTAATTTGCTTTTCTTTTTTTTTTTTTGCTCATAACCTATGTCATTTTCTTAATAAATTTTATCAGGAGGGACGTGCCAGCCCTTGTTCATCTCAAAAAAGTATTTTGATCTAAGAGGCATTTGTAGACCACTGAAAACCGCTCAATGGTCAAAATTTTAGTTAAAGTGCTAAAGTTAGACAAAGATAAAAGTTGAGAGGCCAAAAATGGATTTAACAAAGTCCTTTAGATTATTTTATATATTTATAATTTTTTATATATTTAATATTTAATTTAATTATTGACAAATATTTATATATCTAAAATAATTATCTACACTTCTTGAATTTTTAATATGTTATTATTTTGAATAACCACCGGTACATATATCTAAATTTTAGTTTTAAAATCAAGTAGATAACTGAATACAAATCTAAATTTGAGATATGTACGAACCTTAAATTACTGGAATCAAATGGATTCACAAGAATTCAGATGCCTTCGTGAAGACTTCTATGAGGACTAAAATGGATAAAAACAAGCATGAGAATTAATGACAATAAAACCAACAAAACATGCTACAAATTCAAAGGATTGTTATTTACCTAGCTTAAACCAAGAAAATTTTGTTAATCCTTTAAAAAACAAGCCCCTCCATGTATAATTTGGTGAAAATGGCTACAACAACGGAGAGGCACTACACCACAACACCGCATCATTGTTAGATATCTCACGCTAAAAGTTATAATTATCAATGGATGATTTGTCCCTAAAGATAACTCACAGGTTCTGTCACTATATCCGCATTTAACGATTTACTATTTGTTGCTATATATATATTCATATTTAAAAATTAACTATATATCTCTACAAATAGATATATCACCAGACGATTTGTCGCTAAAGAATGGTCCCACCTCGTGGCACAGCCAATTCTCGCCGGCAAATTTTAGCCCAGTCTGCGACTAAAGTAATGAAACCCTAGACTCGTTTCTTCCCCCAAAATTAGAAATTAGAGCGTCCACGCCATGCTCTTACTTCTCCTGCCACTGCCAACTACTTCTAATTTCGCCCACCGCTAGATCTACTTGATGCGATTTCATCACCTTGCTCGCTCGTGCTTTCCACCTCTAGCGCTCCTCTTCTCCTGTCACTATAAACAATTAGGACAACAAATACATTATTGCTAAAAGTACTATCTTTCGGTAAAGATTTTTAGCGACATGACTTACAACATCTACAGAAGTATATGGTTATAAGCTTTTAGCATCAAATTGTCCATCTTTAGCATCAAATCACCCATCGTCAATTTCACTGTTGTATTGGTGAGAGAGGGGGGGAAAGACACCCCCTTGGATGGGTGTGCTCAGGTTGGAAGGGAGGAGGAAGAAGTGGTTTTGGGGTTTTCTACTGTAACTAGAACACTGCTAGGTCAAACAAAAGACAATGATATTGTGTTATGCCCATACTAGGCCAAACCATGACTTGGCATTGGAATATCAATATCAGTTATAATCTCCAACTAGCATGTTATGTCAGTGTTGGTGCGTGGTTCAAGTTGCCAGTGATGCTAGTTCAAACTAGTATGATTGTATTTTGAGATGGATCTAGATGTCTAAATATCTGTGGGGTCAGTGCTGGGCTCCCACCTTTGCTAGGAACTAGGTAGGGGACGATGAGGGTTTCCCACAGGATAAGGGTAACATTGACTTGGGTGTGGAAGAGGAGATCTAGACAAGTTGTACGGTCGAGATGGCGGACTATAGGGGGGTAAATAGTATATTTTTAAAACTAATTGCTCCGGCTCTTCGATACAAGAGCAAAATTAAATATATCAGCCTAGTCAAGAATTCACCTCTCTAAATATAACTAACAAGCACCTTATAAAAAGTTGTACACAAAAAATAAGGTGTCGGGCTAGCTAGTGCTCTCCTAATCAGTTGTAGCTTGCAAGGTTAAACAAACTTAAGCAACCAGTACTTTAAGCATTGGGGGAGAACCTACACAATTTTAGTGTGCAAAGCACAAAGCCAACCTAAGCTTACTAAATTATCAAGGACAATGGCTACACAAGCCAAAGCCAAGAGCTCAACTCACTTAGCTACACAAGCAAGATATATGAATGTAATGAATGTAAATACAATTTCAAAAAAAGAATGTAAATACAATGCTTGCAAATAAATAGCGCAAACCAACGATTAGAGATGAAGACAAGTTAACACAGTGATCTTTTTTACTGAGGTTCACTTGGTTGCAACAAGTAATTCCTCGTTTCGCCGCCAGTCCTCTTGCTAGTGGTGACCATCAAGCCACACTCTCCTCTCTAGGAGTGCTTACCACAAGCTCTAGCACTTGACCCACTCGTACCACACTTGTAGCTCTTTGTGTCTCTATCTACTAGTGTTGCTCTTCGTGATCCCCATAGAGTGAGCACATACCCCTCACAATCTCTTCTCTAAGCACCACACAATCTTCCTTGCATGCTTCAATGTAGCCTCTTGCTACCAAGCTATCTAGGAGGTGGCAACCTCCAAGAGTAACAAACCATCTAGCTTGCAACACAAACACGCCTATTGCCACTTGATGCAATCTCTCAATGCAACATACTAGAAATACTCACTTGATCGGATGATGCTTATCAAGCACAAGTGAGTTAGTGGGCTCCAACAATCACTCTCCAAGGGTAGACACAAGTCCCCAAGGTGCTAAGCAACCCCTCTTGGCCGACCACCTTTCTATTTATAGCCCCAAACAACCCAAGAACTAGCCATCGCCTCAAAATTCTAGCAACTTTTGGGGCGGGGGGGACATCAGACATGACTATGCACCCAATCACTCTAGGGTTAGTGCCCCAATGATCAAACTGAAACAAAAACTTCAAATTAGGCATTGATGAAATTGTTACCGAACAGGTAGGTGTAGTGGACTATGCCACACAGGTAGGTGTAGTGAACAAAAACTGCCATGCTAGATGCGGTGCCCCAGCACCAAACCCCCTCTCGGGTAAAAAGTGGCTATGCCACACAGTCATGGTTACCAGGCTGATCATCAAAATAAGAGACCCAAGCTAATGACCAATTTACCGAACACCGCTCCTGCAGCCCTGTCACGTTGCCTGAGGTGGCGGTGCCCAAACTCGCACCCATGCTCTCTGGTGAAAAGGGGTTGTGCACAGTCACCACAGCTAGGTGATTGTCTCAGGGGTGGTGAACAGTCACCACGGGCGGTGCCATAGTTCTTAAGGTGTAAAGGCGAGGCATGGCGATGTGCCATTTTCCAGACACCTAGCGCCCACCTTGCCCACCTAGACGAGCATTTTGCAAGGCGCTGGTGGGTCGCCTAGATGCCTAGGCAACACCTTAAGAACTATGGGCGGTGCACACAGTCACCCAAAGTGACAAACTCCACGCGTGCTGCTCGTTTAGGTTGCTAAAACGACTATAACTTCTAGCTTTGAATTTCATTTTTAATGTTCTTGGATATTTTGGAAAGCTTATTCAAAGGACAACACAACCCAGGTGTCGTTAATCCAAACTACAAAAGATCAAAGCAGATTTTGAATCCAAGAAACATCGCCTCTCTTTTTCATCTCCTTCTTTCCAAATGTGCCAACATCCTCAAGTGTACACCACCATGTGCAAGTATGTTAGCATTTTCACAATCATTTATCAAAGGATTTTCACTTGAGCTCACCACACCACTCGATCCTAACATACCACAACATTAGATCGCTCAAATGCCACTAGATGACTAATATGCTAACAAGTTTTCCCCATGATAGTATGTCCATCTATCCAAAACCCGGCTGTAATCCTCTCTACACACCGATGACCAACAAAATGGAAATGCCCTATGGTAGTTATACCTTTGTCTTGCACATTCTATTCCATCTCCTCCAAATGTGCCAATGCAACACATGCATTGACACGATCATCAAATGATATGATCCACTCCATATTATCATATGACTGTTTTGGTTCATCGATCTTGACCTCACTTGATTTTTACCATTGCGTCAGTCTATCGGCACCAAGTCTTGCTCAAGCTTCACCACCACGCAGTCCATCACTCCAAAGCCTTTGAATTTCCATTCACACTTTGCAACCGGTCCATCAAAGCCATGCCTCATCTTGATCTTCTCTACCATGGTCATATGACTCTGTGTTATGTTTCATATGCAATGAGCTCCTTCATCATATCATCACATGTGGACTAATCTCCTATGTATTCTCACATCAACACATATTAGTCCACCTAAAGTTGTCACTCAATTACCAAAACCAAACAAGGCCTTTCACAAGTGAGATAGAATTTAGGAATAAATACCCCTAAATTTCCTAGAAGGAAAACCACTCCAACAACAGTGACAACCCAAGACATTTCATACACTCCATACCTAGGGGCGATGTGAATTTACATTAGAGCCAAAACTAGAGAATGATGGTTTTGACTAAACTTGAGTGCATGATCGTAATTCTCTGCCTCCCGACTAACCACTCCTGGTGATATTGTTGCTAATGCCACTTTTGTCCCATTAGGTCCCCTTTACCTTCATGCCAGTCTGTTCGCGATCATGTGTCCTCCTTCGGTGATGAAACCGCAACAACGAAACATTGTGTTAGGGGTGAGAGCTCACTCCTCTTTTTTTCTTTTTCTTCTCTGCCACACTGCACTCACTCGCTTCCTTCCTGACTAAGATTGTAACCATACCTCTCCTTGGCGTCTATAAAAGGGGAGGCAAGGACTCTTCCACCTTAAGCCCTGCCTCCTGGTCACCGAGACTAGAGCACAAGCACGACTCATGCACAAAGACTTGGGAGCCTCTTCCCTCTCTCGACCGACTTGTATCCCCCTACTACAAGTTGTCTGATTCATAGAAACAAGAGCTCGCGCTCGGACTGGACGTAGGGATTCATCTCGAACCAGTATAAACAGTGTCCGTCGTGCATACCATTGTAGCCCATGACACGCAAAAACATTACTAGTCACTTTCTCTAGAGCACCTAGTTTCCAGAGACAAAAGGCTAGCCATATTTATGCCTAATTATAAAAGGATAATAATTAATTAAAAATTAAAATACAATTTTGGCCCTTAAACTCTTGCCAAAGTTAGACAATTTGGGGTCAAAATTAGAAAAAGGTAGAGTCTAGGGACAAAAATGGACTTAACCTCAAAATTTAATGTTCATAGTAACATGCAATGCCCTATTAAACCTTATTGAACTAAAATACAACTTCGTTAGATTTCTTTCTCATTGCAAAGCATGAAAATATTTGCTCATAAGTAGATCATATGTTTAATTTTACAACAATTCTTATGTTGGTAGAGTTCAATAACATGTTTTGCGTTTTTATAACCTAAGTTTTGATCTTGCTTTTAAGAAAATAAGTTTTGTTTCTAATCAAAATTACCTCAACAACTTGGTGGTGAAAAGGTTAATGGTTCAAAGCAACAAAATATTGTATTTATTATTTTTTTGTAATCTTTATGAGAACAAAACAATAAACATAGGAGCAAAAACTAAGCGAACCCTCATTGGACTACGTGGAGAAAAAATAAATAATTTCATAACTCATAACAAGAAAGAAATAGGACCCAAAAAAAATCATCCACAGAAAAGAAATGACCACAGTGAATTGGACACAAAACATAAACAAACCTAGAAAACAATGTGGGAGGGGATGGAAACAAGAAAAATCAATAAAGATGGTCCCATAAAATAATTATGGGTGCCCATCGTGGATTTATGACGTGTCTGTGTGCATGCATTCAATTTATTAGAAAATTATAGGTTTTCTAACTATTCCTCTGAAATTAAAGCAATAGCCCCACATATGGGATGTCTATGTATAGAGTATATACATGTCCCATCAATTTTCGGTGAATATGGTGCTTAATGATAGCTTCATGAGAAGTATCCTCACTAAGGGCCTGTTTGTAACAACTCCATCTCTAAATCCATGAAATTCAGATCTGAATTTGATTTTCTTATTCAAACACCTACAAATTAAGAAATTAAATACTAGTTTGTTTTCTATTTTTTTAATTCAAATCACTTTCTTCGTGACAAGTCGTCCACCAATCCTATTGCCATGAGTGCAAAGTGACACGTGTCGACCATCGACGGGAGCTTATTCATGACCACACGCCACCTCCGTCGGGCTCCGTTGACCTGCACAAGATTCCTCGGGACCTGCGTGAGCTCCACCAGCCCCGTGAGGCGCGGACCGGAGACCGAGAAGAACACTGATGGAGACTTGTCCCGCTACCGTGCTCCTCGCAGAGCCAAGCGCCTGCCGGTTTCCCACACTGCCGGTCGTGGTTTTGCTCGCTCGTGACCGCCCAACGCACGTAGGAGGCCCGTTTCCCACACTGCCAGATCCAACACCGGATAGGTGGTGAGGAGGGCCTGCCCGCGTGGGCCTGGTGCCGACGAGTCCTACGCCCGCTCGGCGAGGTTGTGCCTCGCCTCCTACGTGCGTTGGGAGGGTGATGACCCATGATTTTTTTTCTAGTTTCTCGTTAACGTGTGGGGCTCAGGTGCAAGTGAGATGTAGATGAAGGTGTTGTGCCAAATAGCTCTTGCTCCACCAGCTCTACTCTACAGTGGATATAGGTGAATTTTACGTTCAGCTCTACTTCTTACTAGGCAGAGCTATCCCAACAATCCTAAATTTTTTCTATAAATAGAAATGGAGGTGAAAATAAGGCAAGTTTTTTTTTAAAAAAAATCAAGGCAGTCTCTTTAAGAACAGCAGCCGTCGTAACCTTGACCACCTATCCAATCCAAGTGGCATCACCGTGGGCGGCCCACTTTGGCGCAACAACTTGGCGCTGCGTTCTTTGGGCTTTCGCGTGCCCTCTCTCCATCGCCCCGGCCTCCTCGGTGCCAATTGTGGACGCCGAGACGGAACCCGCATCAGCCATCCCCCGCCGTCAACCCTTCGTCGCGCCCAGCCCACTGCGCCTGCCCTCACTGCCACTAGGCCCCATCTCCCCGCCTACGCCAACCGGCCCACGCTGCGTCCCCTGGACCCGGCCCACCCACTGGGGCGCCCCAAGTTGACAGAATCATTTCCCCTCGGCGCAACAAACCGCTCGCCTACACGATCCCTCATCTACCCATCCCACGGCAGCCGCGGGGTCGCTCAAGGAGGGCCCACGTGTCGGTGAGGCTCGACGCTCGCGCGCGGAGTGAGCGCGGCGTTTCAACCACGCGAAAGGCCGCCCTCCAGTTCGGCTCCCCCCCGCCTCACACCTCATCCCTCCTCCCCTGCCCCGTCTCGCTCGATCTCTGTTGGAGGCAGGAGAGCAGGGCAGGCCGCCAAGCCAGGCCAGGCGAGGGGCTTCGGTTCACGAGCTCTTCCTCTTTCCCGACACCGCCGATCCCGCCACGCGCCGCCCGCAGCGGAGGTGAGGCCAGCCCTCTCCCGGCCTCGGTTTTAGTCCCAGCGGATTCGACCGCTCTTTCGACTATGCGCTCGGTTAGGGTCATGATTCGATCCTGGTTCGCTTGGGTTCCTTGTGGTTCGATTCGTGCGGAGCGCAAATTCTTTGTTGAGTTTAGTGAGTTGGCGCGCCTTATGGACCTAACGATTGCCGTAGGTTCAGATTGATGGATGGACTCGTACGAAGTGCGAAATTATCCTATATATATATATATATATAGACAGCGAGGCTCGTGCGCGAGTTGAATTTATTATCCCAGGTATGTATGTCAGCTAGGCTCGTGGGCGTGTGGAATTTATATCCCAGGTGGTTAGGTGCTGCTTTGGCTAGCGATTTATTTGTTGATTTCTTGTATCTAATGTTTTTAGGATCCTAGGAGAATTTACGCAGAGTGCATTTAATTAATCCTGATAGTGGAGACACTTACAGGCTAGTTGTAGTGCCTTGATCAGAGGATCAAAAATCTTGTCGAGTTAACAGCTTATTTCACCATGTAAAAAGTCTGGCTCTGTTGCCGTGTTCTTCCTGCTGCCGTGGAAGGACCTCAAACTGCTGCCTTTCTGCAGCTGAGATCGATTCAGACTGTGTGATGTGTTCACTCATTTTTATTCTATAGTCCTGTTGCCCAAATGGCCCTGTATAGCCTGACTCATTGGCTAAGCAAAGGCCGACGTCCGGTCTAGTGTGGACTTTCTACGAAAATAGCTCATAGTTGGATTGATGAAATTGGATTCCTTTGTTTCTTGGCAAGTGTCTCAATGTATGTTCAATTTATGTTGTCAAAGATTTCTTGTACTGAGAAACGTTAATTCCTTTTCTGTAATTGCAGACACAATAATCCTAGTCAAGATATAAAGGGCATTGAACACTGGAGGAACATTGTGTTGGTGGTAACTGAGGTTTGTGCTTGTTTGTAGATGGAGAGATTAAGCACCAACAAGCTCTACAGTTCTGGAGTTCCTGTAACCGTACCAACATCTCTGCCTTCTATACCAGCCTCTCTGGATGAGAGCTTCCCGAGGCTTCCAGATGCACAGAGTGTTTTAATGGAGAGAGAATTGAGGAGCACTCCACTACTACCTCACCAGACCACTGTTGCTCCTATCCGTGGTCAGTTTCACTCCAATACTGGATCTGTTGGACCCCTGTGCTCGCCTCCATCTGTAAGGTTCTCTTCGCTTTCAAACCCTGAGCAATACTCTAACCACAATCCATACAATTCTCACGCACCAAGCACTGCAAGTTCTTCAACGCTGAATTATGGGTCACAATATGGAGGCTTTGAACCTTCCATAACCGATTTCCCAAGAGACATTGAACCATCCTGGTGCCCTGACCCAGTTGAGAGCATTCTTGGATACTGTGATGATGTCCCTGCTGAGAATAATTTGACTGGGACCACATCTATTGGAGTTTCAGATGATCTTACTAAGCCAACTGAATGGTGGACGGAGTTTATGAATGAGGATTGGAAGGAGTTGATTGAAAGTACCAAAGAAACTCAACAGGTACGCTTGTTAATTCTGCCATTTTTTGTGGGGTGAACTTTTTGTACTCTTGTTTGTGCTTAGTATTCCCTAACTGTACAGTTGGTCTATTCTGGTTCCTTGCCAGCTAGTTGATGATGAATCCACAAATCTGTGATCGAATTGTTGATGTCCAAGTCCTATAGGCTACAAGTCCCTTTTTTCGTAAACTTATTTGTTATATCTTTTTTAATATCTATATGGTACATCAAATCTACACATGGAAATCTTAAAAAGTTCCAACTTTTCACTGTTCATCACACATCCAGGATAGTGGTGGCCAATGCATGTTGTATACAGGTTCACATCATACATCTCATCTTTTTCGATGTGACCTGCGGGTAAAAAGGTGTCTTCATTTTCTACCACTTTACTAAACCATGACTAAATTTTTTCCACTTTGGATCCTCAGACCCAGCTGTTGTTTGTCATCTAGACTTTGCTCTAACGCTAAACTTTGCAAGTATCCATTGCAAGATGAAACGAAGAGTCAGGAGCTACCTGATATTTTTTCTTCATTGCAACAAATGAGCATGATGACTTAGCTGCATGTAGGGTGTTCGGTGTTGCCTCAATTGACTCCAGTCAGATTTGACTTGGTTCGAGATGCACTATTGGCTTTAGCTTGACTTCTGTAGTCTGGGGAAAGGTGTCTGTGGCAAGCCTTACCCTCGCCTGTGCAATGCGAGGAGACCATGACTCGAACCTGGGACCTTCCGTTCACAGGTGGTAAGACTCGACCGCTTGCACCAGGCCCGCCGTTCTGTAGTCTGTACAAGTTCACATATAGGAATTACACATGAGGAAAAATTTAGCAGGGTCCAGGAGCTTTGCTGTGTTTGAAAATGGCAGGACCAAATAAAAAAAACGTTGCTTTATTGTGCTTAGTTGCCTTCTGGATCATTTTTAATAAAGCAACATATATAATTTATGAATTTGCCAAGTCACTTGTTTGAGTTTAGCAATTTTATGAAATGGGTTTTGAAGTGGAAAATCAGCATTTGCTCATCTTTTGCAACATTCAATTTCAACTATGGTAGTAATCAATATTGTATTAGCTAAGGTCACTTTTGTTTGTTATAACCTATACTGCACTGTACTCTTTGTTTATAGTCTTTATGCTTCACATAGGTTGGGCAATCTGCGCAATCATCCATCTCAGTTCACCAATCAGCTACCCAACAAACAGTTTTGTCTCAATCTGTTGAACCGTTGGCAGTTGTGGCACCCTCACCCACTGCTGGCTCCAATACTGCCAAGGCACGCATGAGATGGACTCCTGAGCTTCACGAGCGCTTTGTGGATGCTGTCAATCAACTTGGTGGCAGTGAAAGTGCGTACTGTTTGCAGACATATTTCTCCCATGATCGAGTATATTCATTTTGATATTTTCCTTAAATTGTTGCAGAAGCAACTCCTAAGGGTGTCCTGAAGCTAATGAAGGCAGACAATTTGACCATTTATCATGTAAAAAGTCATCTTCAGGTCTGATATCTAGCCCTATTGTTGGATGTTATTGAAAATAGTTGAAAATTATTCTCTGTCTGATTTTTATTTAACACTGTGTTTCAGAAATACAGAACAGCTCGATACAGACCAGAGTTATCTGAAGGTCTGACATCTTCCACTTCCTATATGATCTGTTTCTTTGTATTCATTGCTGCAATTTCTTTAGTTGTTTTATTAAGTTTGGTGATATATTTTCAGGCTCTTCTGAAAAGAAAGTGGCATCAAAAGAAGATATACCATCTGTTGACTTGAAAGGGTAAGTCTGCACCTAGGTTTTGTTTGTGTGGATGTTTTGATTCAATATACAATGAGAAAGCAGGATATAGCTTTTGTTTCCAATATATGAGAGAGCCGAGCAATAGCTTGATTGGTAGAGCCTCCAATTGAGAGTCCATTCACCTGAGTTCATTTTCAACACTTTTTTTTACTGAATGTGCCGTGCCGTCACATCATAGATTCATGAATTCAGCATTGCCTATGTATTTTTCTGAATTTCAGCTTTGTTCTCCTTTGTGAGTACTTCTATATCCAATTCAAATATTTTTCCTGAAAAACAGGGGTTTATTACTTTTATTATTTTTTAGTCAACGAACAGCTTACCCTGTTAGCCAAGTTGTATGGGCATCCCAAATTACTTTGTTATGTGGTCCTGAGCTTTGGTTCTTTGTTTTAAGTGCCTTGTTGAGAGCATCGTTTTTCATACTGCTGCAGGAGTTTTGATCTCACTGAAGCACTTCGGCTCCAGTTGGAACTTCAAAAGCGGCTTCATGAACAGCTTGAGGTACTATTGCACTTTGCTCTGCTTTCCATTTGATGTCTGAAAGTGCAAGGGTCTAAAATCAGTATAACTTAGAGGTGTTGGTAAAACATTTCGTTGTACCATATTTTCCTTTGCATCTTATGCTACAGGTTTAGTTTGCATTATTTTGGAGCTTGTATTGCTATCTGTAATGTGATCTCCAAATAAAATAATTGCCCATTTAGATTGTTAGTATGGTCAATTTTTAAGAGTGCATGTGCTAAGATATTATAGTGTTGTGACCTCTATGAGAGTATGTCTTTTTCCTTTGGCAAAATTACTATAATGATAGTTACTTCATTGGTTGATGAACCGTAAGCAATGTTGGACATAATCTGCTGCCATCCCATCTTTCACTTCTCAACATGGTCAAGGACATTTAGGGGTCAGCTCGTGTCGAGGCCGACCATGTCCTGGTCCTGTAGCAGCATAGCGTTAGGTAGTGCGCCTGTAGAGGCTCCATCAGCCACGTCTCGAGCTGATGTTAGAATAGTACTAGGAATAGTTGAGAACTGTAGTCATGCCTCGTATACCCGATAGTGGGTGAGGACTGTATATAAATTCTATGCAATGCAATGGAATCGGCAACTTCTTTGCCACCATATTCAGGCTCTGCTTCGGCCAACACAGGAGCAGACGGTGTGCTGTGTGTGTGTTGAGAGCTCGACTCGTCTTCTTCCTTGGCTCAGGGAGGAACTCGAGGGGGGCTCGAGCAGGTGCTGCTCGCCCTCGTAGGTGCTGCTTGCCCTCGTAGGTGCTAGGTTCTAGCGCCAACACGTGGTATCGGAGCCGTACACATCGTTAGGCTTCACCGCCGGCGATGTTGGAGACTGGTACGGGCATCGGTGCGCTGCAGGGCGGCGGCGGAGATGCGGAGAGGCAGCTCCAGCCCGTGGCGCAACCGGTGGAGGTGCGCGTGGTGAGGGAGTATGGCGGGAGCAACTCCTGGCCGATGCTCACCCGCACCAACTACGGCGAGTGGGCTGTCCAGATGAAGTGGAAGTTTCGCGCGCGACACTGGTGGGCTGCTGTCGAGACTGGCGACGCCGGAGAGGATGCGGAGGTGGGCGTCATGGAGGCGCTCATGGCGTCCACTCCGAGCGAGTTCCACGAGGCGCTCGGGGCCAAGAAGACGGCGAAGGAGACGTGGGAGATGCTGGAGTCGTTCCGCATCGGCTCGGATCGAGCCAAGCGGGCCAAGGTTCAGCAGCTACGCCGGGAGTTCAATGACATCCGGTTCAAGTGCGGGGAGTCGGTGGAGGACTTCGCCCTGCGGCTCCAGTCGCTCGCCGCTCAGCGGGCCACCTTCGGCAAGCCGCTGGAGGACGAGGATCTCGTCAACAAGTTGCTCTGCGTGGTGCCCCCAAGTACTCGCAACTCGCCATGTCCATCGAGACAATGCTGGATATTTCCACTTTGTCTCTCGAGGATGTGGCTGGGAGGCTGCGGGTGGTGGAGAGTCGCGGACTTGCGCCGCCGGAGAAGGAAAAGCCCAAGCTGATGCTGACCGAGGAGGAGTGGACCGCGCGGATGAAGGAGAAGCGCCGGTCCGGGGAAGGCTCCAGTCGTGGCGGTGGTGACCGCAGCGGCAACGGCGGCAAGAAGCAGGGGAAGGCTCCGGCAGACAAGAAGAAGGGCAAGAAGAAGTTCACTGCCCCCAACGCCTGCCGCAAGTGTGGCAAAGTGGGGCACTGGGCTCGCGAGTGCCCGGAGAGGAAGGAGGAGGCGCACCTGGCTCAAGACGACAGCGACGAAGAGCAGGCGCTCTTGATGGGTGAGTATTGCGCTCTGCAGGAAGGCGAAGCAGGAGAGGCGGAGGCAGAGCAGAGGACTGCGCCGCAGGCCGTCGAACTTGACGAGCCGCGAGCGCAGGCACATCTGGGCGCAGTCGGCGACAAGGAGCAGCGGTGGTACCTCGACTCCGGCGCGAGCAACCACATGACTGGCTGCCACACCGCCTTCATCGACCTTGACACGAACAAGACCGGTACGGTCAAGTTCGGGGATGGCTCGAGGGTGGACATCCAAAGCCGAGGCACGGTCGTTTTTCATTGCCAGAACGGGGAGCAGCGCGCGTTGACAGACGTGTACTTCATCCCCCAGCTTCGCGCGAGCATCGTCAGTCTGGGCCAACTTGACGAGCGCGGGGCGGAGGTGCTGATTCGAGACAGCGTGCTGCGGATCAGGGACAAGGAGCGGCGTCTTCTCGCCAAGGTAACGCGCTCCAAGAACCGGCTCTACCTTCTCGATTTGAAGGTGGAGCATCCTGTGTGCTTGGCAGCGGTGTGCACGCAGGAGCCGTGGCTGTGGCATGGCCGGTTCGGCCATCTAAGCTTCGACGCTCTTGGCCGGCTCGGCAAGATGGTTACCGTGCTTCCGGAAATCAAGCACGCCGGCGAACTCTGCGACAGATGCCTGGCGGGGAAGCAGAGGCGGCTGCCGTTCCCGAAGACGGCTAGATACCACTCGACGGTACCCCTGGAGCTGGTCCATGGGGACCTCTGCAGGCCAATCACGCCAGCAACGCATGGAGGACGGAGGTACCTCCTCCTGCTCGTGGATGACTGCAGCCGCTACATGTGGCTGCAACTCCTTATGAGCAAGAGCGACGCGGCGGACGCCATCAAGCGCTTCAAGTGCGAGTAGGGTGCTCCGGACCGACCGCGGCGGCGAGTTCACGGCGCTCGAGTTCTCAGAGTACTGCGTCAAGGAGGGGGTGGGTCGACACCTCACAGCACCCTACTCGCCGCAGCAGAACGGTGTCGTGGAGCGCCGGAATCAGACCATCGTTGGCATGGCGCGTTCGATGATGAAGACCAAGGGGATGCCGGCGGCATTCTCGGGAGAAGCGGTCACCACAGCAGTGCACATCCTCAACCGGTCCCCGAGCAAAGCCCTCGAGGGCAAGACGCCGTACGAGGCGTGGCACGGGCGCAAGCCTAATGTCTCGTACCTGCGCACGTTGGGCTATATCGGTCATGTGAAGACCGTGAAGCCGGGCCTCGGGTAGCTGGAAGACAGGAGCACGCGCATGGTGTTCCTAGGCTACGAGGAGGGTCAAAAGCCTATCGACTATACGTCCCGATCGGCGGCAAAGTGGTGGTGTCCCGGGATGTGGTCTTCGACGAAGCAGCGTGGTGGACCTGGGATAGGCCAGACACGGAGGGCCTCGAGCAAGTCGGCGGCGGACTCGGCTTTACGTTCGTCGTAGAGCAGCTGGTCATCCATGGCCATGGTGATGCGCTAGGGACCAGGGAAGCAGCGGCAAGAGAGGCGGAAGAATCGGTGGCGGCCGAAACGGCGAACCCACCTAGACCGCTTGGAGGAGGGGCGGCTTCGTCTGAAACTGCTCGAGGGCCGGCATCCAACCAGGCCGCGCGAGGGTAACCTTGACCGCAGGGCCGGCGGCCTCGATCGCGGGAAGGGCCTCGACCTCGACACGGGGGGCCTCGACCGCTCGGCCGACCGCGACCGTGTGTCTGGAGGCCTTGAGCGCGAGGGAAGCCCCGACCGCGAGTCGAGGCAGGGGCGTACGGCACGGGAGGCGCCTCGATCGCGCGAGCGGAGCGCTCGAGCGCGGGGAGGGTCTCGACCGTGCGGATGGCCTCGATCCCGCTCGAGGGGTGCCTCGACCACGGACAGGATGGCTCGACCGCGGGAGGCACGACCTCGACCGTCCGAGGAGCCTCGACCGCAGGAGGAGACCCGACCACGGGACAGAGGGGCTCGATCCCGACCCTCGAGACGGGTAGGGCCTCGACTCCAGTCCGGGGGGGCTCGAATGACGGAGATTCTCCACTGCGAACGACTCCGCCTCTAAGAACCACGGTGGGAACAATCGAGTATGCAACGCCACCGTCGGACGTTTCGGACTTCGTGGATGCATACCACGAAGGGGAGGAGGTCCTATTTCGCCGCTTCGACGACGTCGTAACAGATTCGACGGTGCCCGGGCTGGCGGCGCAGACCCTCGACGACGACCATACTCTGCTACTGATGAGTGCAGAGGAGCCAACCACGTTCGCTGTTGCGGAGCGCGACGTGGCGTGGCGGAAGGCAATGCTGGAGGAGATTAAGGCCATCGAGGAGAACAAGACCTGGGAGCTGGTTGATCTGCCGGCGGGTTGCCGGCCGATCGGACTTAAGTGGGTCTTCAAGGTGAAGCGGGATGAGCGTGGGGCAGTGGTAAAACACAAGGCACGCCTCGTTGCTCAAGGGTTCGTGCAGCGCGAAGGGGTCGACTTCGAGGAGGTCTTTGCCTCCGTCGCGCGCATGGAGTCGGTGCGACTCCTGCTCGCCCTCGCTGCTGCCAAGGAGTGGTAGATTCACCACCTCGACGTCAAGTCGGCGTTCCTCAACGGGGACCTGGCCGAGACGGTCTACGTCAAGCAGGCGCCGGGGTTCGTCGTCAAAGGCGCGGAGAAGAAGGTGCTACGCCTGCGCAAGGCTCTCTACGGCCTGCGTCAGGCACCACAGGCGTGGAACGCCAAGCTCGATGCCACTATGGCTGAGCTCGGGTTCGGGAGATGCGCCACGGAGCACGCACTGTACACCCGCCGACGGGGGAAAGAGCATCTCATCGTCAGGGTGTATGTGGACGACCTCATCGTCACCGGCGCGCGGGCTCGGGACATCGCCAATTTCAAGGAGGAGATGGCCACGTGGTTCCGGATGAGCGATTTGGGTACCCTGTCTTACTACCTCGGCATTGAGGTGAGGCAGGGGGAGGACGCCATCAGGCTGGGGCAGCGCGCCTATGCACAGAAGCTGCTCGAGCGGGCGGGCATGGCGGGCTGCAAGGCTGTGGCCACGCCAATGGAGGAGCGCATCAAGCTCTCGAGGCAGAGCACTGCGGCGAAGGTGGATGCTACACTCTACCGGAGCATCGTCGAGGGATTGCACTGGCTGACTCACACGGCCGGACATCGCGTTCGCGGTGGGCTATGTGAGCAGGTTCATGGAGGATCCGCGAGAGGATCACTGGACTGCGGTCAAGCGGTTGCTCCGCTACGTCCAGGGCACGGAGGAGTTGGGGATTGTCTTCCCCAAGCGCGGCGGGCTTCAGCTGAAGGTGTTCAGTGAAGTGCCGCCCGAGACCAAGGAGGGCGTGCCGGGACTCACGGCGTTCAGCGACGCGGACATGGCGGGTGACGTGGACGGGCGGCGGAGCACTTCCGGCGTGCTTTTCTTTCTCGGCGGAGCGCCGATCGCCTGGCAGTCGTTGAAGCAGAAGATGGTGGCTCTATCCACCTGTGAGGCAGAGTATGTGGCTGTGGCCACGGCGGCGTGCCAGGTGGTCCGGCTACGACGGTTGCTGAGCGAGCTCACGGGTGTCGAGGCTCGGCTACCGGCGCTCAAGGTGGACAACCGGCCAGCAATTGCGCTGGCAAAGAACCCCGTCCTCCACGACAGAAGCAAGCACATCGATGTGAAGTTCCACTTCCTTCGAGACTGCGTCGATGGAGGACAGATCGTCATCGAGTTCGTCGACACTGGCCGGCAGCTCGCTGACATCCTCACCAAGTCACTCGGGCGTCTTCGGTTCGAGGAGCTGAGGAAGATGATTGGCATGGTCGAGGTCAAGTGCTAGCAGCAGGATTATGGGAAGATTGTTGGACATAATCTGCTGCCATCCCATCTTTCACTTCTCAACATGGTCAAGGACATGTAGGGGTCAGCTCGTGTTGAGGCCGACTATGTCCTGGTCCTGTAGCAGCATGGCGTTAGGTCGTGCGCCTGTAGAGGCTCCATCAGCCACGTCTCGAGCTGATGTTAGAATAGTACTAGGAATAGTTGAGAACTGTAGTCATGCCTCGTATACCTGATAGTGGGTGAGGACTGTATATAAATTCTATGCAATGCAATGAATCGGCAATCGGCAGCTTCTTTGCCACCATATTCAGACTCTGCTTCAGCCAACACAGGAGCAGAGGGTGTGCTGTGTGAGTGTTGAGAGCTCGACTCGTCTTCTTCCTTGGCTCAGGGAGGAACTCGAGGGGGGGTCGAGCAGGTGCTGCTCGCCCTCATAGGTGCTAGGTTCTAGCGCCAACAAGCAATATATGCCAATAGGCTTCATATTTTTGTTGTTTAAAATATATGCTAGGTTTACCCCAACTTGCTTGGGAAAAAAGGCTATGTTGTTGTTGTCGTTGTTTACCAAAACCGATTTATACAGCCCTGCTGCTAACCACTTCCGATTCAAATTTGAGCTAGCCAAAAATCTGAACTGTAAATGTTTGTTCCCGAAAATTGCCTTGTAAGCTTGTCTGCAGCTTACTGTATCTTACTGAAGTTCATCATTACGGCTGTTCCATGGAATTCAGATACAAAGAAGTTTGCAGCTAAGAATTGAGGAACAAGGGAAGTGTCTTCAGAAGATGCTAGAGCAGCAGTGCATACCAGGGACAGAAAAGGCACAGGATGCTTCAACCACTGCAGATGAATTGAAGTTACCTTCTGAGCTTCCAGAATCTTCTACCGTCAAGGAAGTTCCAGAAAACAGTCAAAATGGATCAACCAAGCAAACAGGTATGCATATCTATATGACTATGAAAGGCTCTAGCTTATGGTGATGCCAGTTGTGTGATGACGAGTCACACAGATCAATGATGTTTCTTGCCTTTTGTTTCAGAATCAGCTAACAGCCAATGAAGTTGCAAGCATGAAATGGGTTTCATGATGTGATTGGTTGTTTTCAGGCTTGAATCAAGTTGTTTTTGTCCTCTCGTGGGAACAGATGAACCATATTGTTAATTTCTTTGCAAAGCCTGGCCAGGTGCATGTAACTAGGAGTTAGTTGTATAGTACCCACCATCACGGGTATCACTGAATCCCCATCTCATGTGGATGATGTAGTCTTCAGAAGACAGCGCAAGCACAATGTCAGGGGTTTGACTTTTTTTTCTCTCCCTTTGTTAGGTACCAATTAGCATCTGCTAGGCATTTGATTATGGGCTAATTCAAGTATTTACAATAATGTTTAGCACCTGTTTAGAACGTGTCATGGTACCAAATATGATGAAGGATGTCTTGCCTTTATATATGAGGAGAATGAGAGATTTTGACTGCTTCGGTTCGGTCTCAGAACCATACCATCTTTCTTCGGCAGAGAATTTTGATTTACCTTAGGAAATGGCAACGTAACGATGAATTGTGCAATAGCAGCAATGGGATGAGCAGCAGATACAAGCACTTCACTCAACCAAACCCAGAATTCAAACTAGCTGCAACTTTTATAAAAATAAAATAAGAATTGTATATTAAAATATAGTTAAGTACATCATGTTACAAACACTCTCGAATGTGCACACAAAAAAAAAGTCTTTATGACGATTTTTATGCATAGCCATATAGGCCAAAAAAAAGCTTTTTGGCGATTTGTATGGAGTTGATAGAGTGGTTTATCTTCTAACAGGCTTTGAGGTCCGACTTGTTGTTTTGGCCGTGCTTGTGCTTCTTGGGTTGGCCCAACGTGACGTGCCTAGGCCGTTGGTTAGGCATGATGCTCGGCTTAGCATGGTCATGGTCGTTTATACAATTATACCTAGAAAATTGTATCTTTTTTTTCTCTTTCCACGATGAATTTGTTTTCATATTAGCAAATTGCTATGTTGACAGCAGAAACTACAACAAATGTATATCATTGAGCCTGTCCTAATGGAAACCATTTCATAAGCAATCGGCTTCTCTACAATTAGGACTACCCTTATACACTAAAAGATGTGGAATATTAATCTGTGACAAAATAACTATTTGACTCTCTAGTCTATACAACGGCTTCTCTACAATTAGTTTAAATAAAAAGATGAATAAATGCAAAGCAATCGCAAACTGGTTACTGCCTATATCGGATATGGTGGGAGGCCACGAAGCCCAAATTATGTTTAGGCCTTGGGATTGAACTTCTTCCAGGCCTTGTAGTCCTTGCTCCCTAGCATCTGCTCCACCTCCTCGAACTGCAAGCCCTTGGTCTCCGGCACCAGGAGGAATATGAGCAGGAACGCCATCGCCGACACGCCGCCGAAGAGCAGGAACGTGCCCGCCGTGCCCAGCGCCTGCGTGAGGCTGAGGAACGTCTGCGTGACCAGCAGGTTGGACGTCCAGTTGGCCACCGCCGCGATGCCGCCGCAGACGCCCCGGAACCGGAGCGGGTACACCTCGGAGTTGATGAGCCACGGCACGCTGCCCATGCCCGGGGAGTAGGACACGATGTAGGCGCCCAGCGCCAGCAGCGCCAGCCAGCCGAAGGAGCTCGGGCAGCCCCGCGTGTACCACTCGCGCCGCCCCGGCCCCGGCCCCGCCGCCCGGCACGCGCGCCGCGACGCGTCCGACGTCCGGAGGCAGGCGCCGGGGAGGAGCTTATCGGTGTCCGCGCAGAAGCCGCACTCGGAGGGCGCCTTTATGCACTGGGCGCAGGTCCACTCCGCCCCGGCCACGGAGGCCAGGTCGAACTCCGGGCACGTGCCGTTGGCGCCGAACATCGCCGTCCTGGCCAGGCTGACCTCTGGCGAGTGGCTGTCCACGGCGAAGAAGACGCCGCTCAGCATGCCGAGGCACACCACGACGCCCGCCAGGCTGAGCAGCATCAGCCGCCGCCGCCCGGCCTTGTCCACGAAGAACATGCTCACCACGGACCCGACGGCGTTGAGCCCCGAGGTGACGAGCGACAGCGCCAGCGCCGTACTGTTGGATGCGAACCCGGCGAGCTGCACGATCGTCGGGCTGTAGTACATGACGGTGTTGATGCCCACGAACTGCTGCGCCATCTGGCAGAGCACGCCCGCGGTGAGCCCGCGCCGGACTACCACGCTGCCGAATGCCTTCCTGAGCGTGCCGAGGAGCCCCCCGCCGCCGATGGACCGCTCCTGGGCCATGTCGGCCTCCACGGACACCCGCAGCGCCTCGATCTCCTCCTCGACCTCATCCGGCGGGTACACCTTGCGCATGATCTCCTCGGCCTCCCTCTTGCGGTCCTTCCTGTACAGCCACCGCGGCGACTCCGGCAGCGCCAGCATGAGCACGAACTGGAGGAGCGCCGGCACGCCGGCCACTCCCAGCATCCATCGCCACGTCCCGCTAACCTTGGTGAAGGCCAGGTTGATGAGGTACGACATGAACTGCCCCGCCGTGATGAGCAGGCCGTTGGTGCTCACCAGCGCGCCCCGGATCCTCGCCGGCGAGGCCTCGGAGATGTAGAGCGGCGACGTCATGGAGGCCATCCCGACGCCAAGGCCGACCAGGATCCTGCCCACGATGACCACTGGGGGCGACGGCGCGAAAGCCATGACGATAGAGCCCGCCAGTTAGAGCATGTCGGCGATGAGGATCGACGGCCGCCGCCCGAACCGGTCATTCATCCAGCCGCCCGCGCCGGCGCCAAAAATTGCCCCTGCCACCGCCATGCCCACAATCGTCTCCTGTTGCCATGGATCGAGATGGAGGAGCATCATCCCACGGTCAGTTCATCGCTCGGGAGTTGCAAGCAAATAGCAAGAACAGAGTCAAGTACCTGCAGCACGGTGCTTTTCTCCACCTGCTCGAAATCGTCTCGGATGTACAGGAGAGCTCCTGATATGACGCCTGCGTAGAGATTAGTTTAGAACCGCAGGATTATAACAGGCATATGACATTCACTCTGTTCGCTTGAATTTGCGACTATGAACAATGTTTTTCTGCCACCACAAGATAGCATGAGCCGGCTTTTTCTTTTTTTGCGACTTAGAGTTTCATTGATTCAAGGACCAGCACTATTATAATCTTCAGTCGGCAGATTAGCAACACAGGGTGGGGCTAACTGCCACTCAGCACCCTGTTGTTCTCCGAGACTTGCTTTGCTAGAGTATGGGCAACATAATTACAAGCTCTGTTAGCAAACACTAGAGAAAAATCAAGAAAAGAATCACTAAGTTCTCTAATAGCATGAGCCACGGCTTATCTGCCACAAGAACCATCAGCCGAACATCCCATCGTGAAAACACCAAAAAAATCCTTATATCCTTATCAATTTATAGGAATAGAGATTTTGGTGAAAATACTAGCCTCCAGCAACCTTTTTAATTAAATCATCAAATATGAAAAGTGAGGATGGCTCTATAAAGTGCACACAAGATATAAAAAAGTTGTTGAATGGTAGGAACATATGAAAACCAAGGTTTACTCACATGGCCTTTTCAAATTATGATTTAGAGAGTAAACTTAGAAAGACTCCGAATTTTGTAATAAAATAAAACAGTTATTTGACTTCTGCTGATTAGTTGTTTCCTTTGTGATCTCTGCTGATTAGTTGTTATGCTCTCTAATTACTCCACCATTTATATGCCCACGTAAATGTTAAAGTATTTTTGCATTTAACCCCCTTCCCAACTATTTAAGTTGTTCTAGATTACCCTTAATAAGATTTAATCTCCACTCACACGGTTAGTTTAAAGTTAAAATTTTGTAAATCATACCATATGTTAAAAAAATGCATCCTGGATGTTCATCAATTTTTGTGATAGTTAATAAGGACATATAATAAGTTAACACAAGATATAAAAAATGGAAAGAACCCATGATTAAAAACGCACATTTAATTTTTTAACATAATTTATGATGTCCTCTGTCACATCAAATGTTTAGCTTAAAACTCAACTCATATATGGAGAAATAAAAAAAGATAAACAAGGGTAAGATTGTATCAACTGAAATTGCTATGGGGAGTAAAGATATAAAAATGGAAAGAAACCATGATTAAAAAAGCACATTTATTTTTTCACATAATTTATGATGTGCTCTGTCACATCAAATGTTTAGCTCAAAAGCTCAACTCATATATGGAGAAATAAAAAGGATAAACAAGGGTTAGATTATATCAACTGAAATTGATATCGGGAGTAAATGGAACTAAAAAATAGTTCAGTGGGTCATCTAGTCACAAGTCTGGCATAAACTAATTAGATGGATTTTGAGGCTAAATATCTTTCATTAGAGAACGTAGCATGGGTCTATTATAATAAAGTTTAACTGAAATTAGCTATGAAAGTTTAGCATTGCAAAATCAGAGCAAGTCGAACGACTGTCGAACCATGCCTTATATATATTTTGAAAAGAATGGACTAAGAAGGATATATATAGTTTGACGGACCAGTATCATAGCCGAAGAGGAGGCCACCAATGCCAGCGGAGAAGGCGAGGCGAAGTATGAAGGGCTGCTTTGATGTCAGGTAGAGCAAGTCCCTGAACTCGGTGCTCTCTGCTTTGTGGATGCCACCTTCCATGCTGTGCGGTGCAGATTAATTGGAAAACCTGAAAATAATAAATTGTGGAAAGAGACATGAAGAACGGAGAGTACGTAGTTTCTACATACAATCCTCTTCTTTTTTTTTTCTTTCAGATATATGCAAACTGGAGCAACTCATGTATTTAATAAATTCCAAAAAGTTTAGAAAACTCTATTTTCTGAATGTTCCGATATATCGACAAAGCCAGACAAATGACAGAGAATGTTGTTTCCCTCAGTTTCCTTGTACACACACAAGAATGTTAGCTATACAGATTTAAACTAAATTGTCATGTTTAAATAAATTATATATTATTGTCATATTGATAGTGTCCCCGTTTATTTGAACTTATAGATGCCTTAATAATTAGCTACAGAAAATATAGTTTAAACTAATTTGTCATCATGCTGCAGCCTCAGAGACCTAATTCTCTCGATCGCTTACCTGTGATGTAAAGCAGCAAGGCTTTCCTGCTTGAATACACCTTGATCACCAGCTCTTCTGCAATATTTCTCGTCACGGCCACAGCACCATGGACCAGCGACTGATTAGCTGTTGCCGCCGTGGGTGGCCCCAGATTCGGATTCTCAGCTCCGTTGGGTCGTCGAGAATGGACCGGGAATTCAACGCGAGACGCGAGAGGCATCAAGAACCAGCGTTGTCACCGGTCTCCTGCACGAGTAGTAGCTCAGCTTTTAGGAGCGCTATCGGTCTACCAGGCGCATGTCGTGTTTGCCAAATTTAGGACGACATGGATCCTATTTCCGAGCCGGGCATTGTGCATACGTGGAGAGCTACTCATGTCTGCGAAGTCTGGACGTTCACAAGGGCAAAGCCATGGGTAGGGTGGAGCAAGGTAACTTGTATTGATATATCAATAGAGACAAAACCCTTTGGGTTGGAAATCATAGCATATGACAGAGATGAAGCAATGCCATATACTCATATATCGAGGCTGTTTGGACGAGCTCAAGATTTTTTTTAAAAAAGACAGCTTTATTCTACTAAAAATTAGCCAAATGCTCTAGCTCCACATGATCTAGATTCGCCGAAACAGTGAATCTAAGGCTAGATTCATCATTTTGGTGGAGCTCCTTAAGGGGTACTCCATAAACTCAAATCGCTTATTCTAAATAATAATGCAACCAGCAATTTGTAAAATTAACAACTGAATATAGCTAGCAATAGAGGTGTACAGTGAAACAGCATTTGGCACATTTCTTCTGACACATTTCCAACTATAAAATGTCCACTAAAAATACCTAGTAGTATATGTTCATGAAACAGCAAAAACATGGTCATCTTCTGACACATTTCTTCTATGTTCTGGACATGAACAACAAACAAACACCCCCGTACCCCCAGCTCCCCCAGCCACCTCCTTTGTTGGCACCATTTGGCTAGCTTCTACCCCAAAAATGGATAATTCAAAAACTATATGGACACATGAGATATCCCAAATCGTGCCTTCAAGCTTAATTTGTCCTTTTATTTGCATCTTCAAATGATCATTCCGAAACCATTTTTAATTAAAACAATAACTTTAGACTCTTGGACAAAAAGAAGGTAGCTATTTAGTTGAAACATATCTTCCAAATTTAGGGGCTTTGTATTGCTTGAAAAAATCAATAAAAAAATTTATGGTAGGAAATATAAGTTAGAACTTGGGGTTTCTTGTAACCACGCGCGACTAGTAGTCATGATGTAGCAATTGTTCTAGCGAATGCCTATATGGATTAAAGCATAGGGCATTAGCCAGTACAAGCACAACATTAAGCAGAAACACATAAAATCGAACATAAACAAATATAGCAACTTATAATGAATTGCATGGGCCAAAATACTTGACCTTTTGGATCCTTGGGCCCTGGGATGCATGGATATGGCACCAGTTACATGACCCCACGGCCCATTTTGTTTGTCTCTATCCCCTCACCTATATAAACATCTCAACTTCCCAAACCCTAAATCATTTTCCAAGTCCCCACCGCCACCATCTCGTTGTCAAGTATCTATTTACCTTCTTCGTTTTGACTACATCGATGACAAATCACACCTGCCTTCGCCTAATTTCCTTGTTTGTTTGTCCAGGCTATCCCTTTTAGCCTTGGGCTACCCATCTTAATATTTGAATTGTTGCCACATATATATTGAATCACCTACCATCAAGAATCTTATTTTAGAGCAAGGGGAAAGTATATCCTCTATACCTAATTCTATCCCCCCATGTCAAGGTTTTGGTTGGGGGCTGACGGTGGCAGAGCACTAGGGCACGGGGGTGTGGCTCTGGGTAGCAGCGGCGTGCGTGGGGAAGGAGGGGCGGTGGCGCAAGAGATAGAGAGGAGAGGAGACAAAGGCTTAGGAGGAAGGGATAAGAGCCTTTGGTTTATTCTTATTTAAGATTCAACGATTACAAGACCCTCGTATTTTTAGTCCTGAGGGAGTTAGCCTGCATGCAGTCTAAACTGATCTAACCTAATCTACGGCGGCGCAGGCCATGCTACAGTACACATGATATGGGCCCAGTCTGGTCTCTCGGCCCATGTCTTGGGCCTAGATGTTGGGCCTGTCATTAGGCGTGTGACACCCCCTCCCAAAAAAAGAAGTCATGTTAGATCAGTGTGAAAACTAGAGAGTGATCTTGATTCCTCAAATCTGTGTTAAACTAGATATATAGGAGGTAGCAAGGCTAGTCAATTTGTGCTATAGTGGTTTTGGATGAAGAGTGAGGAGCCTGACGGAGTTCATCCATAGCCCCAGGTGGTAAAGAAACACTGATGCAAAAATGTAAAGTAGAATATCAATGACTCTAGGTCTATGTAATAGTTATCGAGGTCATGTATCTAGTAAGACCAATGGCATAATTAACAAGGGTAGGTGAGCGGGTGTGTAATAGGGCTAGCTCTAGATGACAGTAGGATATGTGGGAAAGTAAGGGAATCATAGATATACTTGGTATGTAGTAGATTGTTATGTGCAATGAATCTAACTTTTGTAGTTGATTGTCATATTTTTTGCATTTGTAATACTCACTCTAGATGTCAATTGTACAGAATGGCGAAAAACCATAAGAGCACAGGACAACACATCATCAACTCGCTGCCTGATGATATCCTACTGACAATCCTCCTCAGCCTCACTACTGTTGAGGCCATTCGCACCTGTGTCCTCTCTCCGATGTGGCGTGATCTTTGGACACGACTCCCGAAGCTTAGCTTTCATGACAATGAAACTAGCACCCTTAATTTGAACTTCGCCAATGTTGTTGATGCTGCCATGACACGTGCCACTGGTGTCCTCAATTTCTTTGAAATTCACATTGCCAATGCAGCCAACCTGGATGTGCCACGCTTGTCCTCTTGGGCCCGTGTTGTGGCCCCATGGATTAGTGGCTAGTTCAAGATTATTGTGGCAGTGCAAGATGCTAAGGGGCACACAGTTCTTGACCTTCCATGCTTCCCGAGGGCCAGGTACATCTACTTGTGCCTCACAGCCAACATGGAATTTAGGCTTCCGATGCCAAGCACATGCAACTTTGCCTTCCTAAATGTTTTGGACCTTGAAAATCTCTGCTTTGGTGATGGCGGAGATTCCATGGGTGTCCTCATCTCTTCGAGCTGCCCCTAGCTGCAATATCTGCGACTATTTAATGTCATAGGCGTCACAAGGCTCAACATCCAGTCCAAACAACTTTTGGAGCTGCATCTATTTGTACTCAAGGACTTGGAGCGGTTGCACGTTGTAGCCATGAAACTACTTGTGTTCATAGTGTCACGTTGCTATATGCGTATGAGCAGGAAAGATCCGGCGGGCACAGAGTTGACAGTCGTTTCTCCGATGCTAAAGGTAGTCACTTGGGAGGGTTTGTGTCCCGAGGAGATGCGATTTGATGCGAACAAGCACTTTGACATACTGAGTGTCAGCGAGTTCAAGCCCAATACCTATTTAATGTGTCTTATTCATCACACTAACTTTGCCAGGATAATGGAGCATTTCAGTCACTCTAACTGCCTCAAACTCTTCATTACCTTCCCTGTGGTAAGTAGAGTACATACTTAATGTCTTTTGCATTTTTTTCAACAAGCACCACAACTGTGCATTACTTGATTTACATGTTTGAGTGCATTTTTCGTGGGAAGATTGTATTGTCTCATTGTTCGTATTTTGGGTTCTGTGAGGAGATGGTTATTCAAGAAATTCTGCACATTTATACTGTTAAACTTAGTGGTCTATTCGTTATGTGCCAAAAACCATGTTTGCATGGTCATGATAGAACACGCAATTATTGTTCCCCTATTAGCTACTTCTAATTATATGTGTGTCCTCAAGCAACGCATTCTTTATTTTCATTAGATTGCTATTGGATTGTTCTTACCTGATGTCTTCTTCAACTCCTAAGAGTAATTCGTTTTGCTAGTTCTAACATATTGTTTTCTCTTATTAGAAGTAATGTAAGATATATATGATTGTCAATCCTAAGAAGTATGAAAAGCATAAGAATATAAGTACCACATATGTGTTGCTACCTTTGTCATATTACAAAGTATAAATGTATGAAGTATGGAAATGAGCCGATTAACACTAAGACTTGTTTTTCAAAAACTGCCTCTAGAAATGTTTTTATATAGGTGCCCAACATAAGGGACCACCTCTGTTACTCTATAATCAATTACACACATATTATTTATATCACAAGATAATTTAACACAACATAGGTAGTTTATTTTCTTGCTATGCAAATCGTCCATCTGCAGAGGCCTTGATGACAGGCACAGGTATAGCCAAATGTCTGCAGAAAGATGATACCATATGCTTGTAGAAATGTTTTCTTAGTATTTCATCTGATATTTATTCAAGTAGGTTGCCTTATCTCAAATGCATCACTTTCTTTTACAATGGCAATAAATGGAAAACTGAAGGGACCTATATAGTTATATATACAGTCCATATGGCAACATTTTTAAGCAATTGTATTTGTTTCAGTCCACTTACAATGACATTGTATTTATATATGCCATTACAGGTCTTTAATATGTATATAATCTGATACTGATTCAAGTAGGCTGCCTCAGTTTTGTATGTATTTGATGATGAATTTATTAGTTCGTTGATGAATCATTACAGGATGTACTAGCTCACAAGAGACTGATGGAACAGATGCAACTTCCTCGCTATCTAGAGCTGGAACTCTACGCCGCAAGAAATGGTCACACTATAGGATCAACTCTGGTATCTCTACTTAAGAGATACAATGATACAAAGAAGTTGAGATGTGTCATTGATAGAAATGTACGTTCCCATGCTCACCCTTCCTTTATATTATATATTTCTTTATCCAAATTATATGATATTTTGACTCTTTTTAGATTTATTATTTTTACTATATACAGACATATTATATATCTAAATACATAATAAAATTTCTCTTTTTATTCTAAATTATTAGTCATTTTCGTTTTTCTAGATAAACAGCTTTTGTTATATGTCTAGCTATGTCTAGAGACAATGCAAAAGGTATTGTACCTAGAAAAGTCAAATAGAAATAATATAATTTAAAACAGAGTGAGTCCCGTATATCTAAAAGCTAAAATATTTTATAATTTATAATATACTGAGTATCTGGTTTTCGTGAACTATTAAGCCTCGACCTCTTTCTCTGTGCCAGGTGGAGCAATATGATCTATGTTTCTCCGAGTGCATGTGCGATCAGCCAGCAACTTGGAGAGACCAAGAGATCTCCTTCGGCTCCCTGGAACATCTGGAATTCTATGACTTCATGGGCACAGACAAGGAAACTGATTTTATCTACTTTATGTGTAAGCATTCCAGTGCGCTGAAAACGTTGTCAATCAAAATTTCCAAGCATACTGATCCGAGTGATATCTTCAAGGATTTAGTCAGATATTTGCCTGGCTGTGAGATTGATATTTCTGTAATGCCATAATGATCCGGAGTGCTCAGCTGTCAGCACAGATCGAGACATGGTGCATGTCGTGATGAGTGAGTTCGTGTTTCTGCAGTTAGTGGAGCTCGTTAAGTATCAGCACATTGTCAGAATGCTTTTGCTATTGTATCCCCGACCGTCCGTATAATAATTAATAACTGAATGTGCAAACAATTAAAATTGTTTCTTGGGGGAAAGGATGTCATTTTTATTTATTTTTTGGTGGATTTTTCTATGGAAAACATGTGATTCTATATTATCGTGTTTATTGCTTTCACTTGTGATTAGTGGTTTTAGGGCAGGATCAAGTGTGTAAAATGGCGAAAATTTCATCTCAGAGACGTTGACAGCGAAAATATGCTGCACTTGGTGCAGCTGAAGATGATGTACGATTTTATCCACCGAGGTTTATCTTGTTTATATGGTTGCCGTAGCTGACATTCCGAGACGACTTTTAGATGGATGCACATAAAGTCCTCCCAGGATTTTATTACACCGATTTCCCTTTTTTTTTTCCTTGGCCGTATTCTGATCATCTGATTCATCCAGGCGCTTCTGGTTGTGGGTGATCAGAACTCAGTAGGCCAATGGTATAATAACATTCGTACCACCGAGGTCACGTCACACAATAAGAAACGGCGAACTACTCTAAGGATGTGGTAATGACCCCGTTTGATACTCTAATTTAGCTAGAGGTTAAAGTTAGTATCTTACTTTAAATTAGTTCTAAGCTAACTTTAACCAAAGAGGTGTTTGATGTAAGAGTTAGATTGACAATAAATATATTTTTAATATAAGATCTTTAAATATAATATTAATCATGAGATAAATGTTTAGAGTTAGATTGACAATAAATATATTTTTAATATAAGATCTTTAAATATAATATTAATTATGAGATAAATATTTGTTAAAAATTTTATCGAAACATATCCATGTGGGTCTTGTTTTAAAGAGTTTAGTGTAAGAAATATAATGGTGCAATCAGATTTTAATTAGGACATATGGTTAATGAGATATGACTTTTTTACTTCCAAAAGCATGAGATACATAATGATGTCATCAGGTTTGAGTGGATCCATCAAAACTAACTCAAATAATCACCTCTTGATAGGGATAGTTTTTTGAGTGAGTTAGATGCAGCTAACCCCAATCTAATTATCCTGTTTGGATTCTTTAGGGTTAGTTGAACCCTAAATAACTCAAACTAACATGGATCCTAAGGCTGGATATTGAGCCAGCTTGGCTCGTTATAGCTCGGCTCGTTATAGCTCGTTACACTAACGAGCCAGAAAGCTAACTCGGCTCGGCTCGTTAGTGGCTCGAGCTAGCTCGTTTGGCTCGCGAGCCAGAGTATAAAACATATACTTAGAGATTTTAACCGCAAATTCGCAAAAAAACACATTACATGCATATTTAAAATAAAATAAATAAAATATATATGAATTTTATAATGAAAAATGTAAATATGCTATCATTTATGGCCATTGTCTATCATTATTTGTTAATTGATTTCATTGATTTCTACAATATATGTTATTTATCCTGGCTCGTTATGGCTCGCAAGCAGCTCGCGAGCCAGCTCGAGCTGGCTCGTTATAAAACGAGCTGGCTCATTATAAACCGAGCCGAGCTCGAGCTGAGCCACTAACGAGCGAGTCGAGCGAGCTAGCGAGTTACGAGTTTTTTGTCCAGCCTTAATGAATCCAAACAAGGCCAATGCTTAGGTTTGGCATTTTTGGGACAAAATGGCATGCAAGATTGCTGTGATAGTTAAACCACCCTGACATGTGTAATTCGAACCTCGAATAATGATTCAGACTGGATTTAATGGGAAACTTCAAGCACCGAATCGAAAGCTGTTCATTCATGTTATCAGTAGCAGCATCGATCGGTCCTGCAAGAGCTTCTAGATTAGCTGAACGCAATGGACATAGGGCGCACGATAACGTCGACAAGTACTAGCGTGCTGCCGTACACAACGGATTAACCCAATGGTCCAAACTTAACTATTTGAAACAGTCACCATTTCCCAAACTTAATCTTGACCAGGTCAATTAGGTTTTTAACTCAGCTTATTGAGTGCCAAGTCAGCTGAGTCCACGCTGAATTAGCTTCATTTTATAGATAGATTCCAGTATTCCACAAGAAATAATAAAACAGTCAGGTTGCTAGGAGGAAGAGAACTAATATGAAAGAAATGAAGATTTATCATGCAACTGAAAGGCTAAAATATGAGGAAATGTAATTATGTCCAATATTTATTTGTCTCTTAGTAAGAATCCACTACAGAAATCCGGCGCTTTGCTGAGTGTTAAAACCTTTGCCGAGAGCCAAATATCGGACACTCGGCAAAGGGAGGCTTCGCCGAGAGCCAGATGGAACACTCGGCAAAGACCTCTTTGCCGAGTGTCAGGCACTCGGCAACTCGGGGCACTCGACAAAGGGCCTATTTGCCGAGTGCCCGGCGCTCGGCAAAGTACGCCACTCGGCAAAGCTAGCCCAGGCCAAACGGCGTCCGTGGCCGTCGGCTTTGCCGAGTGTGGGCCGTTAGGCACTCGGCAAATATTTTTTTAATTATTTTTTTTTAAAAATCTTTGCCGAGTGCCACGTCGACAGGCACTCGGCAAAGGCCTCTTTGCCGAGTGTCAACCATGGCACTCGGCAAAGTGCCAATTTTTTTTTGTTTTTTCATCCCAAATTTTTCTAGAACCTTGGTACAACAAATACATGTTAATTTTGAAATTGGGGAAAGTTTTGAGTTTTTTTGCTATATTTTCCTAGTTATTTTTGTTTCTTTGGATTTTTCCGGCGACTCCTCATTTGAACTGCAGGTACATGAAATAATGGGACTTGGCCATTCCAAAAATATTATTCATGTTTCTTGGAGTATGTTGAGGCCGTATCCAGGAGCTCGCATGAAGTTAGGACCATGCTGGTGTCGTAGCATGGCGAGTTACATGCGAAAAAAGTGTTTTTTAATTATGAAAAATCCATACGAAGTCCAAAAATGACGAAACTTCTTGATGTGTCATGTCATTGCATGTGGAGGCTATGAAAAAAGATTGAGACAATTTTGAGCAACTTGCAACGTTGGATGCCCAAAACCCAGACACCTCGACGCCGGCGAGCCTCGCCTGCCGCCCCTCGCCCCCTCGCCGCTTCCACGCCCGCCGCCGCCGGCGCTGCCAGGGCCGCGCCCCTCCACCACCGCTGGCGCCCCTCCGCCACCTGGCCGCGCCGGCGCCCCAGCGCTCGCTGCGCCACCGGGCCCGCGCCTAGCCCCGGCGGCCCCGCCCCTCGCCGGCGCCCCGGTCGGCCGGTCCTCTGCCCCGGTGGCCCCACCCTCGGCCGCGCCCCGTTTCGCCGCTGCCCCTCGCAGCGCCCCTTGGCCCGCCTCCGAAGTGCCTGCAGAGAGGAGGAAGAGGAACCAGGGGAGAAGAAAGGAGAAGGGAGAAGGAGGAGGGGGGAAGGAAGAAGGGAAGGGAGGAGAAGGAGGAGGGGGAAGGAAGAAGGAGAAGGGAGAAGGGAGGAAGGAGAAGGGAGAAGCAGGAGGCTGGTCGCCCTCACCGTTCGCCCCCGTAGTCGTACCCGTGCGTCTCCAGAGAAGAAGGTTGCCGCAGCACCACGTCACTCGACTCCACCGCCACCTAAGGTATAAAACTTCCCCTCGGATGTCGGCCTTCGTGCCATGTATGTCATTGAAGGTGTTCGTGCCGTATGGGTCGTTGACGGCCTTCGTGCCATGTATATGATTGGTGTGTGGGCCATCGTGCCGAAAATGTGGACGTTGGTCTTCGTGCCGACTTTTCTTGCAGGTTTTGGAAACCTCCCCGTACAGGGGAGGTTCTGCCGAATTTTTCAACTAATAGTGATGTTTTTCTTCTTTTGTAGAGCAGGACGTGTTGGAGGGGACTCGGAGCTGCACCGACTCGCCACTGCACCGACTCACCACTGCGCCGCCACCTTAGGTATAATTGAGCTCTCTCTCTCTCTCTTATCGTTGTCGTCGTAACCAAGTTAGGCGTCTCCCGTCCAAAAGAGATACGGTCATTGGTATGTGTCCATATCTGCGACGGTATCTCTTTTGGATTGTCCACGTTTTTTGGACAGCCCGTGGATGCGTAGATGGGTTAGCTTCCATGTTCTGCTCCCGTTGGAGTCGGAGTTTCGGCAGTGCCTCCCCGTTGTTCTCCGGATACACACTCTCCCCGCCAAGACTTGTATCGGGAGAACAGCGGGGAGGTGCTGCCGAAATTCCGTCTCGAACGGAAGCGGACCATGGAAGCTAACCTTATCTACGCATCCTCGGGTGGGATTAGGACCTATCCTTCACCTATTAGATGGTAGGGACGCCTTGTATATGCAATTGCTGGTTTTATTGCTCGCTTATATTGGCACATGACAGAGGATGGATGACCGTGAGTGGATGTACACGGGCTTCGAAAGTAAGAGCCGTGAATGGGTTAGGGGGACCAATGCTTTCCTGGAGCATGCATTTGGCCCAGTTGCTAAAGGGTCGAGTCGGATGCCGTGTCCCTGCAGCAAATGCAAGAACAAGAAAAAGAAACGAAAGAGGGAGATGTACAGAGATATTTTCAAGAACGGATTCGTTCCGAACTATACCTGCTGGAACCACCATGGTGAACGTGCTCGTATGAGGGAGGAGGCGGTGAGATCCCTCCTCGAAGAGTATGATGCAGATGCCGGGATGGCTGACATGATGGCCGACTTTAACGAAGCAATGGAGGTGGAGGATGATCCAGAGGAAAGCGCAAAGGCGTTCTACACCATGATGGAGGCGGCACAGAAGCCCCTTCACGAGAAGACAACGGTTTCGCAACTGGATGCAATTTCGCGCCTAATAGCGTTGAAGTCGCAATTGGGCATTAGTCGAGACGGCTTCGATCTCGTGTTGACAGTTTTTGGCAAACTGCTTTCGAATCATCATATCCTGCCAAAGAACACGTACGAGTCACAGAGACTCCTTCGTGCACTTAAGATGCCTTATGAGGGGATCCAAGTTTGTATGAATGGGTGCGTCCTATTTAGGAGAGAGCACACGAAAGCAACACACTGTCCAAAGTGCAAAGTCTCTAGGTTTGTGGAGGTAGAAGGTAGTGATGGTAAAACGAAACAGTCTAAGATCCCCGAGATGGTCGTACGACATCTTCCTTTCCTACCGAGGTTGCAACGGCTGTACATGACAGAGGAGTCCGCGAAACAAATGACTTGGCATAAGAATGGAAAAAGATACAGTAATGACAAGATGGTACACCCATCAGATGGTGATGCATGGAAGCACTTCGATAACATGAATCCTGTCAAGGCTATGGAGGCGAGGAATGTACGTGTAGCGCTGGCAACAGATGGGTTCAACCCATTTGGAATGATGGCGGCCCAGTACACCTGTTGGCCTGTGTTCGTGATCCCCCTCAATCTCCCGCCCGGCATCATGTTCGAACCCAGGAATGTGTTCTTGACGCTGATGATACCTGGACACCCAGGAAACAACATGGGTGTGTTCATGGAGCCAGTGTGGGATGAATTGCAGAAGGCTTGGGAAGAGGGGGTACTGACTTATGACCGAGCTACAAAGAGGAACTTCATAATGCATGTGTGGTACCAGTATTCCATGCATGACTTCCTGGCGTATGGCTTATTCTGCGCGTGGGGTGTTCACGGAAAGTTCCCTTGCCCAATATGCAAGCAAGCTGTGCTGTTCACCTGGTTGAACAAGGGTGGCAAGTATTCTTCCTTCGATAAACATTGTCAATTCCTGCCTGAGGACCATGAATTGAGATGAGATAAAAAGCACTTTACGAAAGGTGTTCAAGTCACCGACCCCATTCCTCAGATCATGTAACATCCCAGATGTTAGTAAGCAATTAAAATTATAATCAAGTTCATTATTAAGAATAATCATTGAGCATCATGATATAAATGCATTCATGTTTTAATAATGTCTTTTATGTGGTGCTTTGTTTTATACATGAAATGATGAGTTGATTGCTACTTAAAAACTATTTTCAAAACCTTGTTTTATCCCTTTTTCTATATTTTAAAATCTATAAGGAATTTTGAGATACTCTCAAAATATAGTTTGTAGATCTTGAAAGGAGCTACAATATTGGTATTCAAAGTTTTTCAAGTTTCCAAAAATAATTTTGAATAAAAGTGAAAATACAGTTTTCCAACACTTATTCCCTTTTCAATTTAAATTTATATTTCAAAAATTATTCAAAATTTGGGAAAACTTTCTCTATGAAAAGTGTTTGGTTTGATAATCTGAACATTTCATAGATTGGAAGATTTTCAAGTTGTTTAGAAAAATAAAAAGTAATTTCAAATGTTTGCTTCTAGAGAATTGACCCTTTTTGCATTCTTTTTAAATTTGAATTCATGTTTCAAAAAAATAGGCAGAATTTGAAAATGTTTCTTAAATGAAAAGTGTAGCTCTTGAAAAGTTATGCAAACTTTATTTTTGGAGATTTTTAAGTTCCTATATAAATTTGGGAGTAATTTACAATTTTCGACGAGTGGCAGTTCTGTAATTTTGGTGAATAGTGCTGGTCCGTTTTTGCTTGTCCGATGATGCTGGTCCGTTTTTCTTGTCCGATGATGCTGGTCCGTTTTTGCTGCTCTGTTCTGCTGCCGCTTCGACGCCGTGCGTCGTTTGGCCACGATTTCACGGTGATTCTCGAGCAGGGCCGCGTGGATGAGTTCGCGAAGGCGCTTGCCACCTCGCCGTCCATCTTCTCCCTTATATAAATATGCCGGGTCGGCCGGCCTTTCTTCTCTTCTGTTGCCGTCACCGTGGCAGCGCGTCGCCGCCATTTTCTACCGCTTCGCGTCACCATTTTCTTTTCCTTTTACCACCATCGAGCTCGCCTCGACCTTCTCCACCTTCTCCGGTGCTTAATCGATGCGGACGACCAAGGTAAAGGCCGCCATGCCTCTTCTTCTTCGGCCGGCCATGGCCGCCATGGCCGCAGCTCACGTGGCCATACCTCCACGCACTAGTTCCAGTCGATTTGAGTACACCATCGGATTCGCACGAGTCCAAGGATGCTTCTATGCCTCTCCTTTGCCGCTGGTGAGCACTATCCCCGCCGGAAACGGCCTTCCTGCGCGTTCTCTGTACATGAATCGCGACCAAGGACCTCGGGTTTGAATTCAACTAAAACCAGGGTCCTAATTGCACAGTCTAAGACTCAGGTGAATAGTACCCCGAGGACCTATTTGTAGCAGCTTTTCATAAACTTTAAAAATTCATATCTGGAGTTTCGTAACTCCGTTTTTTGGTGAACCAAATTTTGTTGTGTTCCTTGTAATGCCTAGTTTTTATTAAAAATATGAAACATGCCATGTTTTATAGAAAAATAATTAGCTATGTTTCATGCCTTTATTTAATGTTTAAAGAAAAGGAAATTCATATCTCATGCTATGTGACCCCTTTTGACTTGAAATTTTTATGACATGTTTCTTGTACTATGTGTGTGTTGTAGTAAAAATATTATGGTCATTGGATATCTTATGCTTGACCTTTTGATTTATCTTGCTTATTGCTTATTAAATGGTTTATAATTATAATAAAAATATATAAATAAAAAAATGTGGTTCCTTTACCTTTGTATGATTCTTCTATGTCATGTTAACATCTAATATGACTATATAATTTTAGAATATATGGAGTTTTATATTTATCTTCTGTAATGCTGTTAAAATAGTTTATAATTAGCTAGTTGTTTAATCCTGTTATGCTTGCACCAATACATTGCCGTGCATCATGTCATGAGTTCATCATGCTAAAACATACATCATTACATACGCGTAGTTGTTCGAGAGTGAGTGGATCTTGGTGCACGATCTTCGGAAAATGCCATCCACCATCAAAAGTGAAGTCGCGGATCCATGATGTGGTGTCGTCTATCCTGGAATGGTGTCAAATGTAACACCCGTGATCCTGACGAGAACTAACTACCGCTGCAGCACAGGCAAGCCCCAGATACATTTAAACCCTATTCTATTTATAAAAGTTTTACCGCTTCAGCGCTGATATGTTGCATTAAGTAATAGGAGTTGAGTGAAAACCCACAAATTGCATTACCTGTCTTATTCCTTATTCCTTGTTACCTACTGGGAAGACAAGTAGTAATGCTTAGCCCTGCTATTTAATTATTTATTCAAAGGTACAAGAATGAAAAAGATGAGATTGGTTTCTTTGTTGGAATCTTGATAATAGTAATAAATCGAGTCCGGACGGCGAACTTACACTGGGAATGGAGTCCCTCTGTAGTGTTCTCGTCTGTTGATGCCCTAGGTCCCGTCCGTTGGTGAACTGGTGATATCGAGAATTTAGAAATCCACATGCATGAAGTGGTATACGGATGGTTGGAGCCGTGTATGCCATGGAGTGACCTAGTGTGGGGTCAGAGAATCCCATCTGCTGTCATAGTGTGTTTTATTGTGGGGTTTAAGTTCCCATGTATCTCGGTACGCTGGGCCGCAGAGCTCACGTGTATCATGTGGTGATATACGGCTGAGGTTGTTATCCCGGTATATCGGTGCACCTGGGGTGCTTCGGAGTTAAAGTCTCCGGTATGCTCAGTCACCTAGGTCCCAGCTGGGTATGAAAATGGATTCGAATCGCCATTGCTTCTCGGAGAAGAAGACTCGATCGGTGTTCATCATCGTAGTAACAACTCAAATAAAAATTAAGGATCAATAATGAAGTTGGTTGGTAATTTTTAAACAAGACAACTTTTCTTTCTTTCAAGCTTTTCTACAAAATTTCTTATCTCCAGCAAGCCTTACCTTGTCCCTCTAGCCTGCATTTCCTGAGTCTTCACCCCTTTTTTTTTCGTCGGGTCAGTCTTGTTGAGTACTTTTGTACTCAGGGTTTGTTGAACCCCTGTTGCAGGTGCTAATTGGTGTTTAAATCAAGTTCATGTCGGTGGGCTCGACGTGATCTGGTTGTCCCCTCCTGACTTAGGCGTTCTACCTAAGTTGACTTCTGAAGTTCTTCTCTGCTTCCGCCGCTTCCGCAATTAAAGTCAAGTTTGTAAAAGTTAACTTTTTCATATATTTTGTAAACTTAATGTTATTACTCTTTCGCACTCTGATATATGTTTTATCATAAATGTTGTAATGTTGTAGCTACTCCTTTGTTGATCCTGGTATGAGTTGTTAAATGTGGTTTAATCGGGGTCCTTTGAGGGCACCCGACAGGGCTTTCTAAGTTATATGGGACACATGCATGGCTATTAGAGGTCTTTGAGATAATGATAGGTGCGTGTGGGTCATATAATTTAGGAGGTTCTGCCACAGATCAAGAGCCCTGCCGAGGTCCTTGCCGAGATAGAGGCTCTCCAAGTTGATGAGAACAACGGTGGTTTTAAGGAATATGGTGTTGACCACATGTGGACTCATATATCGGGCTTGACTAGGCTTCCGTACTTCAAGGACCTTCTTCTTCCTCACAACATCGATGTAATGCACACAGAAAAGAATATCGCCGAGGCACTGTTTGCAACACTCTTGGACATGAAAAAGTCAAAGGACAACGTTAAGGCTAGACTAGACGTGGAGACGATTTGCGATAGACCAAAGCTAGTGATGAAGACCCCTGCGCCAGGCAAGAGATGGAAAAGGGGCCCGGCCGATTACATCTTGAAAAGGGAAGATAGGAAGGAAGTACTGCAGTGGATGAAGACGATACTGTTCCCGGATGGGTATGCGGCGAATCTGAGCAGGGGAGTGAACTTGCAGACTATGAAAGTCTTAGGGATGAAGAGTCATGACTTCCACGTGTGGATTGAGCGGATCCTTCCCGCCATGACCCGAGGATACCTCCCCGAGCCAGTATGGCGTGTCCTGGCGGAGTTGAGCTTTTTCTTCCGCCAGCTTTGTGCCAAGGAATTATCTCAGGAGGTGCTTGTAGACCTTGAGAAGGCTGCACCTTTGTTGCTCTGCAAGTTGGAGATGATATTTCCACCCGGCTTCTTCCTGTCGATGCAACATCTGATTTTGCACCTACCGCGAGAGGCACGGTTGGGTGGCCCCGTACAGTTCCGTTGGTGCTATCCAATCGAGAGGTGTCTAAAGCTTCTTCGAAAAATATGTCGAAATAAAGCCAAAATTGAGGCTTCTGTGGCAGAGGCATTCATTCTGCAGGAGGTGTCAACATTCACACAGGCGTACTATACTGAGAAACTTCCCAGCCGCGTGCA